>OX439140.1:47129516-47859516 GCA_949318255.1 Pollenia labialis
CGGATCCCCCAGGTATTTTTCCCTGATACCCCGCAACCCAGGGCGTTGACAAAGAAAGTGAAGCACAGTCTCCTCTTCCTCCTCATTTTGACAACCTTTACAGTAGTCGTTGACCCATTCTTCCAGCATGAGTCCCAACTGGCCAGTGCATTGTCACAACCGAAATCACTGTCCTAATCTGGTCCCTATTGAACCTAAGTAGAGAATTAGTTCTCTGTTCATCATATCTAGGCCATAGTGACCTAGATATCAAGCATGAAGACTCACAGGTCCACCGCGTCTGTATAACTCTATAAAACTCGCGTTTGATAAGTGACTTACAGTCAGCCATTGGAAGGCCAACGAATTGATCAATGAATACGTCATCCATACGACCACCTTGTTTGGCCAGCCCATCTGCTATCTGAGTGTCCCAGTATCCATACAAGCATTACCCTTGAATGCCTCGCAATCTCATTTAAAGACATTCGACATTCTACAGTTAACCTAGATGTCGTGTAGACACCCGGGCAGCCTTGCTGTCAGTAAATATCCGTATATCTCTTGATATGCGATATGATATGATATGCCAGTTTTCCAATTGATTATCCCGGCGTGTTCATAATAACACGCGACTAGTCTATGTACCTTCTGATGCATCGCGCGGTGTCTGATTTTATCCAGTGCAGTCCACCATACAACGACCCCGTAAAACAGAATCGGCTTTACTACAGCCTCAAAGATCCAATTGACACACCTCGGGCAAATGCCCATTTCCTGCCGATTGCACCTCTGCACGCATATATGGCAACTATTGCTCTTTCCATACTCAACCGGAGATTTAGTCCCCTTGACAGCTTGCTATCCAGAACCACGCCCAGATAGTTGGCACTGTGAGAAATCTGAAGCTCAGTTCCATTTAACTTTGGAAGCCTAAAGTCATCGGTCTTATACTTCCTAGTAAAGAGTACCAGTGCCGTTTTTACGAATTAACACCTAGCCCGCATGATGCGCTCCAGGGACTGAGTACCTTCAAAGCAGCCTCCATACACCGATACAAATTTCTCCTTTTGATGGCCACCACTGTTTTAATCCTCATGTCGTCCATCTTCGTCAACATGGTGTTCATAGTCAAGTTCCACAATAGTGGGGATAGAACTCCGCCTTAGGGTGTACCCCTGTTCACCATTCTCTGACCACTGGCTTCACTTATCGTAGAGATAATGAACCTATTCCTGAGTATATTGTCCACAAATCTTCATATGCCAACGTCGAACCCCAGACTCTTCCTTTCAATATCGAGAAAGGCCACGAGTGTGTACTTCTTGATTTCGACCGATCTCTCAATAGTTCCGACTAGAGAGTGAAGGGCCGTCTCAACAGGGCTGCCCTTTGTAAAGGCATGAAAGTAAACCCAAGTGTATATCGATAAACCTTTCAAAAGTCTTGAGAAGAAAGGGCACGAGGCTAATCGGCCTGTAGTCCTTCGGTTCAGTGTGAGAAGTCTTACCCCCCTTGGGTATAATGGCCACTCTGCACAAGGGCCAGCTCACAGGAAGATACGAAAATCTTGCGCATCAGCCTGGGTATGATCAGGATCGAATTCCTCTGCAGGTCTGCCGGAACTATACCATCTATACCCGGAAATTTGTATGGGCTGAAGCTGTCGACAGCCCACTTTATCCTATCGTAGTCAAATGGAATGGACATAGGAGTGGGAGTCGACTCCCACGCCCGATCCCATAAGCTCCATTGGGAACTCCCAGGAAATTGAGTGTCAATTAACACCTCAAGTGTTTCCTGATTATTCTTTGTCCAACAACCATCCGAATCCCGGAAATGGGTTGCAACAACCGGGTTCGAAACCATTATTTTACGTACACGGTTCGTCTCAAAGGATCCCTCCACGCCGCTGCAAAAGTTTCTCAAAGCATTCCTTTTCACCGATTTAACCCAATTACCATGGCGCTTAGCCACATTGATCAACCTACGACATTCATTTCTTGCCTGTGTAATGGCTTGGCTTACACGCCAAGGAAGTCGCCAACTGCAGTGAGTTCGATAGCAGATACACTGCCGCGTCGATCCCCCTGATATCATCGATCCCAGGAGGATCAGATAGAGTCCGAACCAGAGAGGAATATTGAATAGCCCTCGATCCTGAAGACTTAAGCCCTAAATTAAATTCCACGTTTCTATGGTCAGAAAGGAAACAGTCATTTGTTACCATCCGGTTCTCAATCATATCAATGTGGTTTATACTAACTAGCGTGACATCAAGAACCCCACACCTATTCGCAACAACAAACGTAGGCTCACAGCCCCTACTAAATTATAATCTATATATATAAAAATGAATTAATAATACAGAAGAATAGTGACTCACCTCTTACATTTGTATCCGTACTACCCCAGATAGTGTGGTGGGCATTAGCATCGGCACATATTATAATTGGCGTTCCACTTTCCGTCTAGTGTCTCCAGAGCAACCGTTGTCGTGTCTTCACCACTGTAATCAGAAAGAAGATCTTATGTTACCTGTACCTTTCCCATATAATAGCTTGTAGCCATTAAGATTTAGTCCGCAAACCCGATCCTTATGAATCCATGGTTCTTGGACCATCACGAGCTCCTCCCCTCTTTCCGTAAGTCGGTGGAGCAGTGCAGCGGATGCTGCTTTAGAGTGGTGGATATTGATTTGGCGATTACTGTGATGTTGACGTCCTCATGGTCGGATTCCAGGAGTACGTCTTTATCAACCATTTTACCAAAGTAATCAAAGAAGTCACCCATTAATCCGGAGACCGACTGAGTGCCGTCTTTATCGCTTGAGCAAGATCTCCTCAGGTTTCCATGGTTCGGCAATAATGGTTGCAATCGTCCTAGGCCTACGCGGTAATCAATTTTCGTTGACAATTATTGCTAACATAAAACGTAAAATTTGGATGTCAATTGAAAAAGAAGCAAAAAAAGATAAAATAAAAGAAAATTGTGTGGGAAAGAAATTAAGTTTGTGAAATTGAAACATATTATAATTCTAGTAAAATAATTAAATTTAAGAATTAAATAAACACTAGTATAGTATCTTAAAGTGACGGCCATGAGCACCACGGCCCAGAGGATCTTCAGTTTTTTATATGAAAATACATATACATTTTATTTTAACAAAAAAATATTTCAAAAGTAATTTTTGGGAATACAAAATTTTAATTTAAAAGATTTTTTTGTCGTGCTTAATTCCCAATTTTTGTTCCTGATAAAAACATTTTATAAATTAAATACGCCATCAAATGAATATTCTTCTTCAGATTCTGAAAAATCGATCGAGATATCATTATAATATATGTTCTTATCACATTTTAAAATCGTATATTTCTTTAAAACTATCGCAACATTTTAAACCGCGCTTAATATAAAGTAGCGAATTCATAGTCTTTAACTTCATTCTGTTGCGTTGTTAAATGGCAAAACCAAGAACTTCATTGCAAATGAAGTCAATTCACTTACTGGATTTTCATTTGTAGTGTGTCCATACATTTAATTAAATTGTACATTTTTTTCATTTGTTAACGAAATGAATTATGAATACATTCTTGCAAAATGTAAACAAATATTAAGACCGGTCAGTAACACAGCTAAACTACTGTACGTTGTCGAAATTATAAATTCTTTTGGGCAATTTGATATTTTTAATAAGCAACAGTCAACGTTTGCTTACTCATGTCGACAACAATAAGTCAATGTACATTTTTTTCAGTTATGCTGAACACACTACTAATTGGAAATGACTCAATGTTCTAACTGCTAAAATGTAAGTTAATTCTAAGTAAAAATATGTGATTGAGTGAGTTTTTCTTAAGTCACTCAATTTTAGGTTAAACTTTATTTTCAAAAGTAGTATTTAAGTAAAACAATTTTATCAATAAAATATCTATTAATCTTGATCAACAAAGCAGACTGTCATTTAATTAAAATATTACATGGCGATCCTGCTCTAAATCGGATAAAACAGCAAAGAAATTTGCTACAATTTGATTACAAGATCACCAGGGCAAAAGAGCCAGCATACATAGCTTATGCTTAGCTGGAGTCTATTAGGAAATTTTACATATTTGTTCCCTTTTATTAGCTACAATCTGATTACAAGAGCACCAGGGCAATAGAGCCAGCATACATAGCTTATGCTTAGCTGGAGTCGATTGGAGTAAATGAGAGTGACTCAGGTTTTTCACCAACTTGGAAAGAAGCCCTTAATAGCTTTAACGAAGTCGAAGAACGCTGGGCTCGGTTATTAGAAGAATAACGTGCCGAGGAGAAGACAGAAATCTTCAACGCAGGACCAAAGCCAAGAAGAATAAATCCTCCACAGTAGAAGGAAGCAGCATTACCGATTTTCACAAATACAACGAAGTCGAGAGGAAGAATACTCAACAGAAAAAAGGAGCTTAGGGTATTACTGGATATGGTTAGATATGACATACAAAACAGACAAAATCTATCGTTAAAAATAAACGTCTTAAAAATTGAAATAAAAAATTTAAAAAAAGAGAAAACTAAGAGAAAAATAGAAAGTAAATGCTTAAAACTTTTTGTAGTATCAATAAAAACAACAATAAGTCAATGTACATTTTGTTCAGTTATGCTGAACTAGCAAATTCTTTACTACACAACACACTACTAAAACCAATACACATTACTAACTGGAAATGACTCAATGTTCTGCCTGCTACAATGTAAGTTAATTCTAAGTAAAAATGTGTGATTGAGTGAACTTTTGTTAAGTCACTCAATTTTAGGTTAAACTTTATTTTCATAAAGGTCGTGATACACTATCCGACACAATCGTACGATTCATTCACTGAAAAATCTGACAAATTTCTATCACACTCAAAAAAAATCGCAACAAAAGTCTGTTACAGGTGCCACACTATTACACAAAAAAGATGCTTTGAATCAATGAAGCCGACATTGTTGTTTTCTTATCAGCTGTATTAGAAAATACAACTCTGATCGAGAGAAACTAGCATTTAATGAAAATTTTTAAAAACTTTTGCAAGTCGGTCAGACTTGTCAAAAAAATCTGTCATTTAGTTAAATTTTTAGGCCACACTATCATACTTTATGAACACACACGATTTTTTTGACATATCGTACGACTAAATAGGATAGTGTGTAGTGACTTTAAGTAGCATTTAAGTCAAAAAATTTTATCAATAAAATATCAATTACTCTTGATCAACAAAGCAAAGCAGACTGTCATTTAATTATAATATTACACATTTAATGTATTTTTACATTCATAACACTTATCCAGAAATCAACTGTTGAGTTCTTATTAAACAATTCATATGAATTTAGTTCCAGCCACCTCAGGAGTAATATTGAGACCCGCCTTATTAGTAACGCTCAACATGCCTACCTATAGGGTAAATCTGTTGAGAGTGCGTTACATGAGGGGGTGGGTAGTATTGAGCACGGTCTGTTTCTGGATATAGAAGTAGCCTTTAATAACATTAGGATTGAAGCGATTAGGGATTCGTTGATGGAGTTTGGAGTCGAGGACTTTCTGGTAGAGTGGTAGTCCGCATGCTTAGCAGTAGGATTATACACTCGAGCCTGTGGGATCATGTGATAAGGAGGAGGGTTACCAAGGGGACACCACAAGGGGGGTTCTATCACCTCTACTGTGGTTGCTTGCGGTCAACGGGATTCTCAGGTCATTTGATTCCATGGGTAGGAAAATTGTTGCCTTTGCGGACGACATAGTTCTGCTGGTAAGGGGGAAATTTATATCCACGTCCGGGAAAATTATGCTGGTGATGCTGGGGGCTGTGTGTTAACCCTGTGAAGACTGAGCTGGTGCTATTTTTTAAAAGGTACGAGATAGAGAGATTTAGGGGGCCAGTGCTAGATGGCGCCGAGTTACGTCTATCGGACGGTGCAAAGTATTTGGGTAACTTTCTGGACTTCAAACTGGCTTGGAATACTCAGGAGAGGATGAGAAGGGGACTTGTAACGAACCAAACCACAAAAGGCCCTAACTATAAAGAGGACTTGCTACCTATAGTTACCGGCCGTGCTCGTCGAAATGAGGGTGGTTCTTTCCTCTCGGTAGTTAGACTATGGTTCGAACATTCATTTAAAATTTAGGTAGCTGTAAATATTAAAGTCTACTAACCAACTAATAAAAATACATAATAATAAAACAAACAAAAAAAAATAAATAAAAGAAACTTTAAAGTATCGCTTCGTTCAAGAGGTTTTGTTGTTACAACCTCCGTCAAATTCATTACCCTCCCTAGCCATGCTATCTTTGTTTAAAATAAAGTCCCAGATAGCCCTATTTTGACTCACCTACAATTGACCTTAACTTTTCATAGAATAGAATAAAAACTTTAGAATTTCATATCGGAATCTTGAAATTTTTTATTCATTTCATCCTAAACTAATATAACTATTCTTTTAATAATATTAATTAAATTTTAATGCACAAATAAGAAAACTCCAAATTGATAAATTATTATTAACATTAAAGAAATAAGAAATGTAAATTCCTTCCATTAAAGCTTTGAAATTATGTTTGTGTGTATATATAAGATAAATCAGAAATATTTTTTTTTTAAATTATTAAGAAAAATTGTTTGAGTGAAAATTTAAATTAAGTTAAAGTAAAAAAATTCTAATGAACTCACCATTTTTATTTAAATCTTAAGTAGACTCCAGGCCTGTTGTCCGCGATGATTTGATGTTAAAAATGCTGTTAAATTTTCACTCAAATTATGGATTACATCTTAGAAATTAATTAACAGGAAACAAAAGGGAAGTTGATATAACAACAGGAAACAATCGTTAAATAAATAAAAAAAAGATAAATATAGTAAATTAACGCACTTAAGTAATTAAATATAAGCAAACCAATGGATACATATTTTTACTGATCTTTTAATATTGTACGTTTATGTCTATAAACGACTATGGTTTTTTGGCGTTTTGCAATTTGATTGACATATCGATATTGGCCCGATAGGCCCTGACCATAAAAAAAGTATATACTTTATAAAATGTTCGGTCCTTTCAAAATTATTAACGTGAACGATTCGATTGGGTGCGTTTGGTTGGGTGATATTTCCTTTACTATCTTCCGCAAAAATTGTCCTCCTATTAAGGAGTACCGTATTATACGTGTTAACTTTCCTTATGCAAATTTTAGTAACAGCAGATTTTTAAGTTCCCTCCTTTTTCCCACTGCACACTGAAAAATGTTGTAAATGTAAATATCCCTTAAATACAATTTACAACTTCTTACCTTTTAGTTGACGAAATGCTTGGATTGTTGCAACAATTAAACAAGTTGCAATCGAAAAATATTAATTTGCAAAAACAATCTAAAAAAACATTGACGTTAAAATAATCTGATTTCTTTCAGATTTTTTTTTTCTCCACACAATTCAAATCAAAAATTGTTTTAGTAATAAAAAAAATATCTAATATTTTGAAATTTGTTATTAAAATTTCCAAGCCACTTTGATCAATTTTAAAAAAATAAAACACAGTTATAGTTTATATAGTAGAAATAAAAATACAAATACAAATAATGAAATCCACCCAACAGCCTCACAAAACAGGTACAGTTTAAATTACCAATTTCAAAACTGGATCTGTAAAAGGCCACTTATGTGTTATCATTGCCATATGTCCTTTGCATGGTAAGTGCCTACGTTACCAGAATCTATATCCTTTAGTTCATAATATACATTTCCTGATTTTCGCAAAACTTTTGCCTTTACCCCAACTGGAGCTAGTTTAGCATTATAATAATCTACCTTGGAGCTTTGATTGAACAAACGTCTGTATACGTCTTGTTGACCGTTTTGGTCCTGAAAAATTCCGCAAGTCTCCAAAAATTCTCTTCCTGGCTTTTCGGTACTCTAACAGGCGTACATGATAGGGTCTAATCAGAGGATGTTCTGGTACGTTATTAACTGTTACTTTCTGAGTATTATCAATATTATAAGCTGTCTTCAATGCCGGTATATCCATTTCTAAGGGTTCGGATGTTCGTTTTAATGTCGACGGACATCCTTCAGTCCGTTTCCCTGTGGTTTTACGGAGCACTTGGTACAAGTAGGTCTATAGACGTTTTTTTCTCCACATCCATAGCAAAACACACGTCGAACGTCCAAACAGTCGAAATATGTATGTCCAGTCATGTCGCAGTTCCAACACTTAATATCACTTCTGATTGCACATACCTCAGATTCCTGTTCGGTAGGTTTAAAATTGTTTAATTCAGAATCTTTAATATCAATTTCTGCTACACGTCCTTTTGCGGGTATTCGACAATCACGACCATTTACCTCCTTCATAAATTTCTCGTGACGCTTAACTTCACGCCTTAGTTGAGCAACGTTTAATATATCAAAGTGTATTAATTCATGTCTTATCTCATTTCTGAGATTATGAACCAATATTGCACACAGGTTTTCATCTGAAATTGGAGTTTTGAGTCTGTCAGACATTGCCCTAACAGAATCCAAGAAATTGTCAAAACATTCACCCGGGCGCTGTTTCCGTCTAAAAATATCTTCCATAATGTCGAAGTCGTTAAATTCACATTTGTATTGGCTCCTCAAAGCCCTAGTCAAACTATACCAGTCCAGTTCATTGTCCAGCCGGTGGTAACGCCAGTACCAGTCCAGTGCTTTGCCGTCAAATAACCCATGAGCGTGTCGACATAATAGTCCAAAATCTCCATTCAGGTTATTAGTCGTCAATATGTTAATGCGATAAATAAATTCATCAACAGTCAACGTGTCGTCACATCCTGAAAATTTTACCCTCCAGTTACGAATAATATTTGACACTTTCTCTCCTACAAAAGGTTCCCGAGAATTATCCGTTCTAGGAGACGAATTAGGTGGAATGATGTCTCGAGGTTGCGTATCCTGAGAAAGACGATTATTTGCACCAAGTCCCATATTCTGAACCATAGATCTAAATTCGTTCCTAATAAAGTTAGTCATATCAGTACGTAATGTATCCATTGAATCTGAAACCAATTCTCTAATGTATTGCTGATTTCTATCAATTAAAATGTTATTCTGTTCATTTATACCATCATTCGCCCGCGTATTTTTTCTTCCTTTTCGTCCCTGAGATAAAACTTGAGGAGTGTTGGATTCTTCCACCGGAACTGTAAAACTGCAGTTCGTTGGTACTTCCAAACTCATTAAGTTTTCTCGACTTCTCGTCAAAGGCATTTTAAAGCAAAATTAATAACACAAAGAAAGAAGTATAAAAAAAAAAAATTATTTATATAAAATAATTCTACTACTAGGTTAAGATCAGATTGTTAGGTTGTCAAAAAAAAAAAAATGCGATACAATAACTAAGCTTCACAAAATAAAAATAAAATAATATAAAAGAAAAGAAAATTTAAATGTGATGAGGTTAGTGTGAGAGTATGAAACCAATGTAAACTAGTACCAAAAATCTCAATCACACATTATCTCCCAATACAAGTAATTTTAAAACTTAATAACAAATAATAAAGAGAAATAAAAACGGAACCTCAAGTTAGATATGTAGGTAAAATTCCAAAACTATTTCAGAATTAAAAATCCCCAACAAATCTAACTTTTTTTTTTATTTTTGTCTTATTAAATATTTGGTTGAAAACCCCAAAGAAAAGAGGAAATCCTAAAATCCAAAATTATATTAATAGAGTCAAAATTTTTAAGTAGATAACAAAACAAATAAAAAAAAGTTAGTTAACACGGAAAAGATGTCATTTAGTAAGCATCAGCTAAATATGATGTAATTGTGAGAAATAAAATACTATTAACATTCTTATGTCAGATATTATTTTGCTGATGCCCCACGTTGGGCGCCATTTAAATTTATGTAACGAACCAAACCACAAAAGGCCCTAACTATAAAGAGGACTTGCTACCTATAGTTACCGGCCGTGCTCGTCGAAATGAGGGTGGTTCTTTCCTCTCGGTAGTTAGACTATGGTTCGAACATTCATTTAAAATTTAGGTAGCTGTAAATATTAAAGTCTACTAACCAACTAATAAAAATACATAATAATAAAACAAACAAAAAAAAATAAATAAAAGAAACTTTAAAGTATCGCTTCGTTCAAGAGGTTTTGTTGTTACAACCTCCGTCAAATTCATTACCCTCCCTAGCCATGCTATCTTTGTTTAAAATAAAGTCCCAGATAGCCCTATTTTGACTCACCTACAATTGACCTTAACTTTTCATAGAATAGAATAAAAACTTTAGAATTTCATATCGGAATCTTGAAATTTTTTATTCATTTCATCCTAAACTAATATAACTATTCTTTTAATAATATTAATTAAATTTTAATGCACAAATAAGAAAACTCCAAATTGATAAATTATTATTAACATTAAAGAAATAAGAAATGTAAATTCCTTCCATTAAAGCTTTGAAATTATGTTTGTGTGTATATATAAGATAAATCAGAAATATTTTTTTTTTAAATTATTAAGAAAAATTGTTTGAGTGAAAATTTAAATTAAGTTAAAGTAAAAAAATTCTAATGAACTCACCATTTTTATTTAAATCTTAAGTAGACTCCAGGCCTGTTGTCCGCGATGATTTGATGTTAAAAATGCTGTTAAATTTTCACTCAAATTATGGATTACATCTTAGAAATTAATTAACAGGAAACAAAAGGGAAGTTGATATAACAACAGGAAACAATCGTTAAATAAATAAAATAAAGATAAATATAGTAAATTAACGCACTTAAGTAATTAAATATAAGCAAACCAATGGATACATATTTTTACTGATCTTTTAATATTGTACGTTTATGTCTATAAACGACTATGGTTTTTTGGCGTTTTGCAATTTGATTGACATATCGATATTGGCCCGATAGGCCCTGACCATAAAAAAAGTATATACTTTATAAAATGTTCGGTCCTTTCAAAATTATTAACGTGAACGATTCGATTGGGTGCGTTTGGTTGGGTGATATTTCCTTTACTATCTTCCGCAAAAATTGTCCTCCTATTAAGGAGTACCGTATTATACGTGTTAACTTTCCTTATGCAAATTTTAGTAACAGCAGATTTTTAAGTTCCCTCCTTTTTCCCACTGCACACTGAAAAATGTTGTAAATGTAAATATCCCTTAAATACAATTTACAACTTCTTACCTTTTAGTTGACGAAATGCTTGGATTGTTGCAACAATTAAACAAGTTGCAATCGAAAAATATTAATTTGCAAAAACAATCTAAAAAAAACATTGACGTTAAAATAATCTGATTTCTTTCAGATTTTTTTTTTCTCCACACAATTCAAATCAAAAATTGTTTTAGTAATAAAAAAAATATCTAATATTTTGAAATTTGTTATTAAAATTTCCAAGCCACTTTGATCAATTTTAAAAAAATAAAACACAGTTATAGTTTATATAGTAGAAATAAAAATACAAATACAAATAATGAAATCCACCCAACAGCCTCACAGACTCAATGCCAACTACACATGCAGGAATATGCTCAGCAAGGTTCAAAGCAGTGCATCTCTTGGCATCACAGGCGCAAGGAGAAGCACTCCAAAGGCAGCGCTGGACATCCCACTACATCTGTCCCCAATTGAGCATTATGAAAGGAGTGTGGCTGTTAGGAACTTATTTAGACGTTACGAGTCTTCCTTAGTTAAACCTAGGCGGGATGATAACAGGAGCATTTTGTACGAGGTGGGTCTGATTGATCCATGTATAATTCTCAAGGGAATTTCGGATCATAGGACTATGATCCTGGACTTCGGTGTAACACCACCAGTGGAGTTCCCGGATAGGGAAAATTGGTGTGGATCCAATCGGCTGTTTGAGGGGTGGGCAGTATTTACAGATGGATCCAAGATGGAAACCGGCACTGGTGCCGGTATATATCGCGGACACCGAAGTGAAAAGGTCATTCAGACTCTCTGATGAGCGCAGGCGGCGCTTAGGGCATTGGCAAATTATACGGTGCGATCGTGCCTGGTTGCTCGGTGTAGGAATGCTCTTAGGGAACTCATGGAGTCATTAAATGTAAGGCTGTGTTGGGTACCTGGACACTGCATGGTTGATGAAAATAAGGTGGCGGACGAACTCGCGAAAGGGGGCTCGAATCTGGACTAAGTGGTAAGGGACAGAGGGTAAAGTCCCCCTATGTTACTACTATGGGGTGATACGGGACCAGGGTTCTACTGGGCTTGGACAGGGGTGGTCTTAGAACTTTTATAGGGTTCTTTGCGGGTCATTGTCCTGTCAGGGCTTTTACGAGCAAATGGGACAACACCATACCGCACTTCTGCAGGTTGTGCGATGATTCTAAAGAGCTGGAGACGATCGATGATGTATTGTGCCATTGCCCTAGGATGCAGGGTCTCAGACAGAAGTGGCTAGGAGATTGATTACACGACGAACTGGGGTGCATCGCTTGATGCAATCCGGCTGATCTACTGGGGTTTGTCAGGGAAATAGTGCGGTTGTTTCTGTTGAGGGGATTGTAGAGAGGGTAGTAGTTCTTCGTGGTACCTCATAACTTTCTTAATTCTATCCACCTCATACTTCTTTTCTTTACTGTTCTCTTTCTATCATTGAAGGGATTCACAATGGACCGCATTGGTCTCCAAGTGGAAGTTTGCCCTTGGGCACATAACCCTTATTAACCTTACCTAACCTAGTTTTAGCCACTGATGTTCCAAAGTTGTAATTTCTTATACAGTGAAATCAATAATTTAATCTTTAAAATGTTCGCTTAATTGGCATTTATTAGTTTTTTTAACTGTTTTCTACACAAAAAAGTTAGTATTTGTTAAATTATGAAAAGTTTTGGCAATCGTTGTCTAAGTTGACATATTAATTGAGCTATAAAATCTCGGCATGTAATTCGTATATGTTTTTATACCCTTCACCTCAGGTGGAAAAGGGTATTAATAAGTTTGTCATTCCGTTTGTAATTTCTACAATATTGATCTTAGACCCTATAAAGTATATATATTCTGGGTCCTTATGGGGAGAGAAGTTGATTTAACGATATCCGTCCGTCTGTCCGTCTGTCCGTCTGTCCGTCTGTCCGTCTGTCCGTCTTACGTTTGATATGTGTTTTCCGGAGACTCCAGACATGATAGCGGCTAGGTTGTTTTACATTTGTGTCACATATAGTCTACCATCGGTTGCTATTGAAATTCAGCAAGATCGATCTACAAATGGCTGAGTTATGAGCAAAAAACCACGACTACCTCTAATATTTTCCAAAAATCCCTTGTGGTTGTTGTAATTTTATTACTTTTTGCTGTATATCTGGGGAACGGCAAAAGCCAAAGCTTCCAAATTAGGTACACACATTAAGGTAGCCCATACACACGATCCTACAAAATGTGGGCGGGATTGGAGAAGTGGGCGTGGTACCTCCCGTACAAAAAAAAATTAAAAATTGTATAAAAACCTAAAATTTATTGCTGCCATATGTCCTATGGATATTAGGGTTATAACTTTTTGCAATTTTTGCAAATATCAAAAATACCACCGCATAGCCGTGTGGGGCATAAAAATATATTAAAAAATATGCTGTCATTTTTCCTCTATCGTGAAAAAAGTTTCCGCACCGATCGGGTTAAAATTTTGTTCTTATTTACATATTTATTTTTTTCCATTAAAACAGTTACTCTTGCCTCTTGTCTTAAATATCTAATTAGGTGGTGAAGTCTTTGTTATTGCAAATCTGAAATTTCGCAAATTATTTCTGTTGGTTCTTAAAATGAAGTATAAAAAAAGTAAAATATCTGTTATAAAAAACTCAAAAATCTGGTCAAAGAATTTTACAAAAAATAAAAATAATATTGAAAAATGAAAAAAATACAAAAAGTCGAAATACCTTTAAGTGAGTTGAACAACATCCCAAAGGAAGAAATTATTATCGGAAGATTTATTGCTTTATGCAAGACAAATAAATATAAAGAGGAAAGGTATGTTAAAATGTCTAAGGAGTTAAATAATTTGTGGGCCAAGCTAAATATAAGAACCATGCGTGTGGATCTTATAAAAAGAAAAATTAGACGGGTGGTTCTATATTATGAAAAAACCTTAAAACGCCCTAATAGTAGTAATTTTCAAGACAACTTTAATATAAGTTGCGAAGCAGCATATTTACAATCTGAACCAAAATATAATCAACAAGTAACCTTTGATTAAGATTCTTCATTAATATTTGATAGCGATCATGATGAACACGATGATGATGAAAACTTCATACCAACCGGACGGAATAATCCATCAAAATGTCGTTAAAACCAGCGGTTACATTAGTAACAGAAGCAAAAGTTAGCACAAATAAAGCTGCTGCAATTTGTCAACATTTGGCTAAGTCTGGCATAACAATTTCGACTCCATCTCAAGCCGGAATTTATAAAGCTGTAAAGAAATTATCGGAACAACGAGAAGAGCTTTACAAGAAAACATTAAAAAATCAGGATTGGTGCTTACACTTTGATGGAAAAAAATTGGTAAAAAGGAAATTCAGGTAGTAGTGCAAGAAAAATGGCGTTGTGAGTTTATTAAAAAAACATTTTCAATTTATGTCATTGTCTCCTGCACAATATATTGGGTGTCAGCACCATGTTCTCTTTCTGATATTGAGACATGTTATGGACGAGGTTTTGGATGGCAAAACATCATCTCCCAATATTGGATATCACTTTGTTGCGGATCTAGCGGAGAATTATGAAAATCTAAAATCTAGCTATAAGCAAAGTCAAGTGGTTCTTAAATTCTCAAAAATAAAATGGAGAGATGATATGGAGTTTTTATATTCACTTTGCCAATCCTATAAATATTTCCAGAAAAATAACATATTTCCATATATAAATTGTAAATCTCTTCCATCAATTAGCAATGCCAGATGGAATTCCAGAGCTATATTAGCTATTTTGGCTTTTATCCTGCTTCCAAAGTATCAAGATGAGTTAAAACCTATTTGTGAATATGTTTGCGCTTCCTGGTTTGAAATTTGGTTTGGTAGTCATTGCTTCAACGAGAATGATTTTGAAGCATTAAGTAAATCTTTAAAAAAAACTTCACGAAAGCTAACGAATGCTTCTTAAGGCATTGGGTAATAGAACCGTCTAAAATTAAAGATCAACAGCGCAGCAACATATGCGCCGAGCGTGCGATTAAAGTGATGCAGGATATATATTCACAATGTAAAACCATACGCACATTAAACTTAAAGTTTATATCTTATAATTCCTAGTAAATTTGTACAATAATGAAAAATCTTTATTTTTAAAAAATAAAAATTTAAAGTACTTTAGAAATCGCTTTCGGTGCGGAAACTTTTTTCACCGAATCAACCTAAAAAACAGCTTTTTATTATCAGAACAACATTCACCACATGGTACTGGAGTGGTATTTTGCACTCAAAAAAAAGTTATAACCCTAATGGATATGACTTATATACCAAAATATCGAAAATTTTTAGTAGAACATATTTTATAAAAAATTCAGAAAAATCGGTTCAGATACAAAAAAGTTATGACCAAAACTAATTTTTTTTTTTAAATACCCACTTTCGGGAACCACAGATCTCCCCGAGTCCAAGCTTTATAACACAAGTAAATGGTAAATTCCTTCTTAAACACGTCGGTATATAAATCTGTCAAATCGGTTAAAAAATGGCTGAGTTATGAGCAAAAAACCACGACTACCTCTAATATTTTCCAAAAATCCCTTGTGGTTGTTGTTTTTTTTTTGTTTGTGTTTTTATTTGAACGTGTTGAATGTTAGGCATATCAAACACACACATGTTTGTACATGATTGGTCGCTTAAATTGAAAAATACGTACCTACATATTAAATAAGCAAAGTGACGGAATATATTCTACTTTAATTCTTTATTTGCATAAGCGTTAATGGCTGAGTTGTCTGGGCGGTTGGACACGCAGCGTCGTTAGTAGTTGCCGGGGTTCAAATCTCGTCATCCACCTTTTCAAAAAAAAAATTTTTTAACTTTTTTTATATTCTATAAACGATTTTAAAATAATTCAGCAATTTTTGATTTTTTTGACAATGTAAATATTAATCGTTCGCTTAACTTACATGTAAAACAAAAATCATATTCTATACCTATTTGTTTTTTATTATACCCTTCACCTCAGGTGGAAAAGGGTATTAATAAGTTTGTCATTCCGTTTGTAATTTCTACAATATTGATCTTAGACCCTATAAAGTATATATATTCTGGGTCCTTATGGGGAGAGAAGTTGATTTAACGATATCCGTCCGTCTGTCCGTCTTACGTTTGATATGTGTTTTCCGGAGACTCCAGACATGATAGCGGCTAGGTTGTTTTACATTTGTGTCACATATAGTCTACCATCGGTTGCTATTGAAATTCAGCAAGATCGATCTACAAATGGCTGAGTTATGAGCAAAAAACCACGACTACCTCTAATATTTTCCAAAAATCCCTTGTGGTTGTTGTAATTTTATTACTTTTTGCTGTATATCTGGGGAACGGCAAAAGCCAAAGCTTCCAAATTAGGTACACACATTAAGGTAGCCCATACACACGATCCTACAAAATGTGGGCGGGATTGGAGAAGTGGGCGTGGTACCTCCCGTACAAAAAAAAATTAAAAATTGTATAAAAACCTAAAATTTAGGGCTGCCATATGTCCTATGGATATGACTTATATACCAAAATATCGAAAATTTTTAGTAGAACATATTTTATAAAAAATTCAGAAAAATCGGTTCAGATACAAAAAAGTTATGACCAAAACTAATTTTTTTTTTTTAAATACCCACTTTCGGGAACCACAGATCTCCCCGAGTCCAAGCTTTATAACACAAGTAAATGGTAAATTCCTTCTTAAACACGTCGGTATATAAATCTGTCAAATCGGTTAAAAAATGGCTGAGTTATGAGCAAAAAACCACGACTACCTCTAATATTTTCCAAAAATCCCTTGTGGTTGTTGTTTTTTTTTTTGTTTGTGTTTTTATTTGAACGTGTTGAATGTTAGGCATATCAAACACACACATGTTTGTACATGATTGGTCGCTTAAATTGAAAAATACGTACCTACATATTAAATAAGCAAAGTGACGGAATATATTCTACTTTAATTCTTTATTTGCATAAGCGTTAATGGCTGAGTTGTCTGGGCGGTTGGACACGCAGCGTCGTTAGTAGTTGCCGGGGTTCAAATCTCGTCATCCACCTTTTCAAAAAAAAATTTTTTTAACTTTTTTTATATTCTATAAACGATTTTAAAATAATTCAGCAATTTTTGATTTTTTTGACAATGTAAATATTAATCGTTCGCTTAACTTACATGTAAAACAAAAATCATATTCTATACCTATTTGTTTTTTATTTTTTATTTAATTTGTTTATGTCCTAAAAACGATTTTAAAATTACTTAGGTATAAAGCTTTTCGATATTCTAATTTTGTTGGCAATGACACAGTGTTTTATTTTATTTCGGCAAGCATATACATACATACGTACCTACATATGTACATATGTAAAAAGTTGTATGTAATTTAAATAAATCCATACTAACTAGTAGGTTACCCTAGCTATTGCAAAGCCATACTTATGTATGCACATGAGTATGTATGAATGAGCAAAAGTTATTTATATATAAAGGCATTGCTTTCGTAATTGTTGTTGTTGCATTTTATTTTTATCTCTTATTGCTGTAGTAATTGTTGTTATTGTGTTTCGTCTAATAAGCTGTTGCTACGTTGATCTCTTCTTGCATTTCTCTTGGTTGCGGTTTTTTTTGTTGTTTTTTTTTATAATCTTTACCACAAGTGGTGGATTTTAATGTGTTTTTTACGCATACACATGGATGTATGTTCATAAAATTCTCTCAATATATTTTAATTTAACGCTTCTTCAATAAAACCGTTCGTAGTTGAGTTGTCTAAGTTCTCGCTTAAGGCTCGTAAGATTGCGAGTTCAAGTCTCCAAAATAAATTTTTTTATACCCTTCACCTCAGGTGGAAAAGGGTATTAATAAGTTTGTCATTCCGTTTGTAATTTCTACAATATTGATCTTAGACCCTATAAAGTATATATATTCTGGGTCCTTATGGGGAGAGAAGTTGATTTAACGATATCCGTCCGTCTGTCCGTCTGTCCGTCTTACGTTTGATATGTGTTTTCCGGAGACTCCAGACATGATAGCGGCTAGGTTGTTTTACATTTGTGTCACATATAGTCTACCATCGGTTGCTATTGAAATTCAGCAAGATCGATCTACAAATGGCTGAGTTATGAGCAAAAAACCACGACTACCTCTAATATTTTCCAAAAATCCCTTGTGGTTGTTGTAATTTTATTACTTTTTGCTGTATATCTGGGGAACGGCAAAAGCCAAAGCTTCCAAATTAGGTACACACATTAAGGTAGCCCATACACACGATCCTACAAAATGTGGGCGGGATTGGAGAAGTGGGCGTGGTACCTCCCGTACAAAAAAAAATTAAAAATTGTATAAAAACCTAAAATTTAGGGCTGCCATATGTCCTATGGATATGACTTATATACCAAAATATCGAAAATTTTTAGTAGAACATATTTTATAAAAAATTCAGAAAAATCGGTTTAGATACAAAAAAGTTATGACCAAAACTAATTTTTTTTTTTTAAATACCCACTTTCGGGAACCACAGATCTCCCCGAGTCCAAGCTTTATAACACAAGTAAATGGTAAATTCCTTCTTAAACACGTCGGTATATAAATCTGTCAAATCGGTTAAAAAATGGCTGAGTTATGAGCAAAAAACCACGACTACCTCTAATATTTTCCAAAAATCCCTTGTGGTTGTTGTTTTTTTTTTGTTTGTGTTTTTATTTGAACGTGTTGAATGTTAGGCATATCAAACACACACATGTTTGTACATGATTGGTCGCTTAAATTGAAAAATACGTACCTACATATTAAATAAGCAAAGTGACGGAATATATTCTACTTTAATTCTTTATTTGCATAAGCGTTAATGGCTGAGTTGTCTGGGCGGTTGGACACGCAGCGTCGTTAGTAGTTGCCGGGGTTCAAATCTCGTCATCCACCTTTTCAAAAAAATTTTTTTTAACTTTTTTTATATTCTATAAACGATTTTAAAATAATTCAGCAATTTTTGATTTTTTTGACAATGTAAATATTAATCGTTCGCTTAACTTACATGTAAAACAAAAATCATATTCTATACCTATTTGTTTTTTATTTTTTATTTAATTTGTTTATGTCCTAAAAACGATTTTAAAATTACTTAGGTATAAAGCTTTTCGATATTCTAATTTTGTTGGCAATGACACAGTGTTTTATTTTATTTCGGCAAGCATATACATACATACGTACCTACATATGTACATATGTAAAAAGTTGTATGTAATTTAAATAAATCCATACTAACTAGTAGGTTACCCTAGCTATTGCAAAGCCATACTTATGTATGCACATGAGTATGTATGAATGAGCAAAAGTTATTTATATATAAAGGCATTGCTTTCGTAATTGTTGTTGTTGCATTTTATTTTTATCTCTTATTGCTGTAGTAATTGTTGTTATTGTGTTTCGTCTAATAAGCTGTTGCTACGTTGATCTCTTCTTGCATTTCTCTTGGTTGCGGTTTTTTTGTTGTTTTTTTTTTTATAATCTTTACCACAAGTGGTGGATTTTAATGTGTTTTTTACGCATACACATGTATGTACATATGTTCATAAAATTCTCTCAATATATTTTAATTTAACGCTTCTTCAATAAAGCCGTTCGTAGCTGAGTTGTCTAAGTTCTCGCTTAAGGCTCGTAAGATTGCGAGTTCAAGTCTCCAAAATAAATTTTTTTTTTATTTTTATTAAATTTTATAATACACGATTTTAAGATTATATATAATTAAAACTTATATAACGAATTTTAAACATCAACTTTGTCAAAAGAGGAAACGGACTTAGTTATATACATACATTTTTTGATTTTGTCATAGGTATTCTTTTTAAAAACTTCTTGTTCTTATCTCACCATGGTGAAGGGTATTTAAGATTCGGCATAGCCGAATATAGCACTCTTACTTGTTTTTATTTTTATTAAATTTTATAATACACGATTTTAAGATTATATATAATTAAAACTTATATAACGAATTTTAAACATCAACTTTGTCAAAAGAGGAAACGGACTTAGTTATAAACATACATTTTTTGATTTTGTCATAGGTATTCTTTTTAAAAACTTCTTGTTCTTATCTCACCATGGTGAAGGGTATTTAAGATTCGGCATAGCCGAATATAGCACTCTTACTTGTTTTTTTTTAAAGTTGTGGTATCTCTTTTCGATTCCAAACATTTTTCAATATCGTAATTGAGGGGATAAATCTGCTAAACATGAATTTAATGGAACTGATCAAATTATAAAACAATTTAATATGAAAGGTCTTTTAAACGATTGTACATTTTATATAGCCAAAGATTAGAGATTTGTATGTGCATTGAACAAAAAATTGCGGTAGATTTTCAAAAAAAGATTACTTGAATATTCTTAAATTAAATAATGCTAAATAACGGGTCCGCCATCTAACGTTTTTTTCAACTAGTGCTTATTTCGTGAATGGTAACACTTAGCTCATGTCTGATTTGACAGATAATTAGTTTTATCCTTCCGCTGAACGAATATGGTTGTGGATACGCTTGACCAACGCTGGGAAATATTCGTTTTCGCTTTGCTAAGTGGGCCTGCGATCGACTTACAGAAGATGTCGATTTTGCAAAAAAAAAACATCTTTTCAGATGAAGCTCATTTTGATCTTGGCGGATATGTAAACAAGCAAAAGTGTAGCATTTGTGGCACAGAAAATCCGCACGCATACATTGAAAAGCCGTTGCACCAAAAACGAGTCACTGTTTTGTGCGGATTTTGCTCCAGAGGCATAATTGAGCCATATTTCTTTGAAAATGGACAAGGAGTGGCCGTTACAGTCAATAGCGATCGTTATCGGGCCATGTTGAACGAATTTTTGTTCACAAAAATTGAAGAGGAGGATATTGGCAACACTTGGTTTCACCAGTACGGCGCTACGTGCCACAAAGGCGAATCTACACACGATGTTTTGCGCCCTGTTTTTGAAGATCGCATTATCAACCGCAGAGCTGATGTCGTTTGGCCACCTCGGAGCCGCGATTTGACACCGTTGGACTATTATTTGTGGAGTGTCGTCAAAGAAAAGTGTTACGCCGACAAGCCAGAGACAATTGACGCTTTAAAGGATAATACTCGTGAAGCCATTGGTAAAATACAGCTGCACACAATCGATAATGTGCTTAAAAATTGGACCGATCGGGTAGGCTACTGCATGGCCAGCCGAGGCAGCCATTTGAATGAAATTATTTTCCATTATTAACCGGAAGGATTGTTCTTTCAAATAAAAAAAGAAATTTGAGAAAATATTCAGTAGTTATTTTTTTATAGCATTTTCAAAAAAAAGATATTTGGCGGACCCTGTATTTAGTTGAAAATTGCCAAAAAAAAAGTGCTAACTGCTAAAGGCCAGTTTACACGGTAATACAATGTATTACGACTTTGTAGAATCAAAATATTATGAAATTCTCTCCGTGTTTAAAAGAAAAAAATAAAAATCTGTTGTATGTATTTTTCATGTTTACACGGATGGTACAAGTAAAATCAAAAATAATTACAAAAAATCAGATGGTAGCAGTTTTACAATTTTTACAAAAACAACATGAACAACATTTCCTGAGTTGATTTTAGTTGTTTTTGTAGTTGTATCAAAATGCTACCACCTTCAATATACTCTAATAAAATACAACTCTGGTGTGATGAAAATACTTAAGATTTTAAAATGGTTTAGAAAAAAATCATTTACCGACCGCTTGCCAGATTTTATGTTCATATTCTCTCTTACTCAATACATTTTGCTATTACATGGTATGATTTTTCTCATTCTAAATAATGTCATAATACTAATACATTGTAAACTAGCCTTTAATGGAAAATTTGCAGCTAAATCAGGCAAAAAAAATGCAAAATCTAGCTGCAAAAATGGCACGCTGCTGAATGCGAACAAAGCTTTATGCATAAATACGTTTTTCCATCAGTGATGCCTACTTTTTGAGAGCAAAAAGCACTTTAAAATTTAAAAAAAGCACTAAGCCATTTTTACAATTTAATTAACTACAAAACAAGTTGCATTCGGCTATGCCGAATATTATATACCTTCAAAATTTAAGATTAAATAATAAATATATTTACATTTGTATAAAACATTTTTAATTGAATTATTATTATCTTCAATAAAAATATCATCCAAATCATGATGATCCATCAGCTATGTTTCAATTGGCCATAAAACCGTTTTAAAGTAATGCAGTGCGAGCTAGATTTTTATAACTCGAAAAATCTTGCCTGTTGCAATTACCGAAAAATGACCGACCATTGTTTATAAAACTTAATGACAGCCTATATTTTAATAAAAAACTTTATATTTTATCGTTCAAATAAATCTAAATTAATCAAAGTTGTTCTTATTCGACCTTTCGAAATTTAAATAAATAAAAATTAATCAAGCTCGAGGCCAGTGTTTTTTTGTAAATCAAAATTCCTTTTTATTTGCTTCCAATATTTCGATCTTCTTTGAAGAATACAATTATAGAAAAGAAGAAGAAAACAATACAATTATTACAAACATATAAATAACAACTACTTATATGGACAACAACCACATTGATTTTGTTTTTTTAAATTGTATGTTTACAAAATTTATACAAACTCACAGTGAATTTTTATAGACACAAAAACTTAAAACTATGTTGTTCACACATCGACATCTAGACTTGCACTAAACTTAAAATCCTTATTGCTGATTGATCTTTTTTACTAAACCTCTGTAGTTATTGGCACACGAACACTCTAAGTCGCTCTTAAAGTTTACATTCTTTGTTGTTGCTATGATGTGAAGCACTTCCAGCATATATCGACGTTTGTAATTCGGCTCTGTTTGTAACACACTAACATTATTAAAATCAGGCGAGTGTTTGTTTTTGACACAGTGGTTCACAAGTGCTGTTTTTGGTGTGTCTCTACTGAGTTTTAATTTTTGATCCGATTTATGGCCTGCGATTCTAGTTTTGAGTTTGTTTTTAGTGGTTCCAATGTACACCTTATCACAACTTTCATTTAAATTTCCAATACAAGGTATATTATATATAACACTAGCTTAACCCGGTGCGGTTTGCTACCCCAATCGAAATAAAATTAGTAATATTTTTTAAAACAGATCTCGTGTAATGATTACAAAGCATCTTGTACTTAATTTAATTTTTATTTTGAAATTTGTGGTTTACCATAATAGTAGCTATAACCACGTTTGAAGACTCTCCCTTTAATTGTTCTTCAGTTGAGCGATATTTAATATATGCATCCTATGGGAGGTATTTCCCCCCTGCGCCTACCCGGTTTATTTTTTTTTTCAAAAGTGTAGTATACCATAATAGTGACTTCTACAAAGTTTGAACATTCTCACTATAACAGTTTTTAAGATATGCAATATTAAACATGGTGGTCCTATGGGGGGTACCACTTCTCCCGCTGCTGCTTTATTTAAATTTTGGGGATCAGAAGATCCTACTTCCAAAAGTGCAAGAAAATGCGTGGAGCGGCTCTTAAGATATGCGATATTTAATATTGGCATCCTATGGGGGGTACCAATTCCCCTGCCTCTATCGAAAAAATAAGTAGCCTATTTTACTTTTAGCTCACGTGATGTTACTGTAAAAATTTCAGGAAAATCGGTTCATGTAGTGCCTGAGATTTAGTGATTTTAAATTTTCGGTTGTATGGGCTGTTGCATAATTTTTTTTTTTAAGGCGGTTGATCGTACTTGGAATGCTTGAATGGACTAAGCTCGTCGGAACGGGGAGGGTTCTTGATCATCCGAAATACCTTTGCAACACAACAGAAAATTAAATAAATTCATTCCAAGATTTACCTCATTTTTTTTTGTGCTAAATAAAGGCATGCTATTAAATAAAATTTATACTATGGCAATGAAGTGATCGATGTTTGCACCACTTTGAACACTATTAATTTAAAACCCACCCATCTATCGCTCAAATACGTCAGTGTTCCATTAAATGTTAGTTTCGTATCTTCCCATATAAATTTTACTATCTAACCTACCATTCGGCTTATAAATACTATTGTCAACATTTCTAAATGATTCTCTTACTCAGACTTATTCATTTTCGCAATTTTTGTTTTTTTATTCTATAAAATTTTCATTACACATATACACAAATATAATTATTCGAAAATCACAAAAAGTGAGATATTAAAAAAATTACTAGAATTTATCGTTCTTCAGTTATAAAAATTCAAAAAATTTATGTTTAATTCAATTGAATATTTTTTTATACCCTTCACCTCAGGTGGAAAAGGGTATATATAAGTTTGTCATTCCGTTTGTAATTTCTACAATATTGATCTTAGACCCTATAAAGTATATATATTCTGGGTCCTTATGGGGAGAGAAGTTGATTGAACGATATCCGTCCGTCTGTCCGTCTTACGTTTGATATGTGTTTTCCGGAGACTCCAGACATGAAAGCGGCTAGGTTGTTTTACATTTGTGTCACATATAGTCTACCATCGGTTGCTATTGAAATTCAGCAAGATCGATCCACAAATGGCTGAGTTATGAGCAAAAAACCACGACTACCTCTAATATTTTCCAAAAATCCCTTGTGGTTGTTGTAATTTTATTACTTTTTGCTGTATATCTGGGGAACGGCAAAAGCCAAAGCTTCCAAATTAGGTACACACATTTAGGTAGCCCATACACACGATCCTACAAAATGTGGGCGGGATTGGAGAAGTGGGCGTGGTACCTCCCGTACAAAAAAAATTAAAAATTGTATAAAAACCTAAATTTTAGGGCTGCCATATGCCCTATGGATATGACTTATATACCAAAATATCGAAAATTTTTAGTAGAACATATTTTTTAAAAAATTCAGAAAAATCGGTTCAGATACAAAAAAGTTATGACCAAAATTAATTTTTTTTTTTTAAATACCCACTTTCGGGAACCATAGATCTCCCCGAGTCCAAGCTTTATAACACAAGTAAATGGTAAATTCCTTCTTTAACACGTCGGTATATAAATCTGTCAAATCGGTTAAAAAATGGCTGAGTTATGAGCAAAAAACCATGACTACCTCTAATATTTCCAAAAAATATCTTGTGGTTGTTGTTTTTTTGTTTGTGGTTTTATTCGAACGTGTTAAATGTTAGGCATATCAAACACACACATGTTTGTACATGATTGGTCGCTTAAATTGAAAAATACGTACATACCTACATATTAAACAAACAAAGTGACGGAATATATTCTACTTTAATTAACTACTTAAAAATCATATTCTATACCTATTTGTTTTTTATTTTTTATTTAATTTGCTTATGTCCTAAAAACGATTTTAAAATTACCTAGGTATAAAGCTTTTCGATATTTTCATATTATTGGCAATGACACAGTGTTTTATTTTATTTCGGCAAGCATATACGTACCTACATATCTACATAAAAAGTTGTATGTAATTTAAATAAATCCATACTAACTAGTAGGTTAACCTAGCTATTGCAAAGCCATACATATGTATGCACATGAGTATGTATGAATGAGCAAAAGTTATTTATGTATAAAGGCAATGCTTTCGTAATTGTTGTTGCTGCATTTTATTTTCATCTCTTATTGCAATGCCTTTAGGCATTGCTGTAGTAATTGTTGTTATTGTGTTTCGTCTAATAAGCTGTTGCTACGTTGATCTCTTCTTGCATTTCTCTTGGTTGCGGTTTTTTTGTTGTTTTATTTTTATAATCTTTACCACAAGTGGTGGATTTTAATGTGTTTTTTACGCATACACATGTATGTACATATGTTCATAAAATACTCTCAATATATTTTAATTTAACGCTTCTTCAATAAAGCCGTTCGTAGCTGAGTTGTCTAAGTTCTCGCTTAAGGCTCGTAAGATTGCGAGTTCAAGTCTCCAAAATAAATTTTTTTTTTATTTTTATTAAATTTTTGTATACACGATTTTAAGATTAAATAAAATTAAAACTTATATAACGAATTTCAAACATCAACTTTGTCAAAAGAGGAAACGGACTTAGTTATATACATACATTTTTTGATTTTGTCATAGGTATTCTTTTTAAAAACTTCTTGTTCTTATCTCACCATGGTGAAGGGTATTTAAGATTCGGCATAGCCGTATATAGCACTCTTACTTGTTTTTTAATAAACTAATTTATCTGTAAAAATAAAATAAATCGATTGCATGTTTAACTAAAAGATTGTATATTATTGACTTACGGTTTTTTCTTTAGCGTAGTTTTACCCATAATTTCATAATTGCTTATCTAGTTAGCTGATATCCATGAATCAAAAAAACAAGATTGCGCACTCAGCCGTACAAAAAAAAATTTCTACTGCGCATCTACGTCGTCATAGACTAAATATGAGTGTTTGTTGTAAAAAATGTAAGACACACACAAATGAACACACACAAAGTCTATTGTTTCGTCACACACAAAATTAACGGACCTGCGCAATGCGCAATCTTGTTTATTTGATTCATGGCTGATATCGGCGATTTGAGCTCAAATACATCCACTTTTATACTATCTGTAATTCAGAATTTTGATTAATAATTGCCAATAAGAAGAAAATAATATACAATAATTTAAACATGCTAAATTAAATCAATATTTTCTAGGTTTTAATATAAATAACTTGAATAAATAATTTTAATATATTCAAAATATTTAAGTAAATAAAGTAACATTAAATCACATTAAATATTGTAAAAGTATTTTACAGAAATTTAAAAAAAAACAATTTCATGTAAATAGAGATTATCTTTTTTTTATGTCTGTAAAATACTCCTGTAACAAGACAGGGTTTAAATTTAAAGAGAATTAAAGTTCAAGAAAATGTTTAGCAGAGCTAAATTTAATGTGAGTATTTAATGTTAATGGGTTCATCATCATCTGTTAAATACTAAATGTTAATTGTTAATATAAAAAAAAGAATACTTAATGTTAAGTTTCCAATATCATTATTGGTTGATGACGTCACAGCTTAATAAATCCACGTTATTTTTTTAACTACAGTGTGATGCCTTAGCAAACGTGCCAATACAATTTTTGTATAACAGTAGAATGTTAATTTTGTGATAATAGCATGATGATGTTGTCGACTTAATTAAAGTACATATTAATATTATTTTGTTAGTTATGACGGTCGAGTCTTGGCATATAACTTTGAAAAATCTCCTGGTAAAGTTTGAAAACTATTTTTGTAATAGTTCATGTATGTAATTATACCCATCCACTATATGAAGGAGTTTTTCTTCTCAATTTGTGTGATGAAGTGTTAGAAGTTGTAGTTGAGGTTATAATTAAGAATAGTTAAAATACACATTCGTCTTAATGATCATTTGCATCGGCCAACATTTTGAGGATGGTTTCGTAGTTTTCACACTACGCTTGCGGGTTTTTTTTTTAAATACAAAAGTTTTCCAATTAATTCACCATTATTAAAACCCTATAAAAAGTGTATTACTTTAGCTAGTTTTTCTTTTTTTATATCTTTGACAAAATAAGTAACAATAAAAAAATTCACACTGCTTACCAGATTACTACTAGGTTTTTCTCCACCAATGATTTTCTTTTACTAAATTACAATTATTATTTAATAAGAGATCATTGATTTTAAAATAATTTAGGTTTATTTAAACACTTATTTTTTTATCTATGTAAATACTTTTATCTTATAGATAATCTTGCTGGTATAAGAGTCAGATCACAAAAGAAGGTCAAAATTACACGCCATTAAATCTTTACGACTTTTCTTTGCAGTTGTAATCTATAGTTCAGTTAGTGAGATGTAATTGAATGAAACATATGTAGGTATATGTAACGATGTACCTTTATTGAATGGGACAGTTGTGTAATGCTGTCGTTTATCTTACAGTCGAGGCAATTAAATTATTTTTTTTTTAATCTGACATACATGGCAATGATACCTGCCGTTAGATGTAAAAAATTTTGTTGACACTATTTCTATGCTCATTTATGTAATTTTTTTTATTCCAACATAACGCTGGGAAATCTGGAATTATAGCTATTTTATGAATTAAGTTTTGGCCTAAAAAAAACTTTGTTTTGGAAATGTGAAAATGGAAAGAATTGGGTATATTCTCCTTTCTTGAATAAATTCTTTTAAATGCCTATGTAATTGTTTCCACAAAGAATTAAAAAAAACACGTTAATTTAGTTTATAATTAATAAAATAAAAGGTTTACTTTGCTAAGAACAATTTCATAATATTTTGTATATAGCTAAAAAATTATTTCCAAAATAAGTTGAATTATAACGCATGCATAGCAATTGCAGAAATTACAATTTTAAAATGATAAGGTATTTGCCATAATGTTCTTTTCCTGGGAAAATCTGCACCAAACCTTCTTTGTAGACTAAAAAAAACTAAGTCGGAAATAAGGAAAACAGATTTTCTTTGCCCTTTTGTGGGACTCGACCACACCCTGAGACAATATTAGCCGGGCAATAAAATAACATCAGGTCCTTGGCGTGATATAACCCTATATAATTTCCTTTGAGGTTTTCAAGCTCATAGCACGATGACCCCACTTTTCTTCTAATTCTACTCTTTTCATAGCGTGGTAATAATTTGGCATTTATTCCCTTCTTAAAGTCAGATTGCTGGAAGTTTTTCCTAAAAATTTCCTGTCCAGCGCTATACTGAAAGTCCTTGCACCTCGTGTTATAAATTTTTGTGGCTCTTTCGTGAGCCAATGCTAAATTGTCCTTTACCTTGGCATGAATATTGGGCATTCTTATGTCATGAGGCACAATACTTAATTGGCCTTCTGTCAAACAATCAAATTTTTCCAATAGTGCATAAGTTGACCCATGGTGAACCATATTGTACCCAAACAGATTGAAATACAGTGAACTCGCGAAAACGTGAACACTCAAAAGGGTGAACGTCTCAGAAACGTGAACAAATTTATTTTAACACAGACTATTCTAAAAAGTTAACAAAATCTGGAATCTCTAAAACGTGGACACATTTTTGTTTACTTTTTAAAATGTTTTGTTTAATTGGGTAACCCCCGAATTGATTTCACTTATAGGTTTATGTTACAGCGTTCTTTTTTCTTAATTGTATCAATTTATGTATACGCTGACGTGTTAGGTAGCTACGTTATTCGTGAAAGTGAAAAATGTCATTAAAAAAC
Organism: Pollenia labialis; assembly: GCA_949318255.1. NCBI lineage: Eukaryota > Metazoa > Arthropoda > Insecta > Diptera > Polleniidae > Pollenia > Pollenia labialis. The sequence goes on from OX439140.1 coordinate 47,158,881, forward strand.
CGAAAGATGGAATATATCTATTAGACTCAGCATGGAGTCAAATTTCACAAGAAATTTTACAGAAATGCTGGAACATTTTAAATATATTTTTTGGCCAAAATAAGATATCTAGAAGTAACTTCTTCATGCGCTTAATCCTCAGGTTATTTTATTATATTAGGTTTTAGTATTTTTAGAGAGTTTTATTTAACTTATTAATTTATTCATAGATTGAAGTGACCCTTTCTACGGTGAAAGACTAGAACAACAATCCTGAAGAAAATCAGGATGACACCGAATTATTATTAATCAACTGAATTATTGCATAGACATATATTTGTTGTTACTAAAACTTAATAAAATATTTGTTTTAATATACTTGTTTATCTATTTGGTGTTAATTTTTTAAAATTTTGGCATTCGATAACGTGAACAATCTCGAAAACGTGAAACGCCATGGTAAAAATTAGTTCACGTTATCGCGAGTTCACTGTAAGGAGAGCTTTTCAAAACGTAGTGATAATCACTCCTAAGTATGCTGGCAATTTTGGCCACATGTATATCCCACTTATCTTGTCTTTCCTTTAGTAAAATTCTTAACTTAATTAGGAATTCTCTGTTTGTCCTTTCCGAGGCGTTTGCCTGCGGAGAGTATAATGCCGTTTTGATATGTTTAACTCCATAACTCGTTAGGAATTCCGACATTTGCGAGGACATAAATTGCTTTCCGTTGTCTGAATGTATAAACTGCGGTGTACCAAATTGGTGAAAGATATTTTCTTCTAAGTATTGTATTATAGCTGTGCTATTTGCCTTTTTAAGGGGTTTTAAAAAATGTATTTTGTAAAGTGATCAATTGCCACGAATACCATTGAATTGCCTAACTTCGAGCCTAAGAGATCCATATATATTCTTTGAAATGGCCGTTCGGTAATCATTGGCTTTCCCATAAGGGGGCGAAGAATTTGATTCGTTGGTTTGACGGCTTTACATACCTCACAACTTTTGATGAAATCCTTAACATTTTGTGACATTTTTGGTCAAAAATATTTCTCTCTTATACGATTTAGAGTTTTTGCAAACCCACCATGTCATGAAATTAGAGAATGATTGTTAGCAATTATTTGTTCCCTCAAACCATCAGGTACCCATAGTGTAACGAACCTTCTTGGCTGGGGTATAACTCGCCGGTTATCTAGGGTTCACTTTCCAGTAAATTTCTACTTAGTTCATGACCTCGTTAAATGAAAAAAACAACACACTTCATCAACTATTTGCTTTCAGCAAACACACTTTATTTAATATACAGGGAACTAAACAAACGGCTTTTCCGATTCGGCACGACACCCAGGCTGCACGAACGGGGAACTGGCTGTACGGTCGGCGCGCTATCCTCTGCCGGCAGTGGTAGGTATGTAGTGTACGGTTCTACGTTTGCCCAGTGAAGCCACCAAACTACAGCAAATCTGCGGGATAACCACGGAAACGCTGTGTCGAGTGACTCGTAGTCTTACACCTGCGGGATAACCACGGGCACGCTACTACGCTCGGCTAATAATGTTGGTGTAGCACTAGATTTCAGCCTGCGGGATAACCACGGAAATTTTCGCTCTGCTTTTATACTTTCTTGTCGTCGTACGTACAAGGTGGCTGCAACTGCCCATCAGTTTGGCCCATCTGTTGGGCATGTGTTGGTTGCTACGCGCTAGGGGTCTCAGATGCCAATTCTACTCTACTGGCTACCACTAAAGGTCGCCATAAACGGCCGTTAGTAAATTCAAATTAAAATCATAAATGTAATATAAATCGTAAGTATCAATTCAATTAAATATTCACAAAAGAAAACATATTCAAAAAATATCAGCAAAAATAACTCAATATAAATGGTAACTTAGTATAATCATATAAATGGTGAATAAGTAAAATAATATAACCGGTGGTGGTGGAAACGAGGTTCACCGACTTCCATCGTCACAATAGTCTCCACAGGGAATCTTCCTCCTGGTATTCTCCTTTTCTAAACTTGATTCTTTGATACACATACCCGTCAGACAGAATTGTATCTGGAAATTTATCGTTGTCTTTAGATATTTCGGATTTAAGGTTGAGGTATTCCTCATCTTGAAAAAAATCAGAATTTAAGTCGACTTCTACTGCAATAGGGGGAACTGGAACAGAAATCTCATCAACATCAAGCCTTGATAGGGCATCAGGCACAATATTGGCAGACCCTTTTCTATACTGTATGTCAAAGTCAAATGCTTGAAGTTTTAAACTCCATCGTCCTAAACGACCTGTAATGTCTTTCTGATTCATTAACCACTGTAAACTTGAATGATCAGTAATAATTTTAAATGGTAAGCCTTCGACAAACGGACGGAATTTCTTTAAACAAACTATTGCAGCCAGACATTCAAGCTCAGTTACAGTATAGTTTTTTTGGTTTTTGTTCAATTTTTGAGAAACATAAGCTATCGGATGTTCATTTCCCTGTTCGTCGGTCTGTGTCAAAACCCCTCCTACACCTACTCTTGAAGCATCACACTGAATAGTAAAAGGTCTGTCGAAATTAGGTTGAACCAAAACAGGAGCTGTCGTCAAGGCCTCCTTGAGTTTCTAAAATGATGTTTCGGCTTCTGGGGTGAGTTTAAATACCTTAGATTTCTTAAGACAATCAGTCAAGGGAGCCGCTAAATCTGAAAAATTTGGGATAAATTGGCGATACTGTGATGGAAATAATTTTTTTTACTAACTATTTTTCCTATGGGTATTTATATTTGGAATTTTTTTTTTGAATCAAGTTTGCTAGTTTTTAAGTTTGAAGGGAAAATGGTTTGTTCATTCAAAAATTTTTCATTAATTTGAAAATTTTCATTAAGTGAAGTCAAGGGAAATTCTATCGGAACTTTAACTTCAATTTTCTAAAGAATATACATTGGAAGCTTAATTATAAGGATAACTTAAGGAACAGGGATTCAAGACTTAATTCTTTTTTTTAGTTATAATCCGAAGATAAGGATAATTAATTGGTAAGATAATTTGAGTGTTGACATTTTTTATTTGGCTTATATAGATTTTTATATTCGCACTAGGTTCAAGAAGGGGTAATATCCTAACAATAGTTTCCTATTTGGGTTGAGAAAGGAATAACCTGTGGAGGTTGTATTCCGGTTAGAATATCTTGTAAATTATAAAAGCCAACAGACCTAAAATAAACAATATAATAGCCGAATAAGATCATCGAGAATCGTATTCAGATTGATAAGAAGAATATCAGAACAATAATTGGGTGACCTATTTGGGAAAAAATTACACAATTTTTTTTTAAGAAAAGGGGGGGACAAAATTGGACCTCAAGACTTTGAATTTTAATTTGATTACTAATTTTAGTATAAATTCTAAATTATTAATTTTTTTTTTGTTTTGTGTTTTACTTTTCTTTTGAGATTTATATTTTTTGTTTTTTTTTGGTTTTGTCACCTAAAAATTTATCTGTTTTGTTGGTTCTTTAAATTGAAACGCGTTTATAATTATTTTTTTTTTGTTTGTTTTTATTCTTGTTTGTTGTGGACTGTAATACAGCGAGAAAAATTAATTCGATACTATTACAATCCACGCATATGAATATAACCGTAAATATTCACCCCCATTAACTATCATAACAATTCGTTTATTGGTTGAATATACATAAATAATACTAATACGTCTAAAATCCACGGTCTTCCGGCGCCTGATGACAACGATTGATGAAGTAATGTAAGTTCTTAAATTTTTATTTATTTATATCAACCATATTGAAAAACTTATTATAAACACTTATTCAAATCTAAAATCAAGGTTGGATTTCTATAATGATTGTCGACCATGTTAAATGTTATTTAATTTAGTTTAATTATAATTGAGGGTAGATAATCGAAATTAAGATTTGCCATCATTAATTTTTTTATTTTGTTTTTACCCCTCTTGTTATTTAATAGAAATCCAATCTAAAATTTTATTTAATTTATTGATACGTACTCTAATATAAACACGTATTGCAAAATAAACGAATTAGCAAAAGAGATTTACGATAGGTGACCAGAGGTTTATAACTTCATTTGATTTTATATTTGCATTCCTTTTGTTAAACTATTTCTCAACCCTTAGATATTTTGTTTAATTTTTTTTTTAAATAAATTTTAACTTTGTATAATGTTGTTAAACATGGAATATTGAAGCTTATAATTTTTAGTTACGAAAAGTGAAGTGAATAGTATGGGGTAATATATTAATTCTAGTTTTAGTTAAATTTGGGCTGACGATAATTTTGTTTCTGTCAGCATGGCACGGGAGGGTTTAGAAATTGTATAGCAAATTGCATCTAAAGCTATACACTACTCATCAATGTTTAGCTCCTCTTTATCATATATAATTTGATCGTTGTATTTTGTCATGTTTTAGTTAGCTACCTTAATTTAAATTCCACTGTAATTGATTCACAAACTGCGTATTTATGTCATTGGGGAGCATTTCACCCATACCCATCCGACGAGCACAGCCGAAGTTAAAAGGTAGCATAGTTCCCCGACCTTATTTATTTTTAAAGAATCGTTACAGAGAATTTTGGCGCCCAACGTGGGGCCTCAGTGTTCGTTATTTTTAAGATTTGTTATGTGCTCTTTTCATCTAGGCACTGAGGGCCATTGAACTTTTTATGGGTGGCGATCTCTTATATGTAAACTTCCTAATTTCTTTAATTCTTTTGTTTCATAAAGTGTTAATAAGGACATAATTGTTATTGGCTTATACAAGTTTCAATCCATTATTAGCATTATATGATTTGGACATTTTGAGGGCTTGGGTTCGATCTAGAGAAGTTGTTCTGTTTTGGGAACGGTTCAATTGTCGATTGAATCTAATTCTAATTATTATTGTTTTTGATTTCTCTATAATTTTTTAAGTTTTTTTTTTCTCTTTATTTTGGTTTTTCTGATGTAAAGGATATTTAGTGTGTACATTGATTTCTATTGATTACTACCCTGCATTAGGGGAAAAAAAAAAAAAAAAAGTGTTTATTTTTTTAATCTTTCACTCAAATTTGTTTGGATCTAATATGTTTTGGCATACGTCAAAATTATACCAACGTCTTTGAGTAAATATTTTATAACTTTCTTTATGCTAAACTTGATGTAGTATACAATTAAAATTTTGCTTATTTATTACTCCTACTAGAAAACTTCACTGAGTAGTACTTATTTGTGATTGGTTATTGATAACTTTTGTTAATTATATATTAGGGAATTATAATCCGTTTATAATTTTTTTTTTTTTACACCTGGTTTTGACGATTTTTTTTTTTAAAGTTTTATTGTATTTTCCCATTACTTTTGTCCGCACTTGTGCTTGAATTTAGTTAGTTGTGTTATCATGCCTTTGGTACGTAGCAGCGATGATATTCCGGCTCAGATTGAGCAGGAGTCAATAAATTTTGATTTTCAGGGCGCTGGTGGAGATGCAGATACTCCGAATGATAGAATAGGCAGACCACGAACTCGGTTACAAACCCGTAGGGAAGCAATATTACAAGACAGTTTTAGCGACTCTCGAATTCGCAGAATCGTTGAGGATTCTTTAAGGGGATTTAGAAATGAAATAGGTAATATGATTCAGGACACCTTTCGAAATCTAACCTTAGAGAATATAGGACCAAATGTACATGATTTTCCGAATGAGCGGGCTGATCACGAAGTTCGGGATGATCGCAATATATCGTCACCAAATGGAGACATTCGTAAGAATCGTAGATCTCGGGAATTTGAACACAATTCGGAAAAGGCATTAAACTTAATTCGGAATTGGAAAATACGTTTTACTGGTGAGGTTTCAGAGATTACGGTAGACGATTTTATTTATAGAATTAACACGTTAACAAATGCAAACTTACGTGGTGATTATCAACTTCTAAGTGAGCATGCTCATATACTTTTTGAGGGCAAAGCGTTAAAATGGTTTTGGAGATTTCATCGTAGTTATGATATTATAGATTGGAGTGACTTATGTAAAGCTTTGAAACTTCATTATAAAGATTATAAAACAGATTATGATCTAAAGGACGAAATTTTGAGAAGAAAGCAAAAATCCAACGAGTCATTTGATGAATTTTATGATTCAATTATGGTGCTTTGCGACAGATTACGAACACCCTTATCAGATATTGACCTTTGTGAAACTTTACAACGTAATTTAAAACCTGAGGTAAGACATGAGCTTTTGCACTTGGAAATCACCCAAGTTGCTCAGTTACGACGTGCTGTACGAAAACATGAACAGTTTATGAAGGATATGGGAATGTCAAACGCGGGAAGGCGCTCAATTGTAAAAAGTCAAGTGTCAGAAGTTGTTAAGGATGATTCTCATTTGGATTTAAATTCTGATTTGGATGAAAGTTTAGAAGTTTGTTTTGTAGTACACAAAGGCAAATGTTGGAATTGTGATAAGCCAGGTCACAGCTTTGTGGATTGTTTAGAGTCACGAAGTATATTTTGCTACGGATGCGGAACGAAGAATATATATAAACCGCAATGTCCTTACTGTTTACAAAAGAAGGGAAACGTAGTAAGGGATGCCCGTACGAAGAAGGACGGGCATCCAATACAAAATTAGAAAATCCAGATTTTCCAACTCTTTGCACAGCTAACCTGGATTCAAAAGTTAATACACCTGATATAGTAAATTCACCAGATAAGACAAATAAAATCTATTTTAATAATATACATCCTTTGCAACGGCCTTTTCATGTTCGGTAAGCGGAGTATAATCGCATTAGAAATAACATTTTTAATGTCACTGTTTTAGAACATAAACCGAATAGATCTTCAAGAAGGATACGAGATTATTACAAAAGGAAAAAACAATTAAGGACATTCGTAATTTCATCAATTTTATCTAAAATCAATGATAATAGACCATACATTTTATTAAATTTTGAGAATGAAAATCATTTTGCATTACTAGATAGTGGGGCAAACGTAAGTGTTATCGGAGGAGAATTATGTTCCGAAATGGCAGAAACTAAAAATTTTAGACGAAGTAGTGGTATGGTTAAAACTGCTGACGGACATCGAAAACGTGTGTTAGGAACCAAGTTTTTGGATGTAAACTATAATGGACAGACAAAACCAATGGAATTTTTATTAATTCCAAACATAACACAGGAAATTATTTGTGGAATTGATTTCTGGCAAAAATTTGGTATACAAATTGCAGCAATCAATACCATTAGCGAAATTGTTTCTCAAGAAGACCCAAATAGGATTCCTTTGTGGGTTTTACAACAACAAAAGCTTCAGAAAGTTATCGACTATTTTCCTAATTCGGAGCGCGATGGGCTAGGATGTACTTCCTTAATGGAACACAATATTGATACGGGAAATTCCACACCAATCAAGCAAAGATATTATCCAATATCTCCTGCAAGGGAAAAACTATTATGTGGTGAGATTGACCGTATGATAAATTTAGGGGTCATTGAAGAATGTCCCACATCCCCATGGTCATCTCCTGGGGTTTTAATTGTAAAACCTGGTAAAGTGCGGTTTTGTTTGGACAGTCGTAAGCTAAACTCTGTGACGACAAAAGACGCATATCCCATCCCGAACATAGACGGACTGATATCAAGACTTCCTCCAATTTATTTTATTTCTAAAGTGGATTTAAAAGATGCATTTTGGCAGATTAAGTTGGACGAAGTTTCGAAACAGAAAACTGCTTTCACAATCCCTAACCGGCCTTTGTACCAATTTACGAGAATGCCGTTTGGATTGTGCAATGCCCCACAGACGATGTGTAGACTGATGGACCAAGTTGTTCCGTATAGTTTGAAAACGAATGTATTCGTATACTTGGATGACCTCTTAATAAGTTCCAAAGACTTTGACGAGCACTTACAACATTTGCAGGAAGTGGCAACACAATTTCGAAGAGCAAATTTATCTATTAATGTTAAGAAGAGCAGCTTTGCCATTAGACAAGTTCAGTATTTGGGATATATCGTAGGAGAGGGCTGTCTAAAAGTCGATCCTGATAAAGTACAAGCAATTTCCCAATTTCCTGTACCAAAATCGGTTCGTCAACTCCGTCAATTTCTTGGTATGTCAGGGTGGTATAGGAGGTTTATTAATGACTATGCAACACTTACATTTCCTTTGACAGAACTGTTATCTAAAAGAAGAACCTTTATATGGAACGACGAAGCTCAAAAGTCATTTGAGCATATTAAGCAAAAATTAACTTCAGCGCCAGTTTTAGTTCACGCGAATTTCAACAAGCCATTTATGCTTCAGTGTGATGCTAGTTTGTATGGGATTGGTGCCGTATTGGCCCAACTTGATAATGAAGGAAACGAGAGGCCGATAGCATTCATGTCACAGAAGTTAAATAAGGCCCAGAGAAATTATTCAATAACAGAATTGGAATGCCTGGCTGTCGTTTTAGCAATCAAAAAGTTCAGAGCATATATTGAGGGCCATGAATTTAAAGTCATAACTGACCATGCAAGCCTTAAATGGTTAATGAGGCAAAAAGATTTGAATGGACTTTTAGCCAGATGGGCACTCAAGTTACAAGGTTTTGACTTTAAAATTGAACATCGCAAGGGAAAGGACAATGTTGTTCCAGATACGTTATCGCGAACTTATGAAAATGAAGATATTTTGGCTGAAGTTGATTTAGAAATTTTACCTTCAATAGATCTTAATTCTTATCTTAATTCGAAAGTCCAGAATATTTAAGACTACGTAATGAATTTTTGAAAACAGAATTACCTGATTATAAAGTTATTGAGAAATATATTTATAAAAGGACTAAATTTACCTCCGGTAATGAAGACGAATCAAATGCATGGAAGCTATTTGTACCAGCAGAATTACGGAAGGATGTCATTTATGCAGCTCATGACGTGCCAAATGCGTCACATGGTGGAATTGCCAAAACACTACATCGGATTCGACAGTTTTTCTTTTGGCCAAAAATGGTTATAGATATTAAAAAATATGTATTAAACTGCATGTCTTGCAAAACATCTAAAACGCCAACAACAGCTATTAAACCACCCATGGGACAAATGGTAATTACAGAGAGGCCATTTCAGCGTCTTTATATAGACCTCACTGGACCACTACCACGAACAAGGAATGGAAAAATTGGGATATTAATTATTTTAGACCATTTTACCAAGTTTACTTTCTTAAAACCGTTGAAGAAATTCGTTACAAAACCTATTGTGGAATATTTGAAGAATGAAATTTTTACATGTTTCGGTATTCCAGAAATTATAATATCCGACAATGGTAGTCAATTCAAGGCAAAAGACTTTCAAAAGCTATTAGAAAAATTTGGAATTAAGCATCAGTTTACAGCGATACATAGTCCACAATCTAACGCCTGTGAAAGAGTTAATAGATCTATTAATGAAGCTCTTCGTGCGTACGTCCGTAATGATCAGCGACAATGGGATATTTATTTGCCAAATATTAATTGCGCAATTCGTAACTGCGTACATCAAACTACTGGACGAACCCCATATGAACTGGTATTTGGACAAACGATGATTGGCAATGGGAAGGACTATAGAATATTACGTAACCTCCAAATTTTGGCGGAATCGGACTCGGAAATAGTAAGACAGGATTATTTCACGATTTTACGCGACTCTATTCAGGTAAAAATAAAAGAGGCTTATGAACGCAATTTGAAATTCTATAATTTGAGATCTCGAAGGAGAGAATTTAATGTAGGTCAAGAGGTGGTACGTCGCAATTTTACTCAAAGTTCGTTGGCCAATCAATTTAATGCCAAACTTGCGCCAACGGGAATAAAAGCTGTAGTCAAAAAGAAAATTGGTAATACAAATTACGAGCTACAAGACATAGATAGTGGATACATTAGTGTATATCACCTTAAGGATATTTGGACCTGATCTCTTGGTAGCTAAATTATTTTTTGTTCTTTTTCAGATTAAGATCTGCAGCAGGCTTGGTTCTTAATCTGCTTTGTGATGGAAATAATTTTTTTTACTAACTATTTTTCCTATGGGTATTTATATTTGGAATTTTTTTTTTGAATCAAGTTTGCTAGTTTTTAAGTTTGAAGGGAAAATGGTTTGTTCATTCAAAAATTTTTCATTAATTTGAAAATTTTCATTAAGTGAAGTCAAGGGAAATTCTATCGGAACTTTAACTTCAATTTTCTAAAGAATATACATTGGAAGCTTAATTATAAGGATAACTTAAGGATCAGGGATTCAAGACTTAATTCTTTTTTTTAGTTATAATCCGAAGATAAGGATAATTAATTGGTAAGATAATTTGAGTGTTGACATTTTTTATTTGGCTTATATAGATTTTTATATTCGCACTAGGTTCAAGAAGGGGTAATATCCTAACAATAGTTTCCTATTTGGGTTGAGAAAGGAATAACCTGTGGAGGTTGTATTCCGGTTAGAATATCTTGTAAATTATAAAAGCCAACAGACCTAAAATAAACAATATAATAGCCGAATAAGATCATCGAGAATCGTATTCAGATTGATAAGAAGAATATCAGAACAATAATTGGGTGACCTATTTGGGAAAAAATTACACAATTTTTTTTTAAGAAAAGGGGGGGACAAAATTGGACCTCAAGACTTTGAATTTTAATTTGATTACTAATTTTAGTATTAATTCTAAATTATTAATTTTTTTTTTGTTTTGTGTTTTACTTTTCTTTTGAGATTTATATTTTTTGTTTTTTTTTTGGTTTTGTCACCTAAAAATTTATCTGTTTTGTTGGTTCTTTAAATTGAAACGCGTTTATAATTATTTTTTTTTTGTTTGTTTTTATTCTTGTTTGTTGTGGACTGTAATACAGCGAGAAAAATTAATTCGATAGTATTACAATCCACGCATATGAATATAACCGTAAATATTCACCCCCATTAACTATCATAACAATTCGTTTATTGGTTGAATATACATAAATAATACTAATACGTCTAAAATCCACGGTCTTCCGGCGCCTGATGACAACGATTGATGAAGTAATGTAAGTTCTTAAATTTTTATTTATTTATATCAACCATATTGAAAAACTTATTATAAACACTTATTCAAATCTAAAATCAAGGTTGGATTTCTATAATGATTGTCGACCATGTTAAATGTTATTTAATTTAGTTTAATTATAATTGAGGGTAGATAATCGAAATTAAGATTTGCCATCATTAATTTTTTTATTTTGTTTTTACCCCTCTTGTTATTTAATAGAAATCCAATCTAAAATTTTATTTATTTATTGATACGTACTCTAATATAAACACGTATTGCAAAATAAACGAATTAGCAAAAGAGATTTACGATAGGTGACCAGAGGTTTATAACTTCATTTGATTTTATATTTGCATTCCTTTTGTTAAACTATTTCTCAACGCTTAGATATTTTGTTTAATTTTTTTTTTTAAATAAATTTTAACTTTGTATAATGTTGTTAAACATGGAATATTGAAGCTTATAATTTTTAGTTACGAAAAGTGAAGTGAATAGTATGGGGTAATATATTAATTCTGGTTTTAGTTAAATTTGGGCTGACGATAATTTTGTTTCTGTCAGCATGGCACGGGAGGGTTTAGAAATTGTATAGCAAATTGCATCTAAAGCTATACACTACTCATCAATGTTTAGCTCCTCTTTATCATATATAATTTGATCGTTGTATTTTGTCATGTTTTAGTTAGCTACCTTAATTTAAATTCCACTGTAATTGATTCACAAACTGCGTATTTATGTCATTGGGGAGCATTTCACCCATACCCATCCGACGAGCACAGCCGAAGTTAAAAGGTAGCATAGTTCCCCGACCTTATTTATTTTTAAAGAATCGTTACAATACCAGCCGGTCATTCCTATGTATCGTCTGATTTGCCTTGGACTCTTTGGTAAAGGAAAATTTTCTATAGCCTTTACTTTTGACATATCTGTTTTAAGGCAACCTTGCCCAACAATATAACCCAAGTACTTTATTTTCTTTTGACAAAAACGACTCTTCTCAACGTTAATGGTAAGATTTGCCGACCTTAAACACCCTGCAACTTACCTCAATATTTCCATATGGGCCTTAAAGTCCGATGTACATATCAGTTAGTCGTCCAAATAAACGAATACGTTTTCACGGAGACGGCTAGGTATTACCTAGTCCATTAAACGACTCATTCGCTGTGCAGCGTTGCAGAGCCCGAAAGGCATAACTGTAAAATGGTACAGTGGCCGACCAGGTACTGCAAATGCCGTCTTTTCTTTTGAGGACTCATCTAAAGGTATTTGCCAAAAGGCATTCTTAAGATCAATCCCTGTGATAAAATGAGTATCCTGTAGTCTGCTTAAAAGTCCATTTATATGGGGTAAAGGGTAGGCATCCTTTCTCGTCAGGGTATTTAGTTTACGTGAGTCCAATCACAATCTAATTTTACCTGGCTTACGTACTATTACTACTGGGCTGCAATATGGGCTTTCACTCTCCTCGATTACACCTAAACGAATCATTCTATCAACCTCACTGTATGCTTCTTGTTGCCTTGGTGGAGATAGAGGGTAATGCTTAATTTTAAATGGTAATGAGTCCCCAGTATCTATGGTGTGAGTTACCAACGTAGTTCGACCCAGTCCAAGTTTACTAAACGATGGAAATTGTGCAATTACGTTCCTAAGTTCACCTAATTCAATATCAGTAAGGATGTGCATGTTGACATTTGTATCCGTTTGAAATGTTTCATTGTAGTCGGTTATTTCTGAAACAAACAAATGAGGAGCAATTTCAAATTACCTCCAAAAATTAATTCCTAGGTATATTGCACTGTTGAAACGTTCTTCTCACCACATTTAAAGCAAAAAAGAATCATTTTGTCTGAGGGGTAATCATAAAATGAGTGGCCCATTTGGTCACAATTCCAGCACTTGAATTTACTTGTATCAATTTCTTTCCTATACTTTTTTTGAACTTTTCAACTTGTAGTGCTGCTACCTCACTCTTCTCGTTATCTTTTTCCTCACTATCATCCCCATTATCAATTTCTGAAACGAATCTTCTCTGATTCCTAATTTGCTGCTGTTTAGCAAGGAACTGCTCCGCCTTTCTTGCCGCGTCTCTTAAATGTTCCAAGCTAAATAAATCGTTTGAGAACAATAAGGACGCTAAGGATTCTTTCAGATTCAGAAGTTGTCTGTAAGAACGTTAAGACGTATTTTAATTTGCTCCGTCAAAATCATCTAAAATAATAACTTTGTTTATAAACGTTTGCTAATTAAATATTGATTGAATAACAATAAAGAATAAAACTTTTTTACCTAATTCCATGTGAAAACAATAAAACAATATTGCAATTTTTAATTTATTTAAAATAATTTTGTAACAAACTGAAATTCTAAATCATTGAACACACTATACATGCATACATACATACATATGTAGCTACACAACAAAACGCACAAAATATAAAACAAAATAAATAAGTGCTTGCTCTCTTTTATAACATTAAAAAATAGTGAATCTTAAACTTCAATAAAATTTAATAAGAACAACAGATACTTTACACAAAATACAATAATTTTCGCTCTTGTTTAAACAAATTTATAAACAACAATAAAAAAATACAAATAAAAGCAACAAAACATTTTCTTTGCACAAAACCTGTTTCTTTCTTGTAACACACGCATTAACAATATACAATTAATCTATTAAAAATGGAAACAAATGCCCATAATATTAAAAAAATTAAAAGAACGCGCCAAAATAATAAGAGATCGGCTATTGATGCCGATTTAAGTAATCAAGACATGAGCATTTTGTATGACCCTGATTTATACAATCGTATCTCTCAATTATTGGAGAAAAAGTTAAGTAAACAAACTGACAATTTTAATAATCAAATCTCACAGTTAAACACTCTATTAAGAGAAGGTGAAAATCGTTTAGCAGATAAAATTAACTCTGCGGTTAAGGAAGTTAAAAACCGACTCTTAAATGAGATTAATAAAAAATTTTGTGAACTGAAAGAAAACATAAATGATATAAATGAGCGCGTTTCAAAATTAGAAACAGCGACGAACGAAATTATAGATCTGAAAAAAGAAATAAAACAAATAAAGATTCATGGCCATTTTCTCAATGTACCGTCAAACTGCCTGTTACCTAATGTCAACATAAATTTATTAGACCGACAAACTGTCTGTTAATAATTTTTGGTTTCTCAATATACCGACAAAAAACATGGTTTTAAGTTGGCAACACCTCTCAAAATACATGTAAAAGTTGGGAGTCAGCTGATTGAATTTATCTGTACGGCAAATAAAAGGAAAATAAATAATCGGCAGATGAGTGCTGGTTAGCTTTGCGACAGAATAAAAGCAAATGATACATTGAGAAAACCAAATTTCTTTAATGTGCAGTTTTTCGTTGGGAAAAAAGTTAATCGTGTAATGAGAAAACGGCCATCAGTCTCTAAAACATTCAAATTCACTCGTTGCATGCGATCTAAGAATTAATAGTGTACCTTTTACTAGTGGCGAAAATCTGGTTGAAATGTTCGATACTATCTGTAAAACAGTTCAAATCCCTACACCCAAGTTACAGTCAATACACCGTTTGCAAAATAAAAATAATAAAAATAAAGAAAATTCGCCAGATGGTGTTATTATAGCAAAATTAATGACACCCCATGATAAAAATTTCGTTCTTAAAGCTATTAATAAATATAAAAAAGAGAACAATAATTTAAAGCTTACTCTCCTCGGTTTTGAACCAGATGATAGAAATCTAAAGTTTTTTTTTTGTACTCACTATATCTATAGTAAATAGCATATCAAAAATTACCTTTATGTCTTTATGGATAGTTTTATTGAATAATTGCGTTGCTTTCAGGGCTAGTATCTTTGTAAACTCACATTCTAATGATGAATTTAGGTGGTAGTAATAATTCCACAGACGTGACTTTCCATATGGTAAAAATTTTGGCGAAGCAGAAAAGTGGATTAAAATTATGTCACATTAACGCCCAAAGCTTGATGAGTAAGATCGACGAATTCAGATTGATTTTTGAAGAGTCAAATATTGATGTGGTGTGTGTTTCCGAGACATGGCTAAATAAATCTATCCCAGACAGTTTAATACGCTTACATGGCTACAAGGTCTTTCGGTTTGACAGAATAGGAAGGGGAGGTGGAGTTGCAGTTTTTATCAAGAACTCTATAACAAGCAAGCTTCAATCTAAATCAGGAGAATGTCAAAACATATGTATTCGTGGAAGTTTCAAAGGAAAGTAGTAAAATGCTCGTGGGATGCGTTTATAGCCCTATATGTATACTTGGTGATTTCAACTCAAATGTGTTAAGAGAGTCCTCGCTTAAGGACAGCATGGGGGCCATAGGACTTATCCCTATTAATACAACAGTGCCCATGCATTTTACTTCAACATGTAGCACTCTTCTTGATCTAATTTTCGTTGGAAATCCATCAAACGCTCTTTTCTATGACCAAATTGCTGCCCCCTGTTTTTCTAAACATGACCTGCTACTTCTAACTTATGATTTTAATTTCCGTCATGAAAATCAAGTGTTTCTATATCGTGATTTTGAAAACATCGACTTTAATATTCTCTATGAAACATTTTATTCTCTGAACTGGGACTATTCGTATTTCTTGTCGTCCGCTAATGATCAACTGGCTCTTTTGGAATCAAACATATCTACTCTTTTCGATAGAAGTGTACCTATTAAACAGAAGAAGATTACAGCAAAAAAAAAACCATGGTTTACTGTAGAAGTTTTGCAAGCGATTAAAAACAGAGATTTGGCTTACTCCCGTTGGAAACGTTTTAGAACGTTGAGTCTGAAAACTGCTTTTTGTATTGCCAGAAGAGACGCAAATAAAAAAATACGTATGGCAAAGTCAAAATTTTACTCCGAAAAGTTCAGTGCTGCAGTAAGCTCCAAAAATACCTGGAAAACTATTCAGGATATAGGAATTGGTAGGAAGTGTAACAACAGTGGATGCATTCTTGACCCGGATGAACTCAACAAGGCTTTTACCAATTTCCCCATAAATTCTGCAGACGTCTCAGGAATACAGAACGACTACAATAATGTGGATTCTTCTTATAATCAAACCCAAATTCCATTCGAGTTCTCATGTGTTAACCAAACAGATGTGATTTCTAGCTTCGTTTCTGTCAAATCAAATGCAGTTGGCTTCGATTACATACATCCGAAATTGATCAGAATTATACTACCGTTGATTCTGCCCTTTATTACACATCTCTTCAATACCATTATAACAACAAGTACGTTTCCTGAAAAATGGAAATACGCAAAGATAATTCCAATACCCAAGTCAAACACTGAATATAGACCAATCTCAATATTGAGTTTTCTTTCTAAAGCATTTGAAAAATTATTATGTGCCCAAATGACCACATATATTAATGAAAATCACTTAATGACATGCAAGCAGTCTGGTTTCCGAAATCAACATAGTTGCGTAACAGCTTTAACCGAAGTGACTGAGAACATAAGACGTGATCTCGATAATAAAAAAGTGAACTTTTTAGTACTTCTTGATCATTCTAAGGCGTTTGACACGGTTAATCATCAAATACTTTCTTTGAAACTGAAACATCTCTTCAACTTTTCAACAACGGCTACATCAATGTTATATTCTTACCTCACTAACCGTTTTCAGTCTGTATGTGTCAATAATAATATTTCCACGCCCATATCAGTCTCAAGGGGAGTTCCTCAAGGTTCAATATTGGGCCATTGTTGTTCTCCATCTACGCTAATGATTTGCCACAACAACTGCAACACTGCAATATACACATGTATGCTGATGATGTTCAGGTATACCTCAGTAGCCCAGTAATCTCCTTAGCGGAGAACGTTGAAAAACTCAACCATGATCTGAACAGAATTTTCCGCTGGGCAGACAGAAACGGTTTGTGTCTTAACCCGCAAAAATCAAAATTTATGATAATACATAGGAGATCCCAACATATCACCGGCATTAATGTATTGATTAACAACCAGCCTATTGAGATTGTTCAAAAAGTGAAAAATTTAGGGATAGTATTTAATAACAACTTGACTTGGTCAAGTCATATTGATGCACTAGTGGCACAGACTTACCAGAAGTTAAGATCGCTTTGGGCTACACAATATTTTACACCGCTCAACGTAAGGAAACTCCTGGCTAAATCATATTTAATTCCAGGACTTTTGTATGGCTGTGAACTATTCGGCAAGTGTGACTCTAATAGTAAAAGGAAACTTAATGTACTTTACAATAACATTATAAGATACGTTTATAGATTGCAAAGGCATGAAAGAGTATCATCGTTCTCAAAATGTCTTTATGGAGTATCATTTGAAAACTTGATAAATATTAAAATGCTAATGTTTTTGCATAAAATCATCTACACTAAAGTACCAGCTTGCCTATTTAATATGATTCACAAGATCCTTGAGAGGCAAAAGGTTGATAATACCTGTGCATCGATGCCTTATATCGGAATGGCAATTTTTCGTCAATGCTGCACGTCTTTGGAATTCCCTTCTTCCTAACATACAGCAAGTCAGCAACGCAATACAATTCAAAGGAAATCTTTTTAATTTCTTCAATAAATAGACTACAGGTTATATAACTTTCCTCCTTTAATTTTTTAAATTTAATTTAAATTTGTTTAATTTTGAACTTTTAATTTGTTGTTGCTTTAATTTTGTATTATTTAATTATTATTTCGTACGTTTTAATTTTTGTTTTAATTTTGTACTTATTAATTTTTATTTTGTACTTTTAATTTTTGTTTTAATTTTGTACTTTTAATTATTATTTTGGACGTTTTAATTTTGTACTTTTTAATTTTTATTTTGTACTTTTAATTTTGTACTTTCTAATTTTATTTATTTTTATTTTTTCTTTATCAAATTGTTGTGGCTTCTTATCTATTACCATTAATACTCTTGCTCTATAATTATAAGATCTATTCTTGTTGAGCAGGATTTTAATAAATAAATAAAATAAATAAAAAACAAGTAAGAGTGCTATATTCGGCTATGCCGAATCTTAAATACCCTTCACCATGGTGAAATAAGAACAAGAAGTTTTTAAAAAGAATACCTATGACAAAATCAAAAAATTTATGTATATAACTAAGTCCGTTTCCTCTTTTGACAAAGTTGATGTTTGAAATTCGTTATATAAGTTTTAATTATATTTAATCTTAAAATCGTGTATAAAAAAATTTATTTTGGAGACTTGAACTCACAATCTACGAGCCTTAAGCGAGAACTTAGACAACTCAGCTACGAACGGCTTTATTGAAGAAGCGTTAAATTAAAATATATTGAGAGAATTTTATGAACATACATACATGTGTATGCGTAAAAAACACATTAAAATCCACCACTTGTGGTAAAGATTATAAAAAAACAACAAAAAAACCGCAACCAAGAGAAATGCAAGAAGAGATCAACGTAGCAACATCTTATTAGACGAAACACAATAACAACAATTACTACAGCAATGCCTAAAGGCATTGCAATAAGAGATAAAAATAAAATGCAGCAACAACAATTACGAAAGCATTGCCTTTATACATAAATAACTTTTGCTCATTCATACATACTCATGTATATACATATGTATGGCTTTGCAATAGCTAGGTTAACCTACTAGTTAGTATGGATTTATTTAAATTACATACAACTTTTTATGTACATATGTAGGTACGTATATGCTTGCCGAAATAAAATAAAACACTGTGTCATTGCCAATAATATGAAAATATCGAAAAGCTTTATACCTAGGTAATTTTAAAATCGTTTTTAGGACATAAACAAATTAAATAAAAAATAAAAAACAAATAGGTATAGAATATGATTTTTGTTTTACATGTAAGTTAAGCGAACGATTAATATCTACATTGTCAAAAAAATCAAAAATTGCTGAATTATTTTAAAATCGTTTATAGAATATAAAAAAAGTTAAAAAAATTTTTTTTTGAAAAGGTGGATGCCGGATTTGAACCCTCGCTGCTTTGACCAACCGCCCAGACAACTCAGCCATTAACGCTTATGCAAATAAAGAATTAAAGTAGAATATATTCCGTCACTTTGTTTGTTTAATATGTAGGTATGTACGTATTTTTCAATTTAAGCGACCAATCATGTACAAACATGTGTGTGTTTGACATGCCTAACATTCAACACGTTCGAATAAACGCACTAACAAAAAAACAACAACCACAAGAGATTTTTTGGAAATATTAGAAATTTGCTCATAACTCAGCCATTTTTTAACCGATTTGACAGATTTATATACCGACGTGTTTAAGAAGGAATTTAACATTTACTTGCGTTATAAAGCTTGGACTCGGGGAGATCTATGGTTCCCGAAAGTGGGTATTTAAAAAAAAAAATTAGTTTTGGTCATAACTTTTTTGTATCTGAACCGATTTTTCTGAGTTTTTTATAAAATATGTTCTACTAAAAATTTTCGATATTTTGGTATATAAGTCATATCCATAGGACGTATGGCAGCCCTAAATTTTAGGTTTTTATACAATTTTTAATTTTTTTTGTACGGGAGGTACCACGCCCACTTCTCCAATCCCGCCCACATTTTGTAGGATCGTGTGTATGGGCTACCTAAATATGTGTACTCAATTTGGAAGCTTTGGCTTTTGCCGTTCCCCAGATATACAGCAAAAAGTAATAAAATTACAACAACCACAAGGGATTTTTGGAAAATATTAGAGGTAGTCGTGGTTTTTTGCTCATAACTCAGCCATTTGTGGATCGATCTTGCTGAATTTCAATAGCAACCGATGGTAGACTATATGTGACACAAATGTAAAACAGCCTAGCCGCTATCATGTCTGGAGTCTCCGGAAAACACATATCAAACGTAAGACGGACAGACGGACAGACGGACGGATATCGTTAAATCAACTTCTCTCCCCATAAGGACCCAGAATATATGTACTTTATAGGGTCTAAGATCAATATTGTAGAAATTACAAACGGAATGACAAACTTATATATACCCTTTTCCACCTGAGGTGAAGGGTATAAAAATGTATGAAAACCAGTAACAACTTGCTCCTCCGTAACGTTATATTGCTCTCTAAGGGTATCGACTTTGAACAGAAAATCAGTGATATCCTGCGCACCATCGTAAAATATATTCCACTTGTCAATACGTATAGATATATAAGAAGCAGAACTTCTGTCAGAATCAGAATTTAAAGTACGATTTTGAAAAGACTGATTAGCAGGCCTTTGATTATTACCTATTATAGATTGGTGAGTATTGTTTGAAGTTCCCTGAGGTTGGTTACCACTTCTAAAATTCTCAACTAAAGTTTGTCTTAAACCTGATAGTTCGTTCATAAATACATTGTGGTTCAAGGTCAACACACGTTCTAATCGTGATGTTAGATCATCCAACCTTATCCCCTCACCAGGACGTGGAACATTTGTATCTCCTGATTGAGACCCAAAAGGTAAATTATGATTGTCCTCTGCCATATTGTTAACAGCTCTTGACAAATTTTCACTATGTGCCAAAGCACGGGACCTAGTTCTAATTGGACTTTCTCCCAAACGAGGTCTAGGAGTAAAAGGATTCTCCGATTCGTCCTCAAAAGTGTAATTGATCTGAGAATCACTAAGTGCTGGTTCGTCAATGTCTGCTACTTTTTTAGCTTTCCCCTTTCTTTTTGACATACCCTATCAAAAAAAAATGTTTCTATTTAACTATATCTTCAAAATATTATTTAACTTACAACTTTAAAAATGTTGACTTAAGTATTAAAGCACGAATAGTAAATTTAAATATCTCTAGTCCATAGTACAAAGTTAGCTATCGAATACATTTGAAATTAGTTTTGTGTCGTAATCAAAAAAACGTAATATATATCCGTGAATTCCAATGACTCATATATACCAACACCAAATATTTATACCAAGTCAAAATAGCAAATTAAACTTGTATTTCAAACACCTACATAGTAAAATGACTTACATTGACAATGATATAAGGTACTCTTTCATCCTTATTAAACACCAACTTCATCCCTACCAATTGGCTACATCTCTAATAGTAGACTCGAATCTTTGGATAAAGCTTTTAAGGGGAAATAAAATAAGCTGTAAGCTTAACAGAAACACTATAATAAGTCTGTTAAGGACTAATTTACAGAACTAAACTTGCGATAATGGCAATTTGTCAATCGCGTTGGGCGCCATTCTATTTTGTTGCATAATTTTTTTTTTAAGGCGGATGATCGTACTTGGAATGCTTGAATGGACTAAGCTCGTCGGAACGGGGAGGGTTCTTGATCATCCGAAATACCTTTGCAACACAACAGAAAATTAAATAAATTCATTCCAAGATTTACCTCATTTTTTTTTTGTGCTAAATACATGCTATTAAATAAAATTTATACTATGGCAATGAAGTGATCGATGTTTGCACCACTTTGAACACTATTAATTTAATACCCACCCATCTATCGCTCAAATACGTCAGTGTTCCATTAAATGTTGGTTTCGTAACTTCCCATATATAAATTTTACTATCTAACCTACCATTCGGCTTATAAATACTATTGTCAACATTTCTAAATGATTCTCTTACTCAGACTTATTCATTTTCGCAATTTTTGTTTTTTATTCTATAAAATTTTCATTACACATATACACAAATATAATTATTCGAAATTCACAAAAAGTGAGTTATTAAAAAAATTACTAGAATTTATCGTTCTTCAGTTATAAAAATTCAAAAAATTTATGTTTAATTCAATTGAATATTTTTTTTTTTAATAAACTAATTTATTTGTAAAAATAAAATAAATCGATTGCATGTTTAACTAAAAGATTGTATATTATTGACTTACGGTTTTTTCTTTAGCGTAGTTTTACCCATAATTTCATAATTGCTTATCTAGTTAGCTGATATCGACGATTTGAGCTCAAATACATCCACTTTTATACTATCTGAAATTCAGAATTTTGATTAATAATTGCCAATAAGAAGAAAATAATATACAATAATTTAAACATGCTAAATTAAATCTATATTTTCTAGGTTTTAATATAAATAACTTGAATAAATAATTTTAATATATTCAAAATATTTAAGTAAATAAATTAACATTAAATCACATTAAATATTGTAAAAGTATTTTACAGAAATTTAAAAAAAAACAATTTCATGTAAATAGAGATTATCTTTTTTTTATGTCTGTAAAATACTCCTGTAACAAGACAGGGTTTAAATTTAAAGAGAATTAAAGTTCAAGAAAATGTTTAGCAGAGCTAAATTTAATGTGAGTATTTAATGTTAATGGGTTCATCATCATCTGTTAAATACTAAATGTTAATTGTTAATATAAAAAAAGAATACTTAATGTTGAGTTTCCAATATCATTATTGGTTGATGACGTCACAGCTTAATAAATCCACGTTATTTTTTTAACTACAGTGTGATGCCTTAGCAAACGTGCCAATACAATTTTTGTATAACAGTAGAATGTTAATTTTGTGATAATAGCATGATGATGTTGTCGACTTAATTAAAGTACATATTAATATTATTTTGTTAGTTATGACGGTCGAGTCTTGGCATATAACTTTGAAAAATCTCCTGGTAAAGTTTGAAAACTATTTTTGTAATAGTTCATGTAGTATGTTATTATACCCATCCACTATATGAAGGAGTTTTTCTTCTCAATTTGTGTGATGAAGTGTTAGAAGTTGTAGTTGAGGTTATAATTAAGAAAAGTTAAAATACACATTCGTCTTAATGATCATTTGCATCGGCCAACATTTTGAGGATGGTTTCGTAGTTTTCACACTACGCTTGCGGGGTTTTTTTTTCTTAAATACAAAAGTTTTCCAATTAATTCACCATTATTAAAACCCTATAAAAAGTGTATTACTTTAGCTAGTTTTTCTTTTTTTATATCTTTGACAAAATAAGTAAAAAAAAAAAAATTTACGCTGCTTACCAGATTACTACTGGGTTTTTTTCCACCAATGATTTCCTTTTACTAAATTACAATTATTATTTAATAAGAGATCATTGATTTTAAAATAATTTAGGTTTATTTAAACACTTATTTTTTTATCTATGTAAATACTTTTATCTTATTAGATAATCTTGCTGGTATGCGAGTCAGATCACAAAAGAAGGTCAAAATTACACGCCATTAAATCTTTACGACTTTTCTGTGCAGTTGTAATCTATAGTGCAGTTAGTGAGATGTAATTGAATGAAACATATGTAGGTATATGTAACGATGTACCTTTATTGAATGAAACAGTTGTGTAATGCTGTCGTTTATCTTACAGTCGAGGCAATTAAATTATTTTTTTTTTTTAATCTGACATACATGGCAATGATACCTGCCGTTAGATTTAAAAAATTTTGTTGACACTATTTCTATGCTCATTTATGTGATTTTTTTATTCCAACATAACGCTGGGAAATCTGGAATTATAGTTATTTTATGAATTAAGTTTTGGCCTAAAAAAAACTTTGTTTTGGAAATGTGAAAATGGGAAGAATTGGGTATATTCTCCTTTCTTGAATAAATTCTTTTAAATGCCTATGTAATTGTATCCACAAAGAATTAAAAAAAACACGTTAATTTAGTTTATAATTAATAAAATAAAAGGTTTACTTTGCTAAGAACAACTTCATAATATTTTGTATGTAGCTAAAAAATTATTTCCAAAATTAGTTGAATTATAACGCATGCATAGCAATTGCAGAAATTACAATTTTATAATGTTTGAAATATCGATAAGGCTGTAGATTCCCATTTAATTTAAAATGATAAGGTCTTTGCCATAATGTTCTTTTCCTGGGAAAATCTGCAACAGGGCATGGCACCACCTCTTTGTCCAATCACACCTTTTTGAACCCAACGACTCATTAATTCAGAACGATAGCCTTCTGTGAAAATTTGATGACGATCGGTTCAGTAGTTTATTAGATATAACGTTTTTTACTTTTTTTATGAAGGGGCGGGGCCATGCCCACTTTTTTAATTAAACGTATTTCTGTTCATGACAACAACATATATACCAAATATTATCGCCATAGGTCAAAAAATGTCATAGATATCACGATTTTAAATTTAGGGTTGTATGGGCGTGGCATCGCCCCCTTGCCCAGTCACAATTTTACATAGCCTAATGTTTCTTCCAGGATCACAGTTACATGCTGTGAAAATTTCAAGGCCATCGGTCAAGTGGTTTGGCCTCCTATAAGGCACAAATATATATATAAAAGTGAATGTATGTATATTTGTTTAACTATATATATATTTGTGCCTTATAGGAGGCCAAACCACTTGACCGATGGCCTTGAAATTTTCACAGCATGTAACTGTGCCCCTGGGTAGGCGTAGGAGGGGAAATACTTCCCATAGGATCGATATATTAAATATCGCTCAACTGAAGAACAATTAAAGGGATAGTCTTCAAACGTAGTTAAAGCTACTATTATGGTAAACTATAAATTTCAATATAGAAATGGACGGGGTAGCCAGAGGAGGAGCAGTACCTCTCATAGATAGAAATATTAATAAGAGCCGCTGTAAGCAATTTGTTGAACTTTTGGTAGTAGGATTTTCTGAGCCCCAAAATTGAAATAAACTAGCAGCGGGGGAAGTGTTACCCCCCATAGAGTTAATTTAATTGTATATGTATCTTTTCTTTTTAAAAAATATAATTTTTATTTTATTTATTTTTTAATATTTCTTTTCAAAACGATTTTAACAACTAAACTCAATTTTTATATTTCAATATGTTTTACAATTTTTAAAATAAAGGAAGACTTGTTTAATAATAATAAAACAAGTAACGATCTATTACAAAAATAAAAGTTTTAATTTAAGAATACAATAACAATTTATAAAATATGTAACAGTGATATTCATTAAGTATGTAACAATATTCATTAAACATATAACTATAGGACGCCAATGTTTAATATCGGATATCTTAAAAACTGTTATAGGGAGAAAGTTCAAACTTTGTAGAAGTCACTCTTATGGTATACTTCACTTTGAAAATAAAAATAAAGCGGGTAGGCGCAGGGGGGAACTACCTTCCATAGGATGCATATATTAAATATCGCTCAACTTAAGAACTATTAAAGGGAGAGTCTTCAAGCGTGGTTAAAGCTACTATTATGATAAACTATAAATTTCAATATAAAAATGGGTGGGGTAGACAGAGGAGGAGCACTGTTTTCGATGAGGGCTGGGGATGAGGAACCCACCATGATGCCAATATTAAGTATTGCATATGTTAAGAGCCGCTGCACCCATTTTCTTGAATTGTTTTTCCAGTAACATCTTCTGAGCCTTGAAATTGAAATAGATAGCAGCAGGGGAAGCGGTGCCCCCATAGGACGCTAATGTTAAATATCCCATATCTTAAGACTGTTTTAGTGAGAATGGTCAATCTTGGAGTCACTCTTATAGTAAACTACACATTTAAAAATAAAAACTAAGGGGGAAGGCGCAGCTGGAGCAATACCCCATAGGATGTATATATTAAATATAGTGTAACTGAAGAACTATCTTAGCTAGAGTCTTCAAACGTAGTTAAAGCCACTATTATAGTGAACTATACATTTTTAAATAACAATCGGCGGGATAGAGGAAGGAATAGCGGTACCTCCCATAGAACGAAATTGTTAAATTCCGAATATCTGAAGACAAATGTCTTCAAGCTTTATAGGATCCACTCTTATGGTAAACTGCACCTTTCAAAATAAAAATTAAGGGGTTAGGTGCAGGAGTAGCAATCAATAATATATAAGTAAAAAGCGTATGAAATTTTTTTCCCTATAGACTTCTAACCCGGCTCTTAACATAGGCAATTAATATTTTATAATTTTCAAGTGCGGGTTTTACTTCTCTTACAATGACAATAAAGATTTCTTCATAGTTTGAGTACTGTTACAGTGAAGGTGTGTCAATTTTTTACAAATAGCTTAGATAAAGATACAAAACATCTTCCAAAAGTATGTGTAATAGGAAAAGTAGTCATGGCACCTCTCATACGAACACATGCGATTTCTGGATACATATCAGTAAAGCGGGTGTTATCAATACAAGAGATCTGTTTTAAAAAAATTTTACAAATTGTATTTCGATGGGGTAGCAAAGCGCACCGGGTTAAGCTAGTATATATATATATATATACAAATATACATACATTCACTTTTATATATATAGATTGATTTATCCATGTTCAGAATTTTATCTTTTGTTTTGCTAAATATTTTTGAGATATTGTTGTCCGTTTTGTGTGTTATTCTTAAGTTTTCACCATTAAACAATTTTGATTTTTCAAATCTCTCTGATATTTCGGGTACATATGTGAGGGATTTGTAACTTTTTGGTATGTCAGTAACTTTTGGAAATCCCCCCAGGATAGAATAGGGAATATCGTAAGAAATCAAATTGATTTCATTTTGATAAACAAACGTTTCTGCTCATTTATTACAAAAACTTCAACATATCCAGGAGCTGATGTACCTTCGGATCACAATCTTCTAATGGCAAATTTGTGCACAAAACTTACCATAATTACAAAGAAAAAAACATATAGGAAACTTGATACAGCGAAACTTAACGAACCATCTACTCGCACAAACGTAAAAGAATGTATTAATAGAGAGTTAAATAATGTTAACAGAGAAGATGTTGAAAATATATGGAACTCTGTTAAAAATACTCTAAAATCAATAGCAGACAATTCTCTTGGAAACAACAAAAGACCGGAAAGAAAAGAATGGATGACAAACGAAATTTTTAAACTAATGGAAGAACGTCGCAAATATAAAAATTCAAATTATGAGATGTACTATGAATTAAATAGAGAGGTTCAAACGGCGATACGCATTGCAAAAAACTCACACCTTAATAGTCAATGTCAGGAGATAGAAAGACTACAAGAATTACATGACGATTTTAATCTTCATAAAAAACTAAAGGAAGCCGCCGGGATATACCGCAAATCAACTCCAAAATTGATATACAACAATAACAACGAAGCTGATTTAGATATTAAAGAAAAAAAAATATTTGGAATGAATATATATAAGAATTATTTACTGATGGCAACCGATCAAGTTTTGAAACGCAGACACCACAATCACATACAGGAGTTGCGATCACACAAACAGAAGTTGAGGTAGCAATAGCATCCCTGAGAGACAAAAAAGCCTGTGGCCCTGATGAGATTCCTTCTGAAATACTGAAATTGATAGACACCGATAACATCCATCTTCTTACAAAACTGTTTAATTTTATTTACGATACTGCCCAGTTCCCACAAGATTGGCTTAAATCAATCTTTGTAACCATCCCCAAGAAAAGTCACGCAAAACATTGTAATGATTATAGACTCATTAGCCTAATGAGTCACGCTCTCAAAATATTTCTCCGAATAATTCACTCCAGAATTTATGAAAAAGCCGAGAAACATATGGGGGAGTCTCAGTTTGGTTTTAAAGAGGGCATGGGCACCCGTGAAGCACTTTTTTCTATACAGATATTAGTTCAGAAATGCAGAAATGTACAGAAGGATGTTTTCTTATGCTTCATTGATTACGAAAAGGCTTTTGACACTGTGCAACATGATAAACTGATCGAAATTCTAATGTCCATTGGTATAGATAACAAGGAAATCCAATGTATTAGAAGCCTGTATTGGCATTAAACAGCACAAGTTAATGTCGATGGAGAGATGACTGAGAGTACTGCAATCTCTAAAGGAGTCAGACAAGGATGTATACTGTGACCACTACTATTTAATATCTACTCCGAAAGAATATTCCAAGAATCAATTAACAAGGTTCGAAAAGGTATATATATAAACGGTATATTTCTCAACAATATTAGATATGCTGATGACACCACCATACTGGCCGATAGTATGTCTGGACTCCAACATCTACTAGACAAACTAACGGAATATAGTGAAATATATGGCCTTCAGATAAATATACGGAAAACGAAACAAATGATTGTCAGTAAAAAAAAAATGCCCACAATTCAGCTTCTTTGAAGATAAAAAACTCCTACGTTGACAGAGTACATAGTTTTAAATATCTCGGGGTTACAATCAATGACCAGTGGGATAGTTCAAAGGAAATCAGATGCCGTATTGAAACGGCAAGAGATGCACTTTTTAAATATAAAAAAGTTTTTATCAGCCATGATATTAACCTTGAAACTAAAATACGATTCGTTAAGACCTACATATGGTCTGTTCTTCTATATGCAATGGAGGTATGGACCATAAAAGCAGTGGACGTAAAGAAGCTTGAAGCCTTTGAAATGTGGATCTATCGAAGAATTCTTAGAATACCATGGACCCACTTTGTATCGAACCGAGAAGTTCTCAGTCAAATGCACCGAAGTAGAGAGTTAATAGTCAACATAAAGAAGCGAAAAACAGCATACCTGGGTCACATTATGAGGAACCCAAAATACAGATTGTTACAAATTATCACGCGAACAAATGTTGAAGGACGGCCAAATAGAGGAAGAAAAGAAATAACTTGGCTTAGTAACATACAAGCGTGGACTGGTATCTGTGATACAGGCAACCTGTTTAGCGAGGCGAGAAATCGAGAAACTTTTTCAGAAATAGTAAAAAGATTATGATATGTATCATTTAAAATAATGTAAAATTTAATTGAAATGGTCGCTTACATTCGGAAAACGAATTGGCAAATAAAGAAGAGAAGAGTTACTTTTGAACTATTTGAATTTCTATAATTATAGTCACGAATAAGGTTATTCGTGAGTTTTTCAGGAAAATTGTTGTCAAGAAGGATGTTTTTAATTTTTCTTATATTATTTTTGTGGAATTCCAAGTCACTCAGATTCAACACTCTTATTATTAAGTTTTTAGCCGTATTAACATAGCGTCTTCACCTGACAATTTTTTGTCATCCCAAACGTCAAAGTCTATATAAAAAAAACTCGAAAATGTTTGCCAGCTTTTTTTTAATATGAAGTTTGACGTTTGGTATGACAAAAAATTGTCAGGTGAAGACGCTATGTAATGATTACTCTTTTTGGATGTTTTGAAAAGAAGTTAATAATTTTACCGGAAGAGGTCGGTTTTTGGTACCAATCCATTATTAAGATGTTCCCATCTCTGATTACAACGGTATCCAGATATGGTAATCTAAAATTTGACTCTTTCTCAGCTGTAAACTTAATATTATGGTGAAAACTATTTAAATTTGTCATTATCTCCTCAATTGCACTTTCCCTTACAATACTAAAGATGTCATCCACATATTTCGTCAAAATCTTTGGTTTTCCGCTAGCTTTTCAAACACAGTCTCCAACAATTTCTCCATTACAATATCTGCCACTATTGGCGGCGCTGGTGATCCCATCGGTAGACCCTTTCTTTGAGTAAATATTTTACCATCATATTTAAATACCTATTGTCCTTTATGCAGAATTACACAATACGCAGAAATAGTTCTTTTGTCATATTTGTAAACTGTTTTTTTCCTCCCATTTTTCTTCAATAATTAATAAAGCTAAATCAACAGGGATACTGGGGAACAGGGATCAATCAGCAATAAGGATCCTAAGTTTAGTGCAAGTCTAGATGTCGATGTGTGAACAACATAGTTTTAAGTTTTTGTGTCTATAAAAATTCACTGTGAGTTTGTATAAATTTTGTAAATATACAATTAAAAAAAAACAAAATCAATGTGGTTGTTGTCCATATATGTGGTTGTTATTTATATGTTTGTAATAATTGTATTTTTTTGTTCTTGAATTTAAGGAAAAGAAAGATTATGATCTTCAAAGAAGATCGAAATATTGGAAGCAAATAAAAATGAATTTTTATTTACAAAAAAACACTGGCCTCGAGCTTGATTAATTTTTATTTATTTAAATTTCGAAAGGTCGAATAAGAACAACTTTGATTACCTTGAACGGAGAGCACGCCGTAATAATAACATCAAAATGGTTTACAATAAACTTAATAAGAACACAAACATCAAAACAAACATTAACAATTACAAGTCAATAAAAGACAAACACATAAAGTTAAAAGCATCGATAACTTTTCTGGTTCGTTGTAGAAACACAGGTATTGTTCCAACTTTTTTAGTAAATTCCACTAAGAATATATATAACATTTTTGAAACAAAAATAAATACAAAATCTACGACTCGGCAAACACTATCTAAGTATGTACAGAATTTCCATAATAAACTGCTAAATTTGCTACTAAAACAGAAACATTTAAAACACAACGAGAAATATCAGGAGAATATTAAAATATTGTTAAACAGACAACTAAATAGCATTATAAACCACACAAATGGCTTGGCAAACTTGCGCTTTATTTTTGCTTCTGTTTGCCAACAAACAACACAATCATAGACTTTTATAGAGGTCAATAAATTCATTTAAAAATATTTTTTCCTCGTCCATTCCTTAATGCTTCTTTTTATACGTCTTCACTATGCAAAATTTTCACTGAAATAATTACATTTAACACTATACACTGCAAAAAGTTTGACAAATATCCAATATGTCTGCTAATTATTAAAAATTTTTAATATTTCTACAAACATTGCTTCAAATGTTTGTACAAACAGCAAACACCCCATTTAACAACACAAAATGTTTGTACAAACGTGAAATTTTGACATATTTGCCAAGCCATTTGTGTGGTTTAATTTGCCCTTAACGGAAGAAGAATCACTCGCACTGTGGGACAGCGAGAACATTCTCACAAAATCACTGAATGAAAAAACTAAAAAAAAACATAGGGAGAAATTTGAAAAATTGAAAGAAGCACAGAAAAAGGAACTTGAGATTAAGTTTAATAAGAAATGGCTTATAAACTTGACGAAAACAGACATCACTGATGATATACAGTGGATTTTCACGCTTGAGCAGAAACATGCGTTACCAGTAAAAAGAGTTTCCTATGCTTAAATTCATAACAGACGGAGAAGATTTTATACAAACGATACAGGAAAAAGAAGACCAAGAAACAGCTAGGACATCTATAATTGACAATCACTTGAATAAGCTTCAAATAAACAACAGGGACAAATATACACTATATATAATGGAAAAGGCAAAAAAAATTCTATATACGAATAAACATATTTTAGTTTTAAACGCCGATAAGGGCAATGTTACAAAACAAAACAAAATGTTAAACAAAACATAATTTCGGAAAGTGAAAAGAGGGGACTTAAAACTGAAGTGGCGGTAGCTCCAAGGATATATGGGCTTCCAAAAATTCACAAGGAAAATTACCCGTTAAGACCCATATGTTAATCTATCAATTCCCCATCAAGTGAACTATGTAAATATGTAAATGTGATATTAAAAAGAATTACGGAAAATTCAATATATAATGTTAAGGATTCGGTGCAATTTAGGAATAAGATAAAAGATTTGACCGTACATGACGATGAAAGATTAATTTCGTTTGACGTTGTTTCCCTGTTCCCCAGTATCCCTGTTGATTTAGCTTTAACAATTATTGAAGAAAAATGGGAGGAAATAAAACAGTTTACAAATATGACAAAAGAACTATTTCTGCGTATTGTGAAATTCTGCATAAAGGACAATAGTCCTTGTTGTGATACAGACGTGTATTTTTAACCCCGCATACAATTTAATTTTTGTAATAAAAATATTTAGCGAATGAACGCAAAAATAGACATCATTTTTAAATAAATTATTTAAACTTTTAAGTTAAACAATTAGCAAAACAAAAAATTGAATAAAGAATTGTAAAAAAATATATGTATGAATGTACATGTGTACATACATATGTATGTATGAATACATAATCTGAACAAGAAACATTCTAGTTTAAAACTCTTACTTTTTGGTGTTGTAAATATAATAAATAATAAAAATATTAAAAGCACAGCAAAAAAAGTGAAAAACAAAAACAACTTGTTTTTATGAGTAAAAACAATGAAACAACAATAAAACTAAATGAAAGAAATGCATAGGTAACAGTAAATGCTAAAGAATGCAATGCTGAAATAAATAAAACAAAAGAAAACAATAATAACTACCTAACGGCTAAGCCAATTTTTCGCACACGTTCCCTCTCACCCTCGGTGTTTACAAAAACCGTGGATAGTGATACTTTAAAAATATTAAACTGTCTCTGGGTACAAGTGTACAAGGTGCAAGTGTTACCGCGCCTGCAAGTATTTCCGCACCAGCAAGTGTTGCCGCGACGGCAAAAATAATCTTAAATGATACAATGAACTCAAACACGCACTCAATGGAAACCCCACTAGTAAAAAGTTTTCAAAAGCCTCAAGTACAAGTTGGTATGGACAGGTATATAACAGTGCTTAAGCGGGATCGCAGCCCTACCTCCTCAGCTGTTGCTTCGGCCTCAAAAGTACCATCTTTTGATAAAACAAATTCACGAAATCGTTTTGCAATTCTGGAGGATGAATCATCAGAAGCACCAAACGTGATAAAATCGTTCAAGCCTCCCCCGATATATCTTAGGGAGCAAAATTCAAATCAGCTTATAAAGAGTTTGGTCTGGGTGATAGGTGAAAATTCGTTTTACGTAGCGGCA
Organism: Pollenia labialis; assembly: GCA_949318255.1. Taxonomy (NCBI): domain Eukaryota; kingdom Metazoa; phylum Arthropoda; class Insecta; order Diptera; family Polleniidae; genus Pollenia; species Pollenia labialis. Next base: position 47,191,565 of record OX439140.1, read on the forward strand.
ATCAAGCGTGGTAGTATAAACAAGACAAAAATTCAAGTAAATCATGAAAACGAATTTCGCAAAATTACTAACCAATTTGAAGCACTAAAAAAAAGTTTTTATACATACCAACTGAAGAGCAGCAAAGGTCTTCAAGTAGTGATAAAGGAAATTGACTCATGTGTGGACCCTGAAGAAATAAAAACATTCCTTGAAGAGAAAGGCTTCAAAATAAAACATGTAGTTAATATTAAAAATAGGGAAAAAATTCCCCAACCACTATTTCGAGTGGAGTTTGAGCCCGGCGATGTTAAGCTAAAAAAAAACGAAACCCATCCTATACTCGGCTTGAAATATATCATGCACAGGAAAATCACGATAGAGGAGCCGCACAAAAGAAATGGAACCGTTCAGTGTTTAAACTACCAAGAATTTGGTCATACTAAGGCATACTGCTACTTACCCCCTGTTTGTATAGTATGTGGTGAAATACATGGTACAGTTCTTTGCGATAAGTCTAAAACCGATCCTAACGTAAAAAAATGCAGCAACTGTGGCGGTAATCACACTGCGAATTATAGAGGATGCCCTGTATACACTATCGTCAAGCAGTCGTCTGGGCCGAAAACTAACCCCCCTCAAACGCAGGTTACAAATCAAGTAAACACTAATGACATTCGGGCTACGCAGGCTATTAATAACAGAACCTCTTATGCTAACGTTTTAAAATCAAACCATGTGCCAATGCAAGGTGCTTGTAATGATGAAACTCCAGTTTTAAATCTGAGTCGATTAGAAAAAACCATGGAAACATTAGTGCAAACAGTAAATAATTTTACGAACACAATGGGTAATATGATGCAGGAAATTCTAAGAATGCAATTAATGTTATTGCAAGCTGTTCTTAACAAGCCATGAACTGTTTAAAAATTTGTTTTTGGAACGCAAACGGCATCCGCCAACATACAAATGAATTAGAATATTTTCTTAAAAGTAAACAAATTGATGTCATGATGGTTTCTGAAACTCATTTGACCTCAAGAAATACGTTTAAAATTAATGGTTATATAATATATGATACCAAGGACCCTCGAGATAGAGCTTGTGGAGGTTCTGCCATTTTAATAAAAAACCAGAGTCAAACACTACCTCATGGGTGATCATCGTGAAGATTATCTTCAAGCAACAAACATTTGCGTTGAAGAATTAAATAGAAATGTAGTAATCTCATCGTTATACTCCCCACCTAGATATTCAATATCAGAAGGCCAATATAATAATTATTTTAAATCATTAGGACCATGTTTCCTGGCCGCTGGCGATTATAACGCTAAACATACCTTCTGGGGGTCCCGACTTATAACACCAAATGGTCGTGTTCTATTTAATACTATTTCTAAAATGGATTTGAATGTGATAGCGAGCGGACAACCAACATATTGGCCTACTGATCAGCACAAAATACCAGATGTCATCGATTTTGGCGTGGTTAAAAACTTCCCTTTAGAAACGATTTATGTTGAAGCTACCTTAGAATTATCTTCCGACCACACACCAACAATTGTTACTTTAATGAACCCCAATAGAATTGTATCTCCAACTGGTTACTTTGCGACGCCAGCTACACAAACCAATTGGCTAAAATATAAAAAATATCTCAGCACCCATTGCACAGAAAATATTTCCCTTAGTCCACCGGAGAATGTAGATCGCTCTATAGTTAATTTTGACAGTTTTCTGAAACTAGCTGTGCAACATTCTAGTACTGCCCCCAAAAAAACAAAAAATATTAAAATATTTTCCACAGATGTCGAGCGCCTTTTGTCTGAAAAAAGGAGAGCTCGAAGAGAGTGGCAATTGCACAGATCCCCTCAACTTAAGAAATTACTGAAAGAGTGTACAAAAAGGCTAAGAAAGCTATTGCAGTCTCAGAAAACAGCTTCTCTTGAAAAATATCTTAAGGAACTTGATGCAACTCCACAATCAGACTACTCATTATGGCGTGCAGCTAGAAATCTCAAAAGGCCAGTTGTCTCTAAGCCACCATTAAGAAACTTGAATGGAAGTTGGCCAAGAAATGATAATGAAAAGGGAAATCTGTTTGTTAATCATTTGAAAAACGTTTTTACCCCAAATTTATCTCACGATATAGCATTAGAGTTACCAGAGATCGAAAAGGCTATTTGTGATTTAAACCCCAAGAAAGCCCCTGGTTTTGATAAGATCAGCAACAAAATGCTTTTTGAGCTACCTCGCATAGCAAAGAAAATTATTCTTTATATTTTTAATGCTATTTTACGTCTTGAATACTACCCTCAAGAATGGAAAGTCTCCTTAGTTACAATGATACCAAAGCCAGGAAAAGATCACACAAAAGTTGAGTCATATAGGCCTATTAGCTTATTATCTAATATATCAAAGCTTTTTGAGAAGCTCTTAGCGTCAAAACTAACTCCAATTTTAAATAACAATGGCTTTAGAAGAGAACACAGCACAATTGAACAAACAAATGAAACAAACGCCATAAGAAAAGCCTTTGAAGAAAAAAATATTGTTCCGCTCTCTTCATCGATGTTTCTCAAGCTTTTGATAAAGTCTGGCATGAAGGCTTGTTATATAAATTGAAGCAAAATTTACCAGCAAACACACAAAAGTTACTAGAAATTTATTATAAAAGAAAGAAATTTCCTTAGTTCACCTCAGCCAATTGGCGCTGGAGTCCCACAGGGCAGAATTCTGGAGCCTTTATTATACTTAATTTATACTTCGGACATGCCAACGAGCAACTACACACAAACTTCAACAGTTGCCGACGATACAGCTTTTCTAAGCGTCCACGAAAACAGTTATGAAGCATCACGTTATTTACAGGATCATATAACTCAACTAGAAATATGGCTGAGACAATGGAGGATAATGGTAAATGAGCAAAAATGCGTACATATAACATTTACCTTGCGCCGGGAATCTTGCGCACCTATTAAAATCAATAATCAAATAATTCCTCAACATTCGCATGTAAAATATCTCGGTATACATTTAGATCGCCGTTTGACGTGGAAATGCCATATAGAGGCAAACTTAACTCAAATGAAACTTAAAGCCATTCAAATTCATTGGCTTATTAGAAGAAACTCTGTCCTTAGTCTCGATTGCAAGCTTCTACTTTACAACTCTATCTTAAAGCCTATCTGGTGCTACGGTGTTCAACTATGGGGCACTGCCTCGGCCTCTAATATCGAAAAAATTCAAAGGCGTCAAAATAAACTTCTTCGAATAATCACAGCCGGTCCCTGTTACGTTAAAAATTCAAACATTCATAAGGATCTCAATGTGCCATTAGTAAAAACTATGATTACAAAATATGCGGTAAAATATTTGAAAAGGCTTGCACAACACCCAAATCCACTAGCTCGGAATATTTAAAATCATGGCGGCCACACTCGCTTAAGAAGAAGAGATACTGCAGCACTCACCGAATCAGAAGAGCTATAAACACCCACATATGTGAACATAAACCGTTATGACGAAATTTTGCCTGGCACTGGCTGGACATATATAATGTATTAGGTTAAGATTTGATTAATTATTGTTAGTTCATATTAAATATATGAAGATTCAATAAATAAATAATGAAAAAAAAAGGACAATAGGTATTTTAAATATGATGGTAAAATATTTACTCAAAGAAAGGGTCCACCGATGGGATCACCAGCGTCGCCAAAAGTGGCAGATATTGTAATGGAGAAATTGTTGGAAAAACCAAAGATTTTGACGAAATATGTGGATGACATCTTTAGTATTGTAAGGGAAAGTGCAATTGAGGATATAATGACAAATTTAAATAGTTTTCACCAAAATATTAAGTTTACAGCTGAGAAAGAGTCAAATTTTAGATTACCATATCTGGATACCGTTGTAATCAGAGATGGAAACATCTTAAGAATGGTTTGGTACCAAAAAACCGACCTCTTCCGGTAGAATTATTAACTTCTTTTCAAAACATCCAAAAAGAGAAATCATTAATACGGCTAAAAACTTAAAAATAAGAGTGTTGAATCTGAGTGACTTGGAATTCCACAAAAATAATATAAGAAAAATTAAAAACATCCTTCTTAACAACAATTTTCTTGAAAAACTCACGAATAACCTTATTCGTGACTATATAAATAGAAATTCAAATAGTTCAAAAGTTACTGACATACCAAAAAGTTACAAATCCCTCACATACATATGTACCCGAAATATCAGAGAGATTTGAAAAATCAAAATTGTTTAATGGTGAAAACTTAAGAATAACACACAAAACGGACAACAATATCTCAAAAATATTTAGCAAAATAAAAGATAAAATTCTGAACATGGATAAATCAAATGTTATATATAATATACCCTGTATTGGAAATTTAAATGAAAGTTGTGATAAGGTGTACATTGGAACCACTAAAAACAAACTCAAAACTAGAATCGCAGGCCATAAATCGGATATAAAATTAAAACTCAGAAGAGACACACCAAAAACAGCACTTGTGAACCACTGTGTCAAAAACAAACACTCGCCTAATTTTAATAATGTTAGTGTGTTAAGCTGGGGTCTAATCACCGCATACGATATCGAGCAAAATTGATCGAAATTATTTATTTTGGTATCATGACTCTCGATATCGAATGAAGTTAATTGAATTTGAAATAATAGCATTCGATGTCGAGTAACTCGACATTACATTTCTCGAGTCAGTGTTAATCGTATACAAAAAACTTCGAATGTTTATTCGATACGATAGTATCGAATGCGGTGATTAGACCCCTGGGATCACACGATTGCCGCAATATTTTCACACTTTTTAATACCCCAATCGTGTGACTGCACAACCAAATGGCTCTTGTACCAATCGAGGACAATATTGTGCTTACTTTTACCAATCAAATGCAACCCTGGTGCGGCAATCGTGTGACTGTTTGCTATGCAACCGCGCATTAATAAAAATGACAAAAATGCACCAATATTTATTGTGTTCTTGTGCGGCAATCAAACAACACAATACGCGCCAATATTTGCCTTTTTTATTAGATTTACTTTTTTGTGTTTCTTTTAGTAGGTAATGAAAATAAATATGTATGTATTTATTTATTTTGCATTTAAATTTTTTTAATTAATTATTTTAAGTATGTATGTTCACAAGCATATTGAGCTGTTCTGTGCGAATATTTTTATTAAAGATATTTCTATTCGAACCTAAACATACGAAATTGTTAAGCAGACTGTTAATTTTTGGAATATCTTAAAAAATTAAATAAAACTATTCAACAATAATTTGGTTGGGGCAATTTCATTATTGTGCGTCAATAAAGCACAATAATAATTGTGTCATATTGGTGCATTTGCGGCAATCGTGTGATCCCAGCTTTACAAACAGAGCCGAATTACAAACGTCGATATATGCTGGAAATGCTTCACATCATAGCAACAACAAAGAGTGTAAACTTTACATGTAGTCTACAACAGACATGAAATGTTTAACATTAACACTAACATGATGTTAGTGTTAAGTATAGACTCATCATGTTAGAGTTTTTCTCATGTTTTAACACGGCTGTTAAGCCATGTGTTTTAACAACTCTTTTATAACATAAAATTACGTTTAAGCTTGACAGAAGTCATTTTGTTGCTTTTTTTATTTCACACACGCTATTGTTTGGAATATGCTTCGACGACAATCAAAAAATAATGAAATTTCTTAACATTAACATGAGTACTATACTCCACCATTAACATATTAAAAATTCAACATGGAGTCTTAACATCATGTTTTAACAGCATTTCATGTCAGTTGTAGACTCGGTGTTAAGAACGACGAAGAGTGCTCGTGTGCCAATCAGCGATGCCAGAAGTGCAGATTTATTTGCATTTTGCAGATTTTATTATTAAAATGCAGATTTGAAGATTTTTGGTTGAAAATTGCAGATTTTTTAGCTCGTTAAACCCCTTCTTTTTATTGTGACTTTTGTTTGTACTATTTCCACTTTTTGCATTGATAAACGAAATAAATCAACCATTGATGGAAGAACCGTGGGGAAATACAAAGATTTATTAGAAGAAATTGAGTAAATATTTTTAATAGTTGCAGTATTTGATCTCTTGTAAATTTTCAATAATAGTTTAAATAACATGCCAAGCAATTAACTTTTTATTTGTTGTTTAAAATAAGATAGACGTGATAAATCTCAACTCAGCCTGAGTAATGAGTTTCGGATTGATATTTTTGATTTAAAAATATCTAAAAATTATTAGCCATGGTCTGAAAATCGCATTCGAGTTAAAATCGAACATATTTTTTAAACTTTTCTGTGTTAAGAGCTCAACAAAATATTTCCTTTTTAAAACTTACATATATATCGAGGACCACCTACGGATATTTATGAGAACTATTTTTAAATTCCAGAACATTTTGAAATTAATTGTTATATCTTTTTCTTAATAAACTACATTAAAAATGTAATAAATGTGTTTTGAAGATTTATTGAAGATTTCTAAAATCTTGACGCAGATTTTTCAGATTTTTTGGTGCAAAATTATGGGTTTTTGCTGATTTTATCTCTAAAAGTTCTGGCAACACTGGTGCCAATAACTACAGAGGTTTAGTAAAAAAGATCAACCAGCAATAAGGATTTTAAGTTTAGTGCATGGTCCAATTAGTAGGTCTGCTTGAAATGCCTGCTGATTTTTTGCAGAGTTGTGTTTTTTACGTGCAATTGTTTTTGTAGCAATCGCTTTTGACATTTATACCATTTTTTACACTAACAATTGCTTTTGTTCTTGACATCTTTATCATTTTTCACACAAACAAAATGCGTGTTGTTTTTTCTATTGTTGGATTGTTGTAGTTGCACGCAGACCTACTAGTTGGGCCATGGTTTAGTGCAAGTCTAGATGTCGATGTGTGAACAACATAGTTTTAAGTTTTTGTGTCTATAAAAATTCACTGTGAGTTTGTATAAATTTTGTAAACATACAATTTAAAAAAACAAAATCAATGTGGTTGTTGTCCATATAAGTAGTTGTTATTTATATGTTTGTAATAATTGTATTTTTTTGTTCTTGAATTTAATGAAAAGAAAGCCCTGATGATGATCTTCAAAGAAGATTGAAATATTGGAAGCAAATAAAAAGGAATTTTTATTTACAAAAAAACACTGGCCTCGAGCTTGATTAATTTTTATTTATATAAATCTAAATTAAAATCGTGCAAAAGTTTTATAAGACAATTGGCGTATGATATTATCCAATTGTTTTAACCTATGTATGCTTCTGAATAAAAAACACACATAGGTGTTAAATAGAAAAAACATGTATGTTTACATTCTGATACTTAGTCAAACCTTTTTGCAATAGCACTAGAGGTAGAAGTGCACAACACGCGGTTATTTGAAGAGGAGTGTTGTGCGTTTGAAAACTAAAGCGCATGAAAAATGGCATGCTACACAACGCTATCACGGAGGTGATGCAGGGTGCTCTCAATAGGGTTCTTGGATGGTGCCATGAAAGGGGGTTGAGTATCAACCCTAACAAGGCAGTCGTGATACCGTTCACGAGGAGGTACAACTACAGGCTTGAGAAGCTAGTAGTGGACGGAATTGAGGTTGAGTATTCCAATGAGGTCAAATATCTGGGAATCGTTCTGGACAGACGGATCAATTGGAACTCGCACTTGGATCAAACCCTCGGGAAGGCGGTAAGATCCTTCTGGGCATGCAAGAGCTTCTTTGGGAGAACTTGGGGTTTTAGTCCAAGTATGGTAAAATGGCTATACTTTATGATGGTCAGACCGATAATAACTTACGGATCATTGGTGTTGTGGCCTAAGATTCGGCAGGAGACTGCAATGAGGAAGTGCAACAGGCTGCAGCGGATGGTGTGTCTGGCCCTGACGGGGGTAATGCGCACATGTCCCACGGCAGCACTTGAGGTTATAGTGGGCATATCACCACTACACATTCATATAAGGAAGACTGCTATGTCCGGTCTTCTTAGGATCAAGCTGACATCGGGACTTGCTGAGGTCCAGGGGCATGCTAGCTGGATGGACATGGCTCCGAGTCTATCTGTCTGTACAAGGGCAGACATAATGACTACGGAACTGGTCTTCAACAGAAGGTTCAGGGCAATCTTTCCGGACGAAAGGTCCTGGAGTGTTGGAAATCCATGTCGGGGAAACCATGGATTACGCTGGTATACTGACGGGTCAAAATCGGAGCACGGAGTGGGTGCAGGGGTTTTTGGACCTAATACACGACTCTCGATGGAAATGGGCGAATCACCGAGTGTTTTTCAGGCCGAGATTTGCGCCATTGATGTGTGTTGCAGCAACATTCTTGATAGGGGAATGGTTGGCGGCAGTGATGTGATTTTCACTGATAGCCCAGCGGCCATTAAAGCACTCTCTTCTTGGAGAATGTCCTCGTAGCTGGTGGCGGAGTGCCATGGAAAGCTACAGGAGCTGGGGACAAGTTGCAGATTGACGCTCTGATGGGTCCCGAGCCCTTCTGTGGACTAAGTTGGGCAGGGGTCCTGTCCGTCATGGAGGACTGGGCTCTGGGCGAACATAGGGGATACTGGGTATCGCTTCCGGGAATGCGTCAGGCAAGGAGCTCTTACCTCGTAAATAAAGTTTTTGGCAAAACGTATGCAACTTTCTTTTATCACTTTTTTATCATTTGCAAATTGAGTGCAGCCTACGTCACAGCTTTCAATTTTTGTAAATTTTAACAAGCAGAATATGTAAAAGACTATCAAGAGCAACTTGATCGTGTGGCCGCAGGGTAAGGATAAAGTTTTGGCGTTTTGAGACATCAAAAAGCATTATAAATAGTGCCAAAAGCACTAAGTTGGCATCGCTGTTTCCCATGCCTTAAACACCACGTCTACACACGCAATTTGTATTTGTGAAGTCTGAGTTTATACGGCTCATGTTTTATTGACATGATTCTTCCTTTTTCTTCTTTGAACATGAATTGGCGTTCAAATGATTCATGTCATGTTGACATGTTTTTTAGTTTGTATAGTCGTGCGTATGCATGTGTGCTTTTTTGATATTGAAAACAAAAACAAAATTAAACAACGAATGAAAAAGCAAAGCGAACTGACAGTACATGCATCTGTGTACTCGTTTCTTTTCCCCTCGTCCCTCTTGCCAATAAAGTAGCAATCATGTCATTAAAACATGAGCCGTATAAACTCAGACTTCACAAATACAAATTGCGTGTATAGACGTAGTGTTTAAGGCATGGGAAACAGCCATGCCAACTTAGTGCTTTTGGCACTATTTATAATGCTTTTTGATGTCTCAAAACGCCAAAACTTTATGCTTTTGGGCCAGTGTTGCCACCAACTAAATGGTAAATTACACATGGATCATGCCAAAATTACACATGAAAATACAAATAACACATGCTATCTTTTTACGCATCTCACAGAAACAAATTTCGATCAAAAGTGAAATTAAACCCGTATTTGGGTTCTTCAGATAACGTAAACCAATTTAAATTTTCTAAGTGGAATTGATATTATAAGCATCATGTATACCAAAAAACTTATTATTGCCACCTTTTTATTTCGTACAACCCCCTTAAAATGTATAAATCTAAAAGCGTTAATATTTATGTATAGAATTTTTGTTTGCAAGCAAATAAACATAAATATCGTCACTGTAAATGTAAAAGGGCGTAACAAAACTTTTGATTTTTTTTGCAGGAGAGGCAAACAACTTTACAAAATCAATAATAACAAGGTATAATTGGCGTTTGAATTTCTAAATTTGATCTAAAATTGTTTGTGAACATACAGTTTAATAAAACGAACAAAACTCAATCAAAAATTCTTATTTCGAATTTGCAAAAGGGCTTAGCATTTTAGGTGACGATATGTTACTTGCATTTCATTTGGATATCCTAAAGTATCCGTCGAATATTTTTATATTTTTACTTGTCCAACACAAATATATTTTTCAAATGTCTCTTTATTTGCTTTTTGTTTACAACAATCGTATCGTTGCCATATTTAATGCAAAAAAAAATATTTTCATTTTTTCATTTAAAAGATTAAAACAAAAATAACTATTTGCAAAGTAGGAAATAATCTGTCTCCAAAGGAATTTTTTATTTCACAAAACCTTTTTCCAATAATAGTCTGCGTTCAAATTACTTTAAGCTAAAATTGTTCAAAATGTAAGAGTGCACGTTGTCGCGAAAATATTCTAGAAACTCCTTATTGATATGTACTTCTATTACAACAAGATCTAATATTACAAAGTAAAACTTTTATATATGTTGGAAGGTTCAGACAGGCCTTCGGCGCTGCAAAATGTATTACGTGGCATGAGCATTTCATCAAAATGATAACTGGCTTTTCGTCTTTAAGCAACAACTTCTGAATTATACTGTCCAAGCATAATATTAGGTGTATCTGATGCAAATCCAACTAGATTTTCAAAAAAATTCCTTTTTCTTTAATTCTGCTTTTGAGAAGCTCAAACATTTCTTTTGCAGTCGATTATCCACTCTCTTTTAAATAAAAAAAAGAATAATGTACCCAAAATGTTTCGTCGTAATAATATTGTGGCAAAAGCTATCTAAATGCCAAATTTGCTAAGAATAATAAACCTATTTACTTCTTGTGAAAAAATAATAACAAAAATCAGTGCTACAAAACGTTAAACTATTAAATTATACATGAATTACACATACAGTCAATTACACATGGCCTACACATGAATAAATATATTGCACATGATATGTGTAATTACACGTGAGGTGGCAACACTGTTTTGGGCACAGACTAAGTGCCCATTCACATAATTCGATTTTTGTCGTTGCGATTCTTACTTTATAGGGGTACATAAGCGAGTGTACTCTTCGATTCGTTTTATTCGCTCGTTCGTTCTCTCATTGTTCTCTCATTTGACGAAAAATGTATTGAAGTTCGGTTGAAAAGAAAAAGTCGTAACGACAAAAATTGTACAATGTAAACCTCAGACCGACTTCAAAGAGGAAACGACAATAATCGCTACAACAAAAATCGTATAATGTGAATTGGGACTAACATAAGCAATAACGTAGGCAAAGTGACGTCACAGAAATGTTCTATGTTTATATTTTTTTCGAGTGGAGTAATCGTGTGTCTGAACACAAAACATGAATATGTACATATGTTATTAAATACTTACATTTTCTTTGGCAACCAATTTATATTTAATTATGTTTTTATTATTAATTTGTAAATTTTGTATTAAACTTATACACTTTTAAGTTAAAAATTATTTTTTGTTACTGATAATTGATTTTGACAGCTATTGTTAAAAGATAATTGCTCAGCAATGCATTATGACATTTGTTGCTGAGCATGTGTTCCAATACATATTTATGCAGTCCACACGTTAATATCTAGTGTTGGCTACAAAATTTGATAGTTGCTCAGCAATATTTGCCAAACAACAAATTGCTCGTACACTTTTCAATTCAATTGTCAACTAAGTCTTTCAACTGAATTGATGCTTGGCCACACACTTCATCTACTGAATTGAAAGATTTTAAATTAATTTTAAAATTTAATGAAATAAAAGTAAATTTTTAAAATACTTAACTTTTTTTTTTGCAAAAGAAAACTACAAACATTAATTTTGACAGCTGATCAAGAGACTCGAGCACACACAGTACCAAGGCCCATTGAACAGGTCTGTGCAAGAAGCCTGATGATCATTTGAGCTTTCAAAAGTTGTTTACATTTTGCTTACATTTGCATGTATATATTTGTATACGCCCAGCAAATAATATGACTAGTCCAAACACGCGTGTAAAATGTATCCCAGAAGGGACTAGGACTACTCAAAAAGTAGCCCAAACGTATGAAAAAACATGGTCTATTTAACATTATGATGTCCTAGGGCAGGACCATATAACCCAGGTTTGGATTACAGAGGAGTAGTTTTAAAACTACTCCATTGTATGCACAAGAGGATTAGTTTTAACTCGTTTAAAAACGAAAACATGTTGTTAAAAACGAAAACATGTCGTTAAAAAACGAAGAAATGTCGTCTCACTACAAACACTTTTTAACAATGACATGGTCCATGTTTGCATTACATCAGACCAGTCCATGGATTAGTCTATTTAATCAAATTGGATCAGGTGGTGAAATATTATTTGCATGGCGTTTATGGAATGCCACACATCCACGTTTTTTCCTTTAGCTTTGTATTTGTGGTAGTAAGTTTTTACAACCAACTCGACCACCGTCAAACTAATCAATTGACAAAGCCATACAGGCTTTAATTTGGACAACAACCGACTCAGTTGACAATTGAATTGAATCGTGTATGAGCTGCTTTATTCTGCCGACGTTATTGCCATACTGCTGAGATATTTTTCTTTGGTGTAGAATTGTGGTTAACAACTATTGCAACATAACTTCACGTCTACAACTAACTTGATTTGCTGTTATAACATGATGTTATAAAAGCGTTGTTTAAACATTTGCATCAACAGCCGTGGTATAACATGAGAAAAACTCTAACATGATTAGTATATTAGTGTACACTAAAGGTCATGTCAGATAAAACTTCTTCGCTTTGCACACGAATTTTTTGTTAAAAATAAATAAACAAAAAAAATTATACAAGCAGACTGCCAAAACGCTCAAAAAGAGTAGAGTTGCCTAACTTTTCGCTTCGCTCTGCGTTAAAAGTACTTTATGTTACATGTTTCGTATTAAGGTCGATTCACCCATGCGTTCCGAACAATATTTTTGTCCGGAGAATAATTTTTTTACAGAGAGTGTTCTGCAGAACGATTCACCCATTTCGGAAAATTTGTCCGGACAAACAAAGCTACCATATGGTTTACAGATGTAAACGATTATACAAAGTGGCAGCACAGTTACCAAATTATTAATTTTTTTTAATAGAAGTGTGTTAAAGAAAATGGACGAAATGCAATGCAATTGTTAATTGCATTGCATAAAACCATTTACTAGCAAAACAAATTTATCAAAAAAGGTTGAAAGTAAAAATTAAAAAAAAGTAAAGTAAAAATTAAAAGTATTTTTTAAATACTAAGTTTCGAATCCGAAATAGCCTTTGTTTCTATATTAAAAAACAGTTCAACATTTTTCTGCTCCTGCATAATTTTGTGTTTCTAAGCCCAGTACTAACGGAATTTTTAAATGTACCAGTCAAAGAAAATAAAAGTAAAAAAAACTTTCTTTAAGATTCTCGTTCACTCAGGACCTTGAATGTTAAATTTCATGTTTCTAGGTCCAATACTAACGGAAATTCAAAAAGTACCAGTTAAAGATCAAAAAAGTACCAAATGGTTCCCTCATAGAGCATTTATACTCAGGACATTGCATGTTGAATTTTATGTTTCTGGTTCCAATATTAGCAAAAGTTAAAAAAAGTACAAGTTGTGGAACTAAGCTAAGGAAAGAAATTTAATTTCCCGTATTTTCCCTATTTGGTACTTTTTTATCCCCACTGAAGTATCAAAAATTTCAATATTGTAGTGCGAGCCCATAATTTTATACGTATATAATGAATGGAGAAAAATGTTTTGTAAAACAATAGTACAAACAATAGTTACGATTTTTACCCCTTAAACGTTCGAATTTCAAAACAGTACCAAACCAATATTTGTATTTTTTAGAAAAGTTTCGAATGTAATATAATTGGTTTAAAAAATAGATAGGGTGACAAAAAAGTGACAAATTACAGGTTTTTCCTTTACTCCCTAAAAGGGCCCAATTTCAAAAAAGTACCAGACACCTATCCGCTTGTTTTTCTAAGCAAAATGGAAATGTTTTAATTTCTTATTGTACCTATCTCTTTTAGTTTTGGAGATATAAGGTTACCGAATTTAAAGGTTTTTAACCTTTTTACCCCCTAAATATTCGAATTTCCAAAAATTCCGTCTTAGTGGATCGATTTGGGGAGAGGCCAACCTTCGGTCCAATTTTCAAGTTTTTAGCTTTAAGGAGCATATAGACGACATGTTTTTGTCATCTGACATGTCAAATTTTCAAGTCACATGTAATTGTGCATGTCTGTCAAAATCGCTGTTTTACATAAGGTTTATAATATTCGGTCACAAACGTACATGTAATTTGCTTCTGACATTGTCTCTGTTTTTTCGCATTGTTATTGCAGAAACCAAAGTAGTGGTCGGTTTTCAAACAGTTTGCTGCCGCCATGAAATTTTTTAGTTGCGCCGTAAAATAGTTTAGCCATCTTAACATTTTTTTCTTTTAATTCAAAGATACCAATTTAGGATTTTATAATAAAACGATTTTTATATATATATTCACATAAATTCTATTCAATGGTAAGATGATTAAACATATCTCGGTATTGTAAAAAATAAACTTCAGCCGGCTAATGATTCCGTCAATAGTGGACGCCGCTGCCGTTTTTTTCCCGGCATAGATTTCTGATGTCAGAAGAAAATAGAACACGCTCTAATTGAAATTTTGTCAGATGACTTTGCGTCTGACTTTTACAGAAGCAAAGTTAAAAAGGTAACACACGACATGTATGTATTTTGCAGTGGGAAATTTGACATGTCAGATGACAAATACATGTCGTGTACGGTCGCCTTTAGGCATTTAGGCTGTACGTTGATGAATCAGTCAGTCAGTTTGTCAGTAACGTTACAATTTTTTAGATATATGTATATAGACTGTTAATAAAGAAAAAACATTTCATATGTATGTATATTAATATTTGTACGATATTATTACATACAAAAAATTTTTATTATATTTTTTTTATTTATATTGCAATATTTTCTTTTACACCCATTTTTGTTTAATTTTTTTTTATTTAAACATTCAGCACAAAACGAAAAATGTAATAACACTACATACTTATGTGGCTGCTCAATTCAACTTTTATGAACAAATTGAAAAAAAGTGGCATCTCAGTTCATTTTGTTCGGAACAAGAATTAAAATCAAGGCGAATTTATCCCAGGTAATCTCGGTACTACAACAAGTACAAAAACCACAAGCAATTTGTTTTTGTAAAATCATTGTACAATGTCAAAAACAGAAATAAAACAAAACAAAACAGAAACAAAGATAATAAAAGAGAATATACAAAATTTTGACATCCAACAGTGATTTTAGCTAATATCAGCAGGGCTTTTTAGACCACCTGTAATAAATTCGCCTTGATTAAAATTAAACCAATTCAAGAAAAAACGTGCCGAACAAAATAATTTCTCTCTCTCTCTCTCTCAAAAGTAAAATGTCAAACTCAATATAAAAAAAATTTTGTCCGGACAAAAATTTTGTTCGGAACGCATGGGTGAATCGAGCTTAAGTATTAATATTTCATCTTGGATGTCAAAGCGAATCTCTACCGCAACGTGAAGCAAAAGTTTTACCTGAGAAGGCCTTAACATCATATTAGCGTTAATGTTAAACATTTCATGTCAGTTGTAGACAACATGTAAAATGAACAAAAAAGTGCTGCATACATTAATAGGGCCCATACACAATACCACCATGGTTGTACAATCAAGTGATTGTGCAATTAAGCTTGAAGCACACAACACACCAGCATGCTGGTACAAAATTCATTTTTTACCAAAAATTGTGTGGAAATTGTTGTA
The DNA here is from genome assembly GCA_949318255.1 of Pollenia labialis. Lineage (NCBI taxonomy): Eukaryota > Metazoa > Arthropoda > Insecta > Diptera > Polleniidae > Pollenia > Pollenia labialis. Next base: position 47,207,203 of record OX439140.1, read on the forward strand.
ATGAATAACGATAAAATAACGATAAAATTTCTTCTTAAACGAATAAGGAGTAAAAAAAAACGTGTTCTCCCCAAAATATTTTTTCTTTGGCATTCATGTTTTAAATTTTGTATTTTTTGATGTTTATGCCTTGACGATTTAACATTTATGAGCTAACTTTACAGCACACGATACAATCATGCTGGTACAATCAAAAAAATATCAAACTATTTTTGATAAAGCACCATCAGCTGGTACAATCACACCACAAGCTCATACACGGCCAATCAGCTGGTACAATCACTTGATTGTACAATCATGATGGTGTTGTGTATGGGCCCCAAAATGATAACCTCCCTACAAGAAGACTACCGGTAATTTTACTAGTTATATGACCGGTAGTGTTGCCGAATATATTGGTTAAAGTTTCTATTAGTTTATTAAGAGCAATATGAAAAAACTAACCGAAACTCTTGTGTACATGTGATTTTGCCTCTCTTTCTAACTAATGAATTCCACTCGACTACGGAACATATATCTGTACTGCTTACTCTCCTGCTTTTTATTAGTCAATGATAACCAAAATAGTGGGTAATGCTAACTAGTAAGTCATAACGTAAATATTGGTTAGCACTAACTAGTTATTTATAACGCAAAAATTGGTTAGTACTAACCTTTATTAAATACACAATAAATTTTTTATTTTAATTTGTATTTAAATTTGTTATTGAAAAACACACAAAATCAAGTACATACTTTTAAAGTTATCAGGATTTTTAATAACATTATTTGTTCCTTTATTTCCACCGGTAAATCGTAAACGATGATCCTGGTCAAATCCACCACCCACATGGCCGCTACCTGTTAGACGACCACTCCTTTGAAAACTACCGTTTTGTACATGACCTCTGTTGTTTCCAGAGAATCTACCACCACGTCCTTTGAAACCGCCATCAGTACCTTACCACTAGCATTCTAGCAATTTGTTTAGCTCTACATTAATATTCCAATTATACAAATTATAGAATTAATTCACAATTCACACATTTTTAAAAGCGTTTGACAAAAATATATTAAAAAAATGGCTTTATTTATAAAATGTTAGTTGTTCCACTCTAATATATATGTTAGAGTGAAACAACTAATATAAAACTGTTGCAAGTGTGTTAGTAAATTTTTTTTTAGTTTTGGTTATGTATTTCTTGTAGGCAGTGTTGCCCGAGAAATTTCGAGAAAGATACATTTTAGTTTCCAAAAAGATACACTTTTTTTCAAAATGATACATTTTGAAAAAAATTGGAAAATCCATTTTTAGCGTTTAACATTTATTAATATAACATTTTTTCCATTGTAATGGTTGTATTTATAACTTTTATTATATATTTTGTACAAGAATATTGGGTTACAAAGCTAGCACAACCTTGCTCTTACAAAGTTTTATTTTACAAGAAGGTTTTTTACACCGGAAATGCAAAAGCCGGTTGCATTCCCTGGCTGTCAAAAACATATGATGATCATGAGTCCATTTGGTGATGCCAGATTGCATATCACTACAATCTCGGCCGACCTGACTCAACAATCGACCTCGATTGTCATCAATCTTGCAAAAATTCGTTCTCCAAAAACTCATAATCCTCATATTCGCAAGTGCTGCCCTCAGAAATCGACAAGTTATCATTTTCATTGACCTTTGATTCCAACCATTTTCTTAGCCGAGAAGAATCAACTACACCCTTATAGGGTAATTGTGTGACTTGACAATTTTGAACATCGGATATTTCATATCGATCGTTACCTAACTGTTTTTGAATAACATATGGGCCGCGGAACTTTGGTATTAATTTCTTGTTCATTCCTGCACTTGTATCAACATTTTTCATGACCACTAAGTCCCCGAGTTCGAACGATTTTGCTGGCTTATGACGATCATTGAAATACTTAAAATTGCTATCCTGAGACCTAATTATAGCTTCTAAAGCTTCTTTTCTTATTTGGTCTAAATCGACCCCTTCTTCGCCGACCGCATCCTGCAAGTGTTCGGTAAGTTCGTCTACTACTATCCCTCGCTGCTCAACCCCAAATAGTAATCTACATGGAGATTGTTTTGTAGCACTGTGAACTGTATTGTTAATGGCGAACTCTACTTGCACCAATTTATCGACCCAGTCGGAATGTTCGATGGGCTCGGTTAATTTGGATAACATACCTTTTAAATGCCTATTTACTCTTTCTACTTGACCATTCGATTGTGGCGATGCTACAGAAGTTTTCACGTGTACAATATTCCTCTCTTTTATAAATTTTTCAAATTCATTGGATGTGAAGCATGTGCCTCGGTCGCTTATGATTCTTCTCGGACGACTGTAACTTTCAAAATACCTTTGCAGAGCACAGCATGCTTCTTTTGTCCCCGGCGCATTAACTGCGTAAAGCTTCGTAAATTTGGTAAATGCATCTACGACTACTAAAATGTGCTTCCGTTTAGATTTAATTGAGGGCAAAGGTCCGAAGTGATCAATGTGTAAAGTGTCAAAAGGGACAGGCTTTTTTTCGATGTTGCACAAGTTTCTTTCGTTTTTCCTATGAGGTGCCGAATAGTATATACATTTCAGACAATTCCTTATAAAGCAATTCACTTTTTCTCTCATATTCGGAAACCAATAATACTTCTTAATTTGCTCCGCGCACTTTTCGGCACCAACATGGCAATATTTTTCATGCATCAGGCGCATTACGTTTTCTTCTAATTCTGTCGGTACGTATAACTGCCTTTGCCCACGAGCACCCAAATGAAAAACTAATCCATTTTCTAACACATAACCCTCAAGTTCGTCTTTCTCTAACTTATCCCGAATAACTTTTATTTTGTGGTCCCTAGATTGGGTAATTTGAATATTCATATCAATTTCGCTGCCGTCGATAATGGCAATGATTGGTGTGCGACTTAGGGCGTCAACATGTGTCATCAATTCTCCCTTACGGTGTCTTACAGAATAGTTATAATTTTCTAACTCCAGAGCCCATCTGGCTATTCTGGGGTTTATTAGCTTTTTATTTAAAGTAAGGGCGAGTGAGTTGCAATCTGTAACTATTGTAAAAGGAATTCCCTCTAAATATACCCGAAATCTTCTTAAAGCGTACACTATGGCCAGGGTTTCTGATGATGTCTTGATTCTGCTGAGGAAGTACACTTTGAACAATAAGCCACAGGGTGAAACATATTATCATGTTTTGTAGAAGGACGGGCCCATAGCCTCTGGCGCTAGCGTCGGTGTGTAACTCTGTTTCGAAACTTGGGTTGTATATTGCCAGTACAGGCGCATTCATCAATTTATTCTTCAAAGACAAAAATGCGTCCTTGCATTCAGTTGTCCAATTAAATTTTTTGTCTTTTTTTAGAGTCGTTAATGGTCTTGCTATTCTTGAAAAGTCGGGTACAAATCTGCGAAAAAATGAAAACAAACCTAAGCATCGTTCCACCTCCTCGTAATCTGAAGGCATTGGATATTCCCTTATTGTTTGAATGTGGTCGTTATTATGGTGAATGCCCCTTTCATTGACCCTATATCCTAAATAATTTAGCTCACGATACGCAAATCTACATTTCTTCAAATTGAGTTTTAGTCCCGCTCTACTCAAAACTCTCAAAACATCCGACAATATTTGCAAATGGACCTCAAACGTTTCCGTAGCAATGCTTATGTCATCCAAGTATACTACAATTTTCCCCGCGTCGATAAATTCCCTCAAAATTTTGTTAATAAAGCGCTGAAATACTGCACCAGCGTTTTTAAGGCCGAAAGGCATATAACAGTACTCAAATTGCCCTAAAGGAGTTACAAATGCTGTGTATTTGACTGAATCCTCATGTATCGGTACCTGATGGAAACTATTTTCTAAATCGAGGGTTGAAAAATATTTTTTGTTACCTAAATAGTCCAGACAATCTTCAATTATTGGCAAGGGATAGTTATCCTTCAAAGTAATTTTATTTAACGCTCTATAGTCAACGCACATTCATAACTCCCCATTTTTCCTATTTACTAACACTATGGGGAAGGCATAAGGTGAATCACTGGGCCGTATAATGCCCTTTTGTAGAAGCTCATTCAGTTTCATTTTAACTTCGGACCGCTCTCGGTACGAAAGTACCAACCTAATTTTTATACAGTAGTCCGTTGACTCTGGGATATTATTTAATTTGCTTAAATAATCGTTCTCTACAACCGACTTAAGGGTGTATGCTTTTTCCACACTTAAATTTTCATCGATATTTACATTTTCATCGGACACCACGCCAAGAATTTCCATTACTTCCTCACATTCATTATTTTCCTCTGTAATCTCTAACTCGCTAAGGTTTTTAATACCACGTCCCATATATTCAGAAACAGTTGTGTTTTTCTCATCTAAATATTCGACTTTACTTGAAAAATTGTCCCACATCTCGTCGTAACTTTTTTTATTATTTCTTATATCAAATGATAAAATGCTAAATAAATCATTATTTGTGGCTGGAATCTCAGGGTACTTGTACAAATCAAACAACATAAGCGCACTGTGTATTTTGTTGGCAAAGTATTTATTTACATTTTCCGAATTCATTTTCAATATTTCATTTTTATTATAACTAATCTTTACGCGACATAACAAAGTATGTATTACACTTTTATTTCCAAAAAAAAATTTACATTCGATACGACCTTCCATTTTAATAATTTTGTTTCCTACGCCCCGAAAACAAGACACAATTTCATCATCATCAATTTGAACCGGAACTAACAATTTTTTAATGCAGCTAATAGGGCTACCGGTATCAAATAAAGAAAAAAAAACGTATAACATCGGTGCGCTTATTTTGTTTTTTAATGAAGGCAACACTTACCATTTGGAATGCATCCATACGCTCTTTGCTGTCGGCGTCAACTACTGCGGCAGTAATATTCTTCTTCTTGGGGCAGTTTTGATGGTAGTGTCCTAGTTCGGCGCATACAAAACACGAATTTGGTGGACGTTTTGGTTTCTGGCACTGGCTTTGATAATGGCCGTATTGCGAGCAATTGTAGCATCGGACTGCGGTTTCGGACAACTTAGCGGCACTATTTTCAGTGGATACCGCGTTTTTGTTTGCTGCCAGCGGTCTTCGTAATTACATCTCGTGACTGCTGTCGACGGTACTCATAGCGATCCATTCGGCGCACTAAATCGTCTATGCCGTTTGCCCCATATAGCAAATTTATTGCGTTACTGCTATCAGGGATCCCGTCAATAATTATATCCACTAGTTCCTGCTCAGTGATATCAGCCATAGCTGCAATTGACTGCATGGTTACAACGTAGCTAAGGAAGGACTCACCTGCTTTCAATTTTCTGATTTGTAGCTGGCGGTAGACTTCTTACCGAGAGACTGTTCGCATAAACATTTTAATTTAGCACGATTTCAAGTCGGCATATTTCAAAAGTCCCCGATTAATAATATATTTTTTAGCTGTGCCCTCCAACCTGCGGCGGATAGCTACACATTTCTCCTTGTCTGAGAACTGACTAGTATAGTCCTCGAACTCTATGAACCACTTGTTTACGTCTTGATGGTCATCGCCACTAAACAGTGGAACGGCAGCATCCAGTTCGAGCATATCGATTCGACGTACAACTGGTTGTGAGCGGTATTCTGATTCTAGGGCTCTGATTTGTTCTTTTAATTGCAACATCTCCAATCGAAGTTTTAAATCTTTAAGTTCTTTTTCCGCGGACATTGTGGCAGAGGGTTCCGCGGTAGCACTTTTGGCACGGGAGATGTTTAGCATCTGGATCGCTGCAGTTACACTAGCAGTGGGCGTCTTTGCAGCAGCTAAATTGACAGCAGTTGTATTTGTTGCAGTTAAATTTGCTTCGGGGGCATCGGGCACGTTGGCATCAGTTTCATTCATATTATTTTCGGCAAACAAAATGGCAGCAGTAATAGTGTTAGCATCGGTCAATTCTGCATCAGGTACATTATTATTTTGCGGAAGAATTTTTTGCTGTTCATCATTGTTTTGTGCTGTATACACATCAAGGGTTGTGTCAATGTTGGCGACTATATTATTGGCATTAGTGTTTACGGATGCACTTTCTTCTTGTAGGAGCTCTTTGTCATCACCTACATCATCTGTGGCATCCCATTCAGTTGCAAGCGCAGCAGCGCCACCGGTTTCATCCATTGCCAATGCCTCATATAGAGCACGCAACTGGCTTAGTGTGACTGATGGTGGAAAATCAATACCGGCTTTGGTCAAGGTCTCCATCAACCAAATCTCAAATCCATCACTTTAAATCGTTGGCAATCCTTAGATTTTGTTGAATTTCTTTTTTAAAATATTCAGTTGCACCCCACACCTGATATTGTAATGGTTGTATTTATAACTTGTATTATATATTTTGTACAAGAATATTGGGTTACAAAGCTAACACAACCTTGCTCTTACAAAGTTTTATTTTACAAGAAGGTTTTTTACACCGGAAATGCAAAAGCCGGTTGCATTCCCTGGCTGTCAAAAACATATGATGATCATGAGTCCATTTAGTGATGCCAGATTGCATATCACTACAATCTCGGCCGACCTGACTCAACAATCGACCTCGATTGTCATCAATCTTGCAAAAATTCGTTCTCCAAAAACTCATAATCCTCATATTCGCAAGTGCTGCCCTCAGAAATCGACAAGTTATCATTTTCATTGTCCTTTGATTCCAACCATTTTCTTAGCCGAGTAGAATCAACTACACCCTTATAGGGTAATTGTGTGACTTGACAATTTTGAACATCGGATATTTCATATCGATCGTTACCTAACTGTTTTTGAATAACATATGGGCCGCGGAACTTTGGTATTAATTTCTTGTTCATTCCTGCACTTGTATCAACATTTTTCATGACCACTAAGTCCCCGAGTTCGAACGATTTTGCTGGCTTATGACGATCATTGAAATACTTAAAATTGCTATCCTGAGACCTAATTATAGCTTCTAAAGCTTCTTTTCTTATTTGGTCTAAATCGGCCCCTTCTTCGCCGACCGCATCCTGCAAGTGTTCGGTAAGTTCGTCTACTACTATCCCTCGCTGCTCAACCCCAAATAGTAATCTACATGGAGATTGTTTCGTAGCACTGTGAACTGTATTGTTAATGGCGAACTCTACTTGCACCAATTTATCGACCCAGTCGGAATGTTCGATGGGCTCGGTTAATTTGGATAACATACCTTTTAAATGCCTATTTACTCTTTCTACTTGACCATTCGATTGTGGCGATGCTACAGAAGTTTTCACGTGTACAATATTCCTCTCTTTTATAAATTTTTCAAATTCATTGGATGTGAAGCATGTGCCTCGGTCGCTTATGATTCTTCTCGGACGACTGTAACTTTCAAAATACCTTTGCAGAGCACAGCATGCTTCTTTTGTCCCCGGCGCATTAACTGCGTAAAGCTTCGTAAATTTGGTAAATGCATCTACGACTACTAAAATGTGCTTCCGTTTAGATTTAATTGAGGGCAAAGGTCCGAAGTGATCAATGTGTAAAGTGTCAAAAGGGACAGGCTTTTTTTCGATGTTGTACAAGTTTCTTTCGTTTTTCCTATGAGGTGCCGAATAGTATATACATTTCAGACAATTCCTTATAAAGCAATTCACTTTTTCTCTCATATTCGGAAACCAATAATACTTCTTAATTTGCTCCGCGCACTTTTCGGCACCAACATGGCAATATTTTTCATGCATCAGGCGCATTACGTTTTCTTCTAATTCTGTCGGTACGTATAACTGCCTTTGCCCACGAGCACCCAAATGAAAAACTAATCCATTTTCTAACACATAACCCTCAAGTTCGTCTTTCTCTAACTTATCCCGAATAACTTTTATTTTGTGGTCCCTAGATTGGGTAATTTGAATATTCATATCAATTTCGCTGCCGTCGATAATGGCAATGATTGGTGTGCGACTTAGGGCGTCAACATGTGTCATCAATTCTCCCTTACGGTGTCTTACAGAATAGTTATAATTTTCTAACTCCAGAGCCCATCTGGCTATTCTGGGGTTTATTAGCTTTTTATTTAAAGTAAGGGCGAGTGAGTTGCAATCTGTAACTATTGTAAAAGGAATTCCCTCTAAATATACCCGAAATCTTCTTAAAGCGTACACTATGGCCAGGGTTTCTGATGATGTCTTGATTCTGCTGAGGAAGTACACTTTGAACAATAAGCCACAGGGTGAAACATATTATCATGTTTTGTAGAAGGACGGGCCCATAGCCTCTGGCGCTAGCGTCGGTGTGTAACTCTGTTTCGAAACTTGGGTTGTATATTGCCAGTACAGGCGCATTCATCAATTTATTCTTCAAAGACAAAAATGCGTCCTTGCATTCAGTTGTCCAATTAAATTGTTTGTCTTTTTTTAGAGTCGTTAATGGTCTTGCTATTCTTGAAAAGTCGGGTACAAATCTGCGAAAAAATGAAAACAAACCTAAGCATCGTTCCACCTCCTCGTAATCTGAAGGCATTGGATATTCCCTTATTGTTTGAATGTGGTCGTTATTAGGGTGAATGCCTCTTTCATTGACCCTATATCCTAAATAATTTAGCTCACGATACGCAAATCTACATTTCTTCAAATTGAGTTTTAGTCCCGCTCTACTCAAAACTCTTAAAACATCCGACAATATTTGCAAATGGACCTCAAACGTTTCCGTAGCAATGCTTATGTCATCCAAGTATACTACAATTTTCCCCGCGTCGATAAATTCCCTCAAAATTTTGTTAATAAAGCGCTGAAATACTGCACCAGCGTTTTTAAGGCCGAAAGGCATATAACAGTACTCAAATTGCCCTAAAGGAGTTACAAATGCTGTGTATTTGACTGAATCCTCATGTATCGGTACCTGATGGAAACTATTTTCTAAATCGAGGGTTGAAAAATATTTTTTGTTACCTAAATAGTCCAGACAATCTTCAATTATTGGCAAGGGATAGTTATCCTTCAAAGTAATTTTATTTGACGCTCTATAGTCAACGCACATTCATAACTCCCCATTTTTCCTATTTACTAACACTATGGGGAAGGCATAAGGTGAATCACTGGGCCGTATAATGCCCTTTTGTAGAAGCTCATTCAGTTTCATTTTAACTTCGGACCGCTCTCGGTACGAAAGTACCAACCTAATTTTCATACAGTAGTCCGTTGACTCTGGGATATTATTTAATTTGCTTAAATAATCGTTCTCTACAACCGACTTAAGGGTGTATGCTTTTTCCACACTTAAATTTTCATCGATATTTACATTTTCATCGGACACTACGCCAAGAATTTCCATTACTTCCTCACATTCATTATTTTCCTCTGTAATCTCTAACTCGCTAAGGTTTTTAATACCACGTCCCATATATTCAGAAACAGTTGTGTTTTTCTCATCTAAATATTCGACTTTACTTGAAAAATTGTCCCACATCTCGTCGTAACTTTTTTTTATTATTTCTTATATCAAATGATAAAATGCTAAATACATCATTATTTGTGGCTGGAATCTCAGGGTACTTGTACAAATCAAACAACATAAGCGCACTGTGTATTTTGTTGGCAAAGTATTTATTTACATTTTCCGAATTCATTTTCAATATTTCATTTTTATTATAACTAATCTTTACGCGACATAACAAAGTATGTATTACACTTTTATTTCCAAAAAAAAAATTACATTCGATACGACCTTCCATTTTAATAATTTTGTTTCCTACGCCCCGAAAACAAGACACAATTTCATCATCATCAATTTGAACCGGAACTAACGATTTTTTAATGCAGCTAATAGGGTCAACCGGTATCAAATAAAGAAAAAAAAACGTATAACATCGGTGCGCTTATTTTGTTTTTTAATGAAGGCAACACTTACCATTTGGAATGCATCCATACGCTCTTTGCTGTCGGCGTCAACTACTGCGGCAGTAATATTCTTCTTCTTGGGGCAGTTTTGATGGTAGTGTCCTAGTTCGGCGCATACAAAACACGAATTTGGTGGACGTTTTGGTTTCTGGCACTGGCTTTGATAATGGCCGTATTGCGAGCAATTGTAGCATCGGACTGCGGTTTCGGACAACTTAGCGGCACTATTTTCAGTGGATACCGCGTTTTTGTTTGCTGCCAGCGGTCTTCGTAATTACATCTCGTGACTGCTGTCGACGGTACTCATAGCGATCCATTCGGCGCACTAAATCGTCTATGCCGTTTGCCCCATATAGCAAATTTATTGCGTTACTACTATCAGGGATCCCGTCAATAATTATATCCACTAGTTCCTGCTCAGTGATATCAGCCATAGCTGCAATTGACTGCATGGTTACAACGTAGCTAAGGAAGGACTCACCTGCTTTCAATTTTCTGATTTGTAGCTGGCGGTAGACTTCTTACCGAGAGACTGTTCGCTTAAACATTTTAATTTAGCACGATTTCAAGTCGGCATATTTCAAAAGTCCCCGATTAATAATATATTTTTTAGCTGTGCCCTCCAACCTGCGGCGGATAGCTACACATTTCTCCTTGTCTGAGAACTGACTAGTATAGTCCTCGAACTCTATGAACCACTTGTTTACGTCTTGATGGTCATCGCCACTAAACAGTGGAACGGCAGCATCCAGTTCGAGCATATCGATTCGACGTACAACTGGTTGTGAGCGGTATTCTGATTCTAGGGCTCTGATTTGTTCTTTTAATTGCAACATCTCCAATCGAAGTTTTAAATCTTTAAGTTCTTTTTCCGCGGACATTGTGGCAGAGGGTTCCGCAGTAGCACTTTTGGCACGGGAGATGTTTAGCATCTGGATCGCTGCAGTTACAGCAGTTGTATTTGTTGCAGTTAAATTTGCTTCGGGGGCATCGGGCACGTTGGCATCAGTTTCATTCATATTATTTTCGGCAAACAAAATGGCAGCAGTAATAGTGTTAGCATCGGTCAATTCTGCATCAGGTACATTATTATTTTGCGGAAGAATTTTTTGCTGTTCATCATTGTTTTGTGCTGTATACACATCAAGGGTTGTGTCAATGTTGGCGACTATATTATTGGCATTAGTGTTTACGGATGCACTTTCTTCTTGTAGGAGCTCTTTGTCATCACCTACATCATCTGTGGCATCCCATTCAGTTGCAAGCGCAGCAGCGCCACCGGTTTCATCCATTGCCAATGCCTCATATAGAGCACGCAACTGGCTTAGTGTGGCTGATGGTGGAAAATCAATACCGGCTTTGGTCAAGGTCTCCATCAACCAAATCTCAAATCCATCACTTTAAATCGTTGGCAATCCTTAGATTTTGTTGAATTTCTTTTTTAAAATATTCAGTTGCACCCCACACCTGATATTGTAATGGTTGTATTTATAACTTGTATTATATATTTTGTACAAGAATATTGGGTTACAAAGCTAACACAACCTTGCTCTTACAAAGTTTTATTTTACAAGAAGGTTTTTTACACCGGAAATGCAAAAGCCGGTTGCATTCCCTGGCTGTCAAAAACATATGATGATCATGAGTCCATTTGGTGATGCCAGATTGCATATCACTACACCATATTTAATGAATATACCCTACAAGAAATGCATAACCAAAACTAAAAAAATTACTATTACTATAACACTATATTGGTCAACACTACCGGTCATATAACTAGTAAAATGACCGGTAGTCTTCTTGTAGGGTACATATTATAAAGAAAATTGTATCAAATAAATTCATTTTTATATATATTTAAGCCATAAATATTAGGGTATGTAATTTTTAAAAATACAGTCAGCAAACTTAAATTAATTACATGTAACTATCTTTGGATGTTACCAAAACAAATTCATTTTTGTAAAAATTAATGTACGAGTTAAGGCGATTATATAAAAAATTTTCATATAAATTTCCTGAAAATTAAAAAGATGTTCATATACCATTATTAATGCTACTTTTGTATTAGTATTGAGTAGGTTACGATGATCAGCAGCCGTATTCTCTAATTCGCTTAGCTAAAGCTAAATCTCGATCGCTAAAATGCCTTACATGTAGTCTACAACAGACATGAAATGCTTAACATTAACACTAACATGATGTTAGTGTTAAGTATAGACTCATCATGTTAGAGTTTTTCTCATGTTTTAACACGGCTGTTAAGCCATGTGTTTTAACAACTCTTTTATAACATAAAATGACGTTTAAGCTTGACAGAAGTCATTTTGTTGCTTTTTTTCATTTCACACACACTATTGTTTGGAATATGCTTCGACGACAATCAAAAAATTGTGAAATTTCTTAACATTAACATGAGTACTATACTCCACCATTAACATATTAAAAATTCAACATGGAGTCTTAACATCATGTTTTAACAGCATTTCATGTCAGTTGTAGACTCGGTGTTAGAGAATACAAAATTGAAAAATTTTAGCAATGAAATTAAAAGCTAAAATTGCAGCGAATTAAATTTTTATGGCAATACCAAATTTAGCAATGCACGTTACAGTATTGCATTCGTAGCCAAAAATCGCTAAATCAACTTTTTAGATTTTTAGCGATAGAGATTTAGCTTTAAAGAATTACAGAATACGGCCATAGTCTTAATAAGTTCTAGTTGGCTAAAAATTCTCTCCAAACAAACTACTTTTTTCAAGTTTTTAAACATCGGCTCATTAGTCTTAATCCATGCTTGTACATGAAACAAAGAACACTTCTCCATTCGTCTTCCCCTTTCATCATCAAAATCAAATGTTTCGCAGCAAATGTTTCATAATATGGACTAGTAGTAGTATACACACGTGAAGGCCATGTGCACCCCGACCCAAAGGATCTTTTGTGCAGCCTATATGTCTCACCAAGTCAAGTTTAGGCCACGTATAAAGCCCATTACCTTGCCCGGTGGAAGATCATAAATGTCAGTCGGGCCCATTGTATGCCCCCCGAAAAATTTCTGCCTAAAAGTCCCTAAGGCGGGACAGCAGCAGAGCAGATGTTCCGACGTTTCGTCATCCAGCCCGCAGAATCTGCACATTTCGGTAGATGAATTACCCAACTTAAACTGGTGGTACCTGAGACCACAGTGCCCCGTGAATAGGCCAACAAGCAGTCGAAGTTCCGCTTTTTCGAGCAGCAGAAACCTCCCTGCCCTGTGCCGGGACAGCGTCACAAATCTTTTGGACTGTCTCAATCCAGAAGTGGACGTCCATGCGTGCAGAAATTCACGCACGGACCATAATATGGACTAGGACTTAACAACATTTTTTTAACAACCCACTTTTTACCAATACTCATTTGTCATGTCACTGTTAAACCAAAGTTTAATATTTTATTTCTGTACATTTTGCGTGCGGATTCAAAAGATACGAAAAATGTCAGGATTATACATGGTACCTGAAGTTATCAAAAGATACGAAAAATGTATCTTTCGTATCCTAATGGCAACACTGCTTGTAGGGCTATTATTTACATCTATTGGAATATATGGATGTGGAAATATTTATCTCTGGTATAGACGGGCAGTAAGTAATCAGCTGTGCAACCGACATCATCTTCAACATTTTTTCTTGTATAAAACCGTATATCTTCATGTATAATATTGTACATACATACGTGTCATTTAGGCCACAGAGAACTAATTTAGTAATTTGTGATTGAGGCTGTTAAGCGTAGAATTAACTAAAATGCATACAGTTTTAACCCGAGGAAATGCTACAATTGCCTATACATTATCCGTTTTAGCATGTTTAACATTTTGTTGTTTTATATCAACCGTGTTTTTGGACTACAGAGTTAAATCTCATATTAATACTGCTAAAATATTAGTGTAAGTAGAATACATTGAATACATATGAATATAATATAACAAAAGAATCTTAGTAAAAATGTTCCAGATTATGGTGCTCTTAGAGAAAAAAATGACTTAGGATTTATAACTTTTGACTTGGAAACAAATCTAACAAGTTTGTTCAATTGGAATGTAAAGCAGCTTTTTCTCTTCCTTACGGCAGAATATAGTACTGCAGACAATGCACTAAACCAAGTTGTCTTATGGGACAAGATAATTCGTAGAGGGGAGAATGCAGTATTAGATTTCAAAAATATGAATACAAAGTATTACTTCTGGGATAATGGAAATGGTTTAAGGTAAAGTATACAAATCTTTATTAATAATACATAAGTTTAAGATGCCAATATTTGGCAAAAGTGCAGTTTTAATAAAAAAATTTTGAACCCCCTCTGAAATTAAAAACAAAAAATAAAACCTAGGCTTAAATCCAGTTTACCAACGCAGCTCAAAGTAAAAAAAAGTACATGGGTTATAGAAAATTGAAAAATAAGAAGAAAAATGAAATGACAAAATTCTCGGAAATGCATAGTTTCTGAGTTATGGACCTCTGAAATTTTCATATAAATTTGCGATTTCCCACTACATTTTGAATGTAAACACGGACCGATAAATAGCTTTGCATTATTACAACTTCCATTTTTTATTGCTGTTATTTTCAATAATAATAATATTTAATAGATGAAAACATAATAAATGAAGGTTTTGTAATGCAAACCTTTTTATCGGTCCGACAAAATCCGACTTTTAACTATTGGAAAGTTGTAATAATGGCCCTAAGTGGAATGTGTGGGTACTCAAATTAAGGGTAATTGTACAAGAAAAACGAAAATAATAAAATTTAGGGCGGGCGGGACTTTTGAGGTCCTCTGGGCGCAAGGATTTTGTGCTCTATAGTATAACAAAGACCGGCTTCGCTAACTTAAGCTCTGCATAGGAGGCCTTCGGCCGGGCGCAAGGATTTTCTCCTCTATGGTATAACAAACACCGGCTTCGCTAACTGAAGCTTTTCTGCACCAATAAGATACTTAAATTAACCTAGAGAGTAAAATAATATGCGAATACAAAAACAAAATACATATGCAATCGGGAGCAAATATCCTTTAAATTTTACTCGCGGCTGAAAGGAAAGGCCATGTCAGATAAAACTTTTGCTTCGCGTTGCGTTAGAGATTCGCTTTGTCATCCAAAATGAAATATTCGTACTTATACTAAACTTGTCACATAAATTACTTTTAACGCAGAGCGAATCGAAAAGTTAAGCAACACTCATCTTTTTGCGCGCTTTGACAGTCTGCTAAGACAAAAACATTTTTTTAACAAATTCCACATCAATTCCACCAAGAATATATGGTCAATTAAAATACACTAAAAAGATAGACCAATTAGGCCTATTGTATCTACTATAAAATCAGTAGCATATAATTTATTTTTGGAAACAATTTTGAGAAAATCTTTCAAACCTAAATATTCGGTTAATAATTCTAAAGAATTTTTAATAATTTAATCAAATTTAATTTTCATTAAATTATTTTTATGCCTGTCTTCATAAATTTTACATCATGAAAATTATTTAAAATTGTTATTGATAATCATTCATTCTTGACTGACCTGAGATTTGAACCCAGGCGGCTGGTTACCATGACATGTTTCGATCGCAACCACTCGATCTCCTCAGATGGATTTGCCGGCTTAGACTCGCAGCCATCGACGACTGCTGACGTCAATAGTCAAACATCAATCCTTAAACCAAATTGTATTTTAACCTTTGGATTAAAAACCATAAATAGTTCAACAAAATAACCACAATTCTAATTCTAAAGAATTTGTTAAAAATATTATGAAGATTAAAATTCCAGAAGAGTATAAGTTAGTATCTTTTGATGTTGTAAATTGTTTTACAAACATTTCAACACAAATTGCTCTACAACTTATATTAAGAGATTTAGACCAATATATTGGTAAAAATATGTACTAATATTCCAAAAGATTTGATTTTGGATCTACTTAAATTTTGTCTTAATGAATGTTATTACTTTTGCTACAAAGAAAAAACACTACGTATGAAAATTAGTCTCTTTATGGGTTGACCAGGCATTATTAAAACTTAATATGTCTCCTTATTCTGGTATTCGTATGTACATGATCATATTACTGCAATTCCAAATAAACTAATACATACTGTATTAAATAAATTAAATGAATATGATGATAAGATTAAGTTTACGGTAGAGGTCTGCAAGAATAAATAAAAAGCAATTTTAACCCTTTATTTGTTTTTTAACTACAATGAGTTTTCTACCACACACGTTTTAAATTCGCTCTGTTGAGCATCCAATAATAAAGAAACAAATGAGTAAATAACCAAAGTCAAAACAAACAAAAACAAATTTATCTGAAGAGAAGCAATTTACTTACTCATTCAATTCAGTCAACTCAAGTTAAATAAGTTGAATATTCAAATATATTTTGAATGTAAAATTATTTGAATTTTTACTCCTTATTTGAATTGTTTTTCTGAACAGGCCTACATATGTATGTAAGTACTTATGTGTTAGGTGGATAAAGATAGTTAAGCTAAACTCGTATAAATAAAAGAAGCAGAAATAAAAATTAAATTAAATAAAATTTATTTCATTTATTTTAAGAATTTTTGTAAACAGAAACTGGGAATTATTTCCTTTCATAGGTTACTTTATTATATTCAACATTTTTTATTTTTTTTTTTTCTCCGAATTTATTCTATGAGCTAAATTTCAGTTTTGTATTTTATAAAGCTTTTTTGTAATAGTCCTATTCCTTTAATTTTTTTAGGAATGACTTTATACCAAGGCCCATCTATCAGGTCTGCTTACTTGTACAAAAACAAAAAACGATTCTTTTTAGTTGTCAAAAATTTACTACCACATATACAAAGCAAAAGGAAAAAACGTGTATGTGTGGCATACCATAAACGTAAACAAACGTATAAATGCACATGTAAGCAAAATGTAAACAACTTTTGACAACTAAAAAGAACATAAACAATGCTCATCAGGCTTCTTGCGCAGACCTTTTCAATGGGCCTTGCTTTATACATTATAAACTTAAAATTTTATTTTTAAATTAAATTAATTTTTTGTTTTGAATTTTAAATTCATTTTTGTACTTGTTACTAGTAAATAAAATATGATAAGTACATACTAGAAAAAATTGATATTAATGGTCAAAATAAAATTGTGTAAATCATTCTGTTTGCTAAAAATCAAAATAAAAAATACAATGTGATTTAAAACAAGGTTGAGCTTTTACAAACATACTACATCCATATAAAAAAAATTATACAGTTTGTATCAACATGTATTTAAGTCGTTATTTTGTATTTTGAATTACCTCAAACAATTCATTTTTCTTCAAATTTGAATGTAAAAACATTATTTCGTCAACCAAATTATCATTTTAAGCGATACGACATCTTTTTTCTGAAATTAAATTTCGCGCTGCGGAGAATACTCTTTCAGAGGCTGCACTACTTGCAGGTGTCGCCAGTATGTGGCAGCTAAGCTTGTAGAGAAGGGGATATTCAGTTTTATGCAAATCCCACCACTGCAAAACGTTAAAATTATTGTTGAAGTTCGTTACAGTTAAACTCTCATAATTCGATAGTTCATTTGTGATTTGGTTAGCTAAAGTGATATTTTGTGGCGGTTGCACATAGTCTGAACAAAAATCTATGGGTTGTTCTGCTATAATTTCACACGGTGATTCAGGCTCTGGTATTTCTTGAAGATAACCTATCATAATACGTCGACATTCATCTTTTATTTGTATCTTCTTATTATCGCTAAATTTGAACAATTTATTTGCTGGGGGGAAAAGAAATACTGCAATTTTGTGATAAATAGGTATTAAATAGGTATTTAGTTTTTCTTTTAGCAGTTTCGTTATTTCTGGATCAAGAGTCTCACAGATACATTTTTTTTTGCAAATGATGCACTATCATATAAACATAATGAATAGTAAACCGATTGCTGCGTGTGAATATATTGGCATCTTTAAAAGGGAATTTAAAAGAAGTTGAGCATCAAAAGATGAAACGTGTAAATTCAGACTTAGTCTTCTTCCCCTATTGTTTTCTAAATTTTGGACTAATACTCGTGCTTAAAGAACCAACTTCTATAAAAATGTTTTATTTTCCTTATTGTATCTTAAATATTTAACTTGTCATTGGAGGTTTTCTTCAAGAATTTAAGATTTTTACTTTATAAATTACACTGTTACCTAAACTTTAATAATGATCTCCAACTGACTTTATTGCATAACATTGATTTAATTTAGAAAAATGAAAAAAAATGTACCTATAAAAAACCCAAATTTAACGAACTTTTAAAATTTACATTAACTTTTTTGCATAAGATCGCTAATTTACAAAATATATCTGCGGAGTTCTGAATAAATATCTTTAATTTAAAATTTTATTTTTGTAAAATGAAAAGAAATTAAACTTTCACCTTATTTTTACATACATAAATATTAGAAAAACATGAACAAAAAATGATTTTATTAAAAAATTTAACAAAAGTTCACAAATATAGCTTACAATAATTTTCTTAATAAATTTTCTAAATATATACATTAGCGTGGCCGTTAGTTGTATGGAGAACTTTTTTTTTTTGATTTCTTATATTCTCCCCCCCCAAATCGGTTCAGTTTTATGTAAAAAAAAATACAAAAAAATTTCGTAGCGAGAAGTTGTGTTTTAGGGGGGGCGTCCGCCCCTCAAAGGTTGCCATCAAGCCATTTATTCAAATGTAATTTGTTTGCATATTACTATCTCTTAAAAACAACATTTTACAAGAATATGATATATGGCAATATTTTAGCTCTTCTAGCTTCGAAGAAAGTTTTTTGCTAAAATTAATATTTTAGAAAATAATTAAGAAAATAACAACAAAATACCAAACTTTTTATATACATTTTAAATATATAAAAGCCGGATTTAATGTCAAGTGACCCAATTTTGAAATCGATGTCTTCCGATTAGGATGAAATTTGCACCAAGGTTAGTCCTATTGGATAGTAGTTTAGACACAAATTTTCAATAAGATCGGTCAAAAAGTTTCAGAGTTAGAGGGGGTCAAAGTTTGAAATTTTGGCCATACAAGTATTTTTTCTCATCCATGTAACTTATTACCTATTGGTGTTAGCAAAATTTGTCCCAAGTAGCTTCGATAGCTATTTTATCAATCTTTTTGAAAAAATTTCAAAATTCGATTTCAAAATTTTGTCACTTGACATTAAATCCGGCTTTTATATTATTAAAAATATTTAAAACGTATATAAAAAGTTTGGTATTTTGTTGTTATTTTCTAAAATATTAATTTTAGCAAAAAACTTTCTTCGAAGCTAATGTTGTTGACTAGAAGAGCTAAAATATTGCCATATATCATATTCTTGTAAAATGTTGTTTTTAAGAGATAGTAATATGCAAACAAATTACATTTGAATAAATGGCTTGATGGCAAACTTTGAGGGGCGGACGCCCCCCCTAAAACACAATTTCTCGCTACGAAATTTTATTGTATTTTTTTTTACATAAAACTGAACCGATTTGGGGGGCGAGAATCTAAGAAATAAAAAAAAAGTATATAACGGCCACCCTAATATACATACATATGAAGTAGAATTTAATAATATGTAATATAAAAATCAAAAATTTTGCTTTAAAATCAAAAAAATAACTTATCTTTAGCTCACACAACTATTATGTCAAAGTATTCAAATAAATATTTACACATTCAATTATTCAAAAATTATTTGAATGTATGGTCTGCTTTAGAGATCTACATAAAGCAGACCATACACGATTCAATTCAATTGTCAACTGAGTCGGTTGTTGTCCAAATCAAAGCGTGTATGGCCTTGTCAGTTGATTAGTTTGACGGTTGTCGAGTTGGTTGAAGAAAAATCAAAAGATTTTGATTTTTTCAAGTTGACTCCAAGTCTTTCAATTCGATTGTACTGTGTGTGCTTTTATGTGTTTTTATGTTTGTAATTTTTTTTTGCAAAGAAAAAGTGAAATATTTTTAAAATTGTCTTTAATTTCAATAAAATTTTAAATAAAAAAATGACATTGGTGGCAAACATGGATACTTGGAGAGAAAATAAATTTTTGTAAAATTGTAAAAAAATCTAAATTTGACAGTTGAATTAAAATCTTTCAATTCAGTTGAAGAAGTGTGTGGCCAAGTATCAATTCAGTTGAAAGACTCAGTTGACAATTGAATTGAAAAGTGTATGGGGCGCATAAGAGTGCAAATTCTTTAGCTTTTCTTTGAGTTGGGACTCTAAATCCAAATTTTTTGTTTGCCAAACTTTATCACCGTGATATTTATAGTTTAAACTTCTCAACATGTTTATTTGCTTTTTAAGAATTTTTATCCGATTACTCTGTACATCGACATTAGATAGTTCATTTAATAAATTAAATAATTCCATAGGCCCATTCACATCAAGCAAATTTAGAAATAGGACTTCACTCTTCGTACGGCGTTTTTTTACTTGTTGTTTGCTCTCCATCTCTTCCAATCTCTTTATTCGTTCCTCAGCATTCCATTTTTTATTTTCCTGAAAACCCTTTTTCATTACCATTTCATTTTTCATTATTTTCACACCATTTTCCATATCTTGCTTCGTTGGATAGAACTGCAAAATGTCGAAAAGGAAGTGAATGCATTTGTTTTGCCGGGCCTTTACTTGCTGACATCTGGTGTATATTTCTTTATGAGGTGCCATATCCTCGTTCCTCTTCGCCATCGCAAGCACTCCCTCCACATTGATATTACTGTGGAATGAGTATACATCATCTACAGGTCTATCGATATATCTTTTTAACTTTGTATCTTTCGCAGCTGCTAAAACCGTTTGGAAAATGTTAACATCTTTTTTCAAATTTGCAGTAAGCAAATTAAGCTTGTCTGTGTTAAAAGCAAATTGAAATTTTTATTTGGGGATTTACTATTAAAATGTTTCTTACCATTTTTTAAAAAATTTTAAATTTTTAATTAACAAGATTAAAAAAAATTTTGTTCAGAAAAAAAAACAAAATATAATATTAACTTTTTAAGGTTTTGATTTTTAGTTTGGGGATTTTTTTTAATTTTTTGGGGACAAGGCAAAAAAGTACCTGGCAGCCCTGAGAAAAACAATAACATAAGAAACTTGTAACGGACTATTTACAATGAAATAGTTTGAGGAAGACAAGGTTTTTTTAATCAATTAATAAAATTTGTCGAAAATAGGCTGTACTGTTTGTAATACGGCACAAATTCGGCTGAATATTATGCCTTGGGAGTCAACATAGTTGTTGATGACTAAAATATCTAAAATTCTGCGGTGGTGCTTGAAGATAACACTCCTACTTCAAAAGTTATAACGGAATGAAGGTCAAAAAACCCAATTTTTTTCATTTTTTTCGCCTTTTTTTTACATTTTCCTAATTTTCTAGTAAACGAAAAATGCGATCGCCACTCACCACCGCAGAATTTTAGATTTTGATATCATTAACAACTGTGTTGAATGGCAAGCCGCGCTAAATGTTAGAAGTAGTATTTTCTTACTTCCAAGTTTTGTTGTTGCCACTTTGTTTTGTTCAGTGTATTATTCCAACAAAAACCAAAAATGGAAGATTACTACCCCAACTAACTATTCAACACATAAAAACATTGATTTTGTAGCTATTAAAATAAATAATGCGTTAAATTCATAAAAAGTCAAAAAATCCAAGTTTTAAGGGCCACCCTAAATATCCGTTTTAGGCCAAGTGATAATTTTGATAAATAAGGTGGTTAGTTTACTAACCACCATGACGGTTGATTTTTGTTTTAATTGTTTGGATGCATAGAGGAACTCCACAGGTGCTGCATTACTATACAGTACGCAATGGACAAGATTTTTTTAACAAAGCACACAACCTAAAAGTTAAATTTTAAAATTTTTGGGCCAAAATTTCGCATAAATTTATCATCGACGATCTTAAAAAATACAATTTTTAAGTTCTTGGAAAGGTGGTTAGATAACTTACCACCAAACCTGAAAGAGTTAAATGTTGATTGAAAAAATAATTTTTCATTTGTACTATATTTTTCAAGCAATTGAGGTAATTTTCTAATTTTTGTTCAATTTTATAAAAATTATATGCATTATAAATAAAAACTTATTATTGTATTTAAAATTGTATAGATCCTGAAGATGAACTGAAGATGTTCGAAATATATTGATCTAATTAATAGCAAAATACAATAAGGTTTTTTATTTCATTGGACTAAAAGAAGCAATACAAAATAAAAACTCAATAATATAATTTGATCCAACTATGCGAATGATCAGGACTTGGTAATTTTAAATGATGGTTCTCCAACCTTACTCAGTACTAGAAACACTCTTACTGCCGTTGATGTTTCCACGGCTAGTGTAGACATTGCGTCTAGCTTGACGTGGACTTGTCTGCCTATGCCAGAAGTTGGGGATCACTTTCCTATCAAAATTTCAAATAATATTGATATTGTGAAGAGAAAGTTTGCACCACGTTTTGTCGATAAGAAGGCTGACTGGCCTCTTTTTGAAAAGAGGGCGACTCTAGTTAATAATCAATTTGAAAGATCATCAAATATCAACAAGGAAGCTGCTCAGATAAAACGTATTATAAGAAAAACTGCTAATGAATCCATCCCTCTCACTCGTAAGCCAAAGGAAAGAAATAGTCCAGTTTGGTTTAACTCTGAAATATCGAAATTAATACGTTTAAGACAAGAAGCCTGGAAATCGTTTAAGAGGATTCGTAGTAAGGCTAACGTAATAGAGTACAAAAAGTTTTATGCAAAAGTTAAAAAAGAGTGTAAAACGGCAAAAAGAGTAACATGGGAAAGTTTCCTTAACTCACTGAACCCCTCAATGGATGTAAGAGTCCTTTGGGGCAAAGTTAGAAATTTAAGAACTGATCGAGTTAACAACTTTCCTACAATTTACGTAGATGACAATAGTTTCTCTCATCCTTTGGACATTGAAGACCGTTTTGCACAGTTTTGGTGTTCTTTGGGTTCCGATATGGCTTTCAATCCTGAAATTATATCCACGAAAAGAAACCTTAGTATCGACGATCTGCCACAATTTAGTCAACAATATGCATCAATGACCCAAAGGGTGGATATTTCCGAGCTTAATGAGATAATGAAGACACTGAATGGATCAACACCGGCCCGTGATAAAATCACATACTCAATGATTAAAAACACGCCTGATAATCTTAAATCACGGCTTTGCGAACTATACAGCAACATACTGGCCACTGGTGTCTACCCACATGATTGGAAAACAGCCATTTTATCACCGATTCCCAAGCCGGGTAAGAATCCCAACATCCTAGAGGGTTATAGGCCTATTTCTCTGTTACCTGTTCTTTCAAAAATTTTTGAAAAAATTTTGGCCAAACGTTTTTGGAAGTTTTCAAAGCATAATTTTTCGAAGTTACAACACGCCTTCATTCCCAGACATGGTGTTCATAGCATTTGTCATCAGTTGGAGGAAGTATTACGTCATAATCTTAAGAATGGCAAGCATAGTTTAGTCCTTTCAGAGGATATCGAAAAAGCTTTTGACCGTGTAATATCAACTTTCATTATTTTGGAACTAAACGAGTGGGGTTTCCCTAGGCAAATTTTGAAACTTTTGAAATCTTTCCTTGATGGTCGTAAGGTGATCGTGAAAATTGATGGACATTTTTCCACAACTTACTCACTGGACAACGGAGTTCCCCAAGGTTCTCCTCTATCAGTTGTATTATACAATGTATATGCTAACTCATTAGCTAAGGCAGTCGAAAATTTACCAGGAATTGACTACGTTGGTATTTATGCTGATAACATATTTGCCGTGGCCTCTGGGAAACCTTAAATAGTCCGCTTAAATTTGGACAGTTTGGACCTTACGTTACACAATTGGGCAAAGAGCAGGGGCGCAGTTATCCCTGCCGATAAGGCCGATATTCTTCATGTATGTAGGAAGAGAAGCTATAAATGTCGTACAATTCGTATCGGAAACACAAATCTTCAACTTGCTGACCAAATGAGAATTTTGGGTATTTTATTTACTAGAAATCTTCTTTGGAACAACCACGTCAAGCATCTAGCATATAAATTGGCTAAGATAAACAACCTTCTGAAACTCATTTGCTCTCGTAATAAGGGACCCCATATTGAAACAGCACTAAATATTTGCCAATCACTAACAATCGGAACAATTCTGCATGGTATAACAATTTATGGATGGACCTCGAAAACAAATGTGGACAGGATTAACACCTCCGTTAACATTTGTTTCAGAACTGCTTCTGGCATGTTACGTACAACACCGTTAGAAAAATTAAGAGCAGAGGCAAAATTTACTGATTTTCAAACACTGTTGGAAAGGAGTGCTGTTAGTATGGCATCCAGATCAATTACGATATCATCCGATGGTCTACATGATCTGTTTTGGAATCGTCTTGCATTAATGGTAAATGGTCCGCCATCATCCATTCAAAATGTAATTTCTCTTTGGAGAAGATGTAACATCTCCATACCACAAAAGCCAACTACACCTTTTTGCTCAAACACTTTTGTTAGAATAGATGACAGCTTAAGTATTTACAACAAGAACGCCACCAACCCATCATGCTTTAAGAGAATCTTTGCTCAAAAAATGTCTTCGTTCGCTCCTAGTACAGTTTACTATACAGATGGATCCTTTAAAGATGAATTAACGTCATATGCTATCGTTAGACAAATCACGGGGACTCAGTTTGAAACGGTGAACGAAGCTCGTTTGCCTGACCATACTGGAATTTTTACGGCTGAAATTGCTACCATTAAAACGGCGATTTTTTATGCCATCGAACATGGCGAAAGGACTCTTATCTGTACTGATAGTTTGAGTGCCACGAAAGCCTTATTGAAAAACCATAATGGCGCCTTTGATGATATGCTAGGCCTACAAAATACAAACCAACAAGTTTTGGTTCTATGGATTCCAGCTCACATTGGGATTCAGAGCAACGAAACTGCTGATATTGGCGCTAAAAGTGCTTTAAATTTACCTCAGATTTCGGAAACACCATGTTTTCCCAGGGCCTTGGTAAACCCTTTTAAGTTTGCTCAATTACAACAAAATCCGACCCCTAACAGACCCAAATACAACAGAAATTTAACAAGACAACAATGTGTTATGATGGCCCGCCTTAGAGTGGGTAAAGCCGTTTTCAACTCTAAGCATTACTATGAACATACAGATCCACCAAAATGCAGCTACTGTGATGTCTATCTCACCATCCCCCATATGCTGACTGAATGCCAAATTTCGAAAATTGATGAACCACTGGAGAGGATTCTTGATTGTGCAACTAATGCCAATCTTCTAAAAATCCAAAGATGCTTAAGACAACACAGTATTCAGGATGTTTAATGACAATTGTTATTTTTTTATTTCTTATAAATGTACAAATTACTATTACTTCTAATTAATTGAATTGTAATCTCTTATTTTTTACTTTTTATATTTTATTTTTTCATTTAATGTACTTATCTATATTTAGGCTTTAATTTTTTTTTGTTCCTAAACGGGCGCATATGGTCTGGTTACCCGGCGCCTTTTTTTTATATTTTATGAATTTACTTTGTAGAATATATTGCAAATAAATAAATAAATAATTTGATCCAGCAATACAAAATATTAATCCATATTTTTTTATTTATTTTTTTTTTGAACAAACAACTCGTGTGTGTTGTCAAAGTGCTTATTGCGATATACACCTTTTGTGTTACGTCTTTCTGTCAAAAATAGAAAAGTCACGCAAAGTGATGAAGTTTTATCTGACATGGCCTGAATAATCACCATTTGTTATGTGTTCTAGAGGAATAATTATGTTGTGATTCAAACCACTGCGGATTAAGTTATTTGCTGAAAATAATTAGGTATACAGTAGTTCCCGCTTAAGTGCGCATCGAAAAATATTCAGTTTTCTAAGCATTTAAAATTCATTTTACGGTGTAAATATTTGTTTGACCTACCTGATTAATTTTTATTTTCCCTAGTATTTTCCCATACGGCTTATTTTAATATCTTAACTTTATGATACCCGTTCTAATCTTTCAAAATTCAAAATAGTGGATATGCTGAAAATTTAAAAGCCCTCGTCTTGAGTTAGAAATTATTTTTTCTTTACATATGCCACTCGCGGCCCAAAAAGCGACTAAAACTTCCTTAAAGGAAAAGACGTAAGCTATTTTTTAAGTAAGAAAAAACATTCCAGCTTTAGTTTAAATTAAAAAAAACGAAAAAATTGTTTTCAAAAGATTGATCAAATAACTATCTAAGCTACTTGGGACAAATGTTGCTAACACCAATAGGTAATAAGTTACATGGATGAGAAAGAACACCTGTATGGCCAAAATGTCAAGCTTTGATCCCCTCTAACTCAGAAACTTTTTGAACGATCTTGTTGAACATTTGTGTCTAAACTACTATTTAATAGGTCTAACCTTGGTGCAAATTTCATCCAAATCGGAAGACATCGATTTCAAAATTGGGTCACGACATGAAATTCCCCATATGTATATATATGTATATTTCATCCAAATCGGAAGACATCGATTTCAAAATTGGATCACGACATGAAATTCCCCATATGTATATATATTATGTATGCACTTATGCATCACAATATACAGGACTTTTCTGGAAATCGAAAACGCAAAACGCAAGAATTTGGAAAAACGTTTAATCTAATTTTTATCATTTTTATTATGTAATTCTTAATAGAGAAATATTTGTCATAAAATTCTTTTATTACAGAAATCTTATTAAAAAACGACGTTTAAAATTCTTGCTTTTCCGATTTCCATAATAACATTTAAATTTTTTTTTTTTAACGATAAACCAACACTCAGGGGATGCCCCCTATATATGCAGTGCATTGTGTTGATCAGGAAAATAAGGTTTGGGAAGGAGGAAATAACTTACTTTCACAAAAGATTCTTATATAAGCATCGTTGAAAAAAAATGTAAGCCTCGCTACAAACTAGAGTCAATTGCTAAAAAATATTGCCAAAATCATTTAATCAAAACTATATTTGCTTAATTTTAATAAAACAATTACCTCCTTGTAAATAAAAAAATATTTTACGTATTTTAAAGCTTCCCCATCAAACACAGAAATATACCTTTATGTATTGCCAAACGTATTGGCTGGATGAAAAATATTGTTGCGGCAATAATCGTTTTCGTATTGCGGAAGATGCTTCCTTCGGGAAGAAACGTGTCTCGATGGCAATACGTCTAAGCACTTATTAGAAAATAGAAAGATATCGCCAAAATATAATTGGTATCATAAAAAGAAGATTTTGCATTTTAAAAAATTGTCATTTATGTACGAAGAAGCACAGCCCTTTATTTAAAATTAAATTGGCAATTGTATACGTATACATTTTTCTCATAAATATGTAATTTATAATTAAAATACAGTAAAATAATATACATAAATAGTTAGTTTCCACCATATTTTATATGAAAAATCCTACCACATCTTTAAAATTGCATCCAGGGTTAAGAAATATCTTGACTAAATTGAAAAGCAAACAGATTAATATTTAACAGATTTATTTTATTTAAATATTACCTTTTGCAGAATATTTTCAGAACCAATTCCTTAGATTTTATTATTTGATTAATTTTTATTTTTTTTATTTATGACGTACATACATTTGTATGAATTATAATTTAATTTTTTTTGTGTTTATGTTGCGTAATTTTCTCGAAAAATATAAAAAGATGAAAATAAAAAATTACTTTGTTAATGTTAAGCATTTCATGTCAGTTGCTAAAACCTTTAAATTCTGTCATGAACTGTTTACAAACAATAATAAATAAATAAATTCGATTTGTAATAATTAAATTCTTGTCGTGTGATTAAACTTCTTGTGATTTTATGCTACAAAAAGAATTTATTTTAAGCTTCATATTGTATACATTAATATTAACAAACATTCATACCAACATATTCGAAAAATAAACAAACAATTAATAACAACAACAATAACATTTGAATTTTTAAAATGTCTTTTTTCTGAAAAATACTAAAAATTACCAAAATATCCAGCAAAAACAGGGTTGCCGAACATGGTCTTTTCCGACCAAATTTGGTCGGATATTTATGGTTTGGTCGGATGGTAGGTCAAACCTAATATTGGTCGGTTTTAGTTTTTAAAAAATTAAGAACATTGGACGGAAAGCAGGCAGTTGCAAATTTCATAGCTTTTTACCAAACAAAAAATTGTTTTTTTTTTATTGTTGATTGTTGATATTACGTTAGAAGCAATCTTCTTTGGAGGTGTTAGTTTTATAATAGTTTTGTCATCTTATTCGATCTTACCAAGTCAGATGCCGTTTAAATTGTTCTTCTTATAAAGAACTTTTGATCAACAAACAATATTCGTATAAAAAATTTGATCGCATTGGCAACAAACGGCGCTCACACCATGACTTGAACTGTTGGTAAGCTTATAGCCTGTTCATCGATTTCGAACGAAGACTTCGCTCGCTTAAAGTACATGTAAAACAAAAACAATATTGTACAATTTGTTTTCGTTTTAAATGTAAGTTAAGCGAACAAAGCCTTCGTTCAGAAATAGATTAACAGGCATGTAATCTTATTTAGCAATGCAAAAAATATTAAGGTTCTTTGTGGTAATATTTAAAGTTCTATCACAAAGTCCTTGGTGTATTAGGTGTTTCTTATACAAGATGGACATCTTAAAGAAAGATGTTGTAAGAATCATAGAACAGAGGGATGCTCAAATACTGTATTTGGAATCATGATTTTATAAAGTCAATTGTATAAGAGCCGTAGAACTTGCAGAATGTATGGATATGTTCCAAAACGTCGGTAAATCGTAAACAATAAGCCAACTATGCATTGTTAAACCCTTTGATACATTTTTTACGTTGTCTGCTAAGTATTAGGATTAAATGGAGCTGAGCCTATGTCTTATAAAGTTTAATATTTACTTTTTTTTCAAAAATTGTACAAACTTAAGTAAATAAATTTTGATTCATATTTTATTAGTGGTCCATATGTAGGTGTTATTGCAAACGTTCAATGAATTATTCTAGTTTATAAGCGTTATTAAATGAATCTTTATATACATTTCATTAAACGTGACCAGCAAATACATTTTTAATAAAACTAGGGGTTACGTGTGACGCCAAATATTTAATAGGTGTGAAGTTCACACTGTGAACATAGCTTTACTCTTTTGTTTTTACTATTAATTGCATATTGCAAAAAAAAATTATATTTAAATTAATACAATAAAAATTATACTGTTTTATCAAAAATACCTTTACATACGTATCGTCATATATAAAATTCAAAAGGGTTATCTTCATTAAAAAAAAAAAATAGGAAAGATAAAAACTTAATAAAAAGGCCGCTATTGCGATTACAACAAAGGGGATTTATGGTTAATATCGTAATTACATTACACATGATTGACACTATCCTGAAAAAACTGTTGTTGTAATCTTAATAGTGTGCTTTTTATAAAACTTCGTATCGCTACTGAAAAAATTTTAAAAAATTATGATAGGGCCCTTTTGCATTTTTATGACGATATAATTGTTTTTAAATATTTAAAAAATTTGGATTTTGGTAGGGCTTTCAGTCAATTTAGGTCGGATTAAAATTTTTCGAACGGCAACCCTGGCCCATTTAGACAGGGAAACATTTGGAAGTGAAACATTTTGTTTGTTATCAAATTACGGGTGGGGAAGAGAGAATAATTTTTGTGTTCGGTACTCGGCGACACGCTTTGTTCTCATTTTCTTTGTTGACATTTACTTTGCTTTTGAGAAAAAAAACAACAATATTAACAGAATGTTTCCGGCAACATGTTCGTCTATGTGACCGAGAATGAAAAAACAAAAGAGAATTCCAGATGTTTTCCTTCCAAATGTTCGCTCGTCTAAACTCGGACAAAGCAAACAGAAAACAAAAACCGCAAACTTAAAACAACAAATAATACTACTCAATAAATAACAATATCCCAGCAAAAAAAAAATATCAAAATAAAAAATTCGGCGTCTATTTTTAACGTTTAAGTTAGTAATGGACTGTTTAGCTAAAAATTGTACTATAACTGGCGCAGATGACAGAATGGTTGTCTGTTGGCTTTGCCACGAATGCTGTCACATTAATTGCAGCGGACTTTCTGTTGTAGTTGCAGAGGCTTTACCTAATAATAAAGGTTTACACTGGTGTTGCAGTAGCTGCTCGTTTCTTTCAAAATACTAGAAAAAAATATCTTGAATTGCAAAGTGAAGCAACTAAGTTGACTGAACGCATATCAGCATATGGAAAGTTATTTGATGATTTTAAATCGTTGGACAACTTAAAATCTCCTCCTCAACCTTCTCCTAAACGCCGTAAGTCGCCAAGAAATGTTAACAAAGAAAAATGCGATGAGTTCCATGCTGTTGAACTGCAGCTTCCATTGTCTTCCAAGAGCAGTGTGCAACATGGCGCTAAATCAACAGTTAAGTCAGTTTTAATAACTCCTGTTCTGAATATTCCAGTTGATAATAATACACCATCTACCGCAAATGTTGATAATGATCCGGTTTCAGTTGTTAATAATGATCCGGCTTCAGTTGCTAGAAATGAACTTTTAGAAAATTTAAATAATAGTCCGCGTGGTTTTACTCAAAATAAGGAAGCGAGTGTGTCAATCCCTTATGTATCATCTCTAATAAATAGTCAAGTAGTCCATGATTCGTTAAGAGCTATTCCGCCTAAAAAGGCTATTTTTGTATCACGTTTAGCTTTTGATACGACTGTTGCAGATGTTGAGTTCTTCATAAAATCCAAAATAGGATCAAATGCAGAGATATCAACGTTTAAATTTAAGCATTCTCAACACCGAGAGATAGCGATTTTAAAGTTATTGGGTCTGATCAATATTTTAAAATAATTCATGATCCTGCCTGCTGGCCTACAAATACTTATAGAGAAAACCGTAACACAGCTGCTCATCTTCCATTTCGCAACACAAACATTTCAAAAAACTAAGTGCTGCTACTGTGGATACAATTTCCTTAGTTTATCAAAATGTTAGGGGCTTAAATACTAAACTATCCTCTCTTTTTGTTGATAGCTACAATTTTAATTACCAAATCATAATTTTTACTGAAACTTGGGTTACTGAAAACGTACTTAACTCTGAGATAATGTGTGATAATTACCAAATTTTCAGACGCGATCGCGAAAATAATAGGAAATCCGGAGGTGTGCTTATCGCTGTTTCAAACATTTTTCACTCTGAAGCATTAAGTTAGTATTGACCTTCCAATATTGAATTTACTGGTATAGCAATTAAACTGAAACATCACCGCACTCAGTATGCATCGAACATGCTAACGCAATTAAATCTGTTTGTCGTAGTGCTAAACTAAATGATTTGGTAATCTCAGTTGGTGACTTTAACATGCCTTCAATTATATGGAATTACTCACCCGATGATGGGTTCTTTACACCAGTTACGTCAACAAATAATTTAATATGTATAGAATTTCTCAACTCTCTTATGGATTTGTCGCTTTATCAGTTAAATGGTGTATTTAATGATTATGGGAAATTATTGGACTTAATTTATATAAATCAATATGTGGACATCGTTGTTAAGCGCTCTGAGCTAATTACCACTCCGGAAGATCGATATCACCCTACAATAGAAGTAAACTTACCAAACTCTTTTGTATCCAACTCGCAACTTACTGAGGTAAACGATAAGACAGGGTACGTTCGTAAATGCATCACTGCGCTGCATCAGAAAAGCAAACTTTTTTTTAAGGGCTATAAAAGAATAATTATAATTTTTTTATTAAGTGACTTTTATTTTTGTGGAGTGTTTCACAATTTTTTGGTCCACATATACTTCACTGATAAATATATAACCATTTGAAATCACTGATGCTGCGCAGTCATGCATTTACGAACGTACCCATACTGTGTTTTAAAAATGCAAACTATCGTTTACTTAATAGCCTCTTGGATAATATAAACTGGGACGAATTATTTTTGCCCTCAAGTATTACTTTGGATGAAATAATAAAACGTTTTTATACAAAAATGTATTCACTAATGGAGTTATGTATCCCTAAGCAATCTCTCGCAAACCTAGTGGTCCTCCCTGGGGCACAAAACATTTGTCTACAGTCAAAAATAAGAAAAACAAGTTGTATAAAAATTACAAAAAAACAGGCCAACTTATAGAATATACTAAATATGCAACTGCTCGTGCTGAGTATAATGCGTTGAACAAATCTTGTTACACTAATTACTTACGTAAAATGAAGAATGATTTCAAAAATAATTCTTAATCATTCTACAATTTTGTAAACACCAAAAGAAGAGCTACCATATTTCCTACAGTTATGAAGTTTCAGGACAGTGAATCCGGTGATGACCTTAACATAAGTAACATGTTTGCCGACTTCTTTTCTACGACTTATTCTGATACCAATTATATTGGCTCTATTATTCCTTCTTGTTCTCAAGCAGTTAATCAAGTTATCTCAATTCCATTCTTTGATGTTTCCACAATTTTATATAACTTAAAAAAACTTAAATTTTCGTATAAAAGTGGTCCTGAAAATATTCCTAGCTGCATATTGATAAACTGTGCTGAATTTCTTGCCTTACCATTAACACACATTTTTAATATGTCAATCAAATATTTCCCTAATACCTGGAAAAAGTCTTTTATTATTCCGCTATACAAATCTGGTACTAAGTCTGACATTGTTAATTATCGAGGGATTGCTAAACTAAGTATTATTCCAAAACTTTTTGAAAAGATGGTAACTGAATGCATTTCTCATCATGTATCATCTCTATTGTCATCCGCTCAACATGGCTTTCGAAAAGGCTGCTCTACTACAACAAATCTATTAAAACTAACAACAATTATAAATCAGGGTTTTGTGCAACGGAAACAAACTGATATCTTATATACTGATTTTAGCAAGGCGTTTGACAAGGTAAACCATAAACTGCTCTTGAGGAAACTTAACACAATAGGATTTTCATACAACTCTCTTAAATGGATTGAGTCTTATTTATTAAATCGAAAACAATGTGTACGGTTTAAAAACGTCACATCTAAATCGATAGATGTTTTATCTGGTGTACCACAAGGTAGTCATCTTGGACCATTGCTGTTTACCATTTTTATCAATGATCTTCCTTACGTGATCAAATTCTCTAAAGTTTTAATGTATGCGGATGATGTAAAAATTTTTCACAGTTTTAATAAATATGCAGATCACATTCTACTTCAACAAGACTTGGACTCATTTCAGTCATGGTATAATTTAAACTTGATGTAGCTTAACTTGAAAAAATGTAAACATATGTCTTTCTATACAGGAAATCATATAAATGTTAGTTATTCTTTGGGGAATTATCAGATAGAAAATGTTGGTACAATTTTGGATCTAGGAGTTTTGTTGGACGCTAAGCTGAACTTTATTAAGCATATTTCCATAACTGTTAATAAAGCACGGTGTATTCTTGGTGTTATCAAACGATGGGCTAAAGAATTTAAAGACCCATATGTCACAAAGCAACTTTATGCTACCCTCGTGAGACCTGTCCTAGAATATGCATCTATAGTTTGGGATCCTATATATTTGATTCACAACAATTATATTGAATCTGTACAAAAGTAATTTTTGTTATTCTGCCTTCGTGGTCTACAGTGGAACCCATTAGATCTTCCGTCATACACTAGCCGTCTTCCTGTTATCAAACTTCCAACTCTTAAAAGCCGAAGGACTATGTTGAATGTGTCGTTTATATTAAATTTAATTAATGGTTATATTTGTTCTGATTTACTGCTCGATAACATTTCATTTAATGTTCCTCATCGTCCATCTCGACACTTCGAATTGCTATCAATTAAATACTTCAGGACAAATTACGCAAATGCTGATCCATTTAGTCAATTTAATAAATTTTATCAAGTTGTAGATTTTTCTCTAAATGCAAATGTGATAAAACGTAAAATTATCGTCATATTTAACAGTCAATAATTTTGTATTTTATTTGTATTAACAAGTAAATGTTATTATATTGTTTAACTGTCTGTAAGGATATGATATCCATAGACAAATTTGTAAATAAATAAATAATAATAAATATTCTTTTAGATGATAATTTGGGGATATTGCTAAATTATTGCCTTCGGAGATATCTTCCATTTGTTTGCAGAGTTCATTTCAAAATTTAGTAAATTGAAAAATCTGATTCAAAAGTCTTATAAATATGTACATAAATATACATTTGTAATTAAATACAGGGGGTTACCGCGTATTTCGATTCGAAAGAAATTATTTACGGATTCGAACAATTTGTACTTTGTATTACGATTTTCGTAATATTTGTTTCGAATAAACGGACGTTTTCTATACTTTATAGGAAACAAAAATCCCTTTTTTTAAAAATACAAGCTCTGTCATCATTTCGAATGATTGCGAAAATCGTAATACACAGTACAAATTGTTCGAACTCTTAAATTATTTCTTTCGAATCGAAATGCGCAGTAAACCCCCAGTTAATTTATTTGTTCCTTTTTTTGACGATTGACAAAAATTTCAGGCAGGGGTATTCATATATCGCACAGGTTCCTATAAAGAGAGTCAACTCAAAATTTATAATTTTTCAATAACGACAAAAAACTGTTTTCTTTTTATAATCAATCTTATATGTACTACAAAAGGGGAAACAATTGTATTTTTTTTGGCAAAATACTAGAAAAATTGATTTGAGATTTTTACAGTGCGTAGATATGACCACTGTGTAGAGGAACAAGTGCAGTGGTTTGATACATTGTGAACGCTATATAAGATTCGGAATATCCGAATATAGCACTCTTACTTGTTTATTTTATTTTAAAACATCTTCAATAATAAATTTTCATATTCACCCTTATCGTGTTTGTCGTATTTAAAATACGCCTGCGACTATTTGGTAATAGATTAAAGAGAACGTGGACTTATTTCGTTTAATCTATTACCAAACAGTCGTAGGCGTATTTTAAATACGCCAAACACGATAAGGGTGATTATTCGAATGTGTATTCTAAGTCAAATTACAATTACTTCATTGCTAGCCAAAGGATAGCTAAAGTATGCTTCGTAACAGAAATGTACAAACGAAAATTCTGATAGTGCGTAGACAAATTCCTGGAAAATATTGAAGGAATAAGACTATTATGGCCATTTTCTCAATGTATCGACAAACTCTCTGTAACCTAATGTCAACATAAATTTATTAGACCGATAAACTGTCCGTTAACGATTTTGGGTTTCTCAATATACCGACAAAAAACATTGTTTTCAGTTGGCAACACCTCTCAAAATACATGTAAAAGTTGGAAGTCAGCTGATTGTATTTATCTGTACGACAAATAAAAGGAAAATAATTAATTGGCAGATGAGTGCTGGTTAGCTTTGCGACAGAATAGAAGCAAACAAGACATTGAGAAAACCTAATTTCATAAATGTGCAGTTTTTCGTTGGGAAAAAAGATAATCGTGTATTGAGAAAATGGCCATTAAAGAATAAAAGCTTTTAAAAATTTGACTTAAAATACACATTCGAATAATAAGGGTATTCTCGTCACAAGTTGCACCCTTGCAAAATAAAATTATTTACGCACAACTTATTGTCTGTTTGGTTGTTGTTATATTTGTGCACTTTTGCTTTTTCGCAAGGGTGCAACTTGTGAAATATGAAAATATGAAAATTTATATAATAAATGTTACTTACCATGAGAAATAAATTCCCAGAATCTATTTGTTAAAATAATTAAGTTAAATACATAAAATTTACAATAGGCACTATCCAGTTATAAGATACAAAGAATGCTAACTAAGGCCTTAGCTGGCCAGGAAATGCAACACATTCTGCTAGTATCTAATAGTTGTATACATTTTCTGTACAATTTACTTCATTGCTAGCCAAAGGATAGCTAAAGTAAGCCTCGTAACAGAAATAAGTGCATAGAAAATATTGAAGGAATAAGACTTGTAAAGTATAAAAAAGCTTGACTTAGAATACACATTCGAATAATATGAATTACATCACCTAGAATACACATTCGAATAATATGAAAATGTATATAATAAATGTAACTCACCATGATAAATAATTGCAAAGATTCTACATCTTAAATAATTTTAAAGTTTTTAGCATTTATAATAATAGTGTATGTAAAATAATAAAAAAAAATCATTTGTCTAAATCAACTCTGTTTTTTTTTTCTAGGAACAACAAAAACGTTTCACTGTATTTATCATGGAATATAATACCAAATGCTGGACTTTTACCTACTGTAATGTCATTAAATTCGCATCAGTTCAAATTCCCATCGGAGTATGCTTCTGCTTTAATATAATTAGCATCAATAAAATTATTGTTTAAAATTTAAAACTAAAAAATGGTCTATCCCTCTCATTCTAAAACCAAATATTTGAATTTATGTACATAAATCAGGGACCGGAAATAAGAGTTATTTTTCAAATTTTGAAGAAATAAATCATACATAAATGAACATCGTAGAAAACTTTTAATTACACCATCATGATTTTTAGGCGAAATGCATCCAACATATTGCATGATTTTTAAATTTTTGATTTTTATTTTAACAATCAAAAATAAGAGTTATTTTTGATTTTTATTTTTTTAAATGAAAAATAAAAGTTATTTTTGATTTTCATATTTTTAAATCAAAAATAAGAGTTATTTTTGATTTTTATTTTTTTAAATCAAGAAATAAAAGTTATTTTTGATTTTTATATCAATAATAAAATCAATTCAAAACTCTTATTTATTTGTTGATGCAGAATGTATTATAATATGCTGCTTCATTTAAATTTCTATATGAATATAATATATTATGTGACTTATCTATTACCAGCTATAAAAACATGAATGCATAGAAATAGCTTATAAGTTTTGGCTGCCATTCAAGTCAGTGTTAAGAGGTCGTTTTCAGGTGTTCAATTATACCATCATAATTGATTTTAAATGTTCCTCAGATAAATTATATCTCAAATCTCCCAATATTAATCTGAGTGCTGAAAATTACCTTTCTACACTGACTTGCGTGTCAGCCAAAACTTATAAGCTATTTCTATGCATTCATGTTTTTATAGCTGGTAATGGATAAGTCACATAATATATTATATTCATATAGAAATTTGAATGAAGCAGCATATTATAATACATACGGCATCAACAAATAAATAAGAGTTTTGAATTGATTTTAATTATTGATATAAAAATATAAAAATCAAAAATAACTTTTATTTCTTGATTTAAAAAAATAAAAATCAAAAATAACTCTTATTTTCTATCTAAAAATATAAAAATCAAAAATAACTCTTATTTCTTGATTTTTTTGATAAAAGTCATAACAGTTACGGTCCCTGACATAAATATGTTATTAAAAACAGCTTTGTTAAAATAATACAGAAAATGGTGGCTAAAAATTAAATATTTATAAATTACTAGAGTAACCCTGCCCGCGTTGCTGAACAATACAATAACATAAGTTTACGTCTTGTATTAAAAATGCAATTTTCTAGAAAGAATAGATATTTTCGTGAATGAAGAAGTGCAAAATAATATAAATTTTTTAAAGTGAGAACATCAGAAAGAAAAAAAATTATTGCAGAGCTTGGTGGTTAACGACATTTTTGTATTGCCGTTTTCACAAAAAATGAATAAAGACGATGGCTTCCCAACACATGAACATGCAACAAAATGTTTACTGTGTGAAAATAAAGGAAATTCTAAATGTATTCCACAAACTTGCAACGATTGGCCTTGAGCTTTGTTTTTGTTAATAGTCATTGCTAAAGCCAAACGAACGGAAACTGTAATCGTTGAAATTAAAATGGCAGTTCAGTGGTAATCATTGGGATGCGTGGTATTAAAACATGTTCGCCTTTGAATTTGCCATTTAAAATTGTTGCGTAGATTACATAATTCATTAATTTTTTGACCGCAAGTCTTGTTCCGTTGCATAATTTAGGTGGATTTATATTACGAAGCATAATGGTTGTAGGTCCGATTTTCAATTGTAAATTATGCGGTAGCATTCCAGGCAAATCAAGAGAATTAAAAAATCCAGTTTGATAATGTACTACGTCTTCTTGATTCTTCACAGTGTCAACAGATTTATATGTGATCAATTCACCATCTATTTGAGATTGAAAGATGAAATTAAAATCATTGACATCCTTATTTTTTCCTGCCAATATAGCTCTTTAACTCAACCAAGCATGATTTTTGTATTGCTGTTGTATATTTGGGAAGACTTTTCCAATTAGTTCTTCTTTTGATTGTGTGAATATACAAAAAACTCTCGGAATTGTAATGAAACCATCATTATCAATTCTCATTTTACCATCACCCATTAAAAGCAATTGCTTTGAAAATGTTAAAGCTAATTGATCATTTTGCAATTGCACACGAACATTGGTGGTGAGTATTAAAGTTTTCGCGTATCTCCATAGGTTTGATAGCTTGAAGTATGCATTTATTTCATCAGCTGGTGTTGATTTTGATATAATAGGCAGTGTTTGTCTAAAGTCTCCTGCTAACAATATTAAAGTACAGTGGAATCTCCCATGAGCGGACACCGAACGGACCTTTGAAATTTGTCCGCACAAGGGGGCTGTCCGGCCAAGAGAAAACTACAAATTTAAATCAACAAAACTTTGCCTTATATTGTTTGTTTTTATTTAAAGATACATACTTTTATTAAAAAAAATATAAAAAATAAACAATTCAATTGGGTTTTATGAGTACTATACATATTTAACGTACCCACATTAAACTATGATATGTGATGTAGTAAATATGATAAACCGTGCCCTGTTTGTAAATTATGACATGAAAAATTCGGAAAAAAAAGCTAAGTGTCCGTCCAAGAGAATTTTTTTTTTCTAGCGGATGTCCGCGTCCACTCATGAGAAGCGTCCGTTCAAGGGAAAGCGACTGCAATGCTTATGGAGCGCTGCCGGGACCTAGCAACAATGTCCGTTTAATGGGGGTGTCCGCTTATGGGAAGTGTCCGTTAAGGGAGATTGCACTGTACCACCAAATAAATTTTGATTTCCACGAAAGAATTTTATATAGAAAAAACACACCATTTGAAATTCACGAATAATTGGTTTTCTTAATTTCAGATGTATTGAATAACGCTGATCAACTTTTTCATCTCCATTTCCCATGAAATAAATTTGTAGAAAGTAGAAATTTTTCGATGTAGACCTTTCCAACGCATGTACTCGTTTGAAAATCGGTTGAGTGGTTCTCGAGTTATAAAATGACGAACATAGGACAACTTATTTTTATACATATACTAGCATTTAACCAGCTACTTCGTTAGCGTCTTCTTTTTCTTCGTGGACATATCTAAATGCCAATGTTTATTTTCTCATTCACTCATGACCTTGCATGTTTAATTTTATCTTTCTAGGTCCGCTACTAACCGAACTTCAAAAAGTACCAGTTAATGAATAAAAAAGTACCAAAAATTTCCCTCTTATAGATTCTCATCCACTCAGGACATTGCATGTTTAATTTTATGTTTCTAGGTCCAATACTAACGGATATTCAGAAAGTACCAGTTAATGAACAAAAAAGTACCAACAACTTCCCCTTATAGATTATTCTCCACTCAGGACACTGCATCTTGAATTTTATGATTCTAGGTCCAATACTAACGGAAATTCAAAAAGTACCAGTTAAACAACAAAAAAGTACCAAAAAGTTCCCTCATAGATTCGTATCCACTCAGGACATAACATGTTGAATTTTATGTTTCTAGGTCCAATATTAACGATAGTTAAAAAAATACCAAGTGTAGAACCAAAAAGCTGAACAAAAATATCAAATTTCCCGTATTTCCTTTTTTGGTACTATTTTTTCCCCCATTGAAGTATCAAAAATTTCAGTATTGTAGTGGGAGCCCATAATTTAGAACGAATATGTCAAAGAATGGAGGAAAATGTTTTATAAAAAAAGTACCAAAAATAGTTACGATTTTCACCCCTTAAATGTTTCGTATTTTTTTGATAAGTTTCGAATGTGGTATAAACTTTGGTTCTATGTTTATTGGTTCAAAAGATAAATGGGGTGTCAAAAAAGTACCAAAATTCAGGGTTTACCCGTTTACTCCCTAAAAGGGCCGAATTTCAAAAAAGTACCAGACACCTGTCCGCTTATTTTTCTAAAGAACAACGATAATTTCAAGTTATTAGCTTCAGGCGTTTAGGCTGTGCGATGATGAATCAGTGAGTCAGTCAGTAACGTTACAATTTTATATATATAGATATAAATTATCAGGGTTTAAAAATTAGTAAATAGTTTTTTTTTTACATATCAAAAACCACAGTAAATATTCAAAACTAAAATATTTAAAGGTATTCATATTGCAAAAATATTCTCAATTTACTAAAACCCTCGTAGTAATATTAAAAAATATTTAACCAGCGGTAATTTAATAAAATAACAATGCGCAAAATATTTATTTATTTGTATTTATTTTTTTTATTTAAGAGTTCATTTTGTAATAAGAAGCCCAAAGGCCAAAAATATATTACATAGCAATAATGTCTGAGTAGTATCAAAAATATATACATAATATTCAAAACTTATCAACTAAATACCCTAGCATTTTATTCCCAACCATAGAAAAAAGTAAGTAAAAAACAGTACAAAATAGTAATCTTAGCCAGTAAAAAAGGCAGCAACCGTAACACAATACAGCACAGAATCCAATTTAGATATACATGTATACATACATATTACATACATATGTATATACCATGTTATATATGTAAATAATTACCAAACAAGTAAATTACTCGTTTTACACATAGGAGCCAGAGACATACATAACTTGCAAAAGGGAACTCCAGTCTACGGAAAAAAATTCATCAATTTCAAACGAAAAGCATCATTTCAAACGAAACAGTTCCACCAACGAGCAATTCTTATAACAAACGATCTTTCAAAGACTGAACATGCAATCCTCGGTATAACTATCTGTTTTCTCCTTATTGAATGAGAAAAAACAAATTCATTAATTAAAGGGGCAACTACACCTGACTTAAGGAGCTTATAGAAAAACAAAAGATTGCGAAACTTCACAAAGCTACTAAAATAACAACCCAAAAACCTTTTCACATATCCAGACATATGTTCATATCTACGAGCATTATAAATATATCTAGCAATAGAGTTAACAACACGTTCTATCCTCCTGAGGTTCATACCAATAGTACCTGATACTACTTCCAATAAAGCACCTGAGGCATCAAAAGCGATCCAGATAATAGTTTATATTGACTTCTAAGACATCAGCCAGCTCACGAGAATTACTAAACAATAAAAAAATATCATCAGCAAATAAAAAAGGTGTACACATACTGGTATCCAGAACTTCAGGTAGATCATTAACATAAAGATTAAAAAGTAAAGGTCCTAAGACCGAGCCCTGAGGAACACCAGATAAAATAGGTAAACTACCAGAACAAACCCCATGCACATCAACAAATTGAGTTCTGCCAGTTAGATATGACAATATAAGCTTACATGCAGACTTAGAAAAATTATATCTTTGATAAAGCTTAGTTATCATCGTCGAGTAACACACCGAATTAAAAGCTTTCGCCAGATCAAGGGAAATAAGAATCGCCAATTCTTTTCTATTTTCGCAAGATCTAATAGAGTCAGTTAAATTAAGCAGCAGTGAAGTAGTATTAAACCCTTTACGAAACGCATACTGAGATTGAGACAAACGCGCACCAACACTAGAAATCATCTGATCCTTAAGAAGAATCTCCACAACTTTAGACAAGCACGGAAGAATAGAAATGGGTCTTAGATCATCAATATTCGAAACAACTGTAGACTTAGGAATTGGAACCACTCGAGCTACCTTCCACAAAACAGGAAATTCAGACAATGTCAAAATGGAATTCACCAAATTCAAAACAATATCAGAGATATATGGAAATACAATTCTAAAAAACTGAATAGTCATCCCATCCGTACCAACAGATTTCGACTTCACTTTATTCAAAGCAGCTAAAATATCTTGATAGTCAACACAGTGAAAAGAAAAAGAGCCATTTAATTCAGGAATACTATCAACATCAATCTGTCCAGTACGACTAGGACCAACACCCCTCACAAAATACTCATTTAACTCATCAACATTCCCATCAAAGCAAACATCATTATCACGAGCACAACCAGCGTCTCTAAGGGTACGCCACATCCCTGAAGTATCCAAATCCCCAAACAATCTTGCATAATACTTTCTCTTCTCCCTACGAATAGTAGATTTTGCCCGATTCCTATATCTACAATAAATCTTCCATTTATAAGGTGTGGGATCCAACCGATATGATGAAAATGCCAAGTCCCTCAAAGACCTTGCTAACTCAATCTCCCTTAATCTCATCCAGCTATTATCCACCACCCTCTTTATCCTCTTGACCGGTACAAACGAATAAAGACCATCCATTAGGGAACAGAAAATAGAGCACTTAGAATTGACATCTGTAGAATAAAAAATTTGTAAAGCATCAAAACCATACAGAAAATCAAAAAAGCCATCCCAATTTATACCTGCCAAATTGCGATAAACAATATCAGCTTCCACAGATTCAACATAAAAGACGCATATATTAGGGCATGATGTGATATAGAAGGACACTGAATCTGTCCGGAACAACTAACTGCAGAGCTATCACTCACCAAAAAGAAATCAATCAATATTAAATGTTTCGTCGTACAAA
Organism: Pollenia labialis; assembly: GCA_949318255.1. NCBI lineage: Eukaryota > Metazoa > Arthropoda > Insecta > Diptera > Polleniidae > Pollenia > Pollenia labialis. Next base: position 47,249,996 of record OX439140.1, read on the forward strand.
TATATTTTCTATGGAAATATTCAAATATTTTTAGTCACCATAAATATTAAATATTGTGTGTCTTCAATATTAACATATTACTGCCACACATCACAAACTGCCGAAGTATGTATATGCAAAATGTACGAATATAAATAACATAACAAAACAAAATACGCCGTCTTGTTGATCATCGACTGCCAAAATATGCGACTATTACACACGAAATATTTAAATATTTCAGTGTGAATAGTAAACATATTATTAGTCGAAAAATAAACTAATAATAGTCACAATATGAAGAACAAAATATTTTTGTGTGTACATACAAAAAAGGTTTAAAAAAGGAAAGATTTAAAATAAGAAATTCTTTGTATGATGTGTTGGTAGATTAAAATATAATTGTTTAATGGTTTTTTTATTTATTGAAAAAAGGAAAATTATGATTGAAAGGTGAGTTTTATACTTTGAATGCAAAAATATAAAAAGGATTGAAAAATTAACTAATGTTTTTAGAAAACATATGCATACATACATAGTTAGTATTTATTTATAAACAGCCATTAAAAGAATATAGGGAGTGATATGTCAAAGACAAAATTAAATTAATTGTTTGGACTAGTTGTTTAAAAATAAAGTAAAGGTACAAAAGTGCGTTTTTGTTTTGAGAAATTTATTTACAACAGTCAAATTAACTTTTATAAGGGGAAACATTTTTATGCGTGGGTGTGTAGATCATAGTTTTATGACCTAGGCATTTTGTTTTTAGCTTGGCTCATTTAATTGTTGATGATAATGGATGAATTCAAAATAGAACAACCAATCGCGATATTCTAATAGAAGATCAAAAAATAGGATGTAGTGTAAATGTAGGTAGGAAGCTGCTTATATGATCTGTTAGAGAAAATAACATTTGAAGTAGTGATCACTGATGAGTTGTAAAGGCTATGCATATACATATGTATGTATGTTCATATGTATGTCTATATATACATATAAGTAATTGTTAGCGACAAAGAAAACTTCGAAAATTGATATTGTGTATTGCGTTATACAAGTTGACTTAAAAAAAAAACATTTTTATGACTTTTCTTGTTTTTATAAGTATGTAATTTGGAAGTGAAATGTTTTTCAGAGTATTGCTGTTTTTTTTTATTTGTACCAATCATAAATATTTTTTAAGGTAAAACATTTTTGTTTGCTATATGCGCTTGCGTAGACATTAACGAAACCCAAATTTTCATGCAAGTAGCGATCCTTTTTTATGTAAATTTTTTGCTTATTTTATACACTTATGACCTTTTCATTTGTTGTTGCTTATACATATAACAAACAAATGCAACAACACCGTGTGATTTCATAGACACAAACGTATGCAAATTTGTGATCTTTGCTTCTTTTTTGTTTAACTGAAAATAAAGGGTTATTTATTTTTTCACTTGTTTTTTTACAACAGGAATAGGTATAAAGAAGTATGAATAATTATGACGCCAACATTTACGCAGAAAGAGAATTATACACACCATCTGAGGCAAGTGATGTGCATATGTATGCATGAAGATCCTTTTTAATAGGAATTGTTTAATTGTGCTTTATAAAATTAATAATATAATAGGAGAATATAGAACAGCGCACATACATAAATGTAATCAAATTATTAAATAAAACTGAACCTGAGCATATCCTGTCTCTAGTTATTTAGCGAAACGTTTGTTTTATAAGAAACCTATTTTTACCTAAATACAATTCACAAAGTGTTGTTGGTATTGAGACAGTGCAACAGTATGACAGTATATTACAGTACTGTAGATATAAAGCTATACATTTGTGGCACAATAAAATAAATAAAACATATAAATAGGTATAAATAAATATTTCAATCATTCATTCATTTTATTTGTTTGATATTATTTACATTATTTGTTTCTTGAACAAAGAGTTCAAGATTATTTCTTTTTCTTCTTAATAAATTAACTTAAATTATAAAATTTATATATACAAATATACCAAGTTTGAAGGGAAAAACTTACAAAAACCTATTTAAAATTTTTTTTAATAATTTTAGATAAATTTCAATATTATATATTAAGCTTGAGGTTTTTCTTTTTTTATAAAAAATTTGAAAACATTTATTTTATACAAATTCCAATATTTCGATACAGCAATGTGTGTCAGGGAAATAACACAGTACAACATTTTTCAGTTAATTGATTGCCAACTCAATTCTGTGAACTGTATGTGAAATTAGACCCAAAAAGAAGAATTTCTGCATCATTCGTTTTGTCTTCTTACCTGCGATTTGAAGTTAGTATCGATTTGAAGTTAGTACTATCGTATAGGGGAATTTATCACGTTTTAGGCCCTGTTGTTTGACATAGCTCGACAACCACTAGCCCAATTTAGTTGAAATAAATTTTAAAAAATTAAGAATTACAATTCCCTTAATCTGTTCATATATTGTTTTCCTATACAAGTAACACTTACGAAGTTAAAAATGAATGTATGAAGGGAAAAAATTATTTTTTGCCTAAAAATTTAATTTTTTTTTTTTAAAAATACATAAAAAATCCAAAATGGAAAAAAGTTTCAAGTCTAGTTATTTTTTCGCAAAGTCACATAACCTATGAGCAAAATGAGACAAAGATCATAAAAATCGATGCACGCGCTTCGCTTTTATTCGCAATTGAGTAAATGTATGAATTTCAAAAATCAGTTATAGCCACCACCCTTAAAATAAAAATATAAATTAAAAAATTATCATGCAAAAAAAAACTTTATTTATAAAAACTTAATGAAAATAAAATAATATGCAATTAATACGCAATTATAATATGCATAAAAACAAAATTTAGAACATTTTTTCAATTATTGGCAATATCCATCCTTGTAGAAGTTGACGCTTGTGGTTCTGATGATCTTGTTTTCTTCGTAGGTTGTTCATATTCATGGTCTGAGTCTGTATCGTCATCCGAGATACACATACTATTCAAGGGCGTGTTTCTTTCACTGTGTCCACCAATTTCAATGTCTTCATCTTCGGTGCTTTCTTCAAACTGCATAATTGTGGAACTCCACCAACAAACCTCCGCAAGCAATGCATCCAATTTTTTGCTTTTGAACCGCTTTTCAAATGGCATGGTCACCTGGTGGAACCTCTCTCCTTGCATGTCTGATTCCTGAGGTGATTGTGCCAAAAAAGTATCGAGGTGGTGGTGCAAGAAATGCAATTTCAGCGTCATGGATGCACCGATTTTTTCGAAATAAAACAGCAACCTGTCCACTCGTTGCTGTATCTCTTCTCGCTGGACACGGTTCTTTCCTAGAACGCCTTCTATTACTTCTTTCAATGCGTTCCATGCATGTTGGTGGTCGTGATGCTCTGAAAGCAAATGTGTGAAAGAATCACTTTTGATCAATTTCCGAATAGTAGGTCCATTGAGAATACCTGTTTTAAATACATAAGAAAAACGAAAAAATTATTGGTAATGCGAATGTATAGAAATTAACAAATTAAGATATGACAATATTGAAATGCAGAGTACGATACGTACCGTTTTTAATTTTCTCATCACTGAGTTTCGGAAAGATGGATTTCAAACAGTCAAAGGCGCCGTTAACTTTTTTGACAACCACTTCAACGAATTTCCCAGCTATTCCCAGTTTCATGTGGAGCGGTGGCAACAAAATATCATCCAGGTCCTTTATCATAGGTTCATTGCGTAATTTTAATTGTTTGTTGAGCTCGGGAGTTCTTCCTTTCCAATCTTTACATTGATATTGATTTCCTTTGTATCGTGAATCCCAATTACAAAGGAAGCAGAAGTATTTTGGATATCCGCCCTTTTCTATAATCCCTTGTAGTATGTTGACCACCTTCAGATCGCAACAAATGTTCCATTTGTGTTCATCGTATTTGATTTTCTTCAAAATTTCGCCCAATGCTTCATACGTTTCCTTCATAAAAGATAACTTTCTACTTTTTCCGTGAATCCATTTTAGAAGGGTAGTATAACAACTGTTGCACACTGTGTTCGGCGTAAATTTGCACCACTTAAATCTGCTTCATCGAAATAATTACAATACGCGGTTTTGAATTGCTCAGTAAACAAATTTTTTCGATCTTTTTTCGGACGATATGACCACAAACGTAACAATATTCATCCAAATATGGGCACTTGTTGTTTTCCATATTGATATATTTTATGTTTTGTTGTTATTCACTTTTAAAAAACTGGAGAAAAATCACTTTTACTGTTCGCGTTCGTCGGCACTGGCTGAATGCCAAAAATCGATCAATGCACACCTATAAATACTACGTATTTTTGAATATTTTACTGCCAGGTACTTATAAATGGGCGCATATTTTAAGGGCGGCTGGCTATATACCTGATTCAGCACTTGTACGTTTCAAACTGTGCAAAACTTTCCAAATAATGACCACCCTTAAATGTGGGTGCAATTTCTGTAAAAAAATCATATAGGTAGCCACCGGAAAAACCCAAATAATAAAAAGGTCCACTTTCCGTTTAATTGTCCACGTACATTTATTACCGCAATCATAAAAACCTTTTGTTTATTCCTTTTTTTTTTAATTCTCAGAATCATGAAAAAGGTGTCAATGTTTTCTCCAAATAATGTTGTGCACAAGGTATATTTACACAAGGTAGACTCATTTGGGAGTGTAGACATGCTGCTCTATAAAAATAACCGAGTGGAACGGAGTTGTCAAAATTGTCTTCATATAAATTTAACACACACATGTACAAATTTTGGCTCATATACACGGAATTTGACATTGGTGTTCCAACTTAGGTAAACAGCTGACAAACATATGGGCCAACGAGTTTACCTTGTGTAAATATACCTTGGTTGTGCATATCTCGAGCAAATTTTTGAAATTCATACATTTACTCAATTGCGAATAAAAGCGAAACGCGTGCATCGATTTTTATGATCTTTGTCTCATTTTGCTCATAGGTTATGTGACTTTGCGAAAAATTAACTAGACTAGAAACTTTTTTCCATTTTGGATTTTTATGTATTTTAAAAAAAAAAATTTTAATTTTTAGGCAAAAAATAATTGTTTCCCTTCATACATTCATTTTTAACTTCGAAAGTGTTACTTGTATACTTGTACAATATATGAACAGATTAAGGGAATTGTAATTCTTAATTTTTTAAAATTTATTTCAACTAAATTGGGCTAGTGGTTGTCGAGCTATGTCAAACAACAGGGCCTAAAACGTGATAAATTCCCCTATACGATAGTACTAACTTCAAATCGATACTAACTTCAAATCGCAGGTAAGAAGACAAAACGAATGATGCAGAAATTCTTCTTTTTGGGTCTAATTTCACATACAGTTCACAGAATTGAGTTGGCAAATCATGTGTAGTACTGTGTAATTAAACAATAAAAATAACAAAATAATGAAAAAATAATAACAATTGTCACAATAGAAAAAATTATTTACAATTAGAAAAATTTTTATACAAATAATCTATTACATTCTAAAAAATTTTTTAATTTCCTGTTTTGTTTTTATACACTAAGTGTCTGATTTAAATGTGATTATGATACGAGGATTAATAGAATTGTGCAGGATAATTTGATATATAGGAGATCAAATAAGGATCCCACAAACAAATTACAAAAGATGAATAATGATATTATTCAAGAACTTTTTAATAAAAACATAATCACATCTACAGAGAGGAACAGACTTAAAACAAACGTGGCAATTGCTCCAAGATTATATGGAGTTCCTCAAATTCATAAGATGGACTATCCATTGCTCAAGTATCAATTCTCCATCATATGACCTTTGTAAATATATTACAACAATTCTTAAGAATGTAACAATAAATTCTGAATACAATGTGAAGAATTCTCTTCAATTTAAGAATAAAATAAGACATGTTCGGTTATTTAACAATGAAAAATTGGTTTCATTTGACGTGATTTCATTATTTCCGAGTATACCAATAGATCTTGCTATAGATATAATAGAGGATAAATGGAATATAATTAAAGAATTTACGAAAATTGAAAGGGAAATGTTTTTACGTATTCTTAGATTCTGTATAATAGATAATAGATATTTTCAATTAGATAATAGCATATATGTACAACAAAAGGGACTTCCAATGGGTCACCAGCATCACCAATTATAGCGGATATAGTTATGGAGAAATTATTAGATACTTGTATTGCAAAATTGACTATTAAACCAAGGATTATGACAAAATATGTTGATGATTTATTTTGCATTATTGAGGAATCGGATATAGAAAATGTTTTGGAAACTTTCAACTCATTTCATCCGGACATAAGATTTACTATTTAGAAAGAGTGTAACTTAAAACTTTCATATTTAGATACTTTGTTGATAAGAAAAGGGGATAAATTATTAATGGATTGGTACCAAAAACCAACTTCTTCTGGTAGAATTATTAATTATTTCTCCAAACCTCCAAAGAGGGTTATAATTAATACGGCAAAAAATCTTATAGAAAGAATACTGAGAATAAGTGACATAGAATTTCATAACAGGAATTTAAAAATAATTAGGGATATTTTGAGGGATAATTGTTTTCCAATGGAACTGATATCAAGTTTAATAGGACAATGCAGTAACCATAGGGCAAACAACTTTCATTTAATTGCAGAACCAAACATTTACAAATCACTTACATATATTCCTAAAATATCGGAACGTTTAGAAAAGTCCAAAATATTTGACACAAGGACATGTAAAATAGCACATAAATCATATAATACAGTTGGTAAATTATTTACTAGGACTAAGGATAAAGTACATAAGTTAGAAATGTCGAATGTAGTTTATAAAATACCTTGTAATGGAAACGATAATCTACAATGCAACAAAGTATATGTAGGTACGACAAAGAACAAACTGAAAACTAGAATCTCGGGTCACAAATCAAATCAAAAGTTTAGGAATATTTCATCACAAAAAACAGCATTAACAGCCCACTGTGCCAGTTTAACTCATTCTCCGGACTTTGAGAATGTATCAGTTTTAAACACAGAAAAAAATTATAAACGACGTTTAATGCTAGAAATGTTGCAAATCATTAAAGTACCAGAATTGTTAAGAATTAATTTTAAATCAGACACGGAAAATGTAGCACAAAATTATAGACATTTAGTGTAAAAAAACAAAACAGGAAATTAAAAAATTTTTTAGAATGTAATAGATTATTTGTATAAAAATTTTTCTAATTGTAAATAATTTTTTCTATTGTGACAATTGTTATTATTTTTTCATTATTTTGTTATTTTTATTGTTTAATTATTTCCCTGACACGCATTGCTGTATCGAAATATTGGAATTGGTAAAAAATAAATGTTTTCTAATTTTTTATAAAAAAAGAAAAACCTCAAGCTTAATATATAATATTGAAATTTATCTAAAATTATTAAAAAAAATTTTAAATAGGTTTTTGTAAGTTTTTCCCTTCAAACTTGGTATATTTGTATATATAAATTTTATAATTTAAGTTAATTTATTAAGAAGAAAAAGAAATAATCTTGAACTCTTTGTATATAGATAACATGAAACAAATAATGTAAATAATATCAAACAAATAAAATGAATGAATGATTGAAATATTTATTAATACCTATTTATATGTTTTATTTATTTTATTGTGCCACAAATGTATAGCTTTATATCTACAGTACTGTAATATACTGTCATACTGTTGCACTGTCTCAATTAGGGTAGCCAGATTTTAAATTCGGAAAAACAGTACATTGACCACAAAAAAACAGTACAATCAAGAAAAAAACAGTACATTTTTTTTTTGGCGAAAACACAACTATTTATTTAAATTATTCTATATTTAAAACTTTTGATTGAATATGCAACAATTATATAACGAAAAACACTTGAAATGTGTAAAGCTGGGATCACACGATTGCCGCAAATGCACCAATATGACACAATTATTATTGTGCTTTATTGACGCACAATAATGAAATTGCCCCAACCAAATTTTCTGAAATCACACGATTGCCCTGTTTTATACAAATTTAATTGCCGCTAGTTGGTACAAAGCGAAATGGTTACAACAATTGCCGCAGAACAGTCACATGATTGTTCTTACTTAAATTAATTTGCGAAAACAGCTGTTGTGGTAGCTTTTTTATTTGTTTGAAAGTTCTTGTTAGTTTGTTCATTGAAAAAAATTAAATTTGTATCATATAATTAAACAAATTATTGTTAAATAGTTTTATTTAATTTTTTTAAGATATTCCAAAAATTAACAGTCTGTTCAACAATTTCGTATGTTTAGGTTCGAATAAAAATATTTTTAATAAAAATATTCGCACAGAACAGCTAAATATGCTTGAGAACATACATACATACTTAAAATAATTAATTAAAAAAATCTAAATGCAAAATATATAAATACATACATATTTATTTTCATTACCTACTAAAAGAATCCCAAAAAAGTAAATCTAATAAAAAAAGGCAAATATTAGCGCGTATTGTGTTGTTTGATTGCCGCACAAGAACACAATAAATATTGGTGCATTTTTGTTATGTTTATTGACGCGCGGTTGCATAGCAAACAGTCACACGATTGCCGCACCAGGGTTGCATTTGATTGGTAAAAGCAATCACAATATTGTCCTCGATTGGTACATGAGCCATTTGGTTGTGCGGTCACACGATTGGGGTATTAAAAAGTGTGAAAATTGGTGCATTGCGGCAATCGTGTGATCCCAGCTTAACGACAAAGGAATGATTTCCGTTTTATGGCATTTTAAACGTATACGAAATTACTCCATTTGTGTAAGTAGGACTTTCTTTAAGCATATTGGTAGTTAAAGCAATTTTCACCACACACATAGTTGCACAAATCAAATAGAATTTGAAAAAATGTATGTGTCCAAGTTAATTTTCAAATTTCAAAAAAATTTTAAGCTATTTACGGACAATTTTACCAAGTTCAGCTATAATCTATAAATTCCAAAAAACATAGTTTGGTGTATTTTTATTTAACAAAATCTGAAAATATTAAAATAGTAAAAAACAAGTTTCAATAAAATTTATACGCTGAAAATATTCAATAAAATTTCTGTAAAAATTAACGTAGCTTTTCTTTATTTCAAAAGTAGTTTAGGTAGAGAAAAGTGGTCCGAAAGGAATTAGGTATTTTTATAAATTTTGAGCCCGGAGAATTTTTTAAATTTGTTCGTTTTTCAATTTCACGTGATTTTGATTTTCAGAACTTGCCCGAATATAAAAAAAAATTATAGGAATAAACGATAGTTGTGTTGGAATAAGTATTTATTTACCCCCGTATTTATAAACGATTATTAAATCTTACAAAAGTTTATTAAGGAGAATTTTTATACAAAATTTGTTTTGTAAACCTTTATTAAATTTAAAAATTTTTTATAAATACAGACGTTAGTATTTAAAAAATATAATATTTTTAACAAAATTTCGATTTTGTTTTTATCTTTCTCAGGTGTTTAAAGGAAAATACTATTGGAAGAGGTAGCTACAAAATCATACATATGTCTTAAAAATAATAACATGAAAATATACAACTGCTGCGAATCACCCATTATAATTAAGATGTCTACTGCGTGTTTATGAGAAAACAATGACCACAGCGTAAAAAGTCTTATTATATAAGAGCTTTTTTGTTTGGAACACAACCTTTTTTTAATCTATGTACTGTTAAATATTAGGACATTTTCAAAATATGACTTAAACAGGGTTTTTCTTAATATCTTGGTTTTTTGTAGACTGAACCAAAAAAAACAGTACAAAAAACAGTACAAAGTGTAAAAAACAGCACATTTGCGTACTGTTTTGGACATTATGCATAAAACAGTACAATTGCAAAAAATCAGTACATGTACTGTTAAAAACAGTACGTATGGCAACCCAAGTCTCAATACCAACAACACTTTGTGAATTGTATTTAGGTAAAAATAGGTTTCTTATAAAACAAACGTTTCGCTAAATAACTAGAGACAGGATATGCTCAGGTTCAGTTTTATTTAATAATTTGATTACATTTATGTATGTGCGCTGTTCTATATTCTCCTATTATATTATTAATTTTATAAAGCACAATTAAACAATTCCTATTAAAAAGGATCTTCATGCATACATATGCACATCACTTGCCTCAGATGGTGTGTATAATTCTCTTTCTGCGTAAATGTTGGCGTCATAATTATTCATACTTCTTTATACCTATTCCTGTTGTAAAAAAACAAGTGAAAAAATAAATAACCCTTTATTTTCAGTTAAACAAAAAAGAAGCAAAGATCACAAATTTGCATACGTTTGTGTCTATGAAATCACACGGTGTTGTTGCATTTGTTTGTTATATGTATAAGCAACAACAAATGAAAAGGTCATAAGTGTATAAAATAAGCAAAAAATTTACATAAAAAAGGATCGCTACTTGCATGAAAATTTGGGTTTCGTTAATGTCTACGCAAGCGCATATAGCAAACAAAAATGTTTTACCTTAAAAAATATTTATGATTGGTACAAATAAAAAAAAACAGCAATACTCTGAAAAACATTTCACTTCCAAATTACATACTTATAAAAACAAGAAAAGTCATAAAAATGTTTTTTTTTTTAAATCAACTTGTATAACGCAATACACAATATCAATTTTCGAAGTTTTCTTTGTCGCTAACAATTACTTATATGTATATATAGACATACATATGTACATACATACATATGTATATGCATAGCCTTTACAACTCATCAGTGATCACTACTTCAAATGTTATTTTCTCTAACAGATCATATAAGCAGCTTCCTACCTACATTTACACTACATCCTATTTTTTGATCTTCTATTACAATATCGCGATTGGTTGTTCTATTTTGAATTCATCCATTACCATCAACAATTAAATGAGCCAAGCTAAAAACAAAATGCCTAGGTCATAAAACTATGATCTACACACCCACGCATAAAAATGTTTCCCCTTATAAAAGTTAATTTGACTGTTGTAAATAAATTTCTCAAAACAAAAACGCACTTTTGTACCTTTACTTTATTTTTAAACAACTAGTCCAAACAATTAATTTAATTTTGTCTTTGACATATCACTCCCTATATTCTTTTAATGGCTGTTTATAAATATTTGTATAAATACTAACTATGTATGCCAGGCGCGGATCCAGCTCGAGCCTTAGGGGGGGGGGGGGGGGGGAATTTTTTTTGATACAAAAAAGTACAACATTTGTTTTTGAAAGCTTATTAAAATTCATATGTGTATATTGTATTAAAAAAACTCAACAATAAGGTTAAATGAAATATAAGATCAGTTCAATATAAATTAATTTTTTTAAATAAGCAATTTATGATTTCCTTGTGAGGCAAATTAAGATAGTACAGTCTTTCTTCTGTCATTGTTGATCTGAGCCATGTTTTTATTAAACGAAGGGTAGGAAATGACCTCTCTCTCGTTGCATTACTGACGAGTAGGGCAAGTTTTTTATGGCATTTTTGCCATTTCTTCAATTATTTTTTTAAAAGGCAATTTTTGGTCCAGCTCAACAAAGAATACCTTTTTGCAACATAGAAAAAAAATTTTAAATAAGCTTAGCGAATATGAGGCAGAATCTATTCGAAATGCTAACTGAATAATGCAAAAATCGGACGTAAAAAGTACTTTCAATGCATCTGGTCAAGCCTCTGTAAGTTACAAACAAAAGGGATTTCTATGAGTGAAAGCTTTGGCTTAATTGACAGTGCTAAGGAAAATAATACAAGATGTCAGTATAAAATAATTTGGAACCTTTGGAGCCTAATGCTGCATTAAATGAAAAAGAATATAAAATAAGTTAGTTTTTTAACTGCAAATCAAATCGATTGTGAAGAATATATGTGAAAATAAAAATTTAAAAAATTATATATTTCAAGAATTTTTTAAAGTCTAAAATAAATTTTCGAGAATCATAATCAAAAATGAGTAACGTTGAAAATTTGAAAAGTAAAAAGGTATTGGCATAAGATTGGATAACTTCATAACCCAAGTTAATAGTGAAACATCGCTTTTCGACGTCCGTGGACGCTTGGAAAATTTGGAGAAAATATATGACTATTTCCAATCACTGGACATTGAAATGTCTACAAATCCAGAAAATTTTCCACAACGTGAAACAGAAATGGAGGAGTTTGAAAACAGGTATTTTCGTATGAAAACCAAACTTAACGAGTTGATAGACGCCAGGACGCACTCTACACCACTTGATCAACTTAATTCAATAACAATGCAACAAGATGCCGTGCAAAAGCTTTTGCAAACTCAGACTGCTTTTTTGGAGAAACTATCTGCTCTTCAACTGCCAGCACAGTCAATGTCCCCAGCTAGACTGTCTCAAACGATTAACACCTCAGCACACTCCGCTGATGAGCGATTGCCGAAACTGAATGTTCCCATTTTTGATGGTAAATATTCAGAGATTAAATCATTTTTTGATTTATTCAATAGCTCCATAAATAACAACAACGCTCTGTCTGCTGCCCAAAAGTTTCAATACTTAAAGGGGCTGTTAAAGGATGAACCAGCCAATCTAATACGTCACCTAGCAGTTTCAGACCAGAACTACGAAGAAGCCCTAAAGAAACTACAAGATAGATATGATTAAACCTCGCTGGTTGTGGATTCCTTAATTGAGACATTTTTATGTATTCCAAAATCTGATACTCCACAAGGTTTACGTAATGTCTCCAATGTAGTCGATGAAGTCATCCGTGGCCTTCGTGCCTAAGGAGCTGATGCTGAGAAAAGAGATCCATGGCTGATACACTTGCTTCATAAAAAAGTTGATCGATACACTCTTCATTCCTTCCCTTAATAGTTTTATTATGTTTATAAACGAACGATGTGATGCTTTGGAGCGTATGCCATCGCCAGTTACCGAAAGAATTAACAAACCTCAAAAGTCGGCTCGCGCCTATGATGGGGCGATGAAAAAGGCCTGTGCTGCTTGTCCACAAAGTCGTCATCTGTCTTATTGTCCTTCCTTCAACAAATTGGATAGATATAGAGTTTATAAAGGAGAACCGTTTATGCTTTAATTGTCTGAAATTAAATCATAGAGTCAAAGACTGCCATTCAAACCATGTGTGCGAAACTTGTAGTGCCCATCACCATTCTATAATGCATGTGGATCGAAAGCCGTCAACAAATGTATCTACCACAGCGAATGCTGCTAAGCAATTTTGGTTTTCGAAATAAAACTTTAAAAAAATAAAATAAAATAAAAACCGCTGTTGTGTGTTTTACATTGTGGTCGAAAAATATGACTGTCTTTATTTTTACAAAATCTTAGTTTTAAATACAAAATCTTAGTTTAAAATACAAAGAAAATGCTTATTGGTAATTTCTTATGAACTAATAGGAAAATCAATTGTTTACAAAAAGTCTTATGGTTTTATTTTATTGGTTGGGCAATAATTCTTAAGAAGTTCGTATTTCAAAATCAATTGATCTAGTTTAGAGTTTATTGTTAATTGTGGGCCACCCAAAATGTATTGGAAAAGCAAACAAGCATTCTTGGAAAAGAATGATTAAAATATTTCAAGTGTTTTTATGCATACGTGTTTGTACACAGTGTTGTGGACAAATATGCATGTTAAAGAATATTTATTTAAGTATGTATGTTTGTTTGCTTTTATTGTGAACAAAAAAAATATATTTAATTCTTTTTTTGTAAACATTTAATTCTGGATTTAGTATTTAAGTATTTAAAGAAAATTATAAAGAAAAACATGTTGCTTAAGACTATTTTATTAGGGGTTATCTTAGGGATAAAAATATTGTTTATATGTTTATATGATTATTTTATTAGGGGTTATTATAACTCCCCCTTCGTTAGAGTGAGGCTCCGACGAAGAAACAATGTAAGTTTTTGTTTTTTGTGTTCTAAAATACATTATAATGAAAAGAGCAATCAGAATGATAAAAATTCCTATACTACTGCCAGTATGGATTAAAGTGGTTTTTAAAAGTTTATGCTTAACTATTTTAATCGTTTCGTTAAAGTGTATTTCTTTTATGTCTAGGTCATTAAATGAAGAATTGCTTTCTTTGATTTTTAAAATAAATTTCTCTAAAATGAACATTTCTTTTACATTTATTTTATAATTTTCGTAAGTTCTAAGTTGTGTTTTAACAATGCAGTTTTCGAATTTTAATAGATAAGTCTTAAAATTTTCCAATTTGTATGGGTTTTTACAATTAGTTCCAATTTTATCTTGATAATGCTTAAATATAAGTAAACCAGGGAAAATTTCTCTTTCTTCTTGATTTTTTGTTATATTTATATTACATTAAGGTTCTACATTTTGTATAATATCTGTTAAACAATTATCATTTATTTTTTCTAGGTTTTTGTATTGTAGTGTGTTTGATTTATATGTTTCGTTTTTTAAATAAGAACAGTGTTTTGGTTTAATATTAAGGTTTTATTCTCATTATTAGGAAGTGGTTCGAATATTACTTCAAACAATGATTCATTTAGAAATCTTGGTACACTCAATGTTAAAATTACGAAATTTTCTCTGTATGTGAGGGATACTTTTGTCTGAAGATATGATTCTATTCCATCTATGAAATTATATTCTTCTTTCGTCAGTATGTCCGATGGAATTATTCCTAATTTGGAATTAAAAATAACAAGTCCAATTTCATTTATGTGGTCCATTAATAGGTTTACATCGTTATTTATTTGAAAAACATTCTGAAGAAAAATGGTTTCGTCCTCTAAGTCAAGAATTTTATTTTGTACTTCTGTTTTGAATTTATTTACGTATTTTTGCACGATTTTTTGCTGGTTATTTATGTGGTTTGTAATATTAAATATTTTGTTTGACATAGAAGTGCTTAGATATGAAATTTCGTCTAGAGCTGTCATTGTGTCTCTGTTATTTTTCACAAGGGTATTGATTTTGTTGAATATTTCTTTTTCGTCGTCGCTGTCCATTGTTCCTGTCACATATTTCAGTCCTTTACCTATTGCGTTAACTAGTCCTCGTTTCTGTCTGAATTTAGGTGTCAAGTTTTTTATTTTCGTTTTGCATATGTCCATACTTTTATTCACACTGTCCAATAGTGGGCTAATGTTCGTGTAAGTGTTTGCTAGTTTATGAATGTTTTCTTGTAATATATTTGCTGTTTCCAGATACTGTGTTGTATTGATAACGTGTATTATTTTTATATATTTGTCGATGATTTTTACGTCTTTTATTTTGATTGGTATATATCCATGGTTATTCGTTAGGTCCTGTATGTCGATGAATTGTGCATTCGTAATTATAGAAAGGGTAATTAGAAGTATCCACGTTGTCATCTGGAAAAGAGGGTATTACATATATATGTGTGCATAGAAAGGTTTATTATTTAGCTTTTATTTTGGGGTTGTCTTTGTCTTGAAATTTCTTATTTTGTTTGATATGTGTTTTATAGTATTTGTGTCCTGTCTTAGTACTTTCGACATGTTCTTCATCTATTTTCCTCGATTCAATTTTCCTATACTTTCGATGGTTTTTACCTCCTCTAATTTCTTTAATGTAATTTATACCTTCTTCTATTTTTACATCTTTCCTATTCTTATTAATTTTATTTATGTATTCTTCCTTTTTCCTAGAAATGAGGTCATGTATTTCGCTATATTTATCCTCGTTCACTTTTCCGTTTAAAAAGTCAATTGGTTTAATTTTGGTTGTGCTATGTATTGTGTTGTTGTAAAATCCTATTATTCTAAAGATTTTTTCTTCAGTAGTTTCGTCTTTATTCCTCTCGTCATGTCTTAATAGTCTTATGTGCTCGTTAATAGTGTTGTGTAACCTTTCGATGTCTGAATTTGATGTGTGATTACTACTTGACGTAAAATGTATATTAATATTTTCTTCTTTAAAAAATTCTTGCATTGGGATGGCTTTGAATCCTAACTCATTATCGACGATAATTTTTTCTGTTTTACCGTGTGTATTTATGTACTGCAAGAGCTTAGTTTTGAATTCCGTCCAAGTTCTGCTGTTGATTTTGTAAGCGACTGCATGTTTTGAAAATTTGTCTATCATTGTCATAAACATTTCCTTCTTCAACGTGTGGAATACATCTATGTGTAAAATTTCTCTTGGTTTCGAGGGGGTTTCACTAATTTTAAGTGGTACTTTGGGGGGTTTCCTATCGTATTTTTCAATGGTGCATATTTCACAGTTATTAATAAATTGTGTTATTCTTAGTTTAAGTTGTGGGTTGTAGACTTCTATTTTTAGTTCTTCATAAACGGCTTGTATTCCTCGGTGATTTTTACTTAAATGTTCTTTTTCTATTATTTCTGTTAATTCTTCTTCATCTTTAATATCTCTTAGCATACGAGTGCTTCTGACAATTCTAAATTTATTGTTGTTTGAAAATAGTTCTTCATAAGTGCTCTTGATTGTGTCAAAAAATTCATCTTCTATAAAAATTGCGTTTAATTGATTTGGGTTGAAATGGTTCCTTAACAGGGAAATTGAAGTTTCTCTATCTAGTTCTTTAATTCCTATAACTTTCCTATTATTTTTAAATATTTTTTCACTTTTAATTCTGGCTGCTCCTGAGAAAATCTTATTAATAATAATTTGATTCCTAAACATGTTGATAGGAGATTCGGTTGTTTTTATACTAAGAACTTCTGTTTCTATGGAATAAATATTGGCAGTTTCAGATTCTATTCTTGAAAGTGCATCCGCTTTGCTATTTTTTGTCCCTTTTTTATACCTTATTTCGTAATCGAATTCTGAGAGCTTTAATCTCCATCTTACCAATTTCGAATTTGGTTCTTTTATGGAGAATAACCAAGTGAGTGGTTTGTGGTCAGTTTCGATTATGAATTTTCGTCCAAATAGGTATGGTCGAAAATATTTAGTAGCCCAGACGATGGCTAAAAGTTCTTTCTCAATAGTGCTGTAATTACACTCATGTTCGTTGAGAGTGCGGCTTGCGTAGCAAATGGGGTGATTGTCTTGCGAAAGTATTGCTCCTAAAGCAAAATTACTTGCGTCTGTTGTAAGGGTGAATTTTTTTGAAAAGTTTGGGTATGTTAGGATTGGGTCATGCGTTAATAATGTTCTGAGCGTATTGAAACTTTCTACGTATTGCGGGTCAGCAATGTTTATTTTGGTATCCTTTTTTAGGTATTTGGTCATAGGTTTAGCGATCATGGAATAATCCTTTATAAATTTCCGATAATATCCGGTTAATCCAAGGAATTGTTTTATTTGTTTAGGGGTTTTAGGGATGGGAAAGTTTTTTACACATTCAATTTTTTTGGGATTAGCTTTTATTCCTAACGTGTCCAAGAAATTCGGTTTCTTTTTTTAAGAATTCTGATTTGTCTAATTGTACCTTAAGATTTGCTTCCTGTAAGCGTTTGAATATTAAATTAATGGAATTAATGTGTTCTTGGAGAGAGGTGGAAAAGATGATTATGTCATCTAAATAAACAAGGCAAATTTTGTTTATGTAATCTTTAAGAATATTGTTCATTAGCCTTTGGAATGTCGCTGGGGCTGTCTTCAGTCTAAACGGCATTCTTAGGAATTCATAGTGTCCTCCTTCTACAGTGAAGGCGGTCTTATGAACGTCTTCCTCCTTAATTTCAATTTGATGAAATCCTTTCGCTAAATCTAGCGTGGTAAAATACTGGCATCTTCCCAGTTTATCCAGGATTTCATCAATATTGGGAATTGGGTATTTGTCATCTATGGTTACTTCGTTAAGCTTCCGATAGTCGATGACAAGTCTCCATTTAGGTCTTCCGCTTGCATCGGCCTTCTTCGCAACGACCCAAATGGGTGCGGAATAGGGGGAATTGCTATGCCTGATAATCTTATTGTCAAGCATTTCTTGAATTTGTTTTTGAACTTCATTCTTATGCACATACGGATAACGATATGATTTAGTGTAAATGGGTATATTATCAGAGGTTCTGATTTCGTGTTTTATGGCAGAAGTAAAAGTCAATCTTGTATTTTCCTGATAGAAAATATCTGAGTAAGTTTTTATCAGTTTTAATAGTTCTCTTTTTTCTTCAACATTAAGATGTTCTGTTCTAATTTGTTCTAATAGTGGCTTAATTTCCCTTTCTTCAATTATACTAAAATTTTCGTTAGGGGATCGAAATTTATTTGGGCCATAGTTAACACAAAAAAAATTTCTGTTCTTTGAACCAAAAAAATTTATTTTGTCTTTATCAACACACTTTAACTTTATTGTTTGCACGAAAAATATGTTTTTATATTTGCCGAATACGTAAAAAAAAAAAGAAAAAAGAAAGAATATATATACACTTAAAGTTATTTATCGCTTTACCTTGATGGTGAAGATGTGATGTACTGTGGATGGTTTTGATTCTTTCAAGTTAAATGTAGCTTCAATATCGGATGTCCTTTATGATGAGGGTGTGATGTATTGTGGATAGTTTTGTAGCTTCAATTTCGGATGTCCTTGATGATGAGGATGTGATGTATTGTGGATGGTTTTGATCCTTTTGGGTTAAATGTAGCTTCAATATCGGATGACCTTGGTGATGAGGATGGGATGTAAAAATATTTTTGTTGAAACTCTTGTTGCTAAGATCTTTCGTAGTTAACACAAAATATAAATGTTCAGAAAGTTCACTTATTAAAAGTATGTTAGTTTTTTTTTTTTATATTACGCGCACAAAAATTCAATAGTTTTGTAAAAAATAAGTTTACAAATGTTCTTGATTGAAAGTTCTGTTGCTACGATCTTTCGTAGTCAACGCACAATGCGAGGTAAAAAGTATGATATAATTTTTTATATTACGCGCACAAAAATTCAATAGTTTTGTAAAAAATAAGTTTACAAATGTTCTTGATTGAAAGTTCTGTTGCTACGATCTTTCGTAGTCAACGCACAATGCAACGTAAAAAAGTTCAATAATTAAAAGGTATAACGTTAATATGATCCTTCATATTACGCGCACAAAAAGTTCAAAATTTCGTAAAAAATAAGTTTACAAAGTTTTTCGTTCACTCTTTGTTTTTCCTTTTCCTTTTTTTTCACATTAACGATTTGTAGATGGTATCGCACTAAGAATTAAAATTCAATCACTACCGCGTTAATACATAAACTTCTTCTTTATGTTGGATAGGACTGCGATATCCTACCGACTGCGCCAATTTTGGTTTTCGAAATAAAACTTTAAAAAAATAAAATAAAATAAAAACCCCTGTTGTGTGTTTTACATTGTGGTCGAAAAATATGACTGTCTTTATTTTTACAAAATCTTAGTTTTAAATACAAAATCTTAGTTTAAAATACAAAGAAAATGCTTATTGGTAATTTCTTATGAACTAATAGGAAAATCAATTGTTTACAAAAAGTCTTATGGTTTTATTTTATTGGTTGGGCAATAATTCTTAAGAAGTTCGTATTTCAAAATCAATTGATCTAGTTTAGAGTTTATTGTTAATTGTGGGCCACCCAAAATGTATTGGATGATTTAAATCTGTTTGCAACTTTTGATTTTATTCACAAAAGTCGACAAATTTTAATTAATTTAAGAATTTCATAAAACGCAATATTTGTATGGGAGCCCCCTAAGGGATGGTGATAAAGGGAAAGTATAATTTGAGAAAATGTTAAGAACAAAAAACTAATGGAGGCCAGTCATACATTTTATCCCACTAGGAGTGACTCCTAGGCAGTTGTGGAACCTTTTCTTCAATATATATGAAGAATATAATTTATATGGAAATCCTGTAAAATGATTTTTTTTAATTTTTAAATTCTTTATTCAAAATTATGTACATATATATGATGAATGTGCCAATGCAGAAAATTTATTTTCAATGACATTTTGACGTAAAATTTTTTAAATGCGGTTTTTGTGCCATTTACAATACAAAACAAAAAAAACAAATATTCAAATGTATGCTATTCCAAAGAAATATGCATGCATTATACACTTTCACTTTGCGGTAGGAATTTTGGAAAATCCACAGTTACCGATTAAAAAATTCTTAGAATTAAGAAATAAAGTCATAAATGCTTACATCTTTGTAATTTATTGTGCTTACAAAACCACACAAAACGGTATTTTATTGTGCAGTCGAAACCGCACTAATCGGTCTTGTAAAAAACTTAAATAACATATCGATGCCTTACTTGCTCAACCTCGTAACTTAAAAAAATACGGTTTTGACTTTTTCATATCAAACGATTGCTATTTTTGTGTTCTATTACTGCAACAACTTATTATTTCAATACTTTATCTCAATTCTGTAAATGTTGATAAATTATATTCACGTATCTCATTTACTCCTATTTTCATTACTGCGTCAAACTCTTGCCTTAATATGTGCAGTTGTTAAACAGTTAAGAATTTTAAAAATTTCGTCTTTGCGTAAATTTAGTCTGAAGCGTTGTTAAAGAAGTGATATTCAAATGTTAATGGTGGACTTGCAAACAGTGCAAACAATTTTTCTACTTTCAACTGGAGCAATTTTTAAAGAGTATTATAGTTACTAGCAAACTGCCAAAGCGCGCAAAAAGATTAGAATTGCCTAACTTTTCGCTTCGCTATGCGTTAAGAGTACTTTATGTGACATGTTTCGTATAAGTATGAATATTTCATCTTGGATGTCAAAGCGAATCTCTAACGCAACGCGAAGCAAAAGTTTTATTTGACATGGCCTTAACAGTCTCATTTTAGTTAATTGTGGTTCGAGTTCTTCTTTTGTCAGCTATAATATTTTGTGTTGATACCGTGCAATCGTCATCAGTTCTTTTGAGGTTAAGAAGTTAGTTCATATGTAAGTAAATTGAATTTTATATTAAGTGGCACACAGAAATATTAAACTATTTATCCTATTACATATATTAGAAAGGTTATTCTGCAAAATTCAAGAGTTTTTCCAAATTGAATGGTTTTATAAAACAAGAAACCTTTTGAACACGAACTATGACGAAACAAATGTTATATACGAAATATGTCAGGAATTATACAAGATATCACAACAGCCTCCAATGATCCGACTCTCAATAGCCAGCAGATTAGAAGCAAGCAAATCTATAGATTTTCAACATAAGCAAGTTATTTTTCAAAAATCCGAAAAGAAGATGATAAACTAATATAATGCCATGCTGCCGCGTTCGTAAAATATAACATAAGTACGTGTGTACAGTGCGGTCCTCTAAAGGGGGTTAACTCAAAATTTATATATTTTCAGTAGAGAAAAAAACATGTTTTCTTTTTATATGTAGTCTTATACTTATAAAGGGGGACACAATTGTATTATTTTTAAGTAAAATTCTAAAGAAACAGATCTAAGATTTGTACAGTGAGTACTGTGCATCGATTTCTTGTAAAAAGTAAAAATGGAGAAATCTTGAGTTGACTCTCTTTAGAGAAAGCAGTGCGATATGTAAGTATTCATGCACTTATGTACATAGTATATTCGAAATGTTTAGTCGAAGAGCCCTTGGGGACAAAACTTGTCTCTTTTATGTTGATGTAAATAGGATCCACTTCTTTATTGAATCGACCGGATGACTGCATGCGAATGCTAGCAGCCAGATAACATAGGACCCATGGGAGACGGTGTGACATGGTAATACAACGGGAACTAATGAATGGACCCACGTGACCTGCGCTTGATCACGGCTGCCAATGGAACCTAACATTTCTGAAATAAATTATAATGATTCCTTTCCGTTTTAGGCTTTTCGGGAGGAAGTTTTTTTTTTAATTCAACCAAATTTCACCACAATATCAATTTATATTATCGGATATAATTAAGGGCGTATTTTAATTTTATTGTTAATTTTTGATTTTAATAACAAATTTTTAATCAAAATTTCAATTATTTATAATAATGTATTTAATAAAAATTTTAATTGAATCTAATAATAATAATTTTATTACTGGATTGCTCATCAATTACTTTATTCATTAATAATTTGTTTTATTTAAATCTAATGAGGTAATTGAATAATATATAGATTGTTTCTTAATTATTTTTGTAATTGAATCAATTAACACATTTCTTGAAATCTCTTAGTTTTTTGATCATATTTTTAATTAAAATTTAAAATATCATTTATTGAAAAAAAAAGTGTACAATTTTCAATTTCTACAGTTTTTAGTAACTTGATTTTATGAATTGGGCGATTAAAATCCATTTTAAATTTTTTCTGTGAATCATTGGATAATTTTGGAATAAAGGGGTTATTTGTTTGTATAGGTATGCAACAAACGCGTAACTAATTCATCAAGTATCAAGAATTAATATTACTGTTAATTCAGCAAACTCATATCTCAATATATGCGTTTCATGCTTAAACTAAAGAAGATTAGTATACTATTACTACTAATATGCATAGATGTAATCAATTCTTTAATAATTGCATTTGAACTTTTACCCAAACACCGAAGTATAAAAAGATGAAACGTTTTTTCTCTCTCCTGAAAAGTTGTATTTTTTATACCTGGAACAGGTAGAAATATTAATCGTTCTGCGGTTTCGACTGCACAATTTTTTTTTTTTCATTATTTATTTATTGAATCTTCATATATTAAATATGAACTCACAATAATTAATCAAATCTTAACCTAATACTTCATTTTATGTCCTGCCAGTGCCAGACAAAAATTTTTTCATCACGGGTTCTGTTCACATATATAGGAGTTTATCGCTCATCTAATTGGACAAGTGCTGCAGTGTCTCTTCTTCTTAAGCGAGTGTGGCCGCTATCATTTAAAATATTTCGAGCTAGTGGGTTCGGATGCAATTCAAGCTTTTTTAAGTATTTTACTGCATATTTCGTAATCAGTTTTAACTAATGGAACATTGAGATCCTTGTGAATATTTGAGTTTTTTACATACCAAGGGGCAGCTGTGATTATTCGAAGAAGTTTATTTTGGCGCCTTTGAATTTTTTCGATGTTAGAGGCGGAGGCAGTGCCCCATAACTGAATACCATAGCACCAGATTGGCTTTAAGATGGAGTTGTAAAGTAGAAGTTTGCAGTCAAGACTAAGGACAGAGTTTCTTCCAATAAGCCAATGGATTTGGATGGCTTTTAGTTTCATTTGAGTTAATTTTGCCTCTATATGGGTTTTCCACGTTAAACGGCGATTTAGATGAATACCGAGGTATTTTGCATGCGAATTTTGAAGTATTATTTGGTTATTGATTTTAATAGGGGGGCAAGATTCCCGACGCAAGGTGAATGTTATATGTACGCATTTTTGCTCATTGACATTTATCCTCCATTGCTTTAACCATAGTTCGAGCTGAAAGCTGAGATGCTTCTTGACTGTTTTCGTGCACGCTTAGAAAAGCTGTATCATCAGCAAATGTTGAGGTTTGGGTGATCCTTTCCTAGTTTAGGTATCATGGTGACTTAGGAAACCTTCCACTTTTGAGGATAGTATTCAAGGCGTAAAATTGCATTAAAAATTAAAAGAATAATTTTCTTTACTATGTGAGTTAGCTCCAAAAGCATTTTGTTGCTGATCTTATCAAAACCGGGAGCCTTTTTGGGGTTTAAATCTCAAATAGCCTTTTCGATTTCCCTTATCTCAAATCTTAGAGGAACAGGTTCTCTAGCAGCAACAGGTGGTAATTCGACCGCAATATCGTGAGATATATTTGGGGTCAATACGTTTTTTAAATGATTAACAAACAGATTTCCTTTTTCAACATCAATTCTTGCCCAACTCCCATTCAAGTTTCTCAATGGTGGTTTAGAGACAACTGGCCTTTTGAGATTTCTAGCTGCACGCCATAATGAGTAGTCTGATTGTGGAGTTGCATCAAGTTCCTTTAGATATTTTTCCAGAGAAGCCGTTTTCTGAGTGCAATAACTTTCTTAGTCTTTTTGTACACTCTTTTAGTAAGTTCTTAAGTTGAGGGGATCCGTGCAATTGCCACTCTCTTCGAGCCCTCCTTTTTTCAGACAAGAGACGCTCGACATCTGTGGAATATATTTTAATATGTTTTATTTTTTTGGGGACAATATTGGAATGTAGAACAGCTAGTTTCAAAAAACTGTCAAAATTGTCAATAGAGCGATCTACATACCCCGGTGTACTGAGCGGAATATTTTCTGTGCAATGGGTACTGAGATATGTTTTATATTTTTACCAATTAATTTGCGTAGCTGTCGTCGCTAAGTAACCAGTCGGAGATACAATTCTATTGGGGTTCATTATAGTAACAATTGTAGGTGTGTGATCGGAAGATAATTCTAAGGAAGCTTCAACATGAATCGTTTCTATGGGGATGTTTTTAACAACGCCAAAATCAATGAAATCTGGAATTTTTTGATGATCAGTAGGCTAGAGTTGGGTAGTTCATGAACGAACTAGTTAAATTGAACTACTCAGTCAGATGAACGATGAACTGTCTTTCAGTTTGACAGTTCTTTTCAGTTCAGTAGTTCACTTTAGTCACTTGGGTCTTTTGCGTCAGTCAGTCTTTTTCAGTCAGTTCACTTAGTTCAATTCACGTAGTTCAATTCACATAGTTCAATTCATTTAGTTCAAGGGTTCATTTACTTCGGTTCATGGATGAAAAAGTCAGTACAATTGTACTTTTTTCTGTACTATTAGCATTGCAAAAGTACTGAAGTACTCCAATGACATGTTTAGTACAATTTAAAAATTTCAAACATTTAACATTAAAGTATTTTGGTCTAGGGTTGGAAAAATGAACCATAAAATTAATGAAATGTTTCCAGATATCTGTAGAATTTCTAAAGGTATATAATCTATACTACATTCTTCGGTGAATGTGATTTATATTTTTTCACACCATAAATTCATAAAAAATTTCCTTTATGTGAATACTGTATCGAATTTATTTCAGACTAAATATTAACTACAGTCAAATAAATCTTTTTGCCATTAAATCAACAAAAAACTTATCCTGGCTTTAATTTAGACCTAAGCTTTTTTATAAATTCTTTTTTTTTATTAAGTTGTATGTCTCGAACAAAAAAAAATTATGGCCCATAATCATAGTCAAAAATAAAGTATACTTTAAGAAAACTAAAGTCGACTTTACTTAAGAGCCGACTTTAGGTCTTTCATAAACAAGTTAAAGTATACTTTTGACGTTAAAGTTGACTTTATATATAAAACTAGATGAAGCTGTTTTTAACTCATTTAACAACAGCATCAGCTGTTTTTTGCCAAATAAAAAGGTACTTGCAAAAGGTTAAAAATGTTTATGTTACAAGATATTGGCCGATATTTTGCAATTATTAATGACTTGGAGGAAAACATTTAGGGAAAGAAACACAAAATACATTTAAAGTAAAAGCAAAGCCAAAATATTTTTTAATTTTGTTGTTGCTTTCTACATAAATTCATTTTGCGTGTTAAAAATTTTCAACGCTACAAGATATGCAGTGTTTTATTTATATTTTAATTTTCAATGTCGGCACTTAGAGTTGACACTTGCTTATATTTTGTTATATGTTGTATGAAAACATTTTCTACATTTGAGGTGGCACCCAGTTAAAGTCGGTTTAATTTAAAACATACATACTTTAATTTTGACTATGGTAGCAAAATAATTTAAAGTAGGTTTTTGTTTTAAAGTTGTTTTTAAATAGAACCGACTTTAGCGTTTGACTATGATTATGGGCCTATATGTTTAATACGCTTTTTCTAATTAAAAGTAAGGGAACAAATCTAGTTTACCGACGCAGCTCCAAATAAAAAAAAAAGTACGTAGGGTGATAGAAAATTGAAAAATAAGAAGAAAAAATTAAATAAAAAATTGGCGCAAACGCTTAGTTTTCGAGTTATGGACGTTTTTAGTTTTCATAGAAATGTGAAATTTTTCCACTACATTTCTAAAGGTATATGGCCAATATTGGTATCATTTTGAAGGTTTTTACTAGATCTTTCCGGATATATAGAATTTATTTAAAAATTTTAAACTCTTAAGCTCACATTACAGTTTTTGTGTACTTAGTGTATAATACATATATTTAAAGATTTTCTTCTCTGTCGTATAACAAACGCCGGCTTCGCTAACTAAAGCTTCTCTACATAGCCGGCCTTAGGCCGAGCGCAAGGATTTTCTCCTCTATGGTATAACAAACACCGGCTTCGCTAACTAAAACTTTTCTGCACCTAAAAAATGCGAATACAAAAACAAAATACATATTTGCAATCGTGAGCAAATTACCTTTAATTTGAGTACCCACACATATCACTAAGTAGGCGGGGCAGATTTTTGATTCCAGAGGGCCCCACGGGCCTCAGCCCCCTTAAATTTTAATTATGGTTTTTTTCTTTTTTTATTCTGAATTGGGTGGCAAATTTTTTTAGTTTTTTTCGTTGCCCTTTAAGCTGCACTTCAGCCAAATCACATATTTCTATGAAAACTAAAAACGTCCATAACTCGAAAACTAAGCGTTTGCGCCAATATTTTTATTTAATTTTTTCTTCTTATTTTTCAATTTTCTATCCCCCTAGGTACGTTTTTTTTTTATTTGGAGCTGCGTCGGTAAACGAGATTTAAGCCAAAGTAAGGTTATGTAGAAGCGTTTGCGCCAATATTTTTATTTAATTTTTTCTTCTTATTTTTCAATTTTCTATCCCCCTAGGTACGTTTTTTTTTTATTTGGAGCTGCGTCGGTAAACGAGATTTAAGCCAAAGTAAGGTTATGTAGAAATTTATCAAAAATCTAATTTCCTACATCAATCATACTTTGATCTCCTTGAAAAATAATAAAATGATTATATTGTTCCTTGTTATACCTGAGCCCAAATTACGGCATTTAAATTGTTATTTCGATCGATATCGACTTCCATAAGTTGGGCTCTGATATGAAATATACGAATACTTTTATATGGGATTCAAATAAAGACTGTAGCATGATTTATTAATATACATACAATCAATCGCCGTAAAAGGGGTTTTTAGCGGGATACCAAATCCAAAAGAAACTTACGTATTTGTACCCTGTTCCACTATCATCTTAAAAAAATAAGCTAATAATTCTTCGTCTAAAATTTTTATTAGTTACATAACTTTTTTGTTAATTGGCAAATAAATAATGCAAATATAAATGTAGGGTAAAAGTGAATTTTAATGTATGTTTATATATATATATGTAATATTAGAACAATAAAAAAATATATTTGTGATTTAGTACAATTTTTATCGAATTAAGTACAACTTTGAGAATGTAATTTATCATCCCTGCTTCAATTGCTTTTCACTTGAT
Source organism: Pollenia labialis (assembly GCA_949318255.1). Taxonomy (NCBI): domain Eukaryota; kingdom Metazoa; phylum Arthropoda; class Insecta; order Diptera; family Polleniidae; genus Pollenia; species Pollenia labialis. The sequence continues at coordinate 47,277,273 of OX439140.1, forward strand.
TTCTTATGCTTTACCGAATTGATTGAAAAGAAACAACCAAGGCGAATTCAAACAGGTAAACTCATCTCTACAACTACAAAAAGCCCCATGTATTTTGTTTATACAATTTTATGGTTAGTTGTCAAAATTTTTTTATTGCAAATTAAAATTATCACTTTTTTATAAAAGAAATTAATAAATTCACTTCAATCATTCGCAGTTTTGAAATTTTTTTATTATAAAAATAATATTTTTAACACTTTTCATTCAACTTCTTCTCAAAACAAAATCATATTTTGACGTTTGACCATATTTTTTAATTCGCCGTGGAAACAGCTGATGAACGGCTGACGAGATGAGTTTACCTGTTTGAATTCGCCTTGGAAACAACAATATTATTAGTGTCTATACGTCTATACCCTACAAGAAATGAATGACCGAGTAGTCATTTTCTTAACACCAACGTGAAAAATGTGACTATTCGCTCATTCATTTCTTGTTATATTTTATATGTAATAATATAAAATACTTGTTTCTTTTACTCATTCCCAGATTACCTTACTGCCCGTCTATACCAGAGATAATTATTGCCACATACATTGCATTGCAAAATTATGTTATCTTTAATGTAGACAGCAATTTTTTGTACATATTTATTGCTAACAATTTATGTTGCAATAATTGTTAGTCCATTTTCGTTGACAATTATTGCTTACAAAAAACGTCAATTTGGTTGTCAGTTGAAAGAAAGAAGCAAAAAAGAAAGAAAATAGAAGCACATTGTGTGAGAAAGATTAAGTTTTTGAAATTGCAGCAAATTATAATTATAGTAAAATAATTAAATTAAAAAATTAAATAAACACTAAAATAAAATTGCAAAAATAATGATTTTTTCCTTATTCGATCTTTATTGTTAAAATTAATATTAATTTGTTTAAGTTCGAGTTCTTTTTTATAAAAAAAATAATAATTTTACATTAACAAAAATAAAAAAATTAATAAAATTAATAATTTTGTATTAAAAATGACCTCAAGCTTGTAGCAATTCTTTACAATTCAATGTCGCTGATTTTAAAACTACACTTTTTTTATTCGGAAGCTTTTTGACTCTAAATCAGTTTCAAATATCTTATCAAACAATTGTAAAAAATTAAAGATTTTTATGTTTTAAAAATTCATAAAAAATAAATATTGCACGCAAATCACAGCTGATAGAAAAAAAAGTGCAGTTTTAAAATCAGCGACATTGAATTGGTAAAGAACTGCTACAAATTTTCTAGCAACACAAAAAATTTTTCATTTTTTTCCCTTGTGTTATACAAGTTATAAAATAAAATCTTCTAAATTTATACTTTTATGGCAATTTCGTAATAGTAGAATGCTTTTCAAATGGGATGAACTTAATTTTTTACGTTGCTTGGAACAAATAAATTTTAAATCCGAAAAATTTTGTTCGCATAGGTAAGTAGTGCCGAATAAAGAGAGGCACCTCAATGAATTTTTTTTAGTTCAGGTTAGAACTCGCCATCCAAATCTTTCCAGAACTCTACAATATTATTTTCGTCTGGGGCATTTACTTCGCTTCGTAGTATGATTAGTTCTGATTGAATATAAAATTCGTAGTTGCTTACATCGCAACGAAAAGGGTTTTCGAAAAGATCTAAAAGCGGTTGTAAAATTACAAAATCTTGAAACCTGTCTTGAAAATGATTGAAAAGTGTTTCAAATATTTCGGCATATTCATATCTTTTGTCGATTTCGAGATTTCTGTAAACAAGTGAAGTTTTTGGAAAGTTGGAAAAATCACCACTTTTAATTTGGGAAAAAATTAGAAAAAGTTTTGTTTTAAAATTGTGAATGATTTTTGACCTGCCACAAAAGCTAAGTCTAAAATAAAGTTAATGTCTTTTAAACACATAAAGTCTATTCAGGCAATCACCGCGACTTAGCCACCGAACTTCTGTAAATATTTTCAGTTCACAATTCACAGCATTTTTGTTTTTTAAAAAGGTTACAAATTTTCGGTGGATAAGCGCATGATGTCCGCCTCGAATTTTATTTATTATATCCTCTGCTGTCTTCATAGCTGGGGGTCGATTCTGGTTCTGTGAAACTGTGAAATGAAAACTTTTTTCACATTTTCATAGAGTTTCTGATTCTCGTTTAGTGAAAAAATGATAAATAAATTCAAATGTTTTCATATGAGAAGAACAAATGGAATGAAACAAATTGTTTTCACATTTTCACAGTAATATGATTCTTGTTCTGTGTAACAGTGCAAAGAAGTGTCACAAACTTTTCATTTATGTCATATTTTTACACTATCATTTTAACGGTGAAAAATAAGTTTAAAATTATTTAGAGAAAAATATGGACATTGCCAACGATAAATAATAAATAAATTAAAGAAATAAAAATTATAATCTTCTAAAAGAAGCATATTTACAGATATCATATTTTTACACTTTCATTTTAACGGTGAAAAATAAGTTTAAAATTATTTAGAGAAAAATATGGACATTGCCAACGATAAATAATAAATAAATTAAAGAAATAAAAATTATAATCTTCTAAAAGAAGCATATTTACATATTTTATTTATTATATTCATATAAAATGCCAATTTTTGATAAAATAAAAAACATTACTGACGAAAAACGTTAATAATGTTTTCTTACATTGTACCATTCCGAATTTATTTCGATAATTCTATTAAAACTAATAATCCTAACATTTTTTAAATTAATTATATTTTTTGTGTATTTGTATAATTTTACACTTGATTAAATGACAAAGTAGATATGTAATTACCATCGGCGGTGAAGAATTAAGGCTAAGCGACGGCTTAAAGTATATTTAAAGCCGCCTACAACATGTTAATGTTTTATATTTAATAACATATTACTAAATTTATCTTTATTTGGCCTTTTATTTGTGAATGAGTTCACAATTTTTTGGGCTTATGGTCATTTTTTAAAGCTTTTTTTTAACTTGCAATGAATGTATGTTTGGGTGAAACCTTGCAACTCCATTTGAAGCAGATACATACGTTCAATTGACTGAGCTTAAATTATGTACACACGCTCAGTTTGGATGACAATGCATTGTAAACCATGGTGGAATAAGTAGGTGGCATCGTTACGGCAACAAATACAACATTACAACAAAATTGGATTTACGTCGAAAAATACTTTTAACAAAAATCAAAGCATGCCGCTCTACGTGATGAAATACATAAATTTTTAGCCAATTTTTATTTAATTATGGTCAATATCTTATTTATTTTAATTTTATATCATCAAAAACTTTAATAAAATACAATAATCATAATCAGCACAAAACGTGGACTTTTTGTAAACATAAACAAAACTTTGACAAGCGGTGAGTACCGTAGGGAATCTGAATGCGTAATATAGCTGGTCAGTTTGTGACTGCGGTAGCCAACTTCAGGTTCCAATGATCGTCCATGCGTGATCAAATATCACATCCTGCCCGAGGTGTCTCTGCTTTAAGCTGAACATGGCGGATCTAGAGTGGACGCTCGATAAAAACCCGCAATCCCCGATGTTATCCGAACCGTGTCCCTGGGATGAATGGCACTGCGTGAGTGTGTCTTTTAACGGTGGCCTCCGGACACTGGCAATGTCTCGGTTGTAAGTTGTGCCCACCTATGGCATGGGGCTCTGTCATATGGTGTACTACCAAAACCCCCATTCTAAAGAAAACAACAAATGGATTTAGAAACTAAAAATAATATCGAAAGTGTCCCTATGGACACAAATGAACCTGTGTTAGGGTCTTTGGAAGCGGAAGCGAAGCGGAGAAATCCGTGAGCGAACCTTTGGATGATATCCTAGTGCAGGGGGATGCTGGTCCCAACGCCACTGAGATATCTATCCCAACGGATGAAGAGGATGCGCTCCTGGAATCAGTGCCAAACACGCAACAATCCTCCTCAGCCGAAACTAACCAGGGTGCGGAAGGTAGGATCAAATTGCCTGGTTCTGCACGTAGGCGTCTAAAGTTCTACCTGAAAGAGGGTATGAGCCTTGAAAAGGCACGAGAGCTATGCCAAAAACCTATGAGGGAAGTCCGCAATGAGTTGTGTGACCTGAAAATTCCCAGGAAGAGGGTACGTTCGGACGGTTCCTCGCCGGACAAACCAAATCCTTCCAAACGGGCTACAGGCAGCATAGCGACTGGCGCGACTACCGCCAATAGTGCCAGTACAAAAGCCTCAGGGACAGGTAACCAAAATGTCCAGCCCACATACGGTGAAATGGTCGATGTCATCAGGTTGGGAGTAATCCCACCAGACTTTCCGACGAGTGTATGGACAGAAGATAAGCTGAAGCTTATCCAAACTGCGGTCCTGGACAAGATTGTGGAGCTCAAAAAGGGTAGCGTAAAACCACAGCTTGCAGGCTGCAGTTTTAAACCAGGTTGGCTCACTTTCAACTGCAAGGGAGAAAAGTCAGCCGATTGGGTAAGGGAACATGTTCCCTTAATAAAACCCTGGAAGGATGCAGTTTTGAAGGTCGTATCTGAGGAAGAGGTACCAAGGGCTGAAATATTCATTGGATATTTCCCTGAGAAGCCCGACACACCCACCAGCAGGATTCTGTCTCTTGTAGAAGGACAGAATGACGATCTCTCCGTCGAATTATGGAGAGTGCTGAATCGGGTCAGCAAAGGTAGCATTGCTGAGTTAACCTTTGCAATTGACCCAAACTCGGCATCCATAATAAGGCGGAAAAATCATTACATTGGCTACGGGTACGGAACAGTCCACATTAGGCCCACCAACCGTCAACATCAGCAGTGCATGACGTACCCAGGAGGACTGAGCCACGTGACAAAGCCGGCCGGATAAAGGCCGCCACGGTTAAAGCTAGCAGTTCAGGGGAGAGTTCGGTCAAACCGTCCACCTCTGCCTCGGCTGGGAATCCTTCCAATACTGGAGGGGTCAAATCGGGCCCAACGGGTAAGGATCGCCCGGCACGTACGTCAGTAAATGACAACAACGGAGCTGGCGAGGTCCCATCGGGCTCGAGGGGGCATGCTCCGAACATCAGGAGAAAAACCTCCACGAGCACTACCACGACCTCGTATAGCAGACCGCGAAAGGGCCACGGTACAACCGCTGAGGAAGCGGCATTATTAGGCACCAACCGCGGAAGGAAGTTGGCGGGTAGAAACAGGAGGAAGTAGTGTACCCAATCGCCAGTAGTTTAAATAAGGGTACCAGGCATCTGAAGTGCCTTCAGGTGCACCTACACCACGCCAAGGCAGCGTCGTATTTGCTATGTCGTAGGTTCACCAAAAACCACCTGGATATCTGCTTCATCCAGGAACCATGGGTTAACTCTGGGGCTATTCAGGGGCTCCACAACGATCAAGGTAAGATTATTTATAACTCTGCAGCTTCGAGGCCGAGAGCGGCTCTCCTAGTCAGAGAGGATTTAATCTATTTACCTATTTCAGAATTTCTGCACGGGGATCTGGTGGCGATCAGGGCGAAGATCCCATCCATTGCGGGCGAACATGAGGTCGTTATCGCCTCTGCCTACTTGCCAGGAGATGCTGATAGTGCTCCTACTCCCGAGGTCACTGAGCTGGTATCATATTGCCAAATGCGCGGCCTTGGGTGGATTATAGGCTGTGATGCAAACGCCCACCACACTGTATGGGGTAGCACCGATATCAACAAACGGGGTGAGTGTTTACTTGAGTATATTTGTGTAAACAATATATTTGTAGCAAATAGGGGCGATGAGCCCACTTTTAGGAACGTTATTAGACAGGAGGTCTTGGATCTCACACTTACTAGTAGCAATCTTTCATATGCCATTAAAAACTGGCACGTTTCGAGTGACATTTCGTTGTCGGATCATCAGTATCTGTTGTTCGACATCGAATGCTCTTTGACGTTTGTTCAAACGTATCGCAACCCTAGAAACGCGAACTGGGACATTTTTCGCCATCACTTGGCTCTTACTGGGTACATGTCGGGGGATTTGATTACAAGCCCAGTGGACATTGATTTTGAATCCAATACACTTTGTACGAACATCCGGGAGGCCTTCGTAGATAGCTGCCGGCTCCAGATCCGCAGGCCTAAAAGGGATGTTCCATGGTGGAATGAACATCTGGAGAGTCTGAGGGCTGAAGCCAGACGTTTATTCAACAAAGCTAGGGAAACTGGTGCGTGGAGCATATATAGGGCTGCGCTCACTAGATATAATAGGGAAATCAGGAAGTCCAAGAGGTCAACCTGGCGTGAATATTGCGGCAGGATTGACAGTCTTCCTGAATCACTCAGGCTGCAAAAGGCGCTTTCGCAGGACCTCACTAATGGTCTTAGCACACTTAAGCGGCCAGATGGTACATTTACTGAGTCGCCAAAGGAGACCTGTGAGCTCCTACTAGCGACCCACTTCCCAGATTCTCTACCCTTCTTGTCACCAAGAGTGTCCACATGGTCGCCCTCCGCGTCCAAAGGGAATATAAGGTTGGCGGGTAGAATCTTTGATGTGAAACGAGTGGCATGGGCTTTATCCAAATTCAGTCCATTCAAATCACCGGGACCGGATGGTATCCTTCCATGCTGCCTTCAGCAGGTGGGGAGTGCTATCGATTCCCAAATGACTAGGATCTTCAGATCCAGTTTACTGGCGTGCCACGTACCAGAACCATGGAGAGAGGTTAAAGTGGTCTTTATACCCAAGGTTGGGGGCAAGTCCGGACATCTGCCCAAGTCCTACAGACCAATAAGCCTCAGTTCGTTTTTCCTGAAGACCATGGAAAAACTAATAGATAGATTTATAAGGGATGAATGTCTATCGGATAACCCGATACATCGCTTTCAGTTTGCCTATCAATCGGGCAGGTCTACGGTGACCGCAATCCATCACGTCGTGGGTACGATTGAGAGGGCACTGGGGGCAAGGCAAATAGCTCTGTGTGCGTTCGTCGACATTCAGGGAGCCTTTGACAACACTTCCTATGATGCAATTGACTTTGCTCTAACAAGGAAGGGTATTCCAGTTCTCATAAGGAATTGGATAAAGGAGATGCTAGCATCTAGGGTGATTAAGTTGGATCTGGGTGGTTCGTCGATGACCATTGAAGCAACCAAAGGCTGCCTACAGGGTGGCGTTTTATCGCCTCTATTGTGGACCTTGGTTATCGATGAGCTATTGGAAAAACTTAATAACCTGGGCTTGCGAACCTATGGATATGCTGACGATCTGGTTATATCTGTGACCGGTTTTGATGATGCGACGATTTCAGGGGCCATGCAGCGGGCCCTGGACTTGACACTTAGCTGATGCAGGGAGAGGGGACTTAACATTAATCCCGCAAAGACTACCCTGATACCATTCACCAGACGGAGAATTCTGAGGCTGAAAGAACCGACCCTTAACGGAGAGGTTATCGGATTCTCTAATGAGGTGAAATACCTAGGAATCATTCTGGACAAATCCCTCAACTGGAACGCTCAGTTGGTACATGTCACTAGAAGGGCGTCTAGGGCAATATATGCCTGTCAAAGACTCTTCGGAAAGACATGGGGGCTGAAACTCCGGATGATCCACTGGTCTTTTGTTGTTATTATTAGACCAATATTTTGCTACGCCGCCCTGGTGTGGTGGACTAAGACCGAACAGGTCAAGGCTAGAGTGATACTTGATAAGGTCTACCGCCTGATCTGCATTTCGATCACGGGTGCCATGAGGACCTGTCCCACTCTGGCTTTGGGAGCTATCCTGCACATTCCTCCGTTGCACATTTCTATAAGGGAGGAAGCCTGCAGGGGTGCTAGCAGGATGCCGCGCATTGCTGAATATAAAGCAGGGGACCTGGTGGGTCACATGCGGATCCTGGAAATCATTAGGGATGATCCATCCATTATGGTGGGTGATCATATGCTGCCTACTTTGGCATTGGATAGGAATTTTAATGTCCTTATACCTGACAGGGACCAATGGGCGAACCAATCCTGGTGGAGTGCATGCGCGGACCAGGTCTGGTTCACGGATGGTTCGAAACAGGTAAACGGTGATACTGGTGCGGGCATCATGGGCCCGGGTTTCCAAAGGGGCTTGCCAATGGGCAAACGGCCGTCTATATTTCAGGCGGAACTCTACGCCATCATTGAATGTGCTGGGGAATGTCTAAGGAGGAGGGCAAGGGGCTTGAGACTTTATATAATGTCAGATAGCCAGGCCGCTCTTAGGGCACTTTCTTCTTTGGAGATAAAGTCAAGGTTGGTCTTGGACTGTTTTGCGTCTCTGAATGAGCTAGGGAAACACAATGACTTGAATTTGTGTTGGGTTCCCGGCCATGAGGGCCATGCGGGCAATGAAAGGGCTGATTGCTTGGCAAACAGGGGCGCTCGTCGTCCATTTATAGGTCCTGAGCCTTTCTTCGGCGTCCCTGTGGGTCACATCAGGGGGACGCTACAAAAATGGTCCGAGCGTGAATTCCTTCACGCATGGACGTCCACTTCTGGATTGAGACAGTCCAAAAGATTTGTAACTCTGTCCCGGCACAGGGCAGGAAGATTTCTGATGCTTGAAAAAGCGGAACTTCGACTGCTCGTTGGCCTATTCACGGGGCACTGTGGTCTCAGGTACCACCAGTTTAAGTTGGGTAATTCACCTACCAAAATGTGCAGATTCTGCGGGTTGGATGATGAAACGTCGGAACATCTGCTCTGCTGCTGTCCCGCCCTGGGGACTTTTAGGCGGAAATTTTTCGGGGGGCATACAATGGGCCCGACCGACATCTATAATCTTCCACCGGGCAAGGTAATGGGCTTTATACGCGGCCTAAACTTGACCTGGTGAGACATATAGGCTGCACAAAAGATCCTTTGGGTCGGGGTGCACATGGCCTTAACGTGTATATACTACTATATACTACTACTACTTGACATAAACCTAGACAAACAATGCAGGAGCGAAAAATCGTCATCTGGCGTAGTGCTGCCACCTGTTTATTTCACCATGTTGTAAACTATGAAACGTCATTCTAAATCTAACATAGCAGCACAGCCAAAATGGCGGTCTAGCTATTGTTAATGCAATCCTATAATATATGTATCAAATGAAAAGGCTTTCTAAGAATAACCCGAAAGCTTAAACCAAAGAAATTAAGGCCCAGGCCCACGATGTCGACAATAACATTTCCTTCGTATATTTGTTTTGAAAACAACAACAAATTTTAGTTTTTTATTATTGTTTTCAATATAAATATGCGAAATCTTGTAGACATCGTGGGCCTGGCAGTAACTTTTACTTAAAAATGTTACTAGCAACTAATAGAGGCATTACCTTATTTATAATCAGGTATGGGCACCACTACATTGAAAGCTTTGCAAGTGTGGCATTGTATTGGTTTGTTTACGTTTGCATTTGTTGGTTTTATGCTCTTTTGCTCTTTGTTTTTTGTAATAATACCCTAAAAAGAAACTTTCACTAAAGTCAATAACATTAATTTCGTAGATGTCAGTTTTATGCCAAAATTATTTACTGCAATAAATATTTTGGGGCTTAAGAGCGGGAAAGATGTTTACCCAAAAAACTCATTTGTCAACTCATTGATTGATCGATTTTACATTTTTATGACTGCTCTTGTTTTTTTTTTTTTTTTTCATTATTTATTTATTGAATCTTCATATATTAACACACAATAATTAATCAAATCTTAACCTAATACTTTATTTTATGTCCTGCCAGTGCCAGACAAAAATTTTTTCATCACGGGTTCTGTTCACTTATATAGGTGTTTATCGCTCATCTAATTGGACAAGTGCTGCAGTGTCTCTTCTTCTTAAGCGAGTGTGGCCGCTATCATTTAAAATATTTCGAGCTAGTGGGTTCGGATGCAATTCAAGCCTTTTTAAGTATTTTACTGCATATTTCGTAATCAAAGTTTTAACTAATGGAACATTGAGATCCTTGTGAATATTTGAGTTTTTTTACATACCAAGGGGCAGCTGTGATTATTCGAAGAAGTTTATTTTGGCGCCTTTGAATTTTATCGATATTAGAAGCCGAGGCAGTGCCCCATAACTGAATACCGTAGCGCCAGATAGGCTTTAAGATAGAGTTGTAAAGTAGGAGTTTGCAGTCGAGACTAAGAACAGAGTTTCTTCCAATAAGCCAATGAATTTGTATGGCTTTTAGTTTCATTTGAGTTAATTTTGCCTCTATATGGCTTTTCCACGTCAAACGGCGATCTAAATGTATACCGAGATATTTTACATTCGAATTTTGAGGTATTATTTGATTATTGATTTTAATAGGGGGGCATGATTCCCGACGCAAGGTGAATGTTATATGTACGCATTTTTGCTCATTTACCATTATCCTCCACTGTTTTAGCCATATTTCTAGTTGAAATATATGATCCTGTAAATAACGAGATGCTTCATAACTGTTTTCGTGGACGCTTAGAAAAGCTGTATCGTCTGCAAATGTTGAAGTTTGTGTGTAGTAGCTCGTTGGCATGCCCGAAGTATAAATTAAGTATAATAGAGGCCCCAGAATGCTGCCCTGTGGGACTCCAGCGCCAATTGGCTGAGGTGAACTAAATAATTTTCCTTCTTTTATAATAAATTGACGACCGACTAAGTAGCTTTCTAGCAGCTTGTGTGTGTTTGCTGGAAAATTTTGCTTCAATTTATGTAATAAGCCTTCATGCCAGACTTTATCAAAAGCTTGAGAAACATCGATGAAGAGAGCGGAACAATATTTTCTTTCTTCAAAGGCTTTTCTTATGGCGTTTACTATACGATGGGTTTGTTCAATTGTGCTGTGTTCTCTTCTAAAGCCGAATTGGTGGTTAGGAATACATCTATTTTCACTTAAGATTGGAGTAAATTTTGACACTAACAGCCTCTCAAACAGCTTTGATATATTAGAAAGTAAGCTTAAAGGCCTATATGACTCAACTTTTGTGTGATCCTTTCCTGTTTTAGGTATTATGGTGACTAAGGAAACCTTCCATATTTGAGGATAGTATTGAAGACGTAAGATAGCATTGAAAATTAAAAGAATAATTTTCTTTGCTGTGCTGGGTAACTCCAAAAGCATTTTGTTGCTGATCTTATCAAAACCAGGGGCTTTTTTGGGGTTTAAATCACAAACAGCCTTTTCGATTTCTCTTATCTCAAATCTTAGGGGAACAGCCGCTCTAGCAGGAACAGGTGTTAACACGACCGCAGTATCGTGAGATATATTTGGGGTAAATACGTTTTTTAAGTGATTAACAAACAGATTTCCCTTTTCGTTATCATTTCTTGCCCAACTTCCGTTCAAGTTTCTTAATGGAGGCTTAGAGGCGACTGGCCTTTTTAGATTTTTAGCTGCACGCCATAATGAGTAGTCAGATTGCGGAGTTGCATCAAGTTTTTTAAGATATTTTTGCAGAGAAGCCGTTTTCTGAGTCTGTAGTAACTTTCTTAGCCTTTTTGTACACTCTTTTAATAAACTCTTTAGTTGAGGGGATCTGTGCAATTGCCATTCTCTTCGAGCTCTTCTTTTTTCAGACGGGAGACGCTCAACATCTGTGGAATAAATTTTAAAATTTTTAGTTTTTTTTGGGGTAATACTGGAATGTTGCACAGCTAGCTTCAGAAAACTGTCAAAATTAAGAATAGTGCGATCTACGTATTCCGGTGAACTAAGCGGAATATTTTCTGTGCAATGGGTGCTGAGATATTTTTTATATTTTAGCCAATTGATTTGTGTAGCTGGCGTCGCTAAGTAACCAGTTGGAGATGCAATTCTATTGGGGTTCATTAAAGTAACAATTGTTGGTGTGTGGTCGGAAGATAATTCTAAGGAAGCTTCAACATAAATCGTTTCTAAGGGGATGTTTTTAACCACACCAAAATCGATGACATCTGGTATTTTTTGCTGATCAGTAGGCCAATATGTTGGTTGTCCGCTCGCTATCACATTCAAATCCATTTTAGAAATAGTATTAATTGAACACGACCCTTTGGTGTTATAAGTCGGGACCACCAGATGGTTTGTTTAGCGTTATGATCGCCATTGGCCAGGAAACAAGGTCCTAATGATTTAAAATAATTATAATATTGGCTTTCTGATATTGAATATCTAGGTGGGGAGTATAACGATGAGATTACTACGATTCTATTTAATTCTTCAACGCAAATTTGTTGCTTGAAGATAATCTTCACGATGATCACCTATGAGGTAGTGTTTGTCTCTGGTTTTTATTAAAATGGCAGAACCTCCACAAGCTCTATCTCGAGGGTCCTTGGTATCATATAGTATATAATCATTAATTTTAAACGTATTTCTTGGGGTCAAATGTGTTTCAGAAACCATCATGACATCAATTTGTTTACTTTTAAGAAAATATTCTAATTCATTTTTATGTTGGCGGATGCCGTTTGCGTTCCAAAAACAAATTTTTAAACAGTTCATGGCTTGTTAAGAACAGCTTGCAATAACATTGATTGCATTCTTAGAATTTCCTGCATCATATTACCCATTGTGTTCGTAAAATTATTTACGGTTTGCACTAATGTTTCCATGGTTTTTTCTAAACGAGTTAAATTAGAAACTGGAGTTTCGTCATTACTTGGCGAGGCCCCTTGCATTGGCACATGGTTTGATTTTAGGACGTTAGCGTAAGAGGTCCTGTTATTACCAGGCTGGAGGGCTTGAATTGCATTTGTGTTTACTTGGTTTGCAACCTGCGTTTGAGGGGTATTTGTTTTCGGTCCAACCGTTTGCTTAACGATATTATATACAGGGCATCCTCTATAATTGGCAGTGTGATTGCCGCCACAGTTGCTACATTTTTTTACGTTGGGATCGGTTTTAGACTTATCGCAAGAAACTGTACCGTGTAGTTCTCCACATACTACGCAAACAGGGGGTAAGTAGCAGTATGCCTTGGTATGGCCAAATTCTTGGCAGTTTAAGCACTGAACAGGCCCATTTTTTTTGTGCGGCACCTCAATTGTGATTTTTCTGTATAGAATATATTTTAAACTATAAATGGGATGCGTTTCGTTTTTTTTTAACTTAATGTCGCCGGGCTCTAATTCTACACGAAAAAGTGGTTGAGGATTTTTTTCCCTATTTCTAATATTTACCACATGTTTTATCTTGAAACCTTTTTCTTCCAAGAATGTTTTAATTTCCTCTGGGTCTACGCATGAATCAATTCCCTTAATCACCACCTGCAGACCTTTTCTGCTCTTGAGTTGGTATGTATAAAAACTTTTTTTAAGTGTCTCAAATTTGTTAACTATTTTGCGGAAATCATTTTCATGATTTACTTGAATTTTCGTTTCATTAATACTACCTCGCTTTATTGCGGCTACATAAAAAGAATTTTCACCAATCAACGAAATTAAACTCTTTATTAGATCATTTGAGTTATGCTCCCTAAGATATATCGGGGGAGGCTTGGACGATTTTATTACGTTTGGTGCTTCAGAGGATTCATCCTCCAGAATTGCAAAGCGATTTTGGGAATTTATTTTATCAAAAAATGGCACTTTTGAGGCCGAAGCAACAGCTGAAGATGTAGGGCTGCGACCCCGTTTAAGGACTGTTATATACCTGTCCATACCAACTTGGACTTGAGGCTTTTGACAACTTTTTACAGGGGGTTTTCCATTGCATTTGTGTTTAAGTTCATGGTATCATTTCCCACTAAATTTGTTTTTGACGTCGCGGCAATACTTTCTGGCATGGCAACACTTGTCACCAGGTCTAGTTTTAGTTTTTTTAATGAGTCACTATCCACCGTTTGTGTAAATACCGAGGGTGAGCGGAAACGTGTACGAATAATTGGCTTAGCCGTTAGGTTTTGTTTTATTTATTTCATTATTTTAATTTGCATGAACTGTTACATAGCAATTTCTCTCGTTGAGTTTTATTGTTGTCTCATTGTTTTTCATACAAAATATTGTTTTTGTTTTTCACCGTAATTTTGTGCTTTTAATATTTTTGTTATTTTTTTTTTTTTTTGTTCTTTACCAAATTAAAATGTTTTTGCAAGATTATGTATACATACATACATATGTAAGTATGTATGTACATATATTCACTTATATTTTTTTATTTATCATTATAAATTTTTCGTTTTTAATATTTGATCACTTTTATGCTAAATAATTTATTTAAAAATCATTTATTTTGCGTTCATTCGCGGAATGTTTATTTTAAATAAAAAAATTAAATTTAATTAATTCAAATAGTATGCGGGTTTAATAATACACGTCTGTATCACAACAAAGCACAAACTCTTGTTTTTTGAATAAAAATTTGTTTCCGTTAAAAAATTGCTGTTGTTTTTATATATTAACACATTTTATGTAAAATTTTTTCCTTTCCTATTTCTTGCGCGGACATTACGGCTAACCTCTTTCAGATGCAATATCGTTCATGAAAAAAACCCAAATGCAAAAAATTCTGAATTTTGGGTTTACTCATTATTTTAAGTTAAAAATATTTACCATGTACATATGTATATATGTATGAAAATAAAAAACTACAAAAATTCTTTTACTGAAAAAATTTATATTGAATAAAACAAGAGGGGCCATAAAAATGTATTTTTTTCTCTCTTCAAAAAAACTCTTTTAGCAAAAATAAATGCTTGCAGCTCAAGCGTTGAAAAAATCGTTTGCGGGTTAGCGCCGTTTCAAAATTCTAAGCTTTGATATCTGCATTTGACGTTTACATTTTATTATTAAAGTTACAAAAGTTTCACAGCTACAATGGAATGAAACACTTTTTCATTAAAAGAACGGGAATCGCATTTTGTGTAAATGTGAAGTGCTAATGTGAAAAGTGCTCATTAAAACGAAAATGAAAAGTTTTTTTTCATTTAACAGTTTCACAGAACCAGAATCGACCCCCTGGGGTATCATTTATGAATTTCGATGAAAGAGCGGTCTGATGAATTATGCAGTGAAAATTATGAACTGCAAATTCGTGTTTTTTTAATTGGCCTATAAGTCCATTATATTTGCCCAACATTACATTGGCTCCATCTGTGCAGACTCCAGCAAATTTGTTTATGTCTACAATGGAAAGAAGCTTTTCTCTGACAACATCATACAACATCGTGCCAGTTACATTTCCATAAAATGATTCTAAAGTAAACATTGACTCAAAAATAGTGTATTCGCTGTCTAGGCATCGAATACAAATTACAAGTTCACACAGATCATTTATGTCAGTGCTTTCGTCTAAACAAATTGAAAAAAATTCGCAATTAACTACTTTTTCCCTAATTGCAGATTCTACACAAGTTCCTAATTGAACAGCACGTCGGCCTACCGTTTGACTGGACAGGGGAAGAGACTCTAAAAATTTAGTATTATAATTAAGCCTTTCCCAAATTTTCTTCAGCAATTGCTTGATAAAAACAGCATCCCACAATGGTCTTCCTTTCTTAACAATTTCCAATATTACTAAACTTGAAATCTTCTTTTTCAGTTTGGGAACTGATATTGGTTCATTAATTTCCTCTTCCAATAGCCATTTTTTCAATTTTTCTAAAAAAATTGTTTTATTTTTATAAAACAGGTCTTCTCTTTCCCTATCATTTAAATTATTTATATTATTATGAAAACGATCGCAATGCCGTTTAATAACAAATTCCGTTTCTTCCTTAAATGTTGCATAGCATATAAGGCATTGGATGTTACCAAAAGCGTTTTTGACCGCACAATATTTTTTAAGTGCCATCATAAAGTTTTTTCTGTTAGCCTGAAACAAAAAGTATACAAGTGTACCTGAAACAAAAAGTATACAAGTATACAAAATTAGTAGTGGTATACAAAATTGTGCATGGAAATGGATTTCCCTCTTGTATTTATTCTATTATGAAAAAGTTATTTTAGTAAACAGTTAGGGTATTCATAGTGGTAAGTAATATAGAAATGGTATTCACGGTGTTGGGTTGCTCGTACTTCAAACATCTGTGCATACATTTTTATTCTAGCTAATGGTATATCATAACTTTTTAGAAAATACCAAATGCGCACCTGAGTTTGCCTGCAAAAATGTATACTTTCTATATACTATATACTTTCTGTTTCTGTTCTGTTCCGTGCCGTTCTGTTTCAAAATTGTAATAGTTATTTTTTCTGTAGCAACTTATTAGCCATTTATGACAAATTTATTAGTTTTGCACCATCCATTGTTTTATTTCAATAACTTTTATGCACATAAATTTGAAGAAATAAAATGTAATTAATGTATTTTTTATTATTTATTTTGCGGTCACTTACAATTACTTTACTACAAGTTTTTGATTATATCAAATTGAACCGCAGCAGAACAGGTTTTTTAATAACAAAAACAAATCAGCTGGTTCGTAACAGAACAGAAAGTAAAGACCTACTGAGCCTTAACTCTTTGGGCTCGGTAAAATAATTGTAGCATAAAAAAGTAAGCAATAAAAATAGTGCGAAACAATAATACATCAATAAAACACATCTTCTTACCCAAACATTTTACCTATTGTCACATTTGCTTTTATGTGTAGAGGTTATTTACACATAAATTATAGCAAAACAAGACTTTTTAACTTGTTTTTAAAATATTTCTACTTACTTAAGAAAAGTGTTTTCAAAGAAAGAAAAAACCCACCGACGCGATTGGTACAGAAACCAAAATATTTTTACAAGCAAAATACCAACAAATTCTTTTGGCTATTTTATTTCTTAATAATTTCTGCATGTAGGTACGTCGTTTCAAAGACAGCAAAAGGGACCCTTTTACAGGTATCAAAGAATTTTTTTTCACAAACAAAACACATATCGTTAGCTTAAACGTTGCAGTAAATGTTATTGTTAAAAAAAGTTACTTAATAAAATTTACGTTAGCTTTTAAATATTTTCAACAATTTAAATTATGTTAAAATTAAATAGAAATGTTATATTACTCTGCATTTAAGTCTTAAAATTAACTGAAACTATTTCACGCAAGGCATTGGATGTTACCAAAAGCATTTTTGACCGCACAATATTTTTGAGTGTAAGCTGAAACAAAATAATATAGCATCCGCTAAACATGTACACTTGTCGAAGTCACACCGACGACTGAATTAAAGAGCATAAAAGTGTTTGTAGTGGTATGCACAATTGTGCAAAGAAATGGAAACCCCCCAGCAAATAAAATTGGACCACCTGACCCATTTAGATAAAATGGACTACTCCATGGACTGGTCCGATGTAATGCAAGCATGGACCATGTCATTGTTAAAAAGTGTTTGTAGTGAGACGACATGTCTTCGTTTTTTAACGACGTGCTTTCGTTTTTAAACGACTTCAAAACTAATCCTCTTGAGCATACCATGGAGTAGTTTTAAAACTACTCCTTAGTGGTCCAAAGGTGGATTATATGATCCTCTCCTAGGACATCGTAATGTTAAATAGACCAGGTTTTTTTCATACGTTTGGGTTACTTTTGGACTAGTCCTGGTCCTTTGTGGACTACTCTTTACACGCGTGTTTGGACTGGTCCTATTATTTGCAGGGCCTGATCTAGGGTTTAACATTTTCATAACATAATCAGGGCTGCCATATTAAGAGATGTCTCGCCACACGCAGTGATGCCAGAAGTACAGTTTTATCTGCTTTTTGAAGATTTTATACCCCATAATGGTCAACATATTTCACTTTATTTTCGTTGTGCAATAAAAATCAAAAGTCTTTTGATTGTTGCCACAAAAACAAAAAAGAAAAATTTTAAACTTAAAAATATAAAATTTAAATACAAAATTTACAAATTAATCATTAATCATTAAAAAATAATTTAAAATAAATTGGTTGCCAGAGAAAATGTAAGTATTTATTTACATACAAATTCATGTTTTCTGTTAAGACACACGTGTACTTCACTCGGAAAAATATATTAAACATAGGACATTTCTGTGACGTCATTCTGCCGGCGTTATTGCTTAAGTTAACAAATAAAAATTGTGCGTATAGACGTAGGGTAAGTACATATAAATATGTACGTATAACGTATATTTACATATTATTTCGTGTAAAATCAGGTGACATAAGATCGGTAATATTATTAATTCCTACTAATGAATATATTTCTACACGGTTCTTCCATTAATGGATGATATATTTAATTTATCAATGCAAAAAGGGGAAATAGTCAAGCATAAGTGACAATGTACACCGAGGTAAAAAATCTGCAATTTTAAACCAAAAATCTTCAAATCTGCACTTTGACCATTTTGGGGTATAAAATCTTCACAATGCAGATAAATCTGTACTTCTGGCATCACTGCGTGTGGCGAGATATCTCTTAATATGGCAGCCCTGATTATGTTATGAAAATGTTTACTGCCCGTTTATACCAGAGATAATTATTGCGAAATATATTGCAGTAATTGTCAAAATTATGTTATCTTTAATGTAGACAGCAATTTTTTGTACATATCTATTGCTAACAATTTATGTTGCAATAATTGTTAGTCCATTTTCGTTGACAATTATTGCTTACAAAAAACGTCAATTTCGTTGTAAGTTGAAAAAAAGAAGCAAAAAAGAAAAAAAAATAGAAGCAAATTGTGTGAGAAAGAAATTAAGTTATTGAAATTGCAGCAAATTATAATTGTAGTAAAATAATTAAATTAAAAAATTAAATAAACACTTAAATAAAATTGTAAAAATTATAATTTTTTCCTTATTCGATCTTTATTGTTAAAATTAATATTAATTTGTTTAAGTTCGAGTTCTTTTTTATATAAAAATAATAATTTTACATTAACAAAAATAAAAAAATTAATAAAATTAATATTTTTGTATTAAAAATGACCTCAAGCTTAAACAAATTAATATAAATTTAAATAATAAAGTCGAATAAGAAAGAATTTATATTAATAATAATAATTCTTGTAAGATACCGCCATTTTTTACACTGCACCTTCTTTCTTGATTTTTTTCAAACTATGAGTTAACATAAATACGTTTTCCCATGCCTTTAACATAAGCTGAGCAATAAGAAATATTGCTCTGTTATTCTGCCGACGTTATTGCCAACTTGCTGAGATAATTATCTTTAGTGTAGACCTAGGGATAACGTAATCTGGGAATGAGTAAAAGAAACAAGTATATTATATTATAACATATAAGTCTGTGTTTATACGGTTCATTCTTTACTGAAAAGATTGCTACTTTATTGGCGAGAGGGGAGAGGGGAAAAGAAACGAGTAGACACATGTCTGTACTGTCAGTACGCTTTGCTTTTACATTCGTTGTTTAATTTTGTTTTCAATATCAAAAAGCACACATGCATACGCACGACTATACAACATAAAAAACATGTCGTCAACATGACATGAATCATTTGAACGCCAATTCATGTTCAAAGAAGAAAAAGGAAGAATCTTTTCAGTAAAGAATGAACCGTCTAAACTCAGACTAACAAGAAATGAATGAGCGAATTGTCACATTTTTCACGTTGGTGATAAGCAAGTTCTATCCAATAGGTCTGCTTACTTCTACAACAATACAACAACACAAAAAACAACAGGCATTTTGCTTGTGTAAAATTCCCCGCCGTTGTTAAAATCTTACTACTACATAGGCGAAACAAAAGGAAAAATGTGTTTTCTGTGCATGTATGTGTTGCAAAAAACAAAAAACGTAAACAAAAATATATGTACATGTATAAGGAAAATGTAAACAACTTTTGAAATCGTTGAGGAATAAACCAAATTAACATCTGGCTTCTTGCGCAGACCTATTGGATAGACCTTGGTGATATGAATATGACTACTCACTCATTCATTTGTTGTAGGGTATAGACACTAATAATATTGTTGTTTCTTTTCAATCAATTCGGTAAAGCATAGGAAATCAAGTGAACATGCAACTGAAGTAAATGTACCCTTAAACTAAATGAATTGAACTAAGTGAATTGAACTAAATGAATTGAACTAAATGAATTGAACTAAGTGAACTGGCTGAAAAAGACTGACTGACCAGCGCTGTCAGAAGTAAGATTTTACCTTATTTTTTAACCGGAAATAGATTTTAAGATTTTTTCCCCAAAAACAAGATTTTTTGGTGAAATTAAGATTTTTGCTGAAAATTTCTGGCAGCCCTTTGACTGACGCAAAATACCCAAGTGACTAAAAGTGTACTACTGAACTAGATGAACGAGCTAGTTCACTTTTTTTAAATGAACTCTAATGACAAGTCACCTAAATGTACTATTAAGCCCAAGACTACAGTAGGCCAATAAGTTGGTTGACCGCTCGCTACCACATTTAAATCCATATTAAAAATTGCGTTAAATAAAACACGACCTTTTGGTGTTATAAGTCGTGACCCCCAGAAGGTATGTTTAGCGTTATAGCGCCAGCGGCTAGGAAACAGGGTCCTAATGAATTAAAATATTTATAATATTGGCTTTCTGATATTGAAAATCTAGGCGGGAAGTTTAACGATGAAATTAATATGTTTCGATTCAGCTCTTCAACACAAATGTTTGTTGCTTGAAGATAATCTTCACGATGATCACACATTAGGTAGTGTTTGATTCGGGTTTTTATCAAAATGGCAGAACCTCCACAAGCTCTATCTCGAGGGTCCTTGGTATCATATAGTGTATAACCATTGATTTTAAACGAATTTCTTGAGGTCAAATGAGTTTCAGAAACCATCATGACATCAATTTGTTTACTTTTAAGAAAATATTCTAATTGATTTTTATGTTGGCGGATGCCGTTTGCGTTCCAAAAACAAATTTTTAAACAGTTCAAGACTTGTTAAAAACAGCTTGCAATAACATTGATTGCATTCTTAGAATTTCCTGCATCATATTACCCATTGTGTTAGTAAAATTATTTACTGTTTGCACTAATGTTTCCATGGTTTTTTCTAGACGACTTAAATTAGGAGTTACTTGGCGCAGCACCTTGCAATGAAACATGGTTTGATTTAAGGACGTTAGCGTAATGCCATGTTTCCACGACGATTTGAATCACCTGCTTCGCTCTCTGAATCATGTTAATGAATCACGGTGTTTATACGACTTATCTACTTGCTTCGTTTTGACAGTCGTCTTTAAAAAACAAATCAGCGTTGTCAACTTTGCATTTTCAAAACGCACCAAAATGGTGAAAAAACGCAGCAATTTCAGACTTTTTTTTATTTAAAATATTTATTTAATTAATTAATTCTGCATAACATTTTTATATGAATAATACAGTAGAATCGCAAATTGTCGTTCAAGAGGAGTTGTGCACTTTAAACCAGCCGGTGCAAATTAAATCTCAGTTAATTTATTAAAAAAAAGTAATTTAAATAAATTAAGTGTGTTATTTTGGAAAAATCTTTGCTTATTTTTGCATTTTTTACAATTAAATACCCCTTAGAAAATTTAATACATAGTTCAAAAAAGTTAACAACTCATGGAATATTTCGGTCTATTTTTTTCGCGATTCTACTGTAACACAATAAAACAGTCTTTAAAGTTCAGAGTTTTTAGAAAGAATAAATAAAACTTAACAAACATAAAAAAGCTACACAAATTAGTTTGTTTTCATACAAGGCGAATTCAACAAGGTAAACTCTTTAGAGCAACTGCTCGTCAGCTGTTACATCCCATTCGTCAAAATTTTCTTTTTTAATTGTTTTGTTTTAATTACATACATTAAATTGTCGAAGTTAAAATTTTTTGAGAAAAAACTTATTTGTTGTGAAACTTTTATTAAAATTGATTACAAAGTACGTATACTTACTTGTTTTTCAATAGCTTATATATTAGTTATTCCCTTTAAATTGTTCCAACAACTTCAAAATCTTGAGAAACACAAATTAAAATATGAAAACAATCAATAACATTTATTTCATTTATTAATTACGTCTTCATCACATTTTGTAAACAACTATTTTGACAAATTGGAATTGTTAAACTAACAAAATTCCTGTTATTTTTGTTAGAGTTGTAATTGTTGAAGCGACGAGTTTACCTTGTTGAATTCGACTCGGTATTCATATGTACTAATTAATTTTTTTTATTTTCATAAAATATATACCAGCGATCAACTGTAAATATCTAGTAGGGATTCAAAGTTAACAATAGTTCAGTATTTATCGTTTTATTAAGAAAAATTTAAAAAATTTAATTTTTTCAGAAGTTTAGTATTTTCATATTTAAAATTATAACAATTAAACAGCCTTTTACATTTACATAGTTAAACAAGAAAACCCCAAAACTTTATAAAAAATAAAGAAATTTGTATATAAATACATAATATATATGTTTGCATTCATTTGTACAAGATGATACATTTTCGAAAATTAATTTAATAAATCTTGTTTAAAACTTTTTAAAAAGAGATCAAAAATTTATAATAATTATTCCAAATTAATAAAGTTAATATTTTCATCATTATTGTTATCGCAGAATAAATTTAAAAAAGCACCAAAACTGGTGCGAAACGAACCGAGTTGACAACTCTGAAATAATCGATTTTGACAGCTAGATCAGATAAACTTGCGATAAAAATTGGAGAAGAGAGAAATTTTTCGTGCTTCACAAGTAGATTCATATTGAATCTACTTGCTTCGCTCTCAAAATTTTGTATGGCGAAGCAGTTGCTTCGTTCATGATTGGAATGTGAAGCATGAATAGAGAGCGAAGCACGTACCGTGGAAACATGGCATAAGAGGTTCTGTTACTACTAGGCTGCGGAGCTTGAGTGTCATTAGTGTTTACTCGATTTGTTACCTGTTTTTGAGGGGGATTTGTTTTCGGTCCAGACGACTGCTTGACGATAGTGTATACAGGGCAACCTCTATAATTTGCAGTGTGATTACCGCCACAGTTGCTACATTTTTTAACGTTGGGGTCGGTTTTAGACTTATCGCAGAGAACTGTACCATGTAATTCACCACATACCACGCAAACAGGGGGTAAATAGCAGTATGCCTTAGTATGACCATATTCTTGACAGTTTAAACATTGAACGGGACCATTTCTTTTGTGTGGCTCTTCTATAGTTATTCTTCTGTAGAGAATATATTTCAAATTGTAAATAGGATGCGTTTCGTTTTTTTAAGCTTTACATCGCCGGGTTCAAACTCCACTCGAAAAAGTGGTTGGGGATTTTTTCTCTATTTTTAATGTTTTTAACATTTTTTATTTTAAAGCCTTTCTCTTCCAAAAAGGTTTTAATTTCTTCAGGGTCCACGCACGAGTCTATGCCCTTGATCACTACCTGAAGACCTTTGCTGCTCTTCAGTTGATATGTTTAAAAGCTCTTTTTAAGGGCTTCGAATTTGTTTGTTAGTTTACGAAAATCATTCTCATGATTAACCTGTATTTTTGTCTCGTTTATATTACCACGCTTGATTGCCGCTACGTAGAACGAATTTTCACCTATTACCGAGTTAACGCTCTTTATTAACTCACTTTAGTTTTGCTCCCTAAGATATATCGGGGGTGGCTTAGAAGATTTTATGACGTTTGGTGCTTCAGAGGATTCATCCTCCAGAATTGCAAAACGATTTTGAGAGTTTATTTTATCAAAAGTTGGTACTTTTGAGGCCGAAGCAACTGCTGCAGAGGTTTAAGCACTGTTATGTATCTGTCCATACCAACTTGGACTTGAGGCTTTTGACAACTTTTACAGGGGGGTTTTCCATTGCATTTGTGTTTAAATTCATGGTATCATTTCCCACTAAATTTGTTTTTGACGTCGCGGCAATACTTGCTGGCCTGGCAACACTTGTCACCAGGTCTAGTTTTAGTTTTTTTAATGAGTCACTATCCACCGTTTGTGTAAATACCGAGGGTGAGAGGGAACGTGTGCGAATAATTGGCTTAGCCGTTAGGTAGTTAACCCTCCGTCTTACACATGTTTTTATTTTCACATTCGTAACGCATGAGTCTAGCTGTTATAATGTCTCCTATTATTCCCCTGACCCAAACTACTAATACTGTAATTTAACAGTCACATGTATACAACTTTGCATACATACTTATTGCAATTATTTAATCTTTGTTTATTCCAGACATTTTTATTGAGAATTGTTTTTAACACAATTTCCATTCTCATAAATAATGCAATGTAACATATTTTATTTTTCCAAATAATTATTGTTTTGACATAAGTTTGTTTTGTTCCCAAACCAATAACGGAAACAAAACACACTTATGCTTAATAGGCAAAATCGACAAAGAAAACATTTTTTATAAACATACAACTTTGCATACATACTTATTACAATTATTTAAATTTTGTTTATTGCCAAATTTTATTCCAAACATTTTTATTGAGAATTGTTTTTAACACAATTTCCGTTCTCATAAAAAATGCAATGTAACATATTTTTTTTTCTTTCCAAATAATTATTGTTTTAACATAAGTTTGTTTTGTTCCCAAAACCATTAACGGAAACAAAACACACTTATGCTTAATATGCAAAATCAACAAAGAAAATATTTTTTATTGCTTATTAATTAATTGTAAATTAGTATATAAGAACAAAATTAATAAAGAAAAAGGCGCAGTTATTTTTTAAAGAAGAAAGTGAAAGGTGTTTTATTTTTAAGTTAAAGTTCAAGTATAGAACTTGAAAAGTTTTTATTTTTAAGTTAAATTAAGTTAAAGCATAAAACTGGCGCAGTCGGTAGGATACCGCAAAGTCCTACCCAACATAAATAAATAAAAAAAGATTTTGTTTAAGTGAACGGTAGTACGTTGATTTTCTAATCCTTTATGCGGTAACCTATAGTGAAGAATTGTGAGCAAAAGATTGCTACATTCAAAACTTTTTATATAAAATACGAAGGATCGTATAGTGAAGAATTGTGAGCAAAAGATTGCTACATTCAAACTTTTTATATAAAAAAAAAAAACATAATATACGAAAGATCGTATAGTGAAGAATTGTGAGCAAAAGATTGCTACATTCAAAACTTTTTATATAAAATACGAAAGATCGTATAAGCAACTGTGAGCAAAAGATTGCCACATTTATCCTGCTAAATAAAAAATTTTTTAGTTAATAAACAAAATTTTTTTTTTAAGTGAATTAAGAAACTAAAATCAAATTAAAAAAAAAAAAAAGAACACAACAGAACAATTTCTAAAAATTCAAGAACTGAAAATACTACATCTTATATAAAATTTTATAAACAAAAAACAAAAATTCCTGTATCTGAGAGAAATTTTTTTTTCCCGAAAATCATCTTAAAATAAATAAACTTAAAGATTAAAAATAAACTTTATTGAAA
This sequence comes from Pollenia labialis, assembly GCA_949318255.1. Classification (NCBI taxonomy): domain Eukaryota; kingdom Metazoa; phylum Arthropoda; class Insecta; order Diptera; family Polleniidae; genus Pollenia; species Pollenia labialis. The sequence goes on from OX439140.1 coordinate 47,302,532, forward strand.
AATCCTTGTGCAAAAGAAAATACGTTAAGAAGAAAACATTGTGAATAATACAGAGGAGCTTTAAGAAGGAAGACCCCAAACCAAAGGAACGAATCCAGAAGTCAACTATAATACGACAATAATATATATATATATAAAGTAAGCCTTTATTTTCTCTCCTTATTTTATTTTTAAGTTAAAATAATACATACATATAAAAAAGAAAAAAAACGAATGTGTCTATAAACCAAACCTTCTTATTAGTGTAAAATCTTCTTTAAATTTTCTATGAGTGATAGTGACGACGTGTCCGAATACCCATCTGATTTAGAATACGAAATAGAAAGCGACGATTACATAGCTAAAATACTTGATTCAGGAATAGAATCGAACGACGGGTATCTAACGGACGAGATAAACCAAGATAGACGTGACGAAAGATTGAGTAGGAATAGACGAATATTTAGGAAAAGGGTCAGAAGATATTTAAGATAAAATTAATTTAAAATAAACTCTAATACAGACCAAACTCAACAGAAAAAAACAATCCTTTTATTGTATAAAAGATGGCGCAAATTCGTTTTGACCCACTTAAATATTTAGGAACTCTACCCGAATTCAATGGAGATAACAGAGAGCTACAAAATTTCACTAAATTAATAGACAGAGTACATCACATTCTACAAACTTACGATGACATTTCACAAGGACTGTTTTCCGACCTAATTAAAAACAAACTGAAAGGGAAAGCTAGGGAAGTTATCGATATAAACTTTCAGGCAACCTCATGGACAGATATTAAATTGGTACTTCAAATTAACTTTGGAGATAGATTAAGTTGCGACGAACTATTTGACTCACTTCGAGCAACCACCTTCAAAACAAAAAGTTTAGAATTTTTTGAAGAAATTAAGAATAAACTTAGACGACTAAATAGCAAGACACTTTTTGTACTAGGACAAGGACAGGATCAAGGAACCCTAAACACAGTTGCCCAGAAAAACTCTCGCACAGCATTGAATGTTTTCAAGTCAAAAATACCTGAGCCGATGAAAACAATATTGACATGTAGGAACCCCGGCACCTTAGAAGAAGCTATGAATATACTGTTCGAAGCGGGATATGCACACCTTCGAGTAGATACTAAGCAACATTTTAATTATAACAGAAATGAACAAAAGCAGCAAAATCCTAAACAACAAAATTTTAAACCACACTTTCAAGCCCAACCAAGGAATATAGTACCAACATTCCAAAACAATGGTAGAAATTTCTCAAATCAAAATCAAGGAAGAAATTTTCAAACACAATACCCACAAATACAATTTCCCCAACAGTTCTCAAATCAAAATCCAGGAAGAAATTTTCAAACACAATACCCACAAAGACAATCTCCCCAACAGTTCTCAAATCAACAACCACAAACACAAAACACCAGGAAACCCCCACAAAACATACGATACCCAACACAACAATACCAATACTCCCAAAATCCACAACAACAGCAAATACCACCCCCTGAACCCATGGATATAAACAACCATGAAGTAGACGAAGAAAATTTTATACAATACCCAACACAACAACAATATCAACATTTCCGAAACCCAACACAACAAGAATACCACCACTTCCAAAACGAACAACGACAACATATTCCACCTACTGACGCAAACAACCACATAATAAACGGGGAAAATTTTCAATCACCAGCCTCGGGAACCTTCCACATATAGAAATTCAAACTAAACTAGGACACATAAAATTATTAGTCGACACTGGTGCAACCAACTCAATCCTGAACCCTGGCATCTGTCATCCTAAATGGTTGCACACAACAGATCCTATTACTATAAAAACATTACTTAATAAAACCCAATTAAATCAAAAAGCTAGAATTAAGACTTTTAAAGAATTCGGAAAAAAACTCGACTTCATAGAATTTTTTATAATGAAATTCCACGATTATTATGATGGCCTAATAGGAAATGACATACTCATACCATTGGAAGCATGTATAAATTATTAAAATAAAACGATTGAAATAGGCGACTTAACCCTACCTATTTTCCAAGACTACAAAAAAATAACCAAAGACGAACATAAAAATGAAGATAAGAAACCCCAAAACTTAGAAAGAATATATTTTGAAGAAACATTACAAGACACTAAACTCTTGAAAATCAAATTCGAACAAATCACCTTAATAGCGAAGAGAAATCACACCTATTAAAAATCATAAAAAACTATTCTGAAATATTTTACCAAGAAAATTCCAAACTTTCATTCACATCTGCTATAAAACCTAATATCCGCACTGTCAATAATGTTCCAATATTTACTAAATCATACCGATACCCTTATATACATAAACTAGAAGTAGAAAACCAAGTTCAAGAAATGCTTAGACATAAGATAATTAGACCCAGCAACTCTCCCTATTCTGCACCTGTATGAATTGTGCCGAAGAAGGCCGACGCCAGCGGGAAAAGTAAATGGCGCCTTGTCATCGATTACCGTAAATTAAACGAGGTAACAGTGGATGACAAATACCCGATGCCAAATATCGATGAAATATTAGACAAACTGGGAAGATGCCAGTACTTTACCACCCTTGATTTAGCCAAGGGGTTTCATCAAATCGAGATCGCTGAAGAAGACATTCATAAAATTCATCAATTCTTACGAATGCCGTTTGGGCTGAAGACAGCCCCAGCGACATTTCAAAGACTGATGAATACAGTCTTAAATCAGTATATAAATAAGATATGTCTAGTTTATCTAGACGATATTATAATTTTCTCCACGTCATTACAAGAGCATCTAAACTCTATTAGACTAATATTTAATAAATTAAGAGAAGCTAACGTTAAGATTCAATTAGACAAATCGGAATTTTTAAGAAAAGAAACTGAATTCCTGGGACATATTGTTACACAAGAAGGAATAAAACCAAACCCAAAAAAAATTGAGTGCGTTAAGAACTTTCCCATTCCTAAGACCCCCAAACAAATTAAACAATTTCTTGGCCTAACAGGCTATTACAGAAAATTCATCAAAAATTACTCACTGGTAGCAAAACCAATGACTAGATACCTAAAAAAGGACGCTAAATTAAATATATCAGATCCACAATACCAAGACAGTTTCAATACTCTTAAAACTTTGCTAATAAACGAACCAATCCTTACATATCCAGATTTTTCAAAAAGGTTTACAGTCACTACAGACGCTAGTAACTTCGCTTTAGGCGCAGTATTATCACAAGATAACCATCCAATCTGCTTCGCAAGCCGTACACTTAACGAGCACGAATGTAATTACAGTACAATAGAAAAGGAACTTTTAGCGATTGTTTGGGCCACAAAGTACTTTAGACCATACATTTTTGGGCGGAAATTTGTCATCGAGACTGACCATAAACCATTAACTTGGCTATTTTCAATCAAAGAGCCCAATTCGAAACTAGTCAGATGGAGGCTCAAGCTCTCAGAATTCGATTATGAAATTAAGTACAAAAAAGGAACGAAAAACAGCAACGCTGACGCGCTGTCAAGGATAGAGCCTCAAATTGTTGGCATAAATTCATTGGAAGTCGAACCACTTACTATAAGAGAAACCGAATCCCCCATCAATATCTTTAAAAACCAAATCATTATTAAGAAAATTGTATCAGGTTCAGCTAGAATAAAAAATGAAAAAGTATTTAAAAATAATAGAAAAATCATAGGAATCAAAGAACTCGACAGGGATACAGCAATTTCGCTGTTAAAGAACCACTTTCACCCGAACCAATTGAACGCAATTTTATTAGAAAACGAATTCTTTGATATAATAAGAGGCATTTACGAAGAACTCTTCTCAAATAATAATAACTTTAGGATAATAAGATGCGCTAAATTGCTAAAAGATATCAGCGATGAAGATCAAATAGTAAAATTAATAGAGGAAGAACACAGAAGTAAAAATCATAGGGGAATACAGGCTGTTTATGAGCATCTCAAAACCGAGATATATAATCCCCAGCTTAAATTAAGGATAACACAGTTCATCAACAATTGCGAAATATGCACTCTGGAGAAATACGATGGAAAACCACCCAAAATACAATACAAAATCAGTGAAACTCCTTCAAAACCTCGAGAGATTGTACATGTGGACGTATTCTACACATTAGGAAAAGAAATCTTTATGACAATAATAGATAAATTCTCAAAACACGCCGTGGCCTACAAACTAAACGGTAGAACCTGGGTAGAATTTAAAACAAAAATTTTACAGTATATAAACACATGGAAAGATCCAAAAAATAGTTGTAGATAACGAATTAAGATTTAAGGCTATTCCCATGCAAGAATTCCTAAGGAAAGAAACCATTAACATAAATTTTACGTCAAATAGTAACCATACTTCTAACTCAGATATTGAAAGACTACACAATACAATTAACGAACATATCAGACTCTTAAGACACGACACAAGCAGTAAAGACGACACTACAGAAGAAAAGATGATGAGAATTATAGGTTTTTACAACAATACAATTCATAGTACAACTAAAATCAAGCCAATTGACTTTTTAACGGGAAAAATTACGGAGGAAAGATATAATGAAATCCACGACCTAATAGTTAGACAAAAAGAAAAATATATAGGTAAACTTAATAAAGACAGAACTGACGTACAAATAGAAGAAGGAATTAATTATATTAAACAAGTTAGGGGAGGTAAGAACCATAGGAAGTACAGGAAAATACACTCAATGAAAATCGACGAAGACCACATAGTAAATACCAAGACGGGACACAAATATTATAAGACTCATGTTAAACCTAGAAAGAGATATCAAGACAAAGATAACCCAAATATACCGAGTACAACATGATTTTTTTTCCAGATGACGACTTGGACGTTAATATTAATGATACTAGTAACTGCAAATGCACAATACTTAGATATTCAGGATCTAACAAATAACAATGGGTATATCCCAATTAAATTAGAAGAAATTAGACCAATAGAAAGCTATTCGAAAATAATACACATTATCAACACGACCATGTATAAAGAAACACTAGAACTAATTGGAAACAACGTAGAGACACTCAAAACTACTACAACAGATACTAAAACACTACTAGACACAGTCTTCAAAAATTTTGCCATACTAAAAGCTAAGATAGAAAACCTTAACCCACAATTCAGACAAAAACGAGGATTAATTAACATAATAGGAAAAGGACTAAAAATTGTGGCAGGCACAATGGACAGCGAAGATGAAAAACACATTAACTACTATATAAAGCAACTTTACGAAAATAACGGAATTCTAACCAATACAATACATAACCTAACCCAAGTCAACGGCTTCTTCTCAAATCAGATTAAAAACATAACGGATCATATCAATACACAACAAGTACGTGTAGAAAAATATTTAAATCAATTCAAACATACTTTTCAAAACAAAATAGCAACGTTAGAGGACGAAGTTACGTATATGGGACACATTTACCAAATCAACAATGACATCGCACTTTTACGCGATCATATTGACGACTTAGCACAAGTTATATTCTCCAGTAAACTTGGTATTATCCCGACTGATATTCTTACACCCAATGAAATGGATCTAATAACAGACTGTGAGAGTTATACACACATAAAGACATCCGTAGCTTTACACGATAAAAACATATTGTTAATCTTTAAAATACCCTCATACTCAAAAGAAACTCTTAGCAAAATTACTTTTGAACCGATTCCGGACACAAGAAATAAAACATTAGCATTAGAATCATACACACTTCTCGTCGATCGTAACAAAAATATTTATGAGCCACTTTTTCAAGAAAATTTAGAGAAGAATTTAATAATGCTAAAAAATTATTGTATACAAAATATATTAAAATATAAGGAGGCTAATTGCCCAATGAAAAATTCTGAAACAGAAGAAGTAATAGAAATACTTCCTGGTTTACTGATATTTAAAAATTATTTCCAAGATATTAAACATAACTGTAACGACAATGAATTAAAAATTAAAGGAACCTTTTTTATTAAATTCGAAAATTGTAAAATTTCAACTGAAACTAAAAATTTTAGTAATACTAATTTAAGATAAAAGACAAAATAATACTACCAAATATTATAACAAAAATCAAAAATAATAAAAATGTTACTCTTAATGATTTAAAACTAGAAACATTATACTTAAAACAAATAAAATACGAAGAATATCTAAAAAATATATTATTCCAAGATAAAAAAAAGAAAAATATAAGCATTAGCATTGATATTGTAATTATATTAAGCCTCATAATTATAATTCTTATATATGTTTTAAGACCAAAACAAATTTTTAATGTTTCGTCGGAGCCTCAATCTAACGGTAGGGGTGTTATAATGTTTCCCATTATTCCCCTGACCCAAACTACTAATACTGTAATTTAACAGTCACATGTATACAACTTTGCATACATACTTATTGCAATTATTTAATCTTTGTTTATTCCAGACATTTTTATTGAGAATTGTTTTTAACACAATTTCCATTCTCATAAATAATGCAATGTAACATATTTTATTTTTCCAAATAATTATTGTTTTGACATAAGTTTGTTTTGTTCCCAAACCAATAACGGAAACAAAACACACTTATGCTTAATAGGCAAAATCGACAAAGAAAACATTTTTTATAAACATACAACTTTGCATACATACTTATTACAATTATTTAAATTTTGTTTATTGCCAAATTTTATTCCAAACATTTTTATTGAGAATTGTTTTTAACACAATTTCCGTTCTCATAAAAAATGCAATGTAACATATTTTTTTTTTTCTTTCCAAATAATTATTGTTTTAACATAAGTTTGTTTTGTTCCCAAAACCATTAACGGAAACAAAACACACTTATGCTTAATATGCAAAATCAACAAAGAAAATATTTTTTATTGCTTATTAATTAATTGTAAATTAGTATATAAGAACAAAATTAATAAAGAAAAAGGCGCAGTTATTTTTTAAAGAAGAAAGTGAAAGGTGTTTTATTTTTAAGTTAAAGTTCAAGTATAGAACTTGAAAAGTTTTTATTTTTAAGTTAAATTAAGTTAAAGCATAAAACTTCTAGCCAGACCCAACAAACTTTTGAATAAATAAAACCAATTTTTTTTAACCAAATGTTATATTATACACATTTATAATTTAAATACATATTTTCATATTTTATTTAAATTATAAATGTGTATAATATGACATTTAGTTAAAAAAAATGGTTTTATTTATTCAAAAGTTTGTTGGGTCTGGCTAGACTCATGCGTTACGAATGTGAAATTAAAAAACATGTGTAATAGGGAGGGTTAAATTGAGAACTAGATGGAGGTAATAGTTTGTGTGTTTAATAAAAAAAAATAAATAATAGATAATTTAACAAAAAAATAATTGAAAACAGCAAGAAAGAAAGTTTAAAATACGGCATCTTCTATACAAAATATATATGGGTCTGGCCAGACCACATGTGTTACGAATGTGATGTGTGCAGTAAAATATTCGAATAAGTTTCCTTATATATCCTTTCCAGGTTATATTTTTCAGCTTTTTATAGTAAACTAAATTTTAGAAGGGTACCTGAAACTTCAAGTCTCTACCTGTGTTTTAAATATACTAAAATAACATTTAAAATCGAAAAAGGTCTGGCCAGACTCATGAGTAAAGCTGGGATCACACGATTGCCGCAATGTACCAATTTTCACACTTTTTAATACCCCAATCGTGTGACCGCACAACCAAATGGCTCATGTACCAATCGAGGACAATATTGTGCTTACTTTTGCCAATCAAATGCAACCCTGGTGCGGCAATCATGTGACTGTTTGCTATGCAACCGCGCGTCAATAAAAATTACAAAAATGCACCAATATTTATTGTGTTCTTGTGCGGCAATCAAACAACACAATACGCGGCAATATTTGCCTTTTTTAAGAGATTTACTATTTTGTGTTTCTTTTAGTAGATAATGAAAATAAATATGTATGTATTTATTTATTTTGCATTTAAATTTTTTTAATTAATTATTTTAAGTATGTATGTATGTTCACAAGCATATTTAGCTGTTCTGTACGAATATTTTTATTAAAGATTTTTCTATTCGAAACTAAATTTACGAAATTATTGAACAGACTTTCTGGAATGTCTTAAAAAAATTAAATAACACTATTGAACAATAATTTGTTTAAGTAAATGATACAAATTGAATTTTTTTCAATGAACAAACCAACAAGAACTCTCAAACAAATAAAAAAGCTACCACAACAGCTGTTTTCGCAGTTAACACAAGTAAGAACAATCGTGTGACTGTGCTGCGGCAATATTTGTAACCATTTCGCTTTGTACCAACTAGCGGCAATTAAATTTGTTTAAAACAGGGCAATCGTGTGATTTCAGAATATTTGATTGGTGCAATTTCATTATTGTGCGTCAATCAAGCACAATAAAAATTGTGTCATATTGGTGCATTTGCGGCAATCGTGTGATCCCAGCTTAAGACGAAGGGTAAATATTGTTTTGTTTTATATAATTCAGCATTATTTTCATTTGCATGAACTGTTACATAGCAATTTCTCTCGTTGAGTTTTATTGTTGTCTCATTGTTTTTGCTCATACAAAATATTGTTTTTGTTTTTCACCGTATTCTGTGCTTTTCATATTTTTGTTATTTTTTTTGTTCTTCAGAAAATTAAAATGTTTTTTTCAAGATTATGTATACATACATACATAAGTATGTATGTACATTTAGTCACTTATATTTTTTATTTTTCTTTATTTAATTTTTCGTTATTAATAACTGTTCACTTTTATGTTTAAATAAAAAAATCAAATTTAATTAACTCAAATTGTATGCGGGTTTAATAATACACGTCTGTATCACAACAAAGCACAAACTGAAAAATCGACTGCACAATAATATACCGTTTTGTGTGGTCTTGTAAGCACAATAAAATACAAAGATGTAAGCATTTATGGTTTTATTTCTTAATTCTAAGAATTTTTTAATCGGTAACTGTGGATTTTCAAAATTCATACCGCAAAGTGAAGTGTGGTGTAGAAATTTTACGTCAAAATGTCATTGAAAATAAATTTTCTGCATTGGCACATTCTTCATATATATGTACATAATTTTGAATAAAGAATTTAAAAATTAAAAAAAATCCTGTAAAATGCTCCATATAAATTATATTCTTCATATATATTGAAGAAAAGGTTCCACAACTGCCTAGGAGTCACTCCTAGTGGGATAAAATGTATGACTGGCCTCCATTAGTTTTTTGTTCTTAACATTTTCTCAAATTATACTTTCCCTTTATCACCATCCCTTAGGGGGCTCCCATACAAATATTGCGTTTTATGAAATTCTTAAATTAATTAAAATTTGTCTACTTTTGTGAATAAAATCAAAAGTTGCAAACTAGCTGCATTTTTTAATTTTTTATGAATTTTTAAAAAACAAAAATTTCGAAATTTCAAATTCTGTTTTAATAACGACTACTCATATTAGAAAAAGGGTTTTACTTTTCTGAAATGATATTTTATTGCGGAATTTCGGTTTTTTTAGTAATTTCAATAAGCTAAACCGTTTTTGAGTTACGCGAATATATGTTGTGCAACCTCCTCCATTTTCGAAATAACGGTATATCTCGAAAACCAGAGCCAATCTGAAAAAACCGCGGCCACCACTGGATTCAGCGTCCCCGAATTATGTTAAAACGCCATATGCCCCGCTTGTCTGTTTTTTCAACTAGCATAGTTGTTGAAAATAAAACAAACCAAGTTTCGTACAGCAGTTTGTCGCTTTAAAATTCTAAAAGCGAATAGTTTATTAATTATTTTAAACAAAATATTTTAATTATTTAATCTACCTTAGTTTTTATTTCCTATTTTCAGTCTTCTAAGTAGCTAATTAAATAGTAAGAGAACTTTTGTGTGTATAACAAGAATTTTATCAAAGGCAATTAAAATATCTAGTGTTGTAAGTTGTACACAAATAACAACGGTGTTAACAATAGTAGTAGAGTCGATAATTGTCGGTAACAATTCTCCCCCCAGTAGGGCGAGCATCGAGAGTCTTACTCCTGTCCATTACCGACATCTAGTATAGCCAGTTTGACTGCAGGTCGCTCAATAATTCCACTCTTTGTTTTTAACTTGGCTCTTCGTACTTGGCCATCCTTCGCTTTCGTGACTTCTAGAACTTTGCCTCGTTGCCAAGTATTTCTATTGGTATTTTCATCTACCACAAGGACAAGATCACCCACTTCAATTGGTTTCGATCGCTGGGACCACTTCCCCCGTCGGGTCAATGTTGGCAGCATTTCCTTTACAAAGCGTCGCCAAAACATATTAGCAAACATTTCACTTTGCCGCAGGCACAGTCTGTACCTAGTCAATATTTTCTAATGAGCAAAATGGCTTGGCTCCACTCGAGCTCCCCAAAAGAAAATGGTTTGGTAATGGCTTCCTTGTCCTCAGTTTCAAGAGACACATAGGTAAGAGGTCTTGAGTTGACTATTAATTCCACCTCCATTAAAGCACTTCTAAGGCTTTTGTCAGTGAACTTTTGCGCTGGAGATATCTTATGTAAAATAGTTTTAATTGATCTCACCAACCTTTCCCAAGCTCCCCCCATATGAGGAGCGGCCGGGGATTAAACGTCCATGAAATGCCCTTGTAAGCCATCTCTTTCCCCACTTTATTAAACTCAATGTTTTTTAACTCTTCTTTTAGAAAACGATCAGCACCACGGAAATTTGTACCGTTATCGCTGTAAATTTCAGCTGGTGTACCGCGCCTTGCTATGAAATTTGTAAGAGTCATTAAAAATGAGTCAGTTGAGAGTGTATGGGCTATCTCAATATGAATGGCTCTAATAGTGAGGCATGTAAAAATAACACCCCATCGTTTAAGCGATTTTCTGCCAAAGGTCACTGTTATGGGTCCAAAATAGTCTACACCAACAAATGTAAAGGGTCTTTGAAAAGCACCTAAACGTGCCGGTGGTAAAGGAGCCATCTGAGGCATATTGGGTTTAGCGCTAACAATTTTACAATGTTGGCAACTTCTCCGAACAGATTTGAAAACCGCTCTGAGTTTTATTATAAAATACATTTGACGTATTTCATTTAAGACCGTCTCGTGATTTAAATGGTGATAAGCTCGATGGTATTCCATGATTATAAGTTTTGATACATGGTGTTTTCCTGGCAATATAATTAAATCCCTTTGAGGTCCACAAGCGGTTGCTGCATACTGCGCTCTATTTTTTACCTTGACTACGCCGTCATCATCTATATAAACATTAAGCCTGTCAAATGCACCTCCCCTAGCACTGGGTCGACCACACTGAATTGCAAAATATTCATCGCCAAAACTGGTAACCTGGATCGTCTTCAATATGATCTTCTTGGCCTTTATCAGATGTGATGCATTAAGCGTCCCAAAAAACTTCTCCTGCTTTAATTTTTGCAGTTTACGCTCCACATACAATACCCAATTTGCAACACCACGTTTGAGTCGGTACCAACTAGAAAAATATTCAAAATTAATTGACATCATTACTGACTTACGGCTGTGAATGTTTAGATAACGAGGACGCATTTCAGAAACCTCAGTATCAGGTAAATTTGGGTCGGGTGTAACTGATTTATTTGGCCACTGACTTTCAGGTAGCTTAAGCCAGGACGGTCCCTCAAACCATTCCTTGTAGTTATCAGTAGCTGGTCTGAACTTTGTGGCAAAATCTGCTACATTTAGTGCAGTTGGGACCCATCGCCACTCGGTAATATTTGTGAATTTTAAAATTGTAGCGATACGAAACATTACAAATTGTTTGTATTTTCTTGGATCACCGCCTAACCATGTGAGGACAGTTTTTGAATCGGTCCACATAATTCTCCGCTGCAATCTTACGTTGTGGTATGTAATTGACTTCATCAGTCTAACACCAATTGTTGCTGCTTGTAACTCTAGACGAGGTATTGAGAGGGGTCGAAGAGGGGCCACTTTTGATTTTGCCGCGATGAGTCTTACTTCAACTTTTCCTTTGTATTCGATTCGAAAATATGAAACCGCTGCATAGGCGTCCTCACTCGCGTCAACGAATGTGTGTAATTCAGCAACATACTCATTGTGTCGTAATTCTAATGAATAGCACCGTGGTATGGATATTCTGGTAATTGTGGGCAAAAATGTGAGCCAATTCTTCCACTTTTTAAAGATGTCATCATTTATAGGCTGGTCCCAATCTATACCACTTCGCCAAATTTCTTGCAGAATAGACTTGAGGTACGACATGAAACATGCCACGAAACCTAAGGGATCAAAAACGGACATTAAAACTTGTAAAACTTCCCGCTTCGTAGGCACTAAGTCATCAGTCAAAATTGGTCGGCACAGCCGCACGAATTTCAAGTTAATTTTGAATACATCATGCTTTGGGTCCCAGTAGAGTCCAAGAATCTTTTCAAAATGAGTCACGTTTTGATTATTTTCAAAGATTTTTTGTTCTGCGTGCTGGGGAGTTTGAGGACCAATTTCGCATAATAAAGCCACCCTTTGCATGAACATCGCGTACATTCTGCGCCAAGTCTATAGCCTCTTCGACAGTGTTTGTGGAGTCAATAAAATCATCTACATAATGCTGTTTTGTAATTGCCTCAATCGTCCTTTCATTACCAAATTGTCTTGCATTTTTGTCTCTAACATAATGTGCAATGCAAGGCGAGCAAGATGCGCCAAAGGTTAAAACATTAAGCTGATAAACCACCACAGAGTCGTTTTTGTCCCACCACAAAAAACGCTGTGCTCTAGCATCTTCTTTGCGAACTTTTATGCGGTGAAACATTTCGGCTATGTCGCCGCATACTCCAATAGCGCCCATTCTGAATTAAAATAAAATATTAATAAGGGGTATTAGTAGATCGGGTCCTTTTAATAAAAAGTCGTTTAGAGCAAAACCATCAGATTTGGCGGCGGCATCCCACACAAGTCGTATTTTGTTTGGTTTATGCGGGTTTTTGACTATAAAGGTGGGTAAGTACCAAGTAGTTTCCTCCTTCTGCTGTAAAGTTTCTATGGGCAACCTAGAAGCATAACCTTTTTCCTCTAAATTGACAATTTGTTGATGCAAAATTTCAGCCAGATTAGGGTTACGTTTTGCTTTTTGCTGGATACAACTTAAACGTTTCATTGCCATTGGCAAACTATTTGGCAACTCTGGCGGGTCAGTTTTCCACAAAAGTCCAACCTCATATTGGCCGTCTTTAAGTATGCAAGTCCCCTTTAAAATTTGTATAGCTTGCTCATCATCTTTTGACATAATTGTTGGTTGCATAGATAATTCGTTAGAAACAATTTCATTAGAAAGAAATTGTTTCACAAGGTCGTGAACTTCATCGCAGTTGCATCTATGAAAATTTAGTTTTCCGCTAGCTTTAGAGCCACCGCCAAAGAGAGTCCATCCCAATCTTGTTTTCGTTGCCACTGGCTGATGCCAGCTACCTTCACGTACCTTTAAAGATGCAATTAAATTTGGATTATTTACGCCAATAATCATGGATGGTACCACGTTTTTGTATCCTGCCAGAGGAATGTCTTTTAGGTAATGATATTTATTTTTTATTTCATCAACGTCCATTGTTTCTTTTGATAAATTTAAGTTTTTTACAGTGTAGACGTCGCTAATGGGAAAGGTCTTTGAATTGTGTCTGACTGGAGAAATCCGTAAATTCAATTTTTTAGAGTTGTTTTCATATCGGGTGACGTCACCAGTCCAACGGATACAGAGTGGATCATTAACGCCTTTAACTCCTAACGAATTTGCTACTTCTTCTTCTAGTAGTGTTAGGGTCGATCCGTCATCCATAAGAGCATATATTTCAACTGATTTGTCTTTACCATAAAGCGTGACTGGCAACACACGATAAAAAGATTCAGTTTCACTAGGCGACCTATGGTTATTTAGCGTGCCACCTGATGGCTGTTCATTGATGTGTAATAATGAATTGTGCTGAACAGGGCATTCATCTACACCACACGATTTTTGAAACCAGCACTTGCGTGTGTGTTTTCCAAGGCAAATGCAGCATAAATTATTTGCCTTGACAATATCCCATCTTTCAGCAACCGATAGCTCCTTAAATTTGTCGCACTGTCTTAGTTTATGTGAGTCCTTACATAATACACACTCTTGTTGCAGACTTTCGGTCTTATGTGTGTTTAAACGTCCCTCTTTCTTTGCAGGCCTCTTATCATTGATGGTGTCAAATACTGGAACAGTCACTTTACAAGTTGCCTCTGCAATCATGTACAGCCAATCTGAAAAATGCATCAAATTTGGATGCGGAATGTCTTTGGAATATAACGCCCACTGTAGTACCGTGTCAACTGGTAATTTATCTACTAGCTCCTGCAAAAAAGTAGGATTAATTAAATATTCCTCTAAATGAGTTGCACGTATAGTGGCACAAAGATTCTTCACCGCAAAGGAAAACTCAATTAAAGACTCTAATTTGCCCCTCTGTATCGTGAATTTGCGAACTTCTTCAAGCAAATTTTTAATTATGCACTCGGGTCTACCGTAGTACATTTTTAGAGTCCTAATTATGTCGGGAACCATATCCGGGAGCATCAAATAATTTCTAACCGCATCCCGTGCCTTACCACGTAAAATGTTTTGCAACCTGATGAGGTTTTCTTCATTAGTGTACCCGGCAGCCTGAGTGCTGTGTTCATAAGCACTTATAAATATTGGCCATTCTTTTGGGTCACCATTAAAATGCGGCAATTCCTTACAAATATACTGCCGGGCCATTAATTGGGTCACGGTTGTATTAAGACAATTATTTTCCGAATTATTTGCATTATTATTCACGCGGTGCAATAAATTAGTTGCGTCAGCACTATTTGTAGTGTTTTTATTTGTGTTAAATCTCATATGTTCATGAACTGTCACATTCTTGTTTTGTTGTGTGACGTCATCATAATTGTTTTGACAATTTGGTGGGGTGCTGCCAAGTCCTGTGCTAAATGGTATCGCGATTTGAGTCTGTGCTAATTTATAATTGCCACTTTGATCGGCCACTTGACACCAGATGGAGCTGTTTAAAAACGTATTTGTATGGGGTCTGCTGACTTGTGAATTTCGTTGACAACTTTGTTCATACGGCGGGTAATTTTCTGTAACATTTATGTTGTTTTTGCCCACAGGCCGTACGTTGTTGATGTGTTGGCACTCATCAGCTTCTGCTCGTAATAATTGGTACTTACGGCGCAAAAACTCCTGTTTTAGTGACATTTCTTCCTCTAGCTGCTGCAACTCAAGTTGTCTTTTTGCACTGCTGGCGGTATGGATGGCTTGTATGTGATTTATAGGTAGGCTGGTTGATGCTGGTGGATGGATGCTTATCGTTTCTATAATCTCAACACTGGGGTCTTTTATTGGTCCTCGTGTTTTGAGGTTATGTGAGTCATTTTGAGGCTCTGCCGCTGCAACACAATCCTCGCATCTCCAACTAAATATTTCGACATCGTCGCCGATATCACAACAGCTGCTATGGAAACAGTGTAGACACTTGGAGCAGGTTACCATGTTTCCATCATCCGGGTCGCTGCATAAGATGCAATTAGCAGCAAGGGTAAGGTTTTCTTCCATCTTATATTTAATTGGTGTAAGAATTTTAAAGAATTGTTGAAAATAAAACAAACCAAGTTTCGTACAGCAGTTTGTCGCTTTAAAATTCTAAAAGCGAATAGTTTATTAATTATTTTAAACAAAATATTTTAATTATTTAATCTACCTTAGTTTTTATTTCCTATTTTCAGTCTTCTAAGAAGCTAATTAAATAGTAAGAGAACTTTTGTGTGTATAACAAGAATTTTATCAAAGGCAATTAAAATATCTAGTGTTGTAAGTTGTACACAAATAACAAAGGTGTTAACAATAGTAGTAGAGTCGATAATTGTCGGTAACAATAGTGTTATTGGGATGAGATTAAAAATCTTCCTCTAGCGGATAATAAGTTTGATACCCCAAAGGATATTGACATTTTAGTTGGGTTTGATTATTTATTTTCCCTTATAAGAGAAGTTAAAATAATGAAAGACGGCAACTGACTGGCACAGAATACAGCGTTTGGTTGGGTTATCTGTAGTTGGTGCATGATGGATGAATCAATTACTGTTTGTCATGTAAGTCAAAGTGTAACTGAGGAGGATCTAAATTAAATTTTACGATTATTTTGCGAATATGAGAACTTGAAGCCGTCTAAACCATGTTTAACTACTGAAGACCAAACCGCTGAAGAACTATTTAGATCAACAACAACCAGATCTGAAAAATATTCCGTTAGATTGCCTTTCAAACAGAATTCTGATTTAGGACAGTTTAATACTGGCGCCCTAAGACAACTACAAACAATGGAACCAGGGTTACCGTTGAGGATTTTGAAAAAGTCGCACAAAAAGTCGTTTTGAAAACCAAAAGTCGCATAAAAAAGTTGTTTTTTCAAATTAAAGCCTCACACTATTTTTTTAACATTTTAATTACTTTAGCCTTGCCAATACCCACCCGGGTGACAAACTCGGTTTTATTTATTTAATAACTCTCTCAAATTTGCTTTAGTTGAAAAGACATTTTAACTTACTGAACAAATTGTTTTCTAAAAAACAACTGAAAAAATTTTGTGCGACGAAAACTGTTTTAAAATAAACTGAAACAAGTTTTATGACGATAACTTTTCCTCATCGCTTACTGAGCTACCTAAATAAGAGCGGCAAGCGTCTGCTTGATATCAAAACGTTTCATTTTCACGCGAGTTCAACACCCTCCGGCTGAAATATCTTATTTTTTTAGATCACTTGGTCGTTTTATTTTATTGAAAATATATTGGCAATAGAATTTTCATGTTAAAAGAAGTCCTTGTGTAGGTAGCTCAGATATAGACATGCAGTAACACCCTGGTGGGTATTAGTAAGCCCACATCTAATTGATTTTTCATAATGTGACTTTCTCCGAGAAAAGAGCCCTAGTCCGTCAAAAAACGGTTTAAGAGTGGATTCTGGTACCTAAAAGGGTGTGGAATAACTTTAAATGCGTTTTTCTCAAAACTTCATTTTCACACATGTGTATAAATTTTACGTTTAATGTTTTTTTAGCTTTGTTTGTATTTTCGCACAAGTTCATTACTTGGAATCCAACTTTCTATTTCAGTATCTAGAAAATTTGAGTTGATAGCCTGGGGCCTGATTCTGGCAGTCGTGATCGAGTATTTTCTCGATTCGAAAGCAAATTAATATCTAATTATTTCAGTCAATACTGAACGAATCAGAATTATTTTTTCAGTGTTATAAAGATTTAATTTGAGTTTCAGAATACTGATCAAATAATTTAGATTCGTTCAGTATCGACTGAAATAAAATTGTTTTCGAATCGAGAAAGTACTCGATCACGACTGCCAAAATTAGGCCCCTGGACTCACAAATTTCCACTTTTAACCTTTTGTTTAATTTATTTTTCTTTAATACTAATAATGCTTAATCGAATAAGGTTACATATCCCGTGGAATGCTTAAAGCAAAATCGATATTTTTAAGGGAAAATATGTGAAATCATGCAGCGTTTTCCTATGAAAGTCTGGGTTTACACTATGAAAGTTTTCTTTCAGAAAGTTTGAGGTTATGGGTTAAAACAAAATCGATATTTTTAAGGGAAAATATGTGAAATCATGCAGCGTTTTCCTATGAAAGTTTTCTTTCAGAAAGTTTGAGGTTATGGGTGAGAGGGGAGAGAAGAAGCCTGTTCTCTCCTCCTCTCACCTATAAAGTTAGACTTTCTGAAAGAAAATGTTCATTGTGTAAACACAGAAAAAAGAATAAAAGTATTTCACTTACAATAAAGGGGCAACAAGTTGGAAAAGTTGCAAAATTAGACGAGTTTAAAAAAGTCGCACAAAAAGTGTCAGAGCGTCAAAAAGGTTGCAAATTGCAACTTAAGTCGCACAACGGTAACGCTGAATGGAACGTAAGTTGAAATCTAACAACAAGTTACGAGAAGAAGATTCTGAATTTATGCGTGAATATTTTTCAATGGGACACATGGAACTAGTGTCTGAAAATGAAATAAGTCGCCCTGCTGCCGAAGTGTTTTACTTACCTCACCATGCTGTGATAAAAGATAACAATATCACTACGAAACTGCGAGTAGTAATTGATGGTTCGTAAAAATCTACAAATGGGAAGTCTCTTAATGACAACCTACTAAAAGGTCCAATCTTACACCAAGATCTAATGGCAGTCATACTTCGATATAGGTGCAAAAAATACTGTTTTGCAGCAGATATAAAACAGATGTTTCGCATAATAGGTGTTCAAGAATGTGATAGAGATTTCCGAAATAACCCGAATGAAGAAATAAAACACTACAGGCTCACTACAGTGGCATACAGCTGCACTGTATTCATCAATACGCACCTTGTTACAGTTGAGTGACGATGAGAAAGAACGATTTCCATTAGCCAGTGAGGCTTTAAAAACTAGTTTTTATGTAGATGACTGCATGGCTGGCTCCAACACCATAGAGGAGACCCAAAGGCTAGCAGAACAACTAAATGAGATGCTAATGGCTGGTTGCTTTCGCCTGAGAAAATGGGCAACTAACGAGAGCAGTGTTTTAACTAACATCCCTGAAAGCGACAAAATTGAGGGCATTGTGAACATGCCTACAGATATCTCTGTGTGTCTACTTGGTTTGGTATGGAATCCAGGGGCTGATTGTTTTTTTATAATGTGAAGGGTAAGACTTATTGTATCGATACAAAGAGAAACATTTTATCTTAAATTTTCGAAAATCTTTGACCCTCTTGGATGGATTTCGCCTGTAATAATAGCAGTAAAAATCATAATTCAGAAACTCTGGTTAATTAATTTGGATTGGGATGACCCACTTCCTATTGAGATATAAAATATTAATGAACAATTATTATCAGATTTTTTCTAGTTAAGTAATATCAACATTCCTAGGATTATCTTTTCGACAGAAACCAACATTACCTACCCCGGTAATGTTTGTGCTTTGTTGTGATATGGACGTGTATTATTAAACCCGCATACAATTTGAATTAATTTATAATTTGATTTTTTATTTTAAATAAACATTTAGAGAATACGCAAAATAAATGATTTTTAAATAAATTATTTAGCATAAAAGTGATCAATTATTAAAAACGAAAAATTAAATAAAGAAAAATAAAAAATATAAGTGAATGAATGTACATACCTACATACTTATGAATGTATGTTTGTATACATAATCTTGCAAAAACATTTTAATTTTGTAAAGAACAAAAAAAAAATAAATAACAAAAATATTAAAAGCACATAATACGGTAAAAAACAAAAACAATATTTTGTATGAGCAAAAACAATGAGACAACAATAAAACTCAACGAAAGAAATTGCTATGTAACAGTTCATGCAAATGAAAATAATGCTGAAATAAATAAAACAAAACAAAACAATATTAACTACCTAACGGCTAAGCCAATTATTCGTACACGTTCCCTCTCACCCTCGGTATTTACACAAACGGTGGATAGTCCTTCATTAAAAAAACTAAAACTAGACCTGGTGACAAGTGTTGCCAAGCCAGCAAGTATTGCCGCGACGTCAAAAACTAATTTAGTGGGAAATGATACCATGAATTTAAACACAAATGCAATGGAAAACCCCCCTGTAAAAAGTTGTCAAAAGCCTCAAGTCCAAGTTGGTATGGACAGATACATAACAGTGCTTAAACCTCTGCAGCAGTTGCTTCGGCCTCAAAAGTACCAACTTTTGATAAAATAAACTCTCAAAATCGTTTTGAAATTCTGGAGGATGAATCCTCTGAAGCACCAAACGTCATAAAATCTTCTAAGCCACCCCCGATATATCTTAGGGAGCAAAACTCAAGTGAGTTAATAAAGAGCGTGATCTCGGTAATAGGTGAAAATTCGTTCTACGTAGCGGCAATCAAGCGTGGTAATATAATAAATATAAATAAAAGAGCTTTTATACATATCAACTGAAGAGCAGCAAAGGTGCGAGGGGTACCGCCCCTCGATCAAGTGTCCATCCATATGGGTGCCCTTAGTAGAGGAGCAGTTGGAAGGTTGACAACTTCGTGGATCCCTAGTCAGAAACCCAGGCGCGACGGTATCCATAGTGGACGGCTTCCTGGTCGGCGTCTGCATCCATGTTAGGAACGGCCGTAACCTCAACACCTGGCGGATAGGTATAAAACGCACAACCCCTTTAACCCCCCAAATATGGAAAATAAAGTATCAAACGTTACGGTGCAGGGAGTAATAAACCCAGTACCGGCGGCTTTGGTGAGTGAGAAAACGGGCTCCCAGTCGTCGAGATCAAATTACCGTAATACTTCTAACCCGGTAGCACACCTGGCTGAATTAGAAGGTAAAACTACAGGCAACACAAATAAGGAGCGGTGGAATACGGAAAACCCTTTCCGTAGAAACTCTGGAATTCCAAGGTCCCCACCAACAACGCAAAGTGCTTCACCACAGATGGAGTACACCACACCGAACGTGCAACTCGCAGCCCAGATAGAAAATAGCCCGGGGAACGAATATTTCGTAGAACTCGGAAATTTTATTACAGGACTAATAGAGTTTATGAAGGACAAAAACAACGTTCATCACGCAATAAAGGAGAAGGCAAGAGCCATAAAAGCAATGTACAACAAAGCTAGAGCGGAAGTGCCTAACAG
Source organism: Pollenia labialis (assembly GCA_949318255.1). Lineage (NCBI taxonomy): Eukaryota > Metazoa > Arthropoda > Insecta > Diptera > Polleniidae > Pollenia > Pollenia labialis. The sequence continues at coordinate 47,323,328 of OX439140.1, forward strand.
GGTGACAGCTAGAGTACCTGAAACAAGGGACAAGTCAACCCAAACCACTACGGAGAAGCGACAACCTGAAAAAGACTCTAAGCGAGGAAGAGAATCTGAGGAAGTATCACCAGAACCTTATCAGGCTAAAAGAAGTAAAAACACAGGTAAAACACAAGAAGATATGCGGTTGGTAAACCATGATGCCACAGGAAACCCACACACCAGGGGGGAAACTAACCCTTGGAAAACTGTGAAACCCAAAAGGAAGCGCAGAAGGAAACCCAAAAAGAAACCTCAAAAAAGAAAGGAAAAGAAAGATGTTATGATTATATCAGCGAAAGGAGAAACAAGCTATGCGGATATACTAAAGCATATAAAGTCAGATCCAAGTCTTAAGGACCTTGGAGAACGGGTGTCTCGTATAAGAAGAACCCTGAAAGGAGACCTACTTTTGGAAATTGACACGAACGACAAAGATAGCGTTAGGCAGTTTCAAGGAAAGGTGGAAAAGTCGGTGGGGTTGCAAGCAAATATTGTAACACGCACAGCGGAGACACTAATTGAATGCAAAGACATCGATGAGATAACAACAAAAGACGACATAAGCAGAGCTCCTAACGACCTGCTAAGTGTATCGGAACTAAGGGAATCGGACGTTAAAAGCCTTAGAAAGGCTTACGGCGGCACACAGATAGCAACGATAAGCCTACCAGTTGAGCTTGGCCGCAGGGCCCTTGGAATTGGGAAGGTCAGAATTTGATGGGTGGTATGCCGGTTACGGCAAAAGGTGCTTTTAAGAAAATGCTTCCGATGTCTAGAATATGGACATGTTACTTCATCGTGCTCAAATCATCACGATAGGTCGAAGTTGTGCGGGAAGTGCGGAGAAAGCGGACATATCGCGAAGGAATGTACTAGCAATCCAAACTGCATGTTTTGTAGGGAAGTGGAGGGCGCATCTGTGAATCACGTGGCAGGGAGTGGAAGATGTCCCGTATTCAGACGGGCTCTTAGCAAACTGCGAGGATGAGAATTCTGCAACTAAATCTCAACCGGTGTCAGGCGGCGCAGGACTTGCTTTCGCAGACCATCCGCGAAACTTGTGTTGACATCGCCATTCTCTGCGAACAGTATAAAAACATGAATGATAATGTTTGGTTGAAAGACCAGTCAGGCAAAGCAGCAATCTGGGCATGTGGCAACAAAGCCATAGAGGAAATCTCGGTGCACTCAAATGACGGATTTACAAGAGCTAAAATCGGTGGTATACATATATACAGTTGCTATGCACGCCCCAGTGCAACAATAAGCGAATTTGAAAATATGTTAGATAATATGCTAAGAGACTCGGACAATTATAACCCGAAAATCATAGCAGGAGACTTCAATGCGTGGGCAGTCGAATGGGGAAGCAGGAAAACAAATACCAGAGGCCGCATCCTGCTCGAAGCGCTTGCTGGCCGTAACCTGGTCTTAGTAAACAGTGGTAGCGCTCCAACATTCTCTACTATTGGAAGAAGCTCGATAGTGGATCTAACTTTTGCGAGCACTACTTTGGCAAGGGACATAAAGTGGAGGGTCAGTGACCAATACACGCATAGCGATCACCGGGCGATTATATTCTCAATTAACAGGAAAAAACCTGCTAAAAAGGATACCAAAGCAAACTATAGTGGCTGGGCCTCTAAGCGATTGGACGTGGAAGTTTTCAAGCAGGAATTTGAAAACAACATAGAACTGAATGGTACAGCAGTGCAAAAGGTCAGACAAATTTCATTGAAACTCAAACGGGCATGTGACGCATCCATGCCAAAACGAAGAGCGACAAGAAATTGACCACCCAACTATTGGTGGAACACGGAAATAAACGACCTCCGATCGAAGTGTTTAAGAGCTAGAAGACAAGCAACACGTAGTAGAGGGCGGCACAACTTTGAAGAAGCATTCTGCGAATTCCAGGCGGCAAGACGGGAGTTCCAACATGCTATTTTGAGGAGTAAGAAAAATAGCTTTAACAAGATATGCCTTGAGGCAAATGCAGACCCTTGGGGAAAGGCGTACCGAGTGGTAACATCACGACTTAAAAACAGGAAATCCCCGCAACCAGGTTGCCCAGTCCTGCTAGAAAGAATTGTAAAATCCTTGTTCCCAGAGCATGGGAGAGAAACTCGAGCCGAAACAAGTATAACACGAACGGAAAACATACCGCTGGTAACGGAAGAAGAAGTGCTCAATATAACTGAGAGAATCGGAGACAACAAAGCTCCAGGGCCGGATGGAATCTCTAACAACGCTCTTAAGGTCGCGATTAAAGCAGCAACAAACTTATTCGTGGAGGTATTCAACGAATGCTTAAAGGAAGGAGTCTTCCCAGAACAGTGGAGAAAGCAGAATCTGGTGCTAATACCAAAACCAAATAAACCACAAGGTGTTCCCTCATCGTATAGGCCAATATGTCTACTCGACACGATTGGAAAAATTTTTGAGAAAATCATATGTAATAGATTGCTGCCCATTATAGAGGCAAAGGGCGGGCTTTCAAGCCGACAATACGGATTCCGGAAGGCTAGATCGACAATCGATGCGATACGTATGGTGATAGAAAATGCCCGAACGGCGATAGAAGGGAAGGGAGCAAATAGAAAATACTGTGCCATAATAACGCTGGACGTAAAGAACGCATTTAACTCTGCAAATTGGGCAAAAATAATTGAAAAGCTAAAGAGAATTGGCATTCCGACATGCCTAGCTAAGGTAATAGAAAGCTATTTCACAGACAGGAAGTTATGCTACAACACCGATGAAGGTGTCGTAACACGCCAAGTCACTGCAGGAGTTCCGCAGGGATCGGTGCTTGGCCCGCTTCTGTGGAACATAATGTACAACGATGTACTCGAGTTGGATATCCCGGTAGAAGCAAACATTATAGGCTTCGCCGACGACATAGCTGTTACGGTCGCGGCAAGATTCGTAGACGAAGTCGAGCTTATCTCCAATGAAGTAGTCTGGACCATCCAAAATTGGATGAAAGGTGCAGGTCTTGAGCTCGCGGAGCATAAGACTGAGGTCGTACTCGTTTCAAGCAGGCGAAAACGAGAAAATATCAGAATCCTGGTGGGAGAGCATCAAATTGCCTCAAAACCGAGTTTGAAATATCTGGGAGTTTTTATCGATGCGAGACTAAACTTCGGAACACATGTCGAGTACATTGCCAACAAGGCGGCAAACGTCAGAGCAGCATTGGAAAGAATGATGCCAAATGTGGGCGGACCTAGGCAATGCAAAAGGAGAATTATATCCACAGTGGTGAGCTCAGTTATATTATACGCCGCCTCCATATGGACAGGAGCTTTGAATATAAAAAGCATAACGAAAAAACTGATGTCGGTATACAGACTATCTGCCCTACGAGTATGCTGCTCATATCGAACCAATTCTGATGAAGCGGCCCAAGTCATATCGGGAATGATTCCCATAGATATTTTAGCAGATGAAGCTAAGAGATTAGACGATATAAGGAGAACCTCAACACAACCTGGCAATAGTGTGCGTAAACTTGAGAGAGAAAAATCTATAAGACGATGGCAGAGTAGGTGGGAAGCCAGCCGCAAGGGGAGATGGACTTTCAAACTTATTCCGGAAATAAATAATTGGGTAAATAGAAGACATGGAGAGGTAAACTACTACTTGACGCAATTCCTCTCTGGTCATGGAGGTTACCGTAGCTACCTATACAGATTTGGCCTGGACAGTAGTCCATACTGTCCTACATGTTCGAATCAAGAAGAAGATCCTGAGCACGTCATGTTCCACTGCCCACGCTTTAGGTACGATCGGCAGAAAGCAGAAGAAGAGATTGGGACACAGCTGCACGTTGAAAACATTATAAGTATAATTCTCAGCAGAGAGGAATACTGGGACATAGTATGCTCAATGATTAGAAACATTCATCAAAAATTAGTAATGGAGGAGATACTAAGGAAAGCTCAAACAACGGACGAAGCCTAAATATGGCTTTCGGACCCTGCGATGCAGTATCTCTAGGGACAGTTCCGCAGGGTGCTGAATGACGCAGGAGGTGTTTTTTAGTCGGTAGGAATCCGACATATCCTTGGGTCAAGAAGGACACGGGAATCTTATGCAAGATTTTACACCTGCCTAATGGAAAAAAAAAAAAAAAAAAAGGTCTTCAGGTAGTGATCAAGGGCATAGACTCGTGAAGAAATTAAAACCTTTTTGGAAGAGAAAGGCTTTAAAATAAAAAAAACGTTAAAAATATTAAAAATAGAGAAAAAATCCCCAACCACTTTTTCGAGTGGAGTTTGAACCCGGCGACGTAAAACTTAAAAAAAACGAAACGCATCCTATTTACAATTTAAAATATATTCTCTACAGAAGAATAACTATAGATGAGCCGCACAAAAGAAATGGTCCCGTTCAATTTTTAAACTGTCAAGAGTATGGTCATACTAAGGCTTACTGATATTTACCCCCTGTTTGCGTAGTATGTGGTGAATTACATGGCACAGTTCTTTGCAATAAGTCTAAAACAGACCCCAACGTAAAAAAATGTAGCAACTGTGGCGGTAATCACACTGCCAATTATAGAGGATGCCCTGTATATAATATCGTCAAGCAGTCGGTTGGACCGAAAACTAATCCTCCCCAAATGCAGGTAACAAATCAAGTAACCACAAATGGCATACAGGCTCCGCAGCCTGGTAATACCAGAACCTCCTATGCTAACGTTTTCAAATCAAACCATGTGATTATGCAAGGTGCCTCGCCAAGTAATGATTAAACTCCGGTTTCTAATTTAAGTCGTCTAGAAAAAACCATGGAAACATTAGTGCAAACAGTAAATAATTTTACAAACACAATGGGTAATATAATGCAGGAGATTCTTAGAATGCAATCGTGTTATTGCAAGATGTACTTAACAAACCATGAGCTGTTTAAAAATTTGTTTTTGGAACGCAAGCGGCATCCGCCAACATAAAAATGAACTAGAATACTTTCTTAAAAATAAACAAATTGATGTTATGATGGTTTCTGAAACTCATCTGACTTCAAGAAACACATTTAAAATTAATGGCTACATACTATATGAAACTAAGGACCCTCGAGATAGAGCTAGTGGAGGTTCTGCCATTTTGATAAAAGCCCGAGTCAAACACTACCTAATGTGTGATCACCGTGAAGACTACCTGCAAGCAACGACTATTTGTGTTGAAGAGCTAAATCGAAACATAGTAATTTCTTCTTTATACTCTCCACCTAGATTTTCCATATCAGAAGGCCAATATTATAAATATTATAAATCATTAGGACCCTGTTTCCTGGCCGCTGGCGATTATAACGCTAAACATACCTTCTGGGGGTCACGACTTATAACACCAAAAGGTCGTGTTTTGTTTAACACAATCTCTTAAATGGGTTTAAATGTGGTCGCGAGCGGACAACCAACATATTGGCCTACTGATCAGCAAAAAATTCCAGATGTTATCGACTTTGGCGTGGTTAAAAACATCCCCACAGAAACGATTCAAGTTGAAGCTTCCTTAGAATTATCATCCAACCATACACCTACAATTGTTACTATATCGAACCCAAATAGAATTGTATTTCCGTCAGGTTACTTAGCGACGTCAGCCACACAAATAAATTGGTTAAAATATAAAAAATTTCTCAGTGCCCATTGCACAGATAATATTCCACTAAGAACACCGGAGAATGTAGACCGCTCTATTGTTAATTTGCTGAAACTAGCTGTTCAACATTGTAGTACTGCCCCAAAAAAAAAAAAATATCAAAATATATTCCGCAGATGTCGAGCGGCTCTTGACTGAAAAATGGAGAGTTCGAAGAGAGTGGCAACTTTACAGATCCCCACATCTTAAGAATTTATTAAAAGAGTGCACAAAAAGGCTAAGAAAGTTACTACAGACTCAGAAAACGGCTTCTCTAGAAAAATATCTTAAGGGACTTGATGCAACTCCACAATCTGACTACTCATTATGACGTGCACCTGACATTATATCTCATATCAAAAATAAGGTTTCTATCACCGGCAAGAAGTTAAAACGATTATCTGCATTCTTAGATGAATTCGGAGTAGGAGGTCGACTTAACAAAGCAGATCTACCATATGACAGCCAACACCAGATTATTTTGCATAAAAAACAGCCCTATCGCTTATAAAATTGCCCACGATTTACAATTGAAAAATGTACATGCAGGAATTACTCATCTTATCGCCACACTGCGACAAAGATATTGGATTGTGGGAGCTCGTGAATTGGCCAAAAGAGTTTGTGATAAATGTATTGTCTGTCAACGCTACAGCGCTAGGTCTTATGACCAACTGATGGGTGACTTACCTAAATTTAGGGTAAATGCTTCGTACCCATTTTACCAAGCAGGCTGTGACTATGCTGGTCCTGTATCGTACAAATTACATAACGTTCGCAGAGCCCCAATTGTCAAGGCATATGTAGCAGTGTTTATTTGCCTGGGGCCTAATTCTCGCATTCGTGATCGAAATCACATTCGAATGAAAATTAATTTCGATACTACAAAATTTTCTGATGACGTTACTTGATATGAAACGAATCGAGTTTTTCTTTAAGTGTTAAAAAGTTTTATATAAATGTATTTCACAACACTGAATAAAATGTAAACAAAAAACATGTGTATACAAAAAAAAACACAACATCAAAAATAGTACTTATGTATTTATGTGTGTATATAAAAACAAGTTTTAACATAAAACAATTCAATTTTAGGCACAAAGGTGAGATCAAAAGTATAATATTAAGTGTTTAGTTACCCAGTGCAACAAAATTCGGGTCATCGCCGCCAGCCTCAACACTTGCAACGCGAAATGAAAATAGACTACTAGTAGAGCAAATCTGTCGAAAGTTTTGAAAAGTTAGCTGCGGTTCCCGAAATAAGGGCCCCTAAGTTTTTGAATTTTTAGAAAAGGCGTTTGGTATAAGTCAAACAAAATATACTAAATGTACTTCTGAGCTAAAAGATTATTTTAGATGTCTTCAGTAGAATTGTATGGCGATTCTTTTCTTAGAATATATTAACCCTTTAACACTCATTTTATGGGGTAATTTTTGTCCCTTTTTAAACTTCAAAGAAATTCAAAAATTCCAATGCCCAAAATTTCGAAAATCCGTTTTACATACATTGCACGAACTTTTGGTCTTAGAAGACGTCTAGTGAAATTTGATGCAGTAAATATTCGTAGAACATTTTAACCCATAAAAGTGCCGTTTTAGTATACTTTTGTGTAAGAGTTGGGAAAGAGGACAAAAATTACCCTTTAAAATTAGAGTTAGAGGGTTAATAAATTTTAAGAAGAGAATCGCCATACGATTCTACTGAAGACATCTAAAATAATCTTTTATCTCAGAAATACATTTAGTATATTTTGTTTGACTTATACCAAACGCCTTTCCTAAAAATTCAAAAACTTTAGGGGCCGTTATGTCTAGAACCGCAGCTAACTTTTCAAAATTTTCTACAGATTTGCTTTACTAGTAGTCTAATTTCATTTCGCGTTGCAAGTGTTGAGGCCGGATTTTTTCTTGTTGCACAGGGTTATATGGATGTGTACACAAATGGCTATTTAAGATGACAACTGCAGATAGGGATTTGAAGAATATTTCATTGTTGCCAATTCCTTTCTACGTATTTCTTTCTCCATAGCTTTTATTTGTGTGGTCATTTCGTGTTCCATTTCACTCATTTTGAGTTTTTTCTTGTTAATTTCTAACAATTGATTAGCAAGTTCGACTTCTGTCACCTTTAATTCCACCCTTTTATTACTTATTTCAATAAGCTTATCCAGCCTTTTCAACATTTCCTGCTGGTACAGTTCAACAGACATAATGTTTTTTTTTTAGCAAATTTGTTTTATTTTCTTTAACCCTTATTTTTGGCAATTCTTTAAATTTTTTGTTGGTTTTTGAAGGCTCTAACTTTTCTTCTTTTACATCAAACTCAATTTCCATTAAAGAGGAAAAGTCACGTTGTACCTGCTCTTCACTGTCTGAAATTAAACATGGTAATGGACATGTTATTTCATCATTTTGTTGTGATGTTGCTATTGACACATAATTTTCGTTGGTTGGTTTGCAATTATTTTCAGATCCAAAGGATCGAATATTACTAAGAGCCATTACAGCGACATCAATACCTGCTGCAACCATTAATTGTTCCTCTACATGTAAAAGAACTTTCTCTTCATAAAGGCTAGTTTACACTATTATACTTTGTATTAATATATGTCAAAAAATCAAGTATTATGTAAAAGTTTAATAGTATGAATGCATGTGTGATGAAAATGACAAGTATTAAAGAACAAATTCTGACATCCCATACGACTTCATCGTTTTTTGAAAAATTTCAAAACAATAATACTTTTCATTGGATCAGGGTTGGATTTTATTTCATGTGTGAGTGTTTATACTTTGTGTGATGGTGTGATTACAAACTGTCATTTTAAATTAGTTAAATTTTTGACAGTCGCAACATAACTCTTTAGATTTCTATCTCACAAAGTATTATGGAATACGTAAGGTTTGTGAGATAGTGTAATCTAGCCTTAAGGGCCACCACCTGTACGTTTTTTTGAAGAATTATTAAACGAGTTTCTTTCTAACATTTTGTTTTTGGTGGGCGTAAACCTTTATGATAAAAATCATTTAAAATCTAATAGAAAATGTTTTCGTTTTTATTACCTTGCGCCATACATTGGCATCTTTTATTGGAGGGCCAGAAGCGTTTAGTTTTCTTGTTACGGGCTCCCAAAGTTGGTGGGATTTTGCATTTCCTTGGGAACTGTTTGGCAAAATATTTTTAGCAAAATCCGTGTGTTCCGACATAAAGTTGGCGAGAATTTCTTTTTGGGTATAGTTAATTTTTGACCTAAATTAATACAATAATTTACAATTTATTATTAACTATCTAAAAATTTAAATATTATATCTATGTACTTTGATTTAAACTTACATTTTGATTTTGTTCCTTTGCTTTTTAACATCAAACATTGTTTCGAATGCTTTTTTGTTTACGAATACAAACACACATAGTTGCATTCGAATCATCGATCACTATCGAATGCCGTCATTATAAATTTCGATAAACTTTGTTAGATATCAATTACTTTCTGTTTTCATTGCGAGAAGGCGTATTTATTTCGTGCTTATAAAAAACATATTTTTTCCGGTTAAAACAAACAAATAAAATTCCAAAACATCAGTAAATCACCCACAAAAGGATAGCAAAAAATATACGTTAAAATTTCGTTTAATAGTGTTATTTAAAATCCTTAAAAAATTAAAAAAACAAATTTTTATTTTAATGATTTCAAATAGAATATAAAAAAACTAATAAAAAACCTTATAGAAATGCCGCCAAAAGTAAACTAAAATCAAAGAGATGAAGATAATGGTGATAATGAAGAGCAATCGAAACGTTTTAAGGATTCTCTTTCATTAGAGGCGATGAATTCTAAAGTATGTGCAGTTCAATCAGATGTTACTGAGCTTAAATTAGACATAAAAGAGATCAAAACTTCAATACAAAAGATGTCTGCAAGTGTGGGTGTAGCGAACGATAATATGAAAACCGAATTAACAACAGCTCTTTCTAAAATTACTGAAACTCTTACTGGATTAGTTACACAGGTCAATAACCTTAATGAAAAAAATAAAGAGAAAGAAGTTAAAATTAACGAAATGGACCTAAGAATTAACTCACTAGAGCAACAATTGCTAAACAACAGCATTGAAATAAAAAATATACAAAACAAAAATATGAGTGCCAATGATGTGGTAAAAACTATAGCAGCCAATGTGAACGTAGAAATAACAGAAGACGATATTTCTAATGCATACAGTCTCAAAAGAGATGACACTAAAATTATTGTTGAATTCTCTTCAATAAATAGAAAAAGGCAAATAATGTCCAATATTACACGTCACAGAGTTGAAGGAAATATAATAAATGAAACATCGTCAGCAAACACTGAAAGTCAGAACAACAACAATAATTTCATATATGTTAATGATCTTTTAACCCCTTACAACCGTCGTCTTTTATGGTTAGCCAAAAGCAAGGCAAAAGAGTGTAAATGGGATTTTGTATGGTTTAGAAATGGTTTAATACTCGCAAAAAAAAAAAACGAAAAATCTTCATCAATTTTAATTAAAAATGTTAGTGACATTGAAATGATTGCCTAATATTTATATAATTTTTATTTTTTTGTATCTATAAAATTCTAATAAAAAAAAACAAAAATGAATGAAAAACAAAGTGTAGACAATTTTAATCAAATCAATAAAGATATTTTAAGTTATCCCTTGTCCATAATTTATTTAAACATACGATCTCTACGAAATAACTTCGCCACATTTCTAGCAACAATACATAACATAATTCAGCACATTAAAATAATTCTGATCGAAACTAATATAACTGACAATGAAAACGATCTATTTAACATTATTGGGTTTAGCTCGCTTTTTTTTAACAGAAAAGGGAGAAGCGGTGGGGGTATAGTCATCTATGTCAGAGAAAACATTACATACATACGAATTCCTCATAATTCGGTCTCGTTTGAAAGTTTGCAAATTGACGTACATACTTGTAATGAAACTATGTCCATCATCTCAATGTACAGACCCCCAAATACAAACAACAAAATGTTTCTAAAAGAACTTGAAGCGAAAATATACTCAATAAAACAACAAGAAAACTTAACGATCATTGGTGATATTAATAACGATTTATTTAAACAAGACACTGTAACTGCAAAGTACCTTGATATTATGCTGTCAAATGGGTTAATATGTACTATTAATAGCTGCGTTCGAGAACACAAAAGTTTTTACTATTTTTTACTAAACTTTACTGCATTTTACGAAATTGCGTTCGAGTACACAAAATACAGTAAGTGAGAACACAAATTGAGAGCGTAGTGACAGTTCTTGTCTGAGTATTTACAAATTTTTACTGCAGAAATTTTTTCAGTAAAATTTAGTAAATCAAAAAAACATATGTTCGAAAAGGTAAACAAACAAAAGTAACAAATAAAATGCATATAAATTGTGAAAAAATTGTTAAATAAAAGAAATAAAAATTAAACCAAAACAAAAAGTGAATAACTATTAATAAATTAAACTTATTTGTGAAGCATTTGTTTGGCTAAAAACAAACTTTTGAATTTTTTTTGTTAAGTTAATTTTTTAGAGTTGTAAAAGTGTGAAGTACTTGGGGACTTAAGTAATCAATAGCAAAAAAATTGTTGATGTTCTTTTAAATAATTTAACCCGCTACAAATTAGTAAAATCTAATAAAATTAAAAACAAACAAATATGAAAGATTAAATAAAATATTTTGTTTGTATTTTCCAAAAATGTTCGTGTTATAAAAAGATTTTTATCGAGTACCGATAAGAAAACGAGTTAAGTAGTCAAAAGTGTAAACATTTTTCAACACTTCAATTATTTGCCATCAGCTGTTGCCTTTATTTTACGAATTTTTACAAATTTTGCGTTCGCGTACTTTTTTGCACAACAGCTTTTTGTGAGAGCAAATTTTTCAGTTTACTCATTTACTGCATTTTACTGCAAAAGTACTCAAACTCACCTAATGAGACAACAAGAGTTGATTTAATCAAAAACTCAAATACTTGCATAGACCACATTTTTGTCAGAAATAAGCAAACAACAACAGAACTACAATCAGCAATTATCAAAACAAATATATCTGACCATTTCTCTTTATTCAGCGGCTTAACAAATAAAGAAAACTCTCAGGGTTTAAGTAACAACACAATACAGGGTGTTCAGCTTAGCGGTTGTAAAGTAAATCAACAGATACAAAATGTTAATTGGAGCATGGAGTTACCTGAAAGTGATAATGTTAACGATATTTACTTTAAAATTTATAATAACTTCAGGGAAATCTATTCAAAATCAAAAATAAATCAATCTAAAAAAATAAGAAAAGTTGCGAATCAGTGGAAGACCGAAGAACTGGTTAAATTGTGCGAAACACGGGATAAACTTTATAAAAAATGGTCAAATAATAAAAATAACAAAACATATGAAAGTTTAGAAATTCTTTAAATAAAAAAATTTTGTATATAAAAAACAATTATTATAAAAATAAATTCGTAAGCAATATTGATGATGTATTAATAAAAAAAAATTAAAAACGAAAATATTACCGATATAACAAACAATTTTGCAATTAATTTTAAAGAAATCGTAATAAAAATTATGCATACCTGCAATATACAAACTAGTTTTAACACTACAAGAACTTTACAAAACTCATTGTTTATTACAAGAACTAATGAAAAAGAAATTTTTAACATACTGAAAGCAGCTGGTTTTGACAATATCAGGCCAAAAGATATAAAAAATAACGCTAACTATTTAACACCAATTATATATGTTAATGATCTTTTAACCCCTTACAACCGTCGTCTTTTATGGTTAGCCAAAAGCAAGGCAAAAGAGTGTAAATGGGATTTTGTATGGTTTAGAAATGGTTTAATACTCGCAAAAAAAAAACGAAAAATCTTCATCAATTTTAATTAAAAATGTTAGTGACATTGAAATGATTGCCTAATATTTATATAATTTTTATTTTTTTGTATCTATAAAATTCTAATAAAAAAAAAACAAAAATGAATGAAAAACAAAGTGTAGACAATTTTAATCAAATCAATAAAGATATTTTAAGTTATCCCTTGTCCATAATTTATTTAAACATACGATCTCTACGAAATAACTTCGCCACATTTCTAGCAACAATACATAACATAATTCAGCACATTAAAATAATTCTGATCGAAACTAATATAACTGACAATGAAAACGATCTATTTAACATTATTGGGTTTAGCTCGCTTTTTTTTTAACAGAAAAGGGAGAAGCGGTGGGGGTATAGTCATCTATGTCAGAGAAAACATTACATACATACGAATTCCTCATAATTCGGTCTCGTTTGAAAGTTTGCAAATTGACGTACATACTTGTAATGAAACTATGTCCATCATCTCAATGTACAGACCCCCAAATACAAACAACAAAATGTTTCTAAAAGAACTTGAAGCGAAAATATACTCAATAAAACAACAAGAAAACTTAACGATCATTGGTGATATTAATAACGATTTATTTAAACAAGACACTGTAACTGCAAAGTACCTTGATATTATGCTGTCAAATGGGTTAATATGTACTATTAATAGCTGCGTTCGAGAACACAAAAGTTTTTACTATTTTTTACTAAACTTTACTGCATTTTACGAAATTGCGTTCGAGTACACAAAATACAGTAAGTGAGAACACAAATTGAGAGCGTAGTGACAGTTCTTGTCTGAGTATTTACAAATTTTTACTGCAGAAATTTTTTCAGTAAAATTTAGTAAATCAAAAAAACATATGTTCGAAAAGGTAAACAAACAAAAGTAACAAATAAAATGCATATAAATTGTGAAAAAATTGTTAAATAAAAGAAATAAAAATTAAACCAAAACAAAAAGTGAATAACTATTAATAAATTAAACTTATTTGTGAAGCATTTGTTTGGCTAAAAACAAACTTTTGAATTTTTTTTGTTAAGTTAATTTTTTAGAGTTGTAAAAGTGTGAAGTACTTGGGGACTTAAGTAATCAATAGCAAAAAAATTGTTGATGTTCTTTTAAATAATTTAACCCGCTACAAATTAGTAAAATCTAATAAAATTAAAAACAAACAAATATGAAAGATTAAATAAAATATTTTGTTTGTATTTTCCAAAAATGTTCGTGTTATAAAAAGATTTTTATCGAGTACCGATAAGAAAACGAGTTAAGTAGTCAAAAGTGTAAACATTTTTCAACACTTCAATTATTTGCCATCAGCTGTTGCCTTTATTTTACGAATTTTTACAAATTTTGCGTTCGCGTACTTTTTTGCACAACAGCTTTTTGTGAGAGCAAATTTTTCAGTTTACTCATTTACTGCATTTTACTGCAAAAGTACTCAAACTCACCTAATGAGACAACAAGAGTTGATTTAATCAAAAACTCAAATACTTGCATAGACCACATTTTTGTCAGAAATAAGCAAACAACAACAGAACTACAATCAGCAATTATCAAAACAAATATATCTGACCATTTCTCTTTATTCAGCGGCTTAACAAATAAAGAAAACTCTCAGGGTTTAAGTAACAACACAATACAGGGTGTTCAGCTTAGCGGTTGTAAAGTAAATCAACAGATACAAAATGTTAATTGGAGCATGGAGTTACCTGAAAGTGATAATGTTAACGATATTTACTTTAAAATTTATAATAACTTCAGGGAAATCTATTCAAAATCAAAAATAAATCAATCTAAAAAAATAAGAAAAGTTGCGAATCAGTGGAAGACCGAAGAACTGGTTAAATTGTGCGAAACACGGGATAAACTTTATAAAAAATGGTCAAATAATAAAAATAACAAAACATATGAAAGTTTAGAAATTCTTTAAATAAAAAAATTTTGTATACAAAAAACAATTATTATAAAAATAAATTCGTAAGCAATATTGATGATGTATTAATAAAAAAAATTAAAAACGAAAATATTACCGATATAACAAACAATTTTGCAATTAATTTTAAAGAAAACGTAATAAAAATTATGCATACCTGCAATATACAAACTAGTTTTAACACTACAAGAACTTTACAAAACTCATTGTTTATTACAAGAACTAATGAAAAAGAAATTTTTAACATACTGAAAGCAGCTGGTTTTGACAATATCAGGCCAAAAGATATAAAAAATAACGCTAACTATTTAACACCAATTATAACCAAATTTGTAAACTCGAGCTTAGATAATGCAATTGTACCAGATCTACTTAAAACATCATTGATACGGCCAATATATAAAAGTGGTAAGAAAAATGATTACAATAACTACCGTCCGATATCTGTGCTACCCGTTATTGAAAAGATTCTAGAAGAAATCGTATGTAGGAGGCTAACAGATTTTACACAAAAATACAAAATACTAAACAAAAATCAATTCGGGTTTCAAAAGGGGAAGAATATAAACATGCTTCTTGGTAACTTCAGCAATCATATCAATGAAAATCTTAGTGTAAATAACCATTGTATAGCAGTATTTATCGATTTTAGTAAGGCCTTTGACACCATTTCACACTCTTAACTTCTACTTATATTAGAAAAAATCGGAATACGAGGTGAATGCTTAAAATGGTTTCAAAACTATTTCGAACTTCGATCATACTGGGTTAAAATAAATAGCACTCTTAGCAATAAGAGCTCAGTTGAATATGGGGTACCTCAAGGCTCAAAGCTAGGATCAATCTTTTACATAATATATGCTAATGAGATGATGAACATTTTGCAAAGAAGCAAAACATTTGCATATGCTGATGATACCGCCGCACACTGGGGATTTCGCGGAAAAAAGTCAAATTGTCAACATAGTCTTCATGCAATATGCAGTGATATGTTGCAATTTTAGACTAAATGGTACAATCAAATCAAACAGATTTACTCCGATCTGACTGCTAGTTTTTTTTTATATCCGTCTCAAACTCAGAACTTGTGTGTTTTACCGGACCAACTTAATTTAAACCTAAGAATTTAAATACGAATATTATTTTACTATGTGAGCTAACGTTTTTCTTTTTTTTTCTATTTAAAGTTGTATATTTCAGTATACTAAAATTGAAAAAAAAAATCTGCAGAGTCTTAAGTTTTTTTTTGTGTATTTTTATGAACATATAACAAAAATCCCATTTTTCTCCAAACATTTGGACCTGCAATTTTATCTTTACTTTTCCTCAGTTTGAAATGACACCTAATACATTGTCTTATATCTGTTTTAACATTACCAATCAATTTCAAGTTCCACCTCTCAATTTGTTGCATTACACAGTACAACATTTTTCAGCTGATTGATTCGGGACTCAATTCTGATAAGGCTCTTTTGTTTAACATAACTCGAGAAGCACTAGTCGGATTTTGCTGAAAAAAATTTAGAAAAATCAAGAATTACAATTACTTTCATCTGTTTACATAACATTTTGCTACATAAGCAACAGTTTCGCAGTTATAAATAAATGTATGAAGAAAAAAAATATTTTTTGCCCAAAAAATTTTAATTTTTAATTCATAAAAAATCCAAAACAGTACAAAAAAGTTTCAAGTCCTATTACTTTCACGTAAAGTCGCAAAACTTATGAAAAAATGAGACATAAATCATGAGAATCGATGAACGCGTTTCGCTTTTATTCACAATTAAGTGAAGGTATGCATTCCAAAAATTTGCTCGAGATATGCACAAAATTCTTTGCAAAAACATTTATGGCTTTTTTTATGATTCTCAGAATTAAAAAAAGCAATAAACAAAAGGTTATTTGATTTTTATGATTGCGGTAGCAAAGTAATCAGCGGTAATAAGTGTGCGTGGAAAATTGAAAGGGAAAAAGGAAAGTGCACTTTTTTAATTATTTGGGTTTTTTTCGTTGGCTACCTGCATGATTTTTTTACACAAATTGCACCCACATTTATGAGTGGTCATGTTTTTTAACGTTTTGAAAAATTTTAAACGCACACGAAACAGGTATATAGCCACCCTTAAAAGATGCGCGAATTCATAAGTACCTTTCAGTAAAATATTGAAACTTACGTAGTATTTATAGGTATTCACTGATCGATTTTTGTCATTCAACAAGTGCTGGCGAACGCGAAAAGTACAACCGATTTTTCTCCGTTTTTTTTTTAATTATAACTGAAATTAAGGACCAAGAGTTTTACGGCAATGGAAAGTTTTTCTATTTCTCATGGGGTTTTATGCTCGAAGCTTCTGGAATTTGACAAAGACAGAACAAAATTAAAACAGTTTTTGCAACAATTGCACGTTGGCTTAAACGATACTAGAGCATGTGAAATTTTGGATACAATATATAAAAACTTTAACTATAACTTCAAGCAAAGATGGCAGGATTCTAATCGTACGAAGTCGCGATTTGAAAAAAAAATGCAAATTGGCTTGAAGGCACATTTACAATTAAGTTTACTGAGGCTGAATGTTCTACCAGTTCTGCACTTGGTCGGCCACGCAAATCGTTTGAGGAGTGCTGTGATCGCGCCAAACGATACAAAAGGGATGAAGTACGTTCTATGTTTCCTAAAGAAGTAATTGATTTTTCATCTAGTATTTAAAAAACCAACCACAAAATTTGTACATTAAAAACTTTGGGGATGTTTACAAAGCTTGAACTTACAAAAGAAAAATACGAGTATCTAATGCATTGGTTACAAAATGAAGGATATAACATACTCGTACCATACAAACAACTCACGAAAGAAAAAACTAACAGTTATCCTCCAGAAATTTCTATTACTGAAAGTTCAGGCAGTGTACCTCTGCAAAATCTGTTCATACTGCTAAAAGGGTACTAGAGACCAAATCAGTAAAGGAAATAAATAAAATTGAAAGCGGAAATCTAACAATGTACTATAAATGGGGATGTGATGGGGCATCTGGTCAAAGCGAATACCAACAGAGGTTTTCGGATGATCAAATTTCTGACTCTCATTTATATATGATATCAGTTGTACCACTTAAATTATCATTGAGTGATGACATAAATAAATTAGTATGGAACAACAATAAACCTTCTTCCACACAGTATTGTAGAACACTACAGCTTGCGTACGTTAAAGAGACACCTCAAGTTATACGAGAAGAAAAGAGAAGAGTCGATGAGGAGATATCTCAACTAAAAGAATTTGAGTTAACAGTAAATAATCGTAACTTTAAAGTAAAACATGAATTATATTTTACAATGATTGACGGCAAGACAGCACAATCAGTAACAGAGACACCAGCAGCATCTTCTTGTTTTATTTGTGGAGCAACAACATCCAAAATGAATAAAATCGAAGAAGTTCAAGCTATGCCCGTAAATGAACAAGCACTGCAATTTGGTATGTCACCACTTCATGCGCGTATTAAGCTGATGGAGTGTCTTTTGCATGTAGCTTACAATATTGAATTTAAAAGTGGAAGAGTCGACTCAAATACTCGTCCGATAAAAGAAGCCCGAAAATGTTTGATTAAGCGTGAAATTAAAGAGAAAATTGGAATACAGGTTGATACTGTTAAACAAGGCTCTGGTACGACAAATTCAGGAAATACGTCACGAAGATTCTTTGCTAATCCTGCTTTGATTTCCGAAATCACGGGTCTAGATGAAGACATAATCAAGAGGTTTTCAACAATTCTCGAAGCTATAACCATTACCGAGGCACTAGATCCGAACAAATTTGGTGATTTTTGTCTGGAGACGGCAAAAAAGTTTGTTGCACTGTACGAGTGGTACAATATGCCACCAACACTCCACAAAATTCTGATTCATGGAAAATATATAATTGAAAAGTGTATTTTTCCTGTAGGCTTATTATCCGAAGAGGCTCAGGAAAGTCGTAACA
The DNA here is from genome assembly GCA_949318255.1 of Pollenia labialis. Classification (NCBI taxonomy): domain Eukaryota; kingdom Metazoa; phylum Arthropoda; class Insecta; order Diptera; family Polleniidae; genus Pollenia; species Pollenia labialis. The sequence continues at coordinate 47,341,841 of OX439140.1, forward strand.
AAGACTATAAAAAGTATCGCCTTAGACACTCCAGAAAATGCAGTCGAATTGCCACGAAAGAAGATATTATGCACCGAATTTTTTGTTAGTTAGGGCTTTTTACATTGTAGGTAACGATATACATTTGTCTAGCTTTCTTTATTTTGATTACTTTTGTATATAACTATATAAATAAAAGTAAATTTGTGATGAAATGATTATATTTTTTGAAAAATATATTATTTTTCCTCACCTCCATACAAAAATCCCCAGTGTGCGCCGTCGTCGTGATGCACAAGAACTTAGAAGAAGCTGTTAAAATCATGCAGGAGCAGCTGGACACTATACAAAACTGGTGTCATGACTTCGGGTTAACGATCAATGCAAATAAAACGAAAGTTATGCACATTAAGCATTCGCATATTCGTAACACTAATATAAAACTGAAATTCCACGGTACCAATTGTCTACATACTTTAACTAAAACAAATGATATAACTAATGATAACTGCTCAACTTATATTGAATTAGTTAATAGCTACAAATACCTTGGTATCATTGTTGATCATAATTTTAAATGGTCACCACACATTGAAAACATTAGAAAGAAACTAAGAAAATCTGCGTACATGCTACACCACCTAACTAATTGTTCTACATACAGCGTTGTTCGCCAAGCATATTACGCACTTGTAGAATCACACTTACGCCACGGAATTTCTGCATGGGGTAGCTCAACACACTGTGGAAAACTGCAACAAATGCAATATAAAATTTTGAAAATCCTCTGGAAAAAATCTGAACACAACAACATCCCTATAGTCGGTACAACTGATAGACAACATAGTTCAACCAACAATAATTCTAATAACACAAATGAAACCAACAATAGCAATCGTCATATCCCAGATAGCAATTCATTAAGAACAGTTTGTAATAAGAAAAACAACAAAAAAAAATCAAAATTTTAAACTTTGTAAACAACTACAAATACTCAATATAACAAGTAAGAGTACTATATTCGGCTATGCCGAATCTTAAATACCCTTCACCATGGTGAGATAAGATCAAGAAGTTTTTAAAAAGAATACCTATGACAAAATCAAAAAATGTATGTATATAACTAAGTCCGTTTCCTCTTTTGACAAAGTTGATGTTTGAAATTCGTTATATAAGTTTTAATTATATTTAATCTTAAAATCGTGTATAAAAAAATTTAATAAAAATAAAAAAAAAATTTATTTTGGAGACTTGAACTCGCAATCTTACGAGCCTTAAGCGAGAACTTAGACAACTCAGCTACGAACGGCTTTATTGAAGAAGCGTTAAATTAAAATATATTGAGAGAATTTTATGAACATACATACATGTGTATGCGTAAAAAACACATTAAAATCCACCACTTGTGGTAAAGATTATAAAAAAAAAAACAAGTAAGAGTACTATATTCGGCTATGCCGAATCTTAAATACCCTTCACCATGGTGAGATAAGATCAAGAAGTTTTTAAAAAGAATACCTATGACAAAATCAAAAAATGTATGTATATAACTAAGTCCGTTTCCTCTTTTGACAAAGTTGATGTTTGAAATTCGTTATATAAGTTTTAATTATATTTAATCTTAAAATCGTGTATAAAAAAATTTAATAAAAATAAAAAAAAAATTTATTTTGGAGACTTGAACTCGCAATCTTACGAGCCTTAAGCGAGAACTTAGACAACTCAGCTACGAACGGCTTTATTGAAGAAGCGTTAAATTAAAATATATTGAGAGAATTTTATGAACATACATACATGTGTATGCGTAAAAAACACATTAAAATCCACCACTTGTGGTAAAGATTATAAAAAAAAAAACAAGTAAGAGTACTATATTCGGCTATGCCGAATCTTAAATACCCTTCACCATGGTGAGATAAGATCAAGAAGTTTTTAAAAAGAATACCTATGACAAAATCAAAAAATGTATGTATATAACTAAGTCCGTTTCCTCTTTTGACAAAGTTGATGTTTGAAATTCGTTATATAAGTTTTAATTATATTTAATCTTAAAATCGTGTATAAAAAAATTTAATAAAAATAAAAAAAAATTTATTTTGGAGACTTGAACTCGCAATCTTACGAGCCTTAAGCGAGAACTTAGACAACTCAGCTACCGAACGGCTTTATTGAAGAAGCGTTAAATTAAAATATATTGAGAGAATTTTATGAACATACATACATGTGTATGCGTAAAAAACACATTAAAATCCACCACTTGTGGTAAAGATTATAAAAAAAAACAACAAAAAAACCGCAACCAAGAGAAATGCAAGAAGAGATCAACGTAGCAACAGCTTATTAGACGAAACACAATAACAACAATTACTACAGCAATGCCTAAAGGCATTGCAATAAGAGATAAAAATAAAATGCAGCAACAACAATTACGAAAGCATTGCCTTTATCCATAAATAACTTTTGCTCATTCATACATACTCATGTGCATACATATGTATGGCTTTGCAATAGCTAGGTTAACCTACTAGTTAGTATGGATTTATTTAAATTACATACAACTTTTTATGTACATATGTAGGTACGTATATGCTTGCCGAAATAAAATAAAACACTGTGTCATTGCCAATAATATGAAAATATCGAAAAGCTTTATACCTAGGTAATTTTAAAATCGTTTTAAGGACATAAACAAATTAAATAAAAAATAAAAAACAAATAGGTATAGAATATGATTTTTGTTTTACATGTAAGTTAAGCGAACGATTAATATCTACATTGTCAAAAAAATCAAAAATTGCTGAATTATTTTAAAATCGTTTATAGAATATAAAAAAAAGTTAAAAAAAATTTTTTTTGAAAAGGTGGATGCCGGATTTGAACCCCGGCAGCTACTAACAACGCTGCTTTGTCCAACCGCACAGACAACTCAGCCATTAACGCTTATGCAAATAAAGAATTAAAGTAGAATATATTCCGTCACTTTGTTTGTTTAATATGTAGGTATGTACGTATTTTTCAATTTAAGCGACCAATCATGTACAAACATGTGTGTGTTTGACATGCCTAACATTCAACACGTTCGAATAAAAGCACAAAAAAACAACAACCACAAGAGATTTTTTGGAAATATTAGAGGTAGTCATGGTTTTTTGCTCATAACTCAGCCATTTTTTAACCGATTTGACAGAATTATATACCGATGTGTTTAAGAAGGAATTTACCATTTATTTGTGTTATAAAGCTTGGACTCGGGGAGATCTATGGTTCCCGAAAGTGGGTATATAAAAAAAAAAAATTAATTTTGGTCATAACTTTTTTGTATCTGAACCGATTTTTCTGAATTTTTTATAAAATATGTTCTACTAAAAATTTTCGATATTTTGGTATATAAGTCATATCCATAGGACATATGGCAGCCCTAAATTTTATGTTTTTATACAATTTTTAATTTTTTTTTGTAAGGGAGGTACCACGCCCACTGCTCCAATCCCGCCCACATTTTGTAGGAGCGTGTGTATGGGCTACCTTAATGTGTGTACCTAATTTGGAAGCTTTGGCTTTTGCCGTTCCCCAGATATACAGCAAAAAGTAATAAAATTACAACAACCACAAGGGATTTTTGGAAAATATTAGAGGTAGTCGTGGTTTTTTGCTCATAACTCAGCCATTTGTGGATCGATCTTGCTGAATTTCAATAGCAACCGATGGTAGACTATATGTGACACAAATGTAAAACAACCTAGCCGCTATCATGTCTGGAGTCTCCGAAAAACACATATCAAACGTAAGACGGACAGACGGACAGACGGACGGATATCGGTTAATCAACTTCTCTCCCCATAAGGAACCAGAATATATATACTTTATAGGGTCTAAGATCAATATTGTAGAAATTACAAACGGAATGACAAACTTATATATACCCTTTTCCACCTGAGGTGAAGGGTATAAAAAAAGTTAAAAAAAATTTTTTTTTAAAAGGTGGATGCCGGATTTGAACCCCGGCAGCTTCTAACAACGCTGCTTTGACCAACCGCCCAGACAACTCAGCCATTAACGCTTATGCAAATAAAGAATTAAAGTAGAATATATTCCGTCACTTTGTTTGTTTAATATGTAGGTATGTACGTATTTTTCATTTTAAGCTACCAATCATGTACAAACATGTGTGTGTTTGATATGCCTAACATTCAACACGTTCGAATAAAAGCACAAACAAAAAAACAACAACCACAAGAGATTTTTTGGAAATATTAGAGGTAGTCATGGTTTTTTGCTCATAACTCAGCCATTTTTTAACCGATTTGACAGATTTATATACCGACATGTTTAAGAAGGAATTTACCATTTACTTGTGTTATAAAGCTTGGACTCGGGGAGATCTATGGTTCCCGAAAGTGGATATTTAAAAAAAAAAATTAATTTTGGTCATAACTTTTTTGTATCTGAACCGATTTTTCTGAATTTTTTATAAAATATGTTCTACTAAAAATTTTCGATATTTTGGTATATAAGTCATATCCATAGGGCATATGGCAGCCCTAAAATTTAGTTTTTTATACAATTTTTAATTTTTTTTGTACGGGAGGTACCACGCCCACTTCTCCAATCCCGCCCACATTTTGTAGGATGGTGTGTATTGGCTACCTAAATGTGTGTACCTAATTTGGAAACTTTGGCTTTTGCCGTTCTCCAGATATACAGCAAAAAGTAATAAAATTACAACAACCACAAGGGATTTTTGAAAAATATTAGAGGTAGTCGTGGTTTTTTGCTCATAACTCAGCCATTTTTTAACCGATTTGACAGATTTATATACCGACGTGTTTAGGAAGGAATTTACCAGTTACTTGTGTTATAAAGCTTGGATTCGGGGAGATCTATGGTTCCCGAAAGTGGGTATTTAAAAAAAAAATTAGTTTTGGTCATAACTTTTTTGTATCTGAACCGATTTTTCTGAATTTTTTATAAAATATGTTGTACTAAAAATTTTCGATATTTTGGTATATAAGTCATATCCATAGGACATATGGCAGCCCTAAATTTTAGGTTTTTATACAATTTTTAATTTTTTTTTTGTACGGGAGGTACCACGCCCACTTCTCTAATCCCGCCCACATTTTGTAGGATCGTGTGTATGGGCTACCTTAATGTGTGTACCTAATTTGGAAGCTTTGGCTTTTGCCGTTCCCCATATATACAGCAAAAAGTAATAAAATTACAACAACCACAAGGGATTTTTGGAAAATATTAGAGGTAGTCGTGGTTTTTTGCTCATAACTCAGCCATTTGTGGATCGATCTTGCTGAATTTCAATAGCAACCGATGGTAGACTTTATGTGACACAAATGTAAAACAACCTAGCCGCTATCATGTCTGGAGTCTCCGGAAAACACATATCAAACGTAAGACGGACAGACGGTCAGACGGACAGACGGACGGATATCGTTAAATCAACTTCTCTCCCCATAAGGACCCAGAATATATATACTTTATAGGGTCTAAGATCAATATTGTAGCAATTACAAACGGAATGACAAACTTATATATACCCTTTTCCACCTGAGGTGAAGGGTATAAAAAGCATATATAAAATAACATTAATCAATGAATTTCATTACGATAGCAGATTTCTTCAATGCATCGATCATAACTACAATACCAGAAGAAAAGCCAAAGGAAAGTACAAGATAGGAAAACATCGCAACAAATACGGCGAAAGTACGCTACAAGTTACACTTCCTAAATTTGTGAATATAATTCCTGAAGAGACTCTTTCAATATCCAATGAACCTAAAAGAAAAAAAAAGTATTAAAACATGTCTTATAAATTCGCAATGAAAGCAAATTAAATGAACTATTTATATAAATATTTTTTTCCTACAGACAAACCTTAGTGGTTTTGTAGGGTTAGTTAAGTGAAAATGTAATAATAAATTTTGAAATTAATAAAAAAAAATTAAAAAAAATAAGAGAATTCCAAAATTGCATTTACTCGTACGTTCGAGCAAGAACTTACTCGCAATCGAAAGTGAGAATTAGGCCCCTGGTCACAAAAGCGGTTCATCTAGAGCTTGTAACTGTTTTAACTTCAGATGCCTTTCTAGCAGCCCTCGATAGATTTGTGGCTCGAAGAGGTTTGTGCGGCCACATATACAGCGATAATGGCACGAATTTCCAGCCGCTAAAAAACTAGATGAAATCTACAAATCGGTAAAAACTTTTAAATTCAATAATAATATTTCAAATTCTTTATCTACTGGTGTACAATGGCACTTCATCCCGCCTGCTGCCCCTCATTTCGGGCGTGTTTGGGAATCAACGGTAAAAACTATGAAGTATCATCTTCTTAAGACAATTGGTTTTGCTACATTAAAGTATGAACATCTAACTAAACTGTTATCCAGAACAGAAGCTACCTTAACTCAAGACCATTAGTTCAAGCTGACTCAGATGACCCACCATGTATAACACCAGGTCATTTCTTAATTGGCAGACCACTTAACGCATTGCATGAAGCTGATGTCAAGCATTTGAAGACTTCCTATCTTTCCAAATGGAGCCAAATTCAGCAACTTACACAATATTTTTGTTCACGTTGGTCAACGGATTATCTTTTATCCCTATAACCCAAGGCAAAATGGCTTAAAGAAAAACCAAACTTGCAAATAGATGATGTCGTTTTGTTACGAGATAAAAATCTACCTCCAGCTTGTTGGAAACTTGGAAGAGTTCTTGAGACCCATGCTGGTTCTGATGGCCCAGTAAGAGTGGCAACCGTCAAGACGGCAAGCTCAACTTTCCAGAGGCCAATAACAAAACTTTATCCCCTCCCAAAAGATGCTTGAACATCATTACTGTTGTTCAAGGCTGGCGGAATTATTATTATTAAATTTCTTTGTTAATAAGTCATGGAATGACCTTGAATTAAAATACTCTTTTTTCGCTTGATTTTTTAATTCTATTTATTAATTATTTTTCTTAAATTTCTTGTTTAAAATAACAGTATTCTCGAATGATATTTCTTTTAAATTTCTTTAATATTTTTTGCTATAAATAAGAAGAGTTATTTTTTGTTATTGTTGTACATAATATTTAAATACATAATTGTCATAGCTCTAGTTGATTGACAACTTCTTCAATCAATTTTTTAGTCTGTTTAAGAACATCAAAAAGACAACTTCTTTTTCTCGTGTACAGTATTTAATCGAATACCGATAAGAAAACGAGTTAAGTAGTCAAAAGTGTAAACACTTTTCACCACTTTAGTTTTTTGCCATCAACTGTTGCCTTTGTTTTACGAATTTTTACAAATTTTGCGTTCGCGTACTTTTTTGGACAACAGCTATTTGTGAGAGAAAATGTTTCAGTTTACTTATTTACTGCCTTTTACTGTAAAAGTATCCACACGCACCTATTTTGATATCAAACTTTCAATAATTATTTTTCATTTAATATTTATTTTTTTTCTCGTTTCTCTCCGCCAGAATAAGCTGGATGACAGGAGCTGCCGTCGGTCCGTAACGTTTCCTAATTAATTATTGCGGTACGAGGTGAGTATGGTCTCATTTCAATAAAAAAAATCAATACATATATAAGTTTCTTTCTTTCTTCTAGGATTAGGAAAACAACTATTACCTCCTGGGCAACTACCCTACGACTTACAGGCCTGAGCTCAACCCTATTCTTACGGGCACCTGGGCAAATACGCCACCAGGGACTGACTGGGAAGGTAAAAAAATAAAGTCTGTTTCCCCTATTTCCCAAACTAATATATATACATACATATATATTATATATTTCGTCCGTTTAGTTGTCCGTCGTATAAGTCTGGGTTAAAACAAATGGCAGGATACCTGAACCCTGGTAGGGATGTTGTGTAGCTGAGAGATTCCTGTCCCACGATGGATGTGGCGGCTGTTATTTATATTTTTTTAGTTTTAAGTTCACTTTTATCTGTACAGAAAGTACAGATTTTACAAATTATAGTTTTAAGCTTTCAGATTTTACAAAAAGTTTGTTTTACTTCTATAACTTTTTTTTTACTTTAAGATTTTAAATTCTTTATGCAAGTTTTTATGCTTTAGTCATTGAATTTTTCATATTTTAATTGCAATCATTTGATGTAATTTTTTTTATAATCTTTAAATGTTAAATAAACTTTTTTTTCTTGACTTGTTGTCTTTTTAATGAAATGAAATTTTACTATATTTATTGGCAATTAACAAACTTTTCACTTAAATTTTTTTTTTCAAATTAGTCTTTTACTAACACTTTGTTTTCCAAAATTTATTGGCAATTAACAAACTTTTCTTTTAAAACTTTTTTTTTTTTAAATTAGTCTTTTACTAAAACTTCGTTTTCAAATTCGTATATTATTTTTCAAACTTTTTTAGCCACCACTTACCACATCATCTCTTGACCTCAGAAAAAAGCAAAAAAAAGGCCGACATTTTGCTCTTTAGCGATCAAGAAACCTCGGTCTAGCAAAATGTCGTCCAATATAATTTTCCAAGCAAAAACTTTCAGCCATTTAGTTTTTTTTTCTGTTTGTTTGCTTGTGTATTTATTTGTTTACTTTTCCTCTTCTTGCTACATTTTTTACTTCATCTCTTTTCTCTACTCTACCTTTGTCTCTTTCTATCTGTTTTCGGCGTTACAAACTTCTACATTCATAACCCTCTAAAGGGTACACACGACAATTTCCTTTTTAATAAATTTAAATATAGTCGAACTTCCCTATAATAAATCTGTATGGGACCATAAAATATAAAGTTTATAATACACAAGAAATATTTTATATTAGTTTATTTAAAATTTTCGGGGTTTTTTGCGTTAGAATTGCATTCTTCCAAGTTGCCCTTCATCAATATCCTTAAAAAAGACAATTTTTATAAATTTTTAGAATAAACGCATTTTTTAATTTTTTAATTAAGTAGTGGAATATAGATTGTTTAGCTATATTTTGTTAATTATTCAGCTTTATTAAATTCTAATAATATCTTTCTTTGGAGAAGTACTACTTTGTCCAATTTTTACGTTTAATTAATACCGGAGCTGCTATCAACAACTACTCTTAGTTGGACTACTCTTTCCTTCTTCTTTATATTTTTCAGAAATTACCTAATTAAAATTAACTTGTTGCATTAGCGCTGAAAGTATATGATGCAGAGTTAGGCTGAGTTCCAAAACATCATAATACTTTGCAGTCGAAGTCAAAAATGTACCATCAAGTTTAACGAGGGCAAAAGAACGAACTTTTCATCAGTGTTAAAGTGCATTTAAAAAATCAAATAATTTTTCTATTATATGCGAAAAGACGCTGTTTTCATTTAAGTAGCTAATGTTTTTTAAATGGAACATTTATACAAACAAAAATCAAAAAAAAAACACAAATTATCCAATTTAAAATTTTACTTAAAAAAAAACATAAATAAAGAAGAGTGCTAAAGTAAACAAACAAAAATGCCTGTAGGGCATTCTCCCCCCTCACTTACAAGTGAAGATAAACAACTGTCTTCCGCGCAAATCGCATCACCATCAAATTTGAGTATAAATTATCCAAATATCTCACAAACTCCCACTGCACCTGCGCAATCAACACCTCTCTCGTGGTCAACGCAATGCAAAACTCCAACACTTTCTTCAACACCTACACACAATAATTTCTTACCCCTTCCTTCGCCTTTAACAACGTATCAACAAATCAATTCTCCTAGTTCATGCATGTCTGCTAATATAAGTAAACAGGCATCTACAACTACTACTACAACAACGTCAACAGTTTTCTCTCAAGTACCGATCATGTCAATAACTACTGCACCCACACAAACTCAAACTCTCTTTAATAATGACCAAGTGAGCAATGCTAATAATAATTCGCACACATTATCTACATACTTTCAATCGATGCATAACTTAATCACTCAAAACCAGATACAGAAGCAACCGGCAATAGTCACTACAAAAGGCGCTATACCTAAACAGAAAAAAATAGACTCAACAAAAGAAAACGTAACACTAACAGGCATTGATCGTTACTTCACTATAACTAAGCGTAAACGAAGCCCAAATTCTACGAAAAAGCAACCTACGCCAAAATTAATTAAAAGTACTTCTACAACAAATACGGTAAGTGAAAACCGATATTCTATTTTAGATAATGAATCTGAAGATATGGCCGATGAACCAAAAAAAGCGTACAAACCGCCACCAATATACGTACGAGAGCCCAATTCAAATATTTTAGTCAATAGTTTATCCGATAAAGTCCGTAAAAATAACTTTTACGTGGTCTCTATTCGAAGAGGCAACCTCACTGAAACTAAAATACAAACACCCACTGAAGTAAGCTACCGCGAAGTTATAAAATACTTAGACTCGGAAAAAAAAGTTACTACACCCATCAATTAAAAAGTGCAAAGGGTCTTACCGTTGTTATCAAAGGTATTGAGGGCAATGTTCCTATAAACGATATAATAGCAGCAATAAACAGCGAAGGCTACGAAGTAAAATCAATTCATAACATATTCAATAGGAACAAAATCTCGCTACCACTTTTTAGGGTTGAAATCGCTTTTGACCCCAAAAAACTTAAAAATAATGGGCTCCACCCCATTTATAACTTGCGGTATCTCCTTAGCCGTAGAATTTCCGTGGAGGAACCTAGAAAACGCAAAGATCCACCCCAATGTTTAAATTGCCAGGAATTTGATCATACAAAAAAATACTGTAGACTACCATCAGTCTGTGTCAAGTGTGGGGACATCCACAAAACTTCCGAATGTTCAAATTCCAAAAACGATCCCACCCTCAAAATATGTGGCAACTGTGGTGGAAACCATACTGCCAACTACAGAGGTTTCCCAGTTTTCATCCAACTCAAGAAAACGTACTCCAATAAAGATTAAAGAACATTAAACGTGAACACATTTCTATAGTCACATCTCAAAATCTCTCGTCCGACCATTCGCCTTCAATATTGACGGTCTTTCAGGAACATCCGATCCCCAAGCACCGGTATTTCCCAAACAGAATGACTAATTGGCTTAAATATAAAAAGTATATAAGTTCACACTTACCCTCTAATATATCATTGAAAAATGAAGAAGAAGTGCAAGAAGCAATAAGCATGTTTACAGATACAATTTATATCGCAGCAAATGTTTCTACACCGACTATAAATCAGACTACGAAAAAAGCACAATGCCCACAAAATGTTCAAACTCTGATCAGAGAAAAAAGAAACCTTAGAAGATTATGGCAGCAACATAGATCTCCAGCTTTAAAACTCCAACTTAACCAATGTCAAAGAGCACTCCGCAAAGTTCTCCAGGAAAACAAAGTATCGTCCCTCCAAAGATATCTACAAAATCTTGATCCAACAGAAAGAACTAGCTGCAGCCTATGGAAAGCCACTAAAAACCTAAACTGTCCTATAAGTTACGAGTCTCTAGTTCGCCTTATTGACGGCAGTTGGGCCAGAAGTTCAAATGACAAATCTAAAGCCTTTGCGGACCACCTAGAACAAGTGTTCAAACCCAACAACACCAACTCCGACATAATTGTCCCACAGATAAATGAGAAAGTAGTTTCCCCCATGAAACTTCGATTTAATAACATAATAACAGCTGTTCGAAATCTAAACACAAAGAAATCTCCTGGTCAAGACAAAATTACAGCAAAAATGTTATATGAACTACCTAGCAATGTCCTAAGACTTATGCTTTATATATTTAACGCAATCCTGCGTACAGACTTTTACCCTTCTTCTTGGAAAATATCCGAGATTATAATGATTCCAAAGCCAGGAAAAGATCCCAGTCAAGTAAGCTCATACAGGCCAATAAGTCTTCTCTCTATTTTATCAAAGCTTTTTGAAAAATTATTTCTAAATGCACTAACTCCATTCCTTAACGATCACCAAATCATCCCCGCTCACCAATTTGGGTTCCCAAAGGACCACAGTACGGTATAACAAATTCATAGAATAGTGACTCTTATCAGAAGAACATTTGAGGAAAAGCTATATTGCACTTCATTATTTATTGATATTTCTCAAGCCTTTGACAAAGTCTGGCACAAAGGGTTAATATATAAAATAGTTTCGCTGTTACCCCAAAATACACACAAACTTCTAAAAAGTTACTTAACCTTCAGAACATTCGTGGTCAAGGTCAAAGACATAATCTCAAGCCCCGGACAAATTTCGGCTGGTGTTCCCCAAGGCAGTTTCTTGGTCCCCTTATGTAAATTCTATACACTGCAGATATGCCCACAATTGCCCTTACACATACTGCAACCTTCGCAGACGACACCGCGTTTCTTTGCATAGATAAAAATCCTAATATTGCTTCTCACAACTTGCAAACTCACATATATGAAGTTGAAAAATGGCTTACTAAATGGAAAATAATGGTTAATCCTTCGAAATGTGCCCAGGTTACATTTACCTTAAGAAGGGAAAACTGCCCTAATATAACAATAAACAATATCAATGTCCCTCAGAAGTCGCATATAAAATATCTGGGAATTCACCTCGACCGACGTCTCACTTGGTCTCAACATATTGACTCAAAATGTACACAACTAAAACTTAAAACTTCTCAGTTGCTCTGGCTCCTAAACTCTCACTCCACCCTCAATCTTGAATTTAAGGTCCTATTATACAAAGCCATCCTCAAGCCAATCTGGACTTATGGAATACAACTATGGGGAACTGCATCAGTATCCAATGTTGAAAAATTGCAAAGAAGGCAATCCAAAATACTACGCCTTATAACTGGCAGCCCGTGGTTTATCCGCAACGAAAACATACACAAAGATCTTAGCATACCATACATCCGTGAAGAAATACAGAAATATTGTTCCAAATACGTGCGTAAATTGTCAACACACCCAAATCCCTTAGCACATACCCTACTCCTATTTAGAGGACATAGTCGCTTAAATAGAGTTGATACATTGGCTATAGCTCACCAGTAACGAAACGCAAAACCTGTTAACACACATTGGTCACTTATGCGCTGGCATCAGGGCCACAATATACGTTTAGTTAAAGATATTAATACTTATTGTTATTTTTCTCAAAGAAAAGATCCAATAAACCAAATAAAAAAGCAAAAAAAAAAAAAGTTTAACGATGCACAGTTTGGTCATTGTGAACGCATCGGTAACTGTTTTGATGCACTTTGGGACAGATAACATTCTAAAATTTTACACGGTTGCATTGTAGAATGCGTTTAAAAAAGCGAGTTGCTTTGCAACTGACGTTTTGGAACTCACCCTTATTTTGAAATAATTCGAGAACTGGAGACAAATAGGTATGAATGAATATGAGACAAATATTTGTTTGCAAAATTTGTTCATTGAAAAAAAAAAATTCATTAAGATAATTCATTTTATGGAGATCAAAATACGTTTAGATTAGAATGAAAAAGATGTATTTTTAAAATCAATTTATAGCTAAATTTAATGAAGTACATATTTTAGTTTAAACCACTACTTATTAGTAATTAAAACCATTAAAAAAATTATACAAATAGGTATGTCATAATATCTATAACAATATAAGTTCTCCACATTCTTAAATGCATTACTGCCTGCGCTGCATCAAAAAAGCAAACTTATTTTACCATTTCAACGCAATCCTTATAGTGTTATAGTAATAGTAATTTTTTTAGTTTTGGTTATGCATTTCTTGTAGGGTATATTTTAAGAGTCATATTTAGGAGCGCTCCAAAAATTGTTTGGTGGGTATGTACGAGTACACGCATACACCTCAACAACATATGACACGTTTACGTTTTTGTAGTAACTACCAACATTTCAAGTCGACCGTAACGTTTACGTATCCGCAACATTTACGTAAGAGTAACGAGGACCGCTCAGCAGCGTTGCCAGAATAAAGATTTTATCTAATTTTTGAAGATGATTTGAAGATTTTTTTTCTCAAATGGAGATTTTTTATTTTTAGAAATTAAGATTTTTATTTTTAAGTTTGTACAAATACACAATTTTTTACACAGTTTTTTAAACAGTAAATATTTAAAACAATGAGTTTTTGTATTAGCTTGTTGTTTATTAGTTTTGCACACTTTTGTACCCATTGCCTAGCATACACAAAAATGCATAATTTTTTCTGGGCATACGAAATATAAAAAAGGATCTTAAGCTGTTATTCATTTTAAGAATATTGATGAAAAAAAAATTGTGGTAGGATACAACGTATTTTTTTAAAGTTTCACATATTAAGCCCCAAATACACTTGTCAAATGCTTGACATTTAGCTCGTGTACGTGTGCTTGACATTAGAACATACATTTGCTGGATGAGCTGTCAAGCATTCATTTTGCATTTTATTTTGAAGTGACAACAGCAGAAGCAAAAAATATTAAAATATAGATAAAAAGTGTTTAATTGTGATTACATACTTTTAACTGTGTTGCTTTTTAATAAATAAAAAAAGAATTGAAGAAAAGAAGGAGAAAATTATTAAATAACATTGTTTTTCCTCCAAAGCATTTTTTGTTTTTCATCCGACATTTTTAGTGTATGTTCGGTTTGAAATCACGTTTAAAGTGTTTGGGTGCTTGAAGAGTAACGCCAATACATTCATCAAAACAACTCGTCAAGCATGCTAAATATCTAAATTTTTTGATTTTCCATCAAGCATCGCCGGTGTCACACATACAAACAAATTTTCACTAATACTACCTTAATGCTGGATGGGAATTTGACCAGTGTATTTGGGCCTTTAAAGAACAAAAAAGTTCACGTATTTAACCCTAAGTATATACGAGCAATTTGTTTGGCAATTATTGCTGTAGCAACTATCGAATTCTATTGCCAACACTAGATATTAACGGGTGGACTGCATAAATATGTACATATTTGAACATATGTTCAGCAGCAAATGGTATAATACATTGCTGAGCAATTATCTTTTAACACAAGCTGTCAAAATCAATTATCAGTAACAAAAAAGAAAAATTTTAAACTTAAAAATATAAAATTAAAATACAAAATTTACAAATTAATAATAAAAAAAATAATTAATAATAAATTGGTTGCCAAAGCAAATGTAAGTATTTATTTACATAAAAATTCATGTTTTGTGTTAAGACACACGTTTACTCCACTCGAAAACAATTTAATTCTTAAGAGCTCCGGCACGGGCTCAAGATGTGACTTTTTTAAATTTTTTTTTTAGCAATTGTTATTATTTTAATGTAAAACAAAACAGGACTGCTATTAGAATTTTATTCGTGAACTTTTTTCCCCATACATTAGTGACCCACCCTAATGTACAATATTATTAAAATCAAGGCGAATTCATGTATACGGTCGTGGCGATACTATAAACAAGTAACAACACCAAAAAATAACGTTGTATTGTATGTATTGCTTTCGTTGGTCGATATGTCAAAAAACACAAGTAACTTTTGACATTCCTCTTTCTAATTTAGAAAAAAAGGGCTGAAGTGCACTTTACGGGGCGTACGAAAAAAAATAAAAAAAATATTCTACCCGATTTAGAATAAAAAAGCAAAAAACCATAATTAAAATTTAAGGGGGCTGAAGCCCCCTAGACCCAAAAAACTGCACCGCCAACTTAGTGATATGTGAGGGTACTCAAATTAAAGGTAATTTGCTCACGATTGCAAATGTGTATTTTGTTTTTGTGTTCGCATATTATTTTCCTCTCTAGGTTAATTTAAGTATCTTTTAGGTGCAGAAAAGCTTTAGTTAGCGAAGCCGGTGTTTGTTACACCATAGAGGAGAAATTCCTTGCGCCCGGCCTAAGGCCGGCTATGCAGAAAAGAATTCTTTAGCACATCGGAAATAGGCTATTAGTTACAAAAAAATTAATTTTTTTTTTAAAAAATCTAACATAAAACATTAAAAAATACAAAATAAAACAAAATATTTACAATCGTGAGCAAACTCTCTTTAATTTGAGTACCTACACATAGATGTGAGTGGATGGGGGCCCCAAAAGTCCCGCCCGCCCTAAATTTTATTATTTTTATTTTTTTTGTACAATTACCTTTAATTTGTTAGTACCCACACATTACACTAAGAGGGCGGGGTGGTTTTTTGGATCCAGGGGGTCCTACGGGCCTCAGCCCTCTTAAATTTATAATTTTGGTTATTAAATTTTTTATTCTGAATCGGGTAGCATATTTTTTTTATTTTTTTTCGCTGTGCTTCCAACGCTGCCTGAAAAATGAATTCGCCTTGATTAAAATCTTGTATTGGCATGACAATGTGTTGTGGTAAAAAATTATCATAACAAAAGTTTGTACTATTATCAAGTATAGACACAGCGTAATTCCCAAAAACTTCCCTGTTTAGATTACGTCTTGCAATTCAATATTGCTATCGAAATAACTAGAAAATAATGTTTGGATATACCTTATTCATTCAACCAACAGTCTAAACAATATCAATAATTTTTAAAAACATAAATACAATTTTCTTATAAAAAAATATTACTATATTTCAGTGTTAATTGTAAGTATTTTTTTGTAAAAGAACTTGTATAAGAATTGTGTACGAATTTTAATGCATGAGTCATTAAGCCTCGCCTATTTTTTAATACATTGTTTTCTTATGCGAATGTAAAAATATGTGAATAATAGTTACAAGAAAAGAAGACCTATTATCCCATCTAGAATTTTAAATCGTGGTTAAATTGTACCAACGTCGATTAAATCGAGTATGTTTAATAGCAGGTTTGCAACAAATCTAGTTTACCAACGCTGGTCCAAACAAAATACAAATTGCATAGGGTGATAGAAAATTGAGAAATAAAAAGAAAATATTGAATCGAGAAATAAATATGTACCTCTGAAGTTTTCAGACATACATATGTCTTTTTTCGCTACATTTCTTAACTTATGTACATATATAGCCAATATTCGTCTTAATTGAAAGCTATTGTTTTGATCTTACTGGAATTACAAAAGTTTTTTTTTTAAATTGTGAACTCTAGCTCCCATTACTGTTTTTGGTAAATAGTACATCGAAATGGTACGGAAGTGCACCAGGTAAATACCAATTTTTGTAGTTTATTCCAATAAAAGTGTAAAAAATAAAAATTTATTGAATAATAAACACCGGCTTCGCCAACTAAAGGCCTAACTATAATATGCTTAAGTTGGTTTAAACATCTGGGAACAAATCTTGTTTACCGACGCAGCTCCAAATAATCCAAGAAAATGAAAAAATAAGATGAAAATATAAAGTAAAAAAAGTGGCGCAAACACATAGTTTTCGAGTTATTGACCACTAAAGTTTTCATATAAACATTTCTGAAGGTATAGGACCAATAGCCTTATTGTGGTTGCCGTTTTCCTAAACAAACGTGTCGTTTTTTGTAGTAGATTAAAGAACAGATGTTGTGAATTACTTTAATCTATTACACAGTCGTATACGACAACGACAACCACAATAAGGCCGATTATTTTAAAGCTCTGGAATAAATCTTTCTGAATGCATAAAATTTATTTTAAAATCCTTAACCCTACTAACTATGGAGAAAAGATTATGTTAGCGAAGCCGTTGTTTGTTATGTCATAGAGGAGAAAGTCCTTGCTTTAGTTAGCGAAGCCTGTGTTTGTTAGACCATAGAGAATAAAATCTTTCCGCTCGGCCAAAGGCATTATGTTGTAAGCGAAACCAGTGTTTGATATATGTACCATAAAACTGTAATGAGAGTTAAACATTTTGATATACATTTGTGAAATGTGAGTTCAGAAAGATCTAATCAAGAGCTTTTATATAGTAACCATATTGACCCTATACGTTCAGATATGTAGTGGAAAATCGCATATTTATATGAAAACTTTAGAGGCCAATAACTCGAAAACTATGCGTTTGCGCTACTTTTTTCACTTATATTTTTTTCTTATTTTTCCATTTCCTACAACCCTAGGTACTTTTAATTTGGAGCGGCATTGGTAAACTAGATTTGTTCCTGTTTTAAACCACAAAAGTTTTAACTAGTTTTTAAATGGTGTAAAAATAAGCAAGTTAAGTCAACTAATTAATAATAGCGGATTTGATTTTATTAATAATTAAAATAAATTGTAAAACTTATTATCAAAAGGAGAAAAAAGATTATTGTTTACAAAGTGTATTGCAAGTATGTATATAAAAACATTTTGTTCAACACCCCTTCTCAATTTAAAAAAATATTTAAATAAGACCAATAATTTTTTCGAAATTTAGTTATTTTTACATTTGTTAATGGTTTTGTCAATAGTAAGGAATAATAAATCGATTTCGATTCCAATCGAAAATTGGTTTTGTGGCAAAAAATCAATTTTTTGCAATCGAATTTACTTATGCGATATTATACTGAAATCGATTATTGGGCTTTCAAATCGATTTTTTTATTTTTATCAAAATTTTCATATATGGATATGTGCGATTTTCCATTGAGAGATTTTTTTGTGCGTTCATTAGGAATGGGCAAAAAATATCGATATATCAAAGTATCGATATTTAAAAAAATAATCGATATATATCGCCGATATTTAAAATATCGATATATCAATATATCGATATTGAAATACGACTATAGAATTCGATATTTTTTTAAGTCAGTCTTCATCAAAAAATCGAAATTTTAGCAGTTTTTCAAAAAATATGTTGTTTTAAGAATTGGCATCAATCATGTATCATATATTTTTTTAAACTTATATAAAGATTTAAATTTATTAACATTTATAAGAAGCATTGCCGCATACAAGCAGCAGATTGACAGGAGAGCACATAAAACAGAGAGTGCTCCTGATGTCATTATCTGTTGATTACTTTGATTTTTTGGATATCATATGGTTTTTGTATTCTTCCCTTTTGTTTTTGTTATAATTGAATTTTTTGTTTTGATTGAATTTGTTGTTTTGATTAATTTTTTTAAATAAAATTAATCAATAAATATTAACAATTGCCGTATTCACAAAACCCCTTGAATTGTTGTATCTATTGTATTTTGTATAAAAAACCAATAGTGAACTATGTATTTTAATGCAACATACAATTGATTCAACGAAACAAGGGGTTTTGTGAATACGGTAAATGTAATTATGTACATATAATATGTTTTTTCATAAATATGTATGCACAAAGGTATATTAAATTGGATCTAAAACCACCCCGCCAAAAAATCACCCCGCCCACTTAGTGTAATATGTGGGTACTCAATTAATGGTAGTTTGCTCACGATTGGAAATATTTTGTTTTATTTTTTCGATTAAAAAAATAAGAAATTTTAATTTTTTTTGTAACTAATAGCCTATTTCCGATGTGCCAAAGAATTCTTTTCTGCGTAGCTAGATTTTCTCCTCTATGGTATAACAAAAACCGGCTTCGCTAACTAAAGCGTTCGGCCAGGCGCAAGGATTTTTTCCTCTATGGTATAACAAACACCGGCTTCGCTAACTAAAGCTTTTCTGCACCTTTACCTAGAGAGGAAAATAATATGCGAATACAAAAACAAAATACATATTAGCAATCGTGAGCAAATTACCTTTAATTTGAGTACCCACACATATCACTAAGTGGGCGGGGCAGTTTTTTGGGTCCAGAGGGCCCCACGGCCCTCAGCCCCCTTAAATTTTAATTATGGTTTTTTTCTTTTTTATTCTGAATCGGGTGGCATATTTTTTTTATTTTTTTCGTACACTTCAGCCGTGTATATACCGAAATTCAATCAGCTGTTAGAAAATCATCAGAAAGATATAATTGTTAAGCTGTTACATTTGAACCTACAACATATAAAGAAGCAATTGAATGTTCTGATAATAAAAACGGCTGCTATGGAGGAAGAAATACAAGCAATGTATTCGAATAATTCTTGGCATTTGGTGAAATTGCCTAAGGAAGGAAGCCCATAGGGTGTAAATAGCTTTATAAAGTAAAGACGATGGCTGATGGAACTGTCAAATATAAAGCACGTCTCGTAGCAAAAGGGTTTTCTCAAAAAGATGGTCAAGTATATGAGGAATTATTTGCTGCTGTAATTAAAAAGTCCACATTTAGAACACTCTTAGCCGTTGCGACTTATAAAAAAAGCTTGTCCATTACATTGATTTTAAAACTACGTTTTTAAACGGTGATTTGAATAATGAAATTTTTTGAAACAACCAAAGGTATATGCAATTTCCACAAAGAAGACTCTAGTATGTAAATTAAATAGAAGTATGTTATATTATACTTGTTTTAATAATATGTACTTCATTTATATTAAGGGTATTCACGTCACAAGTTGCATCCTTGCGAAAAAGCAAAAGTGCAAAACTATAACAACAACCACACAGACAATTAATTGTGCGTAAATAATTTTCTTTGTGGTTGTTGTTATGTGTTTGCACACTTTTGCTCTTTTGCAACGGTGCAACTTGTGACGCGAATACCCTTATTATGTTGTTTCAATCACATAAGTTTTAGTTTATAAATTATTTCAATAATTTATTTTTTCTTTTATTCTAATATTATATTTTAAACATAAAGATTTAGTTAAATAAAATCAATATTTTATTTGTAACTTTAATATAAAATACTGCGTACTTTAATATCTAATAGGTAATGGGCGATAGCAAACGCGATTCATCTCACGGTATCTTACAATTCCGTGGAGATAATTTTGAAAACTGGAGTTTTCGGGTGAAGTTGTACTTATATTCTTTGAGTCTATTAGAAGCTATCAGTGATGTTCCGCCCGCTGAGCCTGCATCTGGGGAATCTTTTACGCTAAAAGATAAGAAGGCTAAAGCAGCTTTGATCAGTTTAATTGCTGACGAATACTTGGAGTGTGTACGCGATAAAATCACTGCTAAGGAAATGTGGTCTGCTCTGCAAGAAACTTTTGCAAAGAAGTCAATCACTAGTCAGACTTTGCTGAGAAAGCAATTAGCATTGTTAAGAATGAAGGCAGATGAAGATCTACGTAAGCATCTTTTACTGTTTGACGACATTATAAGAAAATTAAAAACTTCTGGAGCTCAATTGTCGGAAAATGATGTTGTGGCTCAACTTTTTGTCACACTACCTGATAGCTTTGACCCGGTAGTGGCTGCGTTAGAAAATATGAAGGAAGCAGATTTAACAATTGAAATTGTTAAGCAGAGGTTGCTTGCTGAAGATGCAAAGAGGCAAGATCGTGTTGATTCTGAACTTACCAAGATATCGGCATTTATTGGTGAAAAGAACACTAACAACTTTGATGGTGTATGTTTTCGTTGCAAGAAAAAAGGGCATAAACAAAAAGATTGTCGTGTTCGTTTTATCTGTTTTATGACAAATGTTTTAAGCAAAAGTCTATCAAATTCAAACAATTTTTTAAAATTTAAGATAGATTCTGGCGCAACGGATCACATGTGCAAATTTAAGTGGTGTTTTAATAACTTAGAAAGTCTTAAAAATCCAGTATCTATAGGTGTAACTAAAGAAACTGAAAAAATGGTGGCACATTATTCTGGTGGTACTTCGGAATACGTCAATGATGTCTTTGTTAACATAAAAGAAGTTTTGTATGTTCCAGGACTCCAAGATAATTTATTGTCCGTTTCAAAATTAACGGCAAGTGGTATTCATATTGAGTTTTATAAAAATTGGGCTTTCTTCAAGAAAGATAATGATGTCATCATGAAAGCTAATAAAAATGGTAACTTGTATGAAATCAAAATGAAAGTGACAAACTATGATCAAGCGAATGCAACTACAACGGAATCAAATAACTTATGGCATTCAAGAATGGGGCATGCAAGTGATCATTGTTTGCAAGAATTAGTACGTCACAAGATGGTGGTTGGTATGGATACTTTCTCTCCTATTGGTATGTGTTATATATGTATTCAAGGCAAGCAAACTCGAAAACCATTTAGTGGAAACCGTACAAAAGGAAATCGTGTGTTGGAAAGAATACATACTGATGTATGTGGACCCTTTACACCCCAAACATGGGATGGTTATAGATATTTTGTAAGTTTTATTGATGACTATAGTCATTTTACATATATATATATCTAATGAAAAACAAATCAGATGTTCTAAAATGTTTGATCGAATATGAAGCTATGGCAACTGCATTACAAAATTTGCCTATATCATTTATAACTGTAGATCAGGGTTGCGAATACTCTTCAAATGATGCGAATCAATTTTTCAAACGTAAAGGAATTCAAGTTCAAACCTCTGTAGTTTATACTCCTCAGCAAAATGGAGTAGCAGAGAGATTTAATCGCACTTTAGTAGAAAAGATGCGATCTGCGTTACTTGAGGCCAATGCTCCAAAGTTTTTATGGGGTGAAGCTGCGTTAACAGCAACTTATTTAATCAATAGATACCCAAGAAAAGCTATTGAAGTTGAAGTTGAAGTTTTGTATGGGTTCCACAACAAAAAAGGAAGAAATTAGGCAATAAATCAGTTAAAATGGTTATGATGGGATATACTGCAAATGATTATATATTATGGAATCTTCAAAAAAGAACCATAGCTATAGCTAGAGATGTTCGTTTTAATGAATCATCATTTCCCTTTAAAGAGTCAAAGGAAGAAAATCCTAAACCAGATGTTCTAATTGTATATCAAAGAAACGAGCAAGAGGGGGAAAAATGGATAGTGTCAGATTCGTTTCTAACAAAGGTGAGGGAATAGATAATAGTCAAAATTCAAATTTATTAACGGATGATGATTCAGATGAGTACGAAGGCGAAGCTAAAATAGAAGAAGTGAAAGATTAAAGAATAGATTTATGAGTTTCATTACAGGTCATGCTAATTCTGCAAATTCTAATTACCACATAGAACCTCAATTTTTTGAAGATATTGCAAATAGCCCAGAAAAATCCAAATGGTTAAAGGCTGTAAAAGACGAACTAGAATCCATGAAGAAAAATAATGTTTGGGAATTAGTTCCACGCCCTGAACGACAAAAACTTATTAAGTCAAGATGGGTTTTTCGTATTAAAGAAGATTCAAAAGGTAATCCTGTCCGATATAAAGCGCGTTTAGTAGCAAAAGGATTTCTTCAAAAAGCTGGCATCGATTACGAGGATACATATTCTCCTGTTGCCAAACTGACAACTATTCGTATAGTATTATCTGTTAGTGTTAAAAAGAATTTGCATTTACATCAACTCGATGTCAAAACTGCTTTCTTGTATGGTATTTACAAGGAAAATATTTTTATGGATATCCCTGATGGAGTTGAAGCTGCTCCTGATCAAGTTTGTAAACTAAATAAATCAATTTATGGACTTAAACAGAGTCCGAGGTGTTGGTATGAAAAGTTTGATGAATTTCTTATTCAAATAGGGTTTATTCGTTCAAAGCATGATAATTGCCTGTACACAAAGTTTGAAAGTAATTATTTTATTTACTTACTGGTATATGTTGATGATGTTCTTATTAGTGGAAATAACATAAATGAAATAGAAAAACTTAAACAACATCTTAATTCAACTTTTGAAATGTTTGATTGTGGACCTCTTCAATATTATTTAGGAACCAAGATTGAATATGATCGTATAAATGGTGTCATGAAATTAAGTCAACATACAAATATTGAACGAATATTGAAGAGATTTTCAATGAATGATTGTAACATAGCAAAAACTCCAATGGAAAAGGGTTTGTGCCTTCCACATAACAGTGAAAGTATACCAACCAAGAACCCATATCGTGAAATGTTAGGAAGTTTAATGTACCTCATGCTAAGTGTTTGCCGCATATATGTTATCAAGTTGGATATATGGGTAGATTTCAAAATAATCCAAGTGATATTCATTGGACTAATTTAAAACGCATTATTCGTTACATAAAAGGTACTAAACACTTAAAACTTATTTTTTCAAAAAATTGTGATGACAACGAAATTATTGGCTACGTAGATGCTGGTTGGGCTTCAGATACTGAAGATAGAAAATCTGTAAGCGGTTATGTTCTCTTGGAGTAGTAAGAAGCAGACTGTAGTAGCAACGTCATCCAGCGAAGCAGAATATATTGCTCTTAGCTTTGCAGCTTCTGAAGCTATTTGGATAAGAGGTGTTTTAATTGATCTTCATATAATTTCAGAAGATAAAGCTGTAAAAATTTATGAAGATAACAAGGGATGCATTGGTATTGCAAAGAACAATGATAGTAAACGTTCCAAACATATTGATGTCAAATTTCACTTTGTGCGTGACTACATTGCTAAAGAATATATTAAATTAGAAGCGTTGGATTCAACAAAATTTATATAAATTTCAGTGTATTTATCAAATATGAAAAACTGGGAATTTAGCACGTCATACGGAAATCGTATTAATAAAAAATTTATTCACTTTCGCAAGGACCTACAACTTATTGATTGAGAGGGGGTGTTATATTATACTTGTTTTATTAATACTTCATTTATATTATTTTGTTTCAATCACATAAGTTTTAGTTTATAAATTATTTCAATAATTTATTTTTTCTTTTATTCTAATTTTATATTTCAAACATAAAGATTTAGTTAAATAAAATCAATATTTTATTTGTAACTTTAATATAAAATACTGCGTTCTTTAATATCTAATAAAGTATTTATGGTTTAAAACAGTCAGCTTGATGTTGGAATAAAAAACTTAATGAATCGTTGATATGTTTAGGATTCAGAACGGGAAATACTGACTGTTGTTTATATACCAAAGGAGATAATGAAAATATTGAAAAAATTGAAATTATAATAAATGAAATTGTAAAAGAAAATTTCTAAATTATTTCTTGGGATAGAAGTTGAAAGAGTTTGCGGAAAATTTTATGTATACCAAAAAACCTATATAACAAAATTCTTAAAGTCTATGGAATAGTAAATTCAAAAAGTTCAAAAATATCTTTGAATGTTGGATATCTAAAAGAAAATTTATTATCAAATGATCAGTTAGATTCAAATGATTTATATAGACGAGCAATTGCATCACTGTTATATTTATCAAAAAACACCAGACCTGATATTACTGTTGCTGTATCCATACCAGAGTTCGAAAAAAACTGTAAAGTACACAATTAAGTGTACCTTACTGTATTTTGCCATGAACAGCACACATACACATTCGTTACAAGAATACAAACCCTGCAAATAAAATTGGACCACCTGATCCATTTTGATAAAATGGACTACTCCATGGACTGGTCCGATGTAATGCAAGCATGGACCATATCATTGTTAAAAAGTGTTTGTAGTGAGACGACATGTCTTCTTTTTTAACGACATGCTTTCGTTTTTAAACGACTTCAAAACTAATCCTCTTGAGTATACCATAGAGTAGTTTTAAAACTACTCCTTAGTGGTCCAAAGGTGGGTTATATGGTCCTCTCCTAGGACATCGTAATGTTAAATAGACCAGGTTTTTTTCATACGTTTGGGTTACTTTTGGACTAGTCCTGGTCCCTTGTGGACTACTCATTACACGCGTGTTTGGACTGGTCCTATTATTTTCAAGGAAATAAAAAAAACCTTATTCTGTTTGTGGCTGTGTGCAGAAACAATATACGGTACACAGTGAGAATGAGAATGAGTACTTATCTGTTCTTTTTAGTGAACAAGTATTGTACTTTTAACGTGCGTGTGCCGTATTTTTTAAAGCAAAGAACATTTTATAAAATCAAAAAAGAGCCAAAAGTATGATTTTGAGGTGAGCTATATAACAGAAGAAATATAAAAAACATGCAAAAGTGTAGTGGCTCGCCAAACAGCGAAGAATGCACATGTGCGTGGGTGTGTTTAATTTTGTACAAATACAGTGTGTTGAGGGGACAGTTGAGAGGGAATTTGTTCTTCACTGTACCTACTAACTTTCCTATATTCTATACTCTATCCACCTCATACTTCTTTTGTTAACCTTTCTCTTTTTCTAACTTCTTTATCTATTTTTCTTCATGTTGAAGGGATTCACAATGGACCGTACTGGTCTCCGAGTGGAAGTGTGCCCTTGGGCACATAACCCTTCTGAACCTAACCTAACACATATATCCTAAATTAGATTAAATTTTTTCCAAAATTGCGAAAGTATAGACTTTGCGCGCTAGGTTAACTTGAAAAGTAAAGAGCAATATGTTGTGCTGGAGTGGATCGGGCTTATGATAGTTGAATGTGATGCCATTTGGACTTTGCAATGCTCCAGCTACATTCGAGCGTTTAATGGAGCAGGTGCCAAAATATCTTTACTAAAAGTCATGCTTGGTGCACTTTGGCGACATTATTGTCATGGGGAAAAATCTTGATGAACACCTGAAAAACTTGGAAGAAGTGTTGAAACGTTCCACGGCAGGACTTCCAAAAGGAAGTTAAGTAAGCCAAAAGGCATTTCAACAGATACACTTAAAATAATAGCTGTAATGGATTGGCCCCGTCCCCCTTGGCCCCTGTGACATGAATTGCGCCGTTTTCTAAGCTTTTGTGCATACTAGTGATGTTACGGATATTTTTATTCGCAATCGAAATGCGAATATTCGCTGATTTACGTTATTCGTATTCTCCAAATTCAAGGAATATTTCGCGAATATTTTGTTAATGCATTCCAAAGAAAAAAATACAAAAGTGTAAAAAATACAAAAAATTAAACAAAAAGAATTAATTTTTATAAGAAAAGATTTTTGTCCTTAACACAAAAAAATCTTTTAGGCCCGTTTTCACAACTAACCGATAGCTAAAAGTAGACTTTAACCTTCTTATAAAAGTGTTCCATTATTAAAATATTACTTTAACCTCAAGTGAGCGATAAAGTAAATTAAGGTTCATCCTACCTGGTATGTTTAAGTAAAGTTGTAATATCTTTAGCTATCGGTAAGTTGTGAAAACGGGCTTTAGAAAAGTAAAAAACAAACAAACATTAGAAGTTTGTGCCGGTACAAAACTATTTTATGAAAATTACTCAAGTTTTAACTTTAACTTTTCCAGATTTATTATCATTTGAAGCAATGTGCCAATTATCGTAAGAAAATTATCGACAACTGGATGTAAAATTTAGTCATCGGAATGGGATTTAGTAGTGTGACAGTTTTTCTACAATTTATTTTTTATAACGCAAATATAAGATTTTCTTTCAATTAAATTTAAAATATCGAGTGGTGTTTTAGTTCAGATTCGCTGAATATTGGCGCAGATAAACGTATTCGCGAGTATTAAAAATTGATATTCGTGGCATCACTAGTACAAATCTATACAAACAAATTTGTTAGGTTTTTTTTTTTTGTTAAGTTTTACACTTTTTCCTAAAACCCTGATTTGTAAAAGACTGCTTATTATAATATTTTTAATACAAAAATATTTTACTGTTTATTTAAAATTAATCCAATAAACATTTTAAATTAAAAAGATAGTTTAAACTTAATGCGTTTCTATTTTTAAATGGCGCGTTTTCTTCAGCTTTTTGGTGCGTTTTGAAATTTCAAAGTTGACAACGCTGGTAATGATCAGTTGTAGAGAGTATGCGTATACATAAATATGTATAATCCCTGCAAATAATAGGACCAGTCCAAACACGCGTGTAAAGAGTAGTCCACAAGGGACTAGGACTAGTCCAAAATTAACCCAAACGTATGGAAAAAACATGGTATATTTATCATTACGATGCCCTAGGGCAGGACCATATAACCCATCTTTGGACTACAAAGGAGTAGTTTTAAAACTACTCCATTGTGTACACAAGAGGATTAGTTTTAACTTCGTTTAAAAACGAAAACATGTCGTTAAAAAACGAAGACATGTCGTCTCACTACAAACATTTCTTTTAACAATGACATGGTCCATGCTTGCATTACATCGGACCAGTCCATGGAGTAGTCCATTTCATGAAATTGGATCAGGTGGTCCAATAATATTTGCAGGGATGGTTTGTGCACATTTTAAAGTGTTAAACAGGGTTGCCGAACTTGGTATTTTCGTTTGGTAGAATGGTAGGCTAAACCTAATTTTGGTAGGTTTGAGAAAATTTACTTTTTCATTTTATAAATTGACTTGTTAAATGTGGTAGGTCAAAGTGTGTTGAAGCAACTGACTATATCGCAAGGCAATAGAAAATATAATATCTATTAAAAAAACAGAAAATATTCTTGATTGTTGGTGAAACTTTGGATGTGCCAATGAAGAAATGAAAATAAAAAAATTTTAACAACAAACAATATTCCTTTAAAAAAGATTATTAAATTGGCAACAGACGGCGCTAACGCCATGGCGGGTAAAGTAAGTTTACTAAAAAACTTACTAAGCAATGAATTTGTTTTATTTTACATTAAGTGCGCTCTCTCAACCTTTGTTCAAGTTACCCATGTAAAATGCTGAGGTTCTTTGTTGTTAGGTTAGGTTAGGTTCAGAAGGGTTATGTGCCCAAGGGCACACTTCCACTCGGAGACCAGTACGGTCCATTGTGAATCCCTTCAACATGATGAAGAATAGATAAAGAAGATAGAAAAAGAAAAAGGTTAAGAAAAGAAGTATGAGGTTGATAGAGTATAGAATATAGAAAAGTTAGTAGGTGATGTGAAGAACAAATTCCCTCTCTACTGTCCCCTCAACAGAAACAACCGCACTATTTCCCTGACAAACCCCAGTAGATCAGCTGGACTACATCCAGCGATGCACCCCAGTTCGTCGTGAAAACTATTTCCTAGCCACTTCTGTCTGAGACCCTGCACCCTGGGACAATGGCAAAGTACATGCTCGATCGTCTCCAGTTCCTCCGAATCCTCGTACAATCTGCAGAAGTCCGGTATGGCGTTGTCCCATCTGCCCACAAAAGCCCTGACCGGACAGTGACCCGTCAAGAACCCTATAAGCGTTCTAAGACTACTCCTATCCAATCCCAGTAGAACCCTGGTTGCCACCGCGTCCAATCCGGGCCATAATGGCCTATACACCCTGCAATCCACTCTGTCCCCCCAGGATCGGTTAACGTCATCACGGAATTTCTCCCGTATCACACCATAGTAGTAACATAGGGGAGGCTTTACCCCCCTGTCCCTCACCACTAAGTCCATACTCGAACCCCCTCTCGCGAGTTCGTCCACCACCTCATTACCCTCAACCATGCAGTGTCCAGATACCCAACACAGCCTCACATTGAATGCCTCCATGAGTCCACCAAGAGCATTCCTACACCTAGCGACCAGGCACGATCGCACCGTATAATTCGTCAATGCCCTAAGCGCCGCCTGACTATCGACGTAAATTGTCACCTCAGATCCACTCACGATGTGTTCCAGTATCACCTCCGTCGCCCTCCAGATCGCTAGGATCTCAGCCTGGAAGACACTGCACTCATCGGGGAGTCTGAATGACCTCTTCACCTCGGTGTCCGCTAAATATACACCGGCACCAGTGCCGGTTTCCATCTTGGATCCATCCGTAAATACTGCCCACCCCTCAAACAGTCCATTGGATCCACTCCAAACTTCCCTATCCGGGAACTCCACTGGTGGTGTTGCACCGAAGTCCAGGGTCATAGTCATATGATCCGAAATTCTCCCGAGAGAAATACCCCGATCAAGCAGACCCATCTCGTACAAGATTCTCGTGTGATCATCCCGCCTAGGTCTTACTAAGGAAGACTCGTAAAGTCTAATTAAGTTCCTAGCGGCCACACTCCTTACGTACTGCTCAATAGGTGACAGATATAGTAGGATGTCCAGCGCTGCCTGCGGAGTGCTTCTCCTTGCCCCTGTGATGCCAAGAGATGCACTTCTTTGAACCTTGCTGAGCATCTTCCTATAGCTATCCACTCCCAACGCACCCCACCAAACAGTGCATCCATAGGTAAGTATAGGCCTAACAACCGATGTGTAAATCCAGTTAACCATATCCGGCCTTAGACCCCAGTTCTTACCAATGGAGTTCCTGCATGTGTAGTATGCATTGAGTCCCCTTCTCATCCTTTCCTGAGTATTTCTCTTCCAAGACAGTTTGCAGTCCAGAAAGTTACTCGACGCCATCTAGCACTGGCCTCCTAAATTCCTCTATCCTATACCTTCTGGTAAATAGCACCAGCTCAGTCTTCACAGGGTTAACACCCAGTCCCCTATCCTTTGCCCAAGCCAGAAACGCGGCGAGAGTATATTCCTTATGCCTTAGACCGTGCTCAATACAACCCACCACCTCATGTAACGCGCTCTCAACCGATTTACCCTTCAGGTAAGCATGTTGAGCGTTGCTAATAAGGCGGGCCTCAATATTGCTCCTGAGATATAAATCTATAAATTGACAACTTTCACTCCCTTAACCCAGTCCGCACCATTGAAGGAAACGTCCTCCTCTTTGCCCTTGAATGCTGCCAGCTCGTCGATAAGCCTAGCCTCCACTAGCTGCCATAGCTCGGCACTGATCCTCCCATCCGGATCATTCCGATCGATGACAGCCACTTGCAGATGACCCTCCAGGCTCGTCGACTTCTTCAGTCTTTTGTTCGATGAAGAAGGCTGATCATCCCCAGATCTGATCCTCTTAATGGTATCCTTATTAGAGCCATTAGGAGCTTCAGCCGGAGATGTACCAACCCTCTTCACTGAGCTTGATGACTTCGGCACGACTAGTTCAGAAGGCTTGTTCCTGCCCGCACCTTTTCCTCTACTGGCCTCCTTACGAGAGCCACTAGTGGAATCGGACGGAGGATTAACAGCCTTCTTCCCCGTGTCCACTGCCTTAGCCACTTTGCCGACCTTCTTGGATATCGCCCCCTTATCCTCCGCAGCTCGTTCCGAAGACATGAGCGCTTTGGTAATTGGGGCAACCCCTCCTTTCTTCCTCTCTCCACGGCAGGTTGACGACTCCAGCGACCCTGTACTCTTTTGAGTAATGACCGGGCCGGCGACTTCATCCACCTGCTTTCTCCAGGGATAGGGCCAACCAAGCACGGTACTAACAGGGCCGTAAATTCTGACGGTGCCTTCTCAGAAGGTGCCTATCCCTCGCGGAGAACGTTGAAGGATCTCTCTTCGACATCTTTTCCAGATATGCCAGAGAGCTCCTTGTACCGTTATGCGCCTTCTCCTTCGTTCGGCTGAAGTTCTTAATGTCTCGTGGAGGGGCGCTAGGCACATCCTCCACGGCGTCCTGCCGAACAAGTTGTGGACAATCTTCTCCCGAGTGTCCCCTCTGCTGTCCCCTGGCCTCACAGATGAGAGTGGCAGGCTCTGTAGTCTGACTGTGAGCTGATATGTCAATATCGAGCTCCGTGTCATAGAGCAGAGTCAGCCCCTCCAACCCCTGAGTAGCCCCGGTTTCACCACAGGAGTTACTCGATAGTCCCAGAAGACTGTCCACATATAGGTCGGTCAGTACCTGTCTCTCCTGTTCAATTATGCTCTCATGAACAGTAGAGAGGGTACTCTCCAATCTCCAACTCACAGACCGTGACGTCCGATTGACCCTGATCAATCTCGTCCGTCGTGTCCTTGTTTGTTGTTGTTGTCATTTTTTGTTTATTTAAAAAGGGTTTCATTTTTGTTCCCACGAGTATGCTCGTTCAGACGGACCGTACCACGCAGTGACGGCATGCGTGGACTAGGCAACTAACATACAACATCGCTTTGCCCTGGCGCTGAGGGGAGCGGTTAACGACTAGTTTCTTTACGCACTAACTAGCCACCCAGGACCTCGGCACTGCTACCAACAACGTTGTCCTTAAAAGTGCATATTTCGCGCCCCAGCCACTGGTAAAGCCCACACCTCGCAAGGGGCGAACCCGCGGGCTGACACGCCTTGCTATATGTACTGATAATGGACCGGAAGTGTGCATTCCACTACCGCCTCATTATCCTGACAAGATGAGTAACCTTTAGTTGTACACCCCTTCAGTGTTCTCGACCTCATGCGAGGACGTATTCATCACATACATCAACCCATGAGATCGGAACCGTAGAGTGCACCTAAGCCCTCGCATCTCGACAAGATAGTTACCCAGGCGAGGGAGGTTCTTTGTTGTAATATTAACAGTTTCTTTTCCCATAGCCCTTAAAGAAATACTGAACTAAAAGAATTTCAGGAATACTTTTCGGTACCACCTCATAAGGTATTAGGTGTTTCTTATGCAAAACGCCTATCTTTGGAGGTTGTTATTGCACGAATAACTGAACAGTGGGATGCTTTGTATTTTGTATCCTGTTTTTACGAAGTCAATGGTATAAAAGCTGTAGGACTCGCAGAAAATATGTCGTAAAAAATCAAATGTCATTTTTTATTTGTGTCATATACAAGTATATTGCGATCCTGACTTGAAAACGAATAATAGGTATTCTCTAAATCGAAAGCAAAACGCATGAGTTCCAACACCTTGAAATAAATCTACCGCCTTGCGACTTCAAATCGTGTGATGGCTAGAAAATATCAACCAGAAAGATATCGTTTGTCATATTTATAATCATGGTTAAAGTCCATTTTTTTACACATTTTAATTAATTTTATAAAAAATGTTTGAGACATAGCGACACTAACATAAGTCGATTTCGATAAAAAATAATCATATTGATGCCTTAAACATTTTTATTGACACAAAAGTTAAAAAGAGAAATAGGTTTGTACTTAAATTTTAAATTGGTGTGTACTGGAAATCGAAAACGTAAAACGCAAGAATTTTAATAGTCGTTTTTTACTTAGATTTCTGTAATAAAAGAATTTTACAACAAAGATTGTAAAAATTGGATTTAAAGTGTATTAAAAAGTACGCCCAAATTCTTGCGTTTTACGTTTTCGATTTCCAGCACACCCCTGCTAGATTTGACTCTTAGTATGAAGAAATTCAAATGTTACAAATAATTACTCTTTTAAGTTATTGTCTAATCAAGATTTGCCTATTTATATAGTCACATATTCTAAAATTTTCCAATATTGTAGATTGTTACCTTAACAGAAATTAATCTTTTAGGAGACTAATGGTGTTTTCTTTTCTACAAAAAAAGTTGCTATTTTTTTAAAAAAAATGCAATTTGGTGTCTGTCTGATGCTTTTCGGGAGCAAACTTTTTAAGAAAAATACACCAAATTTTATTTTTTTTTTAAAAAAAGGCTCATTTTTTTGTAGAAAAGAAAACACCATAAGGCAATGATATATTTTCAAATTAAGTGAATTCCATTAAAAACGGATTCAAATAAAAATATTTTACGATCATGCCAACTTTGTCTTTAATTCACTTTGGTCCCACATAAATCCGCAGCTGTCGAACGCAAGTTTTCAACACTTTTTTTAATAAAAACAAAGTTGAGAAATAAACTCGATATAAGAACAATTAACAGCATAATGCTCTGGTAAAATAATGATGCACGCTACATGTGGTCAGCAAAAAGGGATCTTTCTAAAAAGTAAAAATTGTACATACACATATGTAAATCCAAATTGAAAATAATTTTTTATTGGCATTATTGCATATGTTCAATGAAAAGTTCTAGTTTATAAGCGTTATTAAATGTATTTTTATATACGTTTTTTTGTTACTTATTGATTTTATTATAAATAGCATATTGCAAAAAATATAACCAATACAAGTTATGCTTTACATCAAAAATATACATACATATGTATATACAAACATATACATATGTAAATTTTTAAATATTTGAAAAATTGGTCGGTTTCAAAGGACAATTTTGGTTGGATAAAAAATTTTTGAACGGCAACCCTGGTGGTAAATTGAACGTCGAAAATTTTTGTTGTGCTATCTATGTATTCCCTGCAAATAATAGGACCAGTCCAAACACGCGTGTAAAGAGTAGTCCACAAGGGACTATGACTAGTCCAAAAGTAATCCAAACGTATGGAAAAAACATGGTCTATTTATCATTACGATGTCCTAGGGCAGGACCATATAACCCATCTTTGGACTACAAAGGAGTAGTTTTAAAACTACTCCATTGTGTACACCAGAGGATTAGTTTTAACTTCGTTTAAACACGAAAACATGTCGTTAAAAATCGAAGACATGTCGTCTCACTACAAACATTTTTTTAACAATGACATGGTCCATGCTTGCATTACATCGGACCAGTCCATGGAGTAGTCCATTTCATGAAATTGGATCAGGTGGTACAATAATATTTGCAGGGTTATTCGAGTTTATTTGAAGAAAAAAAAATATTTTAACACTCATAAAATCATTACAGTAATTGATTGTGGGTTATTAAATTCATTTTTCGTACTATTAAAATTGAATAAAAATATAGTTAGTTTTCAAATTACATACTTTGTTGCTGACGACGATAGTCAGAGTCGCATATGTTTATTTTTAACTTTTATTTTATTTTGTAATTTTATTTTATATATATTGCTGAAAATAAAAATAAATACTACTACTACTACTTTGTTTTTAATATTTATTTTTTAAAAAGCCACAACTATTAAATTTTACGGAATATGCTGTATAATAAATAAAAATTTTAAAATTAATGTAAAATTCATTTATTTTTAATTAAATGTAAAAATTTATTTTTAATTAAATAAACAAGTAATTGCCTAATGGTCGAAATTCCTCCATAATTTTTTTTACTATGAAGAAAATATAGTGGATCGATTTGGCGACGGACCAACAACCTCCGGTTCATATGTTATGTTCCACGTGAGCGGTTGTCAAGCAAATAAAGATATCGTTCTTAACTGGTTTGCCTGTTCTGATTTATATATATAATTTATATATTTGAATTATTCGAAATACGGTTTCTTGAAAATGTCGAATTACTGACTACCCCATTTTTTTTATTATTTGATAATTGGAAAAAGCAAAATTGTGTTGGTATCAAATTTGAACGCTTATAACTCTGAAAATATTGAACAGATTTTAATAAAATATATATTGTGCACTTCTGGCTGTAAATACCTTTCAAACAGAGGAGCAAAGTGTTCTTATCTGTTTTGCCTTAGCCGATTTGTATATAGATTTTCAGTTCTTTAAAATTAATTTTCTTTTTGAATATAGCTACATAATATTTTGATTGTATGAATATTATACTTTGGAATGAGTGCTCTTATTTCTTTTTTATAAAAAAATTATTTTTACAGTAAAAGAGTTTGGGGTTTTTTTTATATAGTTTAGGTAAATTCTTTTTTTACCTAGTTATTTTTGTATGCACCTGCATCGAAATTGGTTTATTAAGCAATACTTATTTATGGCCCACACATTAACGATGTAAAATAATTGTATACAACATTTGAGACAATTGATGTTTATATACGCATACCTAAGTACATATATATGGGCATTTCCAGCGAAAAGTCTACTTTTTGTAACGTAACGCCAGAAGTATTTTAAATTGTTTCTCAAAAAATTGTATATGTATAGTTTACTTTTTTATATTTTGGTGTAAAGCGCAACTAGCTCTACAAATAGTAACAAAAGGGATAACGATTGAGCAACATGGTCCGAAAATACAACCTTATTTGCAATCTGGCGTTACATTAAAAAAAGTAGACTTTTCGCTGAAAATGCCCATATTTACCTTAAAACGAGCAAAGATTTATACATTTTGTAGCTTGAAAAATAAATCTGTATTAGTCCAAAGTTAACTAAAAAAGGTTTTATTCAAAACATTTTGCTCAATTCGCAGTCTTATTCAGTTTTGTAATGCAAGTCAAAATCCACTTCCGTTTTTTTAACGTCACGCCAGCGCAGATTTTTGCTTATGTCTGCAAATCCTTAGCGTCGATAACTGTAATGTTTTTTCTGAATATAGTGCTACTTCATTTTTTACAAATTTGACATCTTCATTTAATTTTTTACATTTTGTGGTACAAATATCACGACACGTCAAAATGGAAATACCCATATGTAAATATATGAAGATCCTTTTTATGGGCATTTTTTACTTGTGCTTGTATATTTGAAGAAAGAAAAAAATAATTTTTATGACTGCTCTTGTTTTTTATAATTTTTTTTTTTATTTAAGGTAATTTTTTTTCTTGATTATTATCATGAGCAATATTTATGGCACCAAACTCTTTGATATGAAATATCATTAAAAAAAAACCCAAAAGCAACAAATTCGCAGAAAATTAAGGAACTGTTATTGCGCTTTGTGATATTCGAGTTTATTTGAAAAAAAAATTTATGACTCCTCTTGCTATTTATAATTTAAAATTTTTTCAGTTACAGAATTGTTGTTATTCTTTATATTCATAAATACCTTTTAGGTAAATCTTTTTTATTTAATATTTTTGTATGCACTTGCCTGGATAATGGTATATTTAACAATAATTATGTCACCAACCTCTTTCAGAAGCAATATCATGCAAATAATTCGCGGAAAATTTGGGAATTTTCAGTTGACTTCAATCATTATGCATTTTAAGTGATCATTTAACATTTGATTGAAAAGAAAGTAAGATGCCGCGCCCTTAAAATTATTTTTTGCACTATTGTTTTAGTTTAATCGATGAAAGTGACGTATTTTGTGATAATGGAAGTTGTGAAAAAAAATATTAAATAATCATACCGGAAATCTAGAAAGACATTTAAAACGGTTCCACCCTACTTTATATTCAGATTATGTTGCAATAAAGTGTGCAAATAAAAATAAAGTTAATGATTTAAAAACCAAAACAGTTCCAACATATTTCAATCAAACTAACATTGAATCGGCGATTGTAGAATTATTTACAAGGAATGGACGCCCACTGCATGTGGCGGACGATCGTGCTTTCAAAATATTAGTTCAACCGTAACGTAGCTTAAGGAATAATAGCATTGTTAAAAAAGTAAAACTAGATATAATGGATGATTTAAAAGACAAAATGATTTCTTTAAAGATTGGTGCAGCAACAAGACAAGACTTAAGTGTTCCCGGTATTAATGTGCAATATATAAAAAATGCGTCTATACAAATTAAAACACTGGTAATAAAAGAACTCAAAATAAGTAACACTAGTGAATATCTTAAAACCATCATATTAAAAGTTCTAAAAGAATACGAGATTAATATTCATCAAATTTTCACAATAACTACAGACAATGGCACGAATATGGTAAAAGAAGTGAAAGACATGAACACAAATCTGCAAGATTCCCCACAAAGAGAACGCTTTTCTACGGAAGAATACATCGATATAATTCCATAGAGAACCAATTGGATTTGATTGTATCAAATTTTCAGTGTACAATATAACTGGCATCCGTTGTGGCGCTCATACTCTACAACTTTGTGTACACGACGTTTTAAAAGTACCGGAAATTAAAAATAAATTGGACACTATTAGATTAATAGTTAAAAAATTAAGAACGCAAAGTAATTTAAATATATTAAAAACCAGCAACTACAAAAACCAATAATAGATTGCGCTACAAGATGGAATTCCACGTTTGATATGCTCAGAAGATTATTAGACATCAAGGATATAATTGACCCATTGAGTAATGAAAACCAAAGTTTGTACATAAGCGCCAATGCTTCGATCTTTGTAGCTTATAGATATTTTCGAATCGGTTAACAATGCTACAATAAAATTGTAATCGGAGCAATTATGTTATATTGAACTATATATCATTATAATGGAATTATTATTTCAAGTAGATAATTTAGCGCCGAGTGATATGTCAAAATTATTAAAAAAAATCATTAAATCATCGGAAATCTTAATTATTTAATATAGAATTGTTTAATGCAGCAGAACTTTTGAATCCCAAAATTATAATTTGTATGGACTCACAACAGAAAGAAAGAGCAAAGAAATATTTAATCGGTTTATATAAGCGGATAAATTCAATAACTGTTAAATATCCAACTGATATTTTCACGAATTTAAAATAAAAATAAAAAGGGAATAATTATGTCTTTAATAAATGATGTATTTATTTTAGAAAATAAATTTAAAGAAATCAGCGTTTCGACAAATATTATATATGTAGTACATCTAAAGCAGACTCAATACTTTCTGATATAGAAAATAACTTTATGTTGTATGAGCGGGAAACGAGATTGCCTTTAAATTCTAACATCTTAGAATATTGGTCCAAAAGTAAATTCTTTGTCGAAGATAGCTAAAATAATTTTGGCAGTACCATCCACACAAGTCATCGTTCAACGAATTGTTTCATCCTTAAAATACATACTATCCGACCAGCGCAATAGGCTTTCAGCTTTAAACGTGGAACATATATTAATGGTAAAATCAAACGGAGTTTTTACTTATGAAAATTAACAAAATTAAATGTAATAACAATGAAATAGATCTGTGATAAGTTATTCATTATTTGCTTGTATTGCCTTGAGAAAACATAATACATTTTTTATTGCAAAGAATACATTTTTATCATAGGTACTTAAAACGTTAATATTGTTTTATTTTGGCTTGGCATTTCTAAATTTTTAAGTTTAAAGATATTTGCAGAATAGCTATGCGTGAAATAACTAAATTTTTGTTAAATTAAAAACGAATTAAATAATGCACAATCAATTATCGTAGTAATTTTATGAGAGTGAAAATAATTTTTTTTCTGCAAATAAACTCGAATAACGTAAAGCACAACAACAATTTTCGACGTTTCATTTACCACTTACAAATGTGCACAAACAATTACCTAGCGGGAAATGTCAGAACAACTTTTGTATTTTTATGTTGGCAACAACATGCTATTTTAATTGTAATTTTTGTAATAGTGGTGCATACATCTAGGGATAAAACGATACAACGAACGAATTTTATGTGAATTTATGTTTTGTTTTCAATTTAAAATGAATTTCTGTTTTATAAAACGAAATATTTTAAATAATTGTATGTTTTTTTTTAATTAAACACATACTATTGAAATAGAAGCGAAATATGTATGTAAAACATTTATTAGCAATATCAAATTTTTACTGCTAACTGTAGGTTCCAAAAGAGATTATACAGCTTTATGTTTTATGAATAATTTAATCAATTTTTATTAAACATTACGCAGATGTTTTGAAAATAAAACCTCCTAGGCTTTTACAAAACTTTTTTTAGCCACATATAACTGCCAAAATATTTTAGGTTCAAATGTTTTTACCTGGAACAATATAATTTTCTTCAATAGCAATGTTGTGAAGTACTGCTAGGGCGATAATCAATGTTTTTCCTTTTGCCAAATATACCTCCAACCCATCTAAAAAGCAGCGAAATCGTTGTTTCCAAACTCCGAAGGAACGTTTTACAGAGTTTCTAGTGCCTATTATATTTGTTTTCCTTTTAATTCTCAGGCTTATAGCCTGAGTCTCTTAACAAAATACCTTTGAACTCTCCGCTTTCAAGTTTGATAGTTGACTCATTTAAACTACGGCAGTCATAAGTGGAAAAGATTTATTAATTATGTATTTCTAAAACATAATTTACCTGAACATGCAGGATATAGTAACCCTTTGTTAATATAATATTGGGCTAAACTCCCGTCGGTTTTTTGATACGTATGTGCGTACCAATAACGTCTGGGAAATTTTTAAATGTCTTAGTTCTCTCATTAGGATTGCTTCCTCTATATGAGATGAAGGCATTTTAATTTTTTATTGCCCCATTGAACTAAGGCACGAGCCACTCTGGCTGAAATTCTACACACTGTTGCTTGAGAAGACCCATGATGAATTGCCGCATCATCCTTAATCTACAAATTGTTTTTTAACTTCAATCAGTTTTTCAAAATTTTATCAAGTTTTAAATAAATTTTTGTAATTTTAATGGCACCCTCTTTTTTAACATGTAATCCCTTTTTTGATATCTCGAATATATTAAGAGATATCGAGTTCTAGCATTGCCTGATATCCTTAATTTTACAGTTCTCTAAACATTGTTTTGCTTCATTCTAGCAAATTTTCGTTGCAAAATGTTCCATTCAAAGCATGTAGAACAAAGCATTTTTGTTCCGTGCGGCAAACCAGTAACCAACACACGATACACTATGTGGTTTCTACTTTGTGTTTGCTTGAACAAATACTTAACCGATTAAAATACATTTTAAAATGTAAGAGTTTTTATACTTTATGCAAAAAGTTATAACGACTTTAAGTTTACACAGAAACCATAGTTCGCGACCCACGTTATTTTTAACAAACAAATCTATCGAGCATATTTAAAATTAATTCAAACATTAGTTATCGTTTTTCTAGAAAAAATTTTTTTTGCGTTTTATAATTTTTTATTAAAATAAATAAGACGACAAAAATGTTTAATGTTTCGTGCAATTATGAAAATTTTATTTTAACAATCATTGAAATTGTCACTTTATTAAACGCTTAAAGTAGGGTAAAGGCTACAATAAATATTTCAAATTTATGAAATGTTTATTAAACGTTTAATAGGCTATTAAACATTTATAAATACTCTTTTTTCGACTTTTGCTTATTAATGACTTATAAAGCTGCAATGATACGTTTATGAATTAGACTGTTAGTTTTTTTGCGCGTTATAAAATTAAAATTACATAAAAAAAAAGACAAAAACAGAATACAGAAAGGTTAAATGAAAAAGAATTAATCATTTTAGTTGAGTTTATTACGTTAAAAAGAAGAGTTCAAGAACTGCTAAAAAGTGTTATAAAAAGTTTAAAAATTTAAAAATAAATGCACAATCAAAACTTAATTGTTTTCTGATTTTTAGTATAAAAACCATTTTAACCTTAAAACCATCTATTTATTATGTATAAAATATAATAAATACCCATTAAAAGTGCACAGTTAAATTTCTATAACAAAGGGGTGTGGCCCCTTTTCCGTAAATTTGGCTCGTTTTTTGTAAGATACCGCCATTTTTTACACTGCACCTTCTTTCTTGATTTTTTTCCAACTATGAGTTAACATAAATACGTTTTCCCATGCCTTTAACATAAGCTGAGCAATAAGAAATATTGCTCTGTTACTCTGCCGACGTTATTGCCAACTTGCTGAGATAATTATCTTTAATGTAGACCAGTGATGTCAATTATGATTGTGTTGGTGAGATTACTCTTATCTCTTACATGCCCAGCGGGCGAAATATGCGGTTGCGAGGCCTATTGCGAGGCCTTATTAAAGACCTTTTGTAAGGGTCATCTATGTTCGATTAAATTGTTGGGAATCAGGTAAGGTATTAAAACTTACAAAACATTTTCATGAAAGGGCGATGCAAACACCAGGGCCAGCATTATGCGAGGAAATATAGTTCATGCTTTCCATTCATTTTTCATCAGACCATTTAAAGTTAACTTACATTTATTGCTATGAAGACTTAAAAGCAATAAATAATAATACAATTATCGAAAAATGTTGAGTTATGGACAGACACAATTAGTTATTATTTAAATAAATTTAATTTGGAACCTCAGAAACTTTGCTTATTTTTTGGAAAAATTGCGCAGTTCACAATATTTGAAGTCTTTTTACAACCTAATACAATTCTTTCCAATATTTTTCGTTTTTTGCTCAACATACTTTTGCGAATTCTAACAATGAAAATTAATTTGCTCATACTAATGCAAACATTAAGTTTAAAAATATTCTGTAAGTATTTACCACCATTATAAAAAGAGAAGATTTTACTAGCCTATAATAAATACTTTTATTTACCAATAATATCTTCTAAATTTATATTGCAGTTTCGTAACAACAAAACATTTTTTAGGTTTGCGGATGTTAATTTATTGCGTTGTTTTGAGCAAATGTATTTCAAATCGGAAAATATTTGTTCGCAAAGATATGTTGAGGAGAAAAGCGACAAACATTTGATGGAATTTTTTTTTAATATAGGATATAGCGCCCCGTCTAAATTTTTCCAGAACTCAATAATATTTTCCCTGTCTGGCGGATTAATTTCGCTCCTAAGTATGATTAGTTCCGACTGGATGCTGAATTCATAACTCGCAATGTCGCACTTAAAGGGATTTTGGAATATGTTAAGTAGTGGTTTTATATCCTCAAAATCTTGAAAACGATCTTGAAAGTTGTAAAAAGGCTTTCAAAAATTGCCAAATACTCAGATTTTTTCAAATATTTCTCCTTGTCATAAATAAGCCAAGTTTTAGGAAAGTTGGAAAAATCTTCATTATTTATTTCATTTGTTAATAAAAATAATTTGGTTTTAAAATTAAAAACAATCGTATATATGTCACTTAAATTGTTTCCCTTTCCTTGTAGTTCCAAATTTAGCTCATTTAAAATATTGCTTGTATCCGCCAGAAACGCAAGGTCTAAAATGAACTCATAATCATTCAACTGTATTAATTCACTTTCGTCTAAATTTTCAGTTTCCCAAAAACGCAACACCTCTTTTCTAAGATCGAATAACCTGTTTAGACAATCACTCCGACTAAGCCAACGAACCACAATTGCACAATTGTGCAAAGAAATGGAAATCCCTGTTTTAAAATCATTGTACAATGTCAAAAACAGAAATAAAACAAAACAAAAAAATAGATAATAAATAAAATAAAAAAGATAATAAAACAAAAAAAAAGATGTACCTACATACAGTTATTGTATATTTATTTATATACATAAATATATTTAGAGGCCTCAAAACAGGCCTTGCAATATTTGCGATATTTCCCGCTGAATGAGAGTGTTTCTCAGTAAACAATTATATTTTACGCTCGCAAAATAAAAGAGCGTAAGCGTACATGTGAATTAATTTGCACAATTGTGCAAGGCGCTGACATCCCTGATGTAGACCTAGGGCTGAATGTCAGCGCCTCATTCAGCGGGAATGAGAGGCCTGTTTTGAGGCCTCTAAATATATTTATGTATATAAATAAATATACAATAACTGTATGTAGGTACATCTTTTTTTTTGTTTTATTATCTTTTTTATTTTATTTATTATCTATGTTTTTGTTTTGTTTTATTTCTGTTTTTGACATTGTACAATGATTTTAAAACAGGGATTTCCATTTCTTTGCACAATTGTGCAATTGTGGTTATTTTTTAAGATAGAATTTTAAAATTTTATAAAAATATATATGTAAAGTGAATCCTAATCAACAAAAATTTCAAATTTTCAAAATAATTGTTTTGCATTTAAGCTAACGATATGTGTTTTATTCGTGAAAAAAATTCGTTGATGCCTGTAACAGGGTCCCTTTTTCTTTCGTTAAAAAGACGTACCTAAATGCAGAAAGTATTAAGAAAAGAAAAAGCCACAAGAATTTGTTGGTATTTTGTGATTGTAAAAATATTTTTGTTTCTGTACCAATCGCGTCGGTGGGTTTTTTTTTTTGAAAACTCTTTTCTTAAGTAGGTAAAAGTATTTAAAAAACAAGTTAAAAAAGTCTTGTTTTGCTACAATTTATGTGTAAACCTATACACATAAAAGCAAATGTGACAGCAGGTAAAATTTTTGGGTAAGAAGATGTGTTTTATTGATGTATTAATGAAACTTTATTGTTTCGCACTATTTTATGCTACAATTATATGACCGAGTCTAAAGAGTAAACCTTACTACTTTATGGTATTTATTTATCGTAACTTTGACCTGTTATAATGACTATACATTTTTGCAGGCAAACTCAGGTGCGCATTTGGTATTTTGTAAAAAGTTATGATATACCATTAGTTAGAATTAAAATGTATGCACAGATGTTTGAAGTATGAGTAACCCAACACCGTGAATACCCTTTCTATTTTACTTACCACTATGAATACCCTAACTTTTTACTAAAATAACTTTTTCACGTTATAATTCTCATGTAATTCATTTTATTTTTGAATAAATAGACCAGGGAAATCCATTTCTATGTACAATTGTGTATACCTGTAAACTTCAAATTAGAATTTCATTTAATAGTCTTGTAGACAGCGATAACGGACGTGCAAGCGGATGAGTTTATTAAAAAAAAGATAAATGATGCCATATAAAAAATATTTTATGATAAAAAATGCATTTAATTATTTTCAATGTCTCTTATGTTTTAAAACATTTGAACTTAAGAGATTGTATACATTGAAAAGGCATTATGATCATTTCCATAATGATATTAAACAATATGAAGTAAAAGAAAGGGAAAACCAATATAAGATTAAAAAAAAGGTTTATTTGGATAGCTTGAAAAGTTGGGTATCACAAGAAGAAGAGCATGAAGATAGGATAGAAGAGTTAAAAATAGAAATATCAAATTTACTAACTTTGGAAATAGTAAAACAGGGAAGACCATTTTCCGATGGGGCATTTATAAAAAAGCATTTCAATGCAGTTTTGGAAAACCTGAAAATCGATTGCAGCGTAATAAAAACGCTTCCCATGAGCCGAAATAGTGTCGTCAAGCGCACATCAATTTTAGCTGCACATATACAATCTGTGATTAGGGAAAAGTTAAAAAATTGTGAATATTTTTCTTTTTGCCTCGACGAAAGCACCGACATTAATGATCTTTGCCAATTAGTCATTTGTGTTCGATGCATAGATAGTGAGTACAATGTTTTTGAAACTATGTACTCACTTGAAACGTTTTACGGTAATGTAACAGGTAAGGTATTATACGACGTAGTCTTTGAAAACCTGATATCTGTTACACAAGCTTCAAAATTAGCAGGAGTTTGCACGGATGGTGCAAACGTTATGGCCGGGAAGTATGAATGTTTCGTAGGACAGCTTAAGCAAAATGGAATTGATGTACATGCTTTCCATTGCATAATTCATCAGTCCATGCTTGCCTCAAAATTTATAAGTGATCATGCCGCTATTAAGGCTGCAGAGCGGACAATCAATAGAATACGGGGGGGTCATCATTCATTAACGCACACAAAATTTGTAAGTTTTATCAAAAACGTAAACGCCAATCACCACGACTTAAAAATGTTTACGGAAGTTCGTTGGCTTAGTCGGGGTGATTGTCTAAACAGATTATTCGATCTTAGAAAAGAGGTGTTGCGTTTTTGGGAAACTGAAAATTTAGACG
Source organism: Pollenia labialis (assembly GCA_949318255.1). Lineage (NCBI taxonomy): Eukaryota > Metazoa > Arthropoda > Insecta > Diptera > Polleniidae > Pollenia > Pollenia labialis. Next base: position 47,386,645 of record OX439140.1, read on the forward strand.
AATGTGAATTAATACAGTTGAATGATTATGAGTTCATTTAAGACCTTGCGTTTCTGGCGGATACAAGCAGTATTTTAAATGAGCTAAATTTGGAACTACAAGGAAAGGGAAACAATTTAAGTGGCATATATACGATTGTTTTTAATTTTAAAACCAAATTATTTTTATTAACAAATGAAATAAATAATGAAGATTTTTCCAACTTTCCTAAAACTTTGCTTATTTATGACAAGGAGAAATATTTGAAAAAATCTGAGTATTTGGCAATTTTTGAAAACCTTTTTTACAACTTTCAAGATCGTTTTCAAGATTTTGAGGATATAAAACCACTACTTAACATATTCCAAAATCCCTTTAAGTGCGACATTGCGAGTGATGAATTCAGCATCCAGTCGGAACTAATCATACTTAGGAGCGAAATTAATCCGCCAGACAGGGAAAATATTATTGAGTTCTGGAAAAATTTAGACGGGGCGCTATATCCTATATTAAAAAAAAATTCCTTCAAATGTTTGTCGCTTTTCTCCTCAACATATCTTTGCGAACAAATATTTTCCGATTTGAAATACATTTGCTCAAAACAACGCAATAAATTAACATCCGCAAACCTAAAAAATGTTTTGTTGTTACGAAACTGCAATATAAATTTAGAAGATATTATTGGTAAATAAAAGTATTTATTATAGGCTAGTAAAATCTTCTCTTTTTATAATGGTGGTAAATACTTACAGAATATTTTTAAACTTAATGTTTGCATTAGTATGAGCAAATGAATTTTCATTGTTAGAATTCGCAAAGGTATGTTGAGCAAAAAACGAAAAATATTGGAAAGAATGGTATTAGGTTGTAAAAAGACTTCAAATATTGTGAACTGCGCAATTTTTCCAAAAAATAAGCAAAGTTTCTGAGGTTCCAAATTAAATTTATTTAAATAATAACTGATTGTGTCTGTCCATAACTCAACATTTTTCGATAATTGTATTATTATTTATTGCTTTTAAGTCTTATTGCTAAGGTAAGTTAACTTTAAATGGTCTGATGAAAAATGAATGGAAAGCATGAACTATATTTCCTCGCATTATGCTGGCCCTGGTGTTTGCATCGCCCTTTCATGAAAATGTTTTGTAAGTTTTAATACCTTACCTGATTCCCAACAATTTAATCGAACATAGATGACCCTTACAAAAGGTCTTTAATAAGGCCTCGCAATAGGCCTCGCAACCGCATATTTCGCCCGCTGGGCATGTAAGAGATAAGAGTAATCTCACCAACACAATCATAATTGACATCACTGACCTAGGGTTAATTTTGGCATAAAGTGAAAATTTGTATATCCCATGAATGGTTTTAAGAGCAAAGATAGGCAAACTCATACATGTGTATTTTATTATACCCGCTTGTTCGGCAAATAGCAAATGTCGCTTTGCAAATAGTTATATAAGCAGCAACCCTACACTAGTAATTTCACTATCTCTAAGTAATGCATAAAAGCGACAGTTGTCCACACTGTTTTGAAACAGCTGTTGCACGCTCCTCTTTGATATTTTATTTCGTCATTCGTTTTGTGAAAATTTGCGAAAAAGGTCGTCTTTGTGTTAAGTTGTCTCAAAAAAATAAGAAATACCAAATCATTTGTGAAAAATAATTCAATTTAATTTAATAAAATATGAAGTATATAATTTTCAGAAAACATGTTTTTTCCTTTTTCATTCATATTCGCAATTTCACTAGCTATTTAGCTGGTTAGAAAATACCATTAAATTCATATTGCGGCTTTCACTAGTGAAATAACCCGAGAAAAGTAATGCAATGGGTAGACAATTATTCCCCTCGTAGGACAACTCCATGTTAAATTCACCAGTCTAATACATGTAAAGTAGATTGGACAATAACTAGTGCTGGTTCCTAATGTATAGACAAATTGATAGTTCGGCACTAGTAACACGAACAAGCGGGTAATGTTAGTGCTAAATGACTCTTCCGCTCTCATTGTTCTGCAGCGTTGCCATAATCCCTTTTTTTTCGAAAATATTGCATATTAAACACACGTACGGAAGAAAACAGTTCAGTAGCTTCAGAAGATGTATTCAATGTTTTGATCAACCTTTATATGTGAATCTTCATTTTCTTCATTGAGGCTTATAAAAATAAACACCAAAATCGTCTTACAGATGAACATCTCGAAGACCTCATGCGTATAAAATGTTGTCCCTACAAGTTTGACAGAGATCAAAAGTATTGAATAAGTTAAGTTCTTCCTTTCTGTCACAATTATGTGTTTCAATGTTACATAATAATGGATTATAAAGAAGGTCGAGCAAGCATTTAAAAGTCAAAAATGTCGTAAGAAATATAATACCAAAATTAAAAGAAAAAAATTGTAATGTAAAACAGCACGATTTTCAAAAAGACAAATTTTTTAAACAAAGAACTTATGTAAAAAAAACTTTTAAAAGAAAAAAAAACAATTTGCAAAAAAACTTATTTTTTTAACAAATAATTATAAAAAAAATTACATTTGGTTCAAGCTACAAGCGTAACACAACATTCCCGTGCGACTGCTCATGCGAGATTGAATTGTTTTAATTTTTTTTCATCTGTACGTGTGCTTAAGTACGTGTAAATATGAGAATAACAAAGCGCCCATGGGCGGAATTTTGCCTATCTCTGTTTTAGAGCCAATAACTTGATGGCCTTTTAAAATACATTTCTAAAAGACTTTAAGATTACCTTTATTCTAAGGCCTTTTGAAAACCATTCTCCTCTCATGAATGCCTTTTAAAAGACATTAATTAAAATGAATTTCAGAATCTCTGGAGCGAGCAGGCCTTGTACATCCAAAATAAAGTACTGAGGCCTTCTAGAATGCATATGTATGCCATCTTTTCCCGCTGGGTATACATACATATTTACATATACGCATACTCTTAACACTTTACAACTGATCATTACTTCCCAGTACTCCAAAAGTAACCCAAACGTATGTAAAAAACATGGTCCATTTAACATTACGATGTCCTAGGGCAGGACCATATAACACAGCTTTGGATTACAAAGGAGTAGCTTTAAAACTACTCCATTGAATACACAACAGGACTGATCATTACTTCCCAGCAAATAATAGGACTAGTCCAAACACGCGTGTAAAATATAGACCACAAGGGACTAGGACTACTCCAAAAGTAACCCAAACGTATGTAAAAAACATGGTCCATTTAACATTACGATGTCCTAGGGCAGGACCATATAACCCAGCTTTGGATTATAAAGGAGTAGCTTTAAAACTACTCCATTGAATACACAACAGGACTGATCATTACTTCCCAGCAAATAATAGGACTAGTCCAAACACGCGTGTAAAATATAGACCACAAGGGACTAGGACTACTCCAAAAGTAACCCAAACGTATGTAAAAAACATGGTCCATTTAACATTACGATGTCCTAGGGCAGGACCATATAACCCAGCTTTGGATTACAAAGGAGTAGCTTTAAAACTACTCCATTGAATACACAACAGGATTAGTTTTAACTTCGTTTAAAAACGAAAACATGTCGTTAAAAAACGAAGACATGTCGTCTCACTACAAACACTTTTTAACAATGACATGGTCCATGCTTGCATTACATCGTACCAGTACATGGAGTAGTATATTTAATCAAATTGGATCAGTGGTCCAATATTATTTGCAGGGTTACAATTTTATTTTCTTTACTGCATAAAGTATTAGTACACTTTTGCATGTTTCTTATATTCCTGCATTCCTGTTATACAACTCGCCTTCAAATCAACTTTGGATCTTTTGATTTTTTCCTTTGATCTTCCTTTTAAAAAAAGTACATAAAAGCTAACTACTTTCTATACACTAAAAAATACGGTACACGCACGTCAAAAGTATACTACGTGTGCACTAAAAAGTACAGATAAGTACGCTAAAAACACTGTACATGTACGTTAAAAGAAGTTATGTACGTTATCTTAGTGTTTGTGTGCGTCAGCTCACACTGTACCGTAAATGTTTGTGTACACATTCACAAACACAAAAAAATTTAGAGTTTGTGTGTTAAAAAAATACCTTACGATAGCGTACAGTTTTTTTTTCGAACCCTGATCCATACTAATTCGCGAAGTATCATGTCCCACCAAAAGAGATAGGAATGAAGTTTTTTTTTTATTTAATTTTGTTTTCTCATTAGTTATTTATTGAATCTTCATATATTAAATATTTATGAACTGACAATAATTAATCAAATCGTATCCTTATTCTTTATATATGTCCTGCCAGTGCCGGACAAACATTTTTCTTCTTCACGGGTACTGTGCACATATATTGATGGTTTGGAATACATCTATTGTCACTTAAAGTTGGGGTTCATTTTGAAACTAATAATTTCTTTAACAGCTTTGACATATTTGATAATAAGCTAATAGGCCTGTATGACTCAACTTTTGTATAAACTTTACCTGGCTTTGGTATCTTGGTAACCTTCCATTCTTGAGGGTAGTATTCAAGGCGTAAACTAGCATTAAAAATAAAAAGAATAATTTTCTTTGCTATGCGAGGTTGCTCTAAAAGCATTTTATTGCTGATCTTATCAATACCAGGTGCCTTCTTAGTGTATAAGACACAAATAGCTTTTTCGATATCTCTTATTTCAAATCTTATGGTAATGTCTGCTCTAGCAGCAACAGGTGGTAACTCGGCCGCAATAACGTGAGATATATTTGGTGTAAATACGTTTTTCAAGTGACTAACAAACAGATTTCATTTTTCAATATCGTTTTTTGACCAACTACCATTCAAGTTTCTTAATGGTGGCTTAGATATAACTGGCCTTTTTAGATTTCAAGCTGCACGCCATAATGAGTAGTCTGGTTGTGGAGTTGCATCAAGCTCCTTAAGATATTTTTTCTAGAGAAGCCGTTTTCTGGGTCTGCAGAAATATTCTAAGCTTTTCTGTGCTCTCTTTGAATAAATTCTTAAGTTCCGGGGATCTGGAAAGTTGTCACTCTCTCCGAACTCTCCATTTTTCAGTCAAGAGCCGCTCGACATCTGTGGAATATATTTTAATATTTTTTTGTTTTTTTGGGGCCAATACTTAAATGTTGAACAGCTAGTTTTAGATAACCTGTTAAAATTAACAATTGAGCGACCCACATTCTCCGGTGTACTAAGCAGAATATTTTCTGTGCAATGGCTGACGTCGCTAAGTAACCAGTCGGAGATACAATTCTATTGGGGTTCATTAAAGTAACAATTGCGGGGGTGTTGTCGGAAGATAATTCTAAGGAAGCTTCAACATGAATCGTTTCTGTGGAGATGTTTTAACCACGCCAAAATTTATAACATCTGGAATTTATTGCTGATCAGCAGGCCAATATGTTGGTTGTCCGCTCGCGACAACATTTAAATTTATTTTAGAGATTGTATTTAACAAAACACGACCCTTTGGTGTTATTAGTCGTGACGTTATAATCGCCAGCAGCCAGGAAACAGGGCCCCAATGACTTATAATGTTTATAATATTGGCTTTCTGATATTGAAAATCTAGGTGGAGAGTATAAAGATGAAATTAATATGTTTCGATTTAGCTCTTCAACACAAATGTGTGTTGCTTGCAGATAATCCTCACGATGATCACACATTAAGTAGTGTTTGACTTGAGTTTTTATCAAAATGGCAGAACCTCCACAAGCTCTATCTCGAGGGACCTTGGTATCATACAGTATATAACTATTAATTTTACACGTATTTCTCGAGGTCAAATGAGTTTCAGAAACCATCATGATTTGTTTACTTTTAAGAAAATATTCTAATTCATTTTTATATTGGCGGATGCCGTTTGCGTTCCAAAAACAAATTTTTAAACAGGGCATGGCTTGTTAAGTACAGCTTGCAATAACATATAAAATAGAAAATTTTAATTTGTAAAATATCTTACAAAAACCATTCTAAAAGATCTGTTCGAAGAAGGTAGAGTAAACTAACTTAAGGCCTAACCATAATATGCATAGCCTTGCTTAACCTACTATTTAAAAAACAAAAACAAAATAAAAAATACGTGATTTCCTACGGAATGTGCGATGCGATTCGCACCTGGCTTAAGCAAATGACATTTTCAATAAACTTCACTAAAAGTTTCCTTAAATTCAATATGGTTTGCCTCATATAATCAACATGTATTCGCACAATTGCTTAAGCCAACTTAAGCACATGGTTAGGCATAAAAAGTTTATTAAAATACAGTTGTAAACAGAATATATAACAACAAAGTTATTTTTATTTAGAGCTTTTGTAAATATATCAGCAACTTGTTTCTTTGTACAAATATGTTGGATCTTGAGATGACCCTTTAATACATGATCTCTTATGAAATGGTGTTTAATGTCAATATGTTTTGACCTTTTTGATTCAGCATTTTTCGCCATAGCAATACTATCAGCATTATCTTCATAAATCAAAATTGTTTGGCTAGTTGTTGTAACCTTCATATCATTTGAAATGCCTTTCAACCACAATCCTTCTGAAATAGTCAATCTTAGAGCAATGTATTCAGCCTTACTCGATGAAACAGCAACTGTAGTTTTTTTTATTACACCAAGACACTCGACATCCATACAAATAATAAATATAACCACTTGTTAACTTTCGATTAATTGTGTTAGAAGCCAAATCAGCATCTACGTAACCAACTAGCACATCAGCACTCTTATAACTGTTGTCAAATTTTAACTTAAGCATCTTAGTTCCTTTTAGTTCTCTTGGTATCGAGCCATATATCCAACAGCATAACAAATATCAGGTCGCACGCATACCATTAAATACATTAAACTCCCTAGGAGTTCTCGATATGGTTTGTCAAAAGATCGATTATCTTTTTGTGGTTATAGGAGACCTTTTTCCATTAGTGTATCAGTAATATTACATTCTGTCTATTTGCGTGCAAGGCGGAAAAAATTTAAATTTAAATAAAAAGAAAATTTTGTATTTTGTTTAAGTTTAAAAAAGATTTGATTTATTTACCTTAAGAAATTCGCAGTGAACGATTGGTAGCTATGCCAATATCTAACTTTAGATACAACAAAAGTTGAAGATGGCGAAAACAATGTTATATTAACCGTTAACGGTAATCAATATATAAGTAAGCACTCCGAAAGAATAACGTTGCTAAAAAAGGGCAGCAAACCTTAAATCTTAACCGAGCCACCAGTTATTATTTCAGTTAACTTAAACATTGCCGGCCACCTTGCAAGAATATAGTTTATTGCAAAAAATTCAATCTAAATAAACTTCAAATTGTAAGCATTAATTCAATATTATAATCTATATATATAAAATTATAACGTTACTGACTGATTCATCATCGCACAGCCTAAACGCCTGAAAAACTTGAAATTTGGACCAGAGATCGGTCACTCCTCAAATCGATCCACTAAGACGGGAATTTTGAAAATTTGAATGTTTAGGCGGTAAAAAGGGTAAAAACGCGAAAATTCTGTAACCTCATATCTAGAAAACTTAAAGAGGTACAAAAAAATTAATACTTATCGTTGTCCTTTAGTAAAATAAGCGGACAGGTGTGTGGAACTTTTAGAAATTCGGCCCTATTAGGAAGTAAACGGATAAAACCAGAATTTTGCTACTTTTTTGACACCCCATCTACCTTTTGAACCAATGAACATAGAAACTAAGTTTATACCACATTCGCAACTTATCAAAAAAAAATACGAATACGAGTATGGTACTTTTTCGAAATTCAAACATTTAAGGGGTGAAAATCTTAACTATTTTTGGTACTTTTTTTACAAAACATTTTACTCCATTCATTGATATATTCGTACTAAATTATAGGCTCCCACTACAAAACGGAAATTTTAAATATTTTAATGGGGGAACAAATAGTACCAAAAAGGGGAAATACGGAAAATTTGATATTTTACTATAGTTTTTGGTTCTACAAATGGTATTTTTTTAATTATCTTTAATGTTGGACCTTAAAACATAAGATTCAACATGCAATTCCCTGAGTGGATAAGAATCTATGACGGAACTTTTTGGTACTTTTTTGTTCTTTAACTGGTCCTTTTTGAATTTCCGTTAGTATTAAACATAGAAACATAAAATTCAAGATGCAATGTCCTGGGTGGATGAGAGTCTATAAGATGGAACTTTTAGGTAATTTTTCATTCGAAATTTATCAAAAAATACGAATACGAATTTGGTACTTTTTCGAAATTCGAACATTTAAGGGGTGAAAATCGTAACTATTTTTGATACTTCATTTTACAAAACATTTTTCTCCATTCATTGACATATTCGTGCTAAATTATGGGCTGCCACTACAACACTGAAATTTTTGATACTTTAATGGGGGAAAAATAGTACCAACAAATTAAATACGAGAAATTTGATATTTTTCTTTAGCTTTTTGGTTTTACAACTGGTATTTTTATACCCTTCACCACAGGTGGAAAAGGGTATATGTATACAAGTTTGTCATTCCGTTTGTAATTTCTCCAATATTGATCTTTGACCCTATAAAGTATATATATTCAGGGTCCTTAAGAGGAGAGAAGTTGATTTAACGATGTCCGTCTTACGTTGCAAATGTGTTTTCCGGAGACTCCAGATATGATAGCGGCAAGGTTTTTTAGATTTATGTCACATATAGTCTACCATTGCTGGCTTTTGAAATTCAGCCAGATCGGTCAAAAAATGGCTGAGATATGAACAAAAAATCACGACTACCTCTAATATTTTCCAAAAATCCCTTGTTTGTTTTTTTATTACTTTTTTCTGTATATCTGGAGAACGGCAAGAGCCAAAGTTTCCAAATTAGGTACACACATTTACGTTATCAATACACAGCATCCCACAAAATGTGGGCGGGATTGGACTAGTGCGCGTGGAACCTCCCGTACAAAAAATATCAAAAATTTAAAAAAAAACCTGAATTTTTGGGCTGTCATATGACCTATGGTTACGCCTTATATATCAAAAGATCGGCAAATTTCGGAAAAATCCGTTCAAATACGAAAAAGTTATGGCCAAAATAATTTTTTCTTTTAAATACAAATTTTCGGGAATTATAGATCTTTCCGAGTCCAAGTTTTATAACCCAAGTAAATAGTAAATTTCTTCTTAAACACGTCGGTATATAAATCTGTCAAATCGGTTAAAAAATGGCTGAGTTATAATCAAAATACTGAAATCCCAAAATTATTTATACCCTTCACCACAGGTGGAAAGGGGTATATATAAGTTTGTCATTCCGTTTGTAATTTCTACAATATTGATTTTAGACCCTATAAAGTATATATATTCTGGGTCCTTATGAGGAGAGAAGTTGATTTAACGATGTGATGAGTTGAGTTTTGAACCGTAAAACGGGCCATATTTAATTTTAATGATATTCAAATAAAGTTCCTTCATGGTTCAGTTGTCTAGGGGGTTTGTTAAGGTTAGAAACTGCGAGTCCCTGGTTCGAACCTTGGTTTTTCGAAAGAATTTTTTTTTTTAATTTTTATGTACTAAAAACGATTTTAAAAAAGTATTTACCAGTTTTATCTTTTTTAATTTAATTTATAATGAAGTTGTAAGTATTGTAAATACATTTGTATGTATATGTAAAATTATTTAGTTTTTGTCTAGTTGCTCTGTATTCTGCTCGCACAATGGTGAAGGGTATATAAGATTCGGCACAGCCGAATACAGCACTCTAACTTGATTTTAATAAACTTTGGCATACAAATATGTCCTTGATTTATAGGCAAATTTAACCATTTATATACAAATCTACTCAAATTTCCATACAGATTTTGGCAATACTGCTGTATGTCTGTGAAATGCTTTGATTTGCTGTTGCAAAAAGTTAAAACAAAAAAATAATTTCTCGGTTATATTTTAATTTTTAAAATTTGGTAATCTGCCTTGCCATAATAGCGGTCGGCTTTGTACAGATTCAATTATAAGCTCCATAGTCACAATTGCCATGCTTATTCTTTGCCGCTCTGAAAACAACTAAAAATTAGAACAAGTTTTATTCCTGAGCGGCGCCGCTTAGCCGCTCATACATTTCGCTCACATGCCGCTCATTGCGTGGCCACTTTAGTAGTATTTCATATGTTTTAATTTTTTGCCGCTCACCGCTCAGACGCCCACCGCTTAGCCGCTCATTGCGTGGCCTCGGCCTTAGAACTACAACAGTGACGACGAGGATTTGTGGATATTTGTTTAATTGTCAAGTATTCGTTTTTTTAAAGAAAATATAAGGGAAAATGTCTACCGTAGAAACGGTCGTGGCACAAATTTTAACTTAACAAACGGAAATTGCTATTAGACAAACTCGCCAATTTTGTAAAAAGGGCATGAGAATTTAATGGACGTTTTATCTTAAAGCATTGGTGAATTTTGCTCCGATTCCGAGGCTGACGCTTATTTAACCAACTATTACAACAGGTGTTGTTAGCAGAAGATGCAAAGGCTCTAGATGAGCAACTACAACTGTCTAAGGATACAAAAAGATAACAAACAATGTGAACGTTTTCAACGTGCACAAATGTCAACGCAACAATTAAAGTGAATTATTTTTATCATTGGTCTACAATCGCTGTCTTATACAGCAATACGCAGAAAGTTAATATCAATGCTGGAAAGTACTTCAGACATAACGCTGGAGAAGCTTACAACAGAAATACAACGTATGACGATACTCAAGAATGACACCAACCTAGTGGAAACACAAACACCACAGGTAATAGCTTCGAAATACAAAAACAACAAACTAAGACATCACTCAACCGCTGAAAACGTAAAATACGGCTGCAACAAGAATGAAGTTGATGGCCCGAATCGTCTCTGTTGGCAGTGTAGGCCGATGCATTTTGTTAAAGAATGCACTTACACTAGTCATAAATGCAAGACTTGTGGTCAAATCGGCCATAAAAAGGGTTGAACAAAGTAGTTTGAAGCAAGCCAGGGCTTCTTTAGAGGGTTGGAATATTTAGGAGTTAGATGATGAAGAGTGGACTGTAGGTAGACACTTTAGGTTGCACCTAAATACATGAGAAGGATAGATAAACCCGTAGCTTGTTGTTAAGGTCGCTGCTTTGTGTAATTTGGTTGCTTTACTTTTCTCAATGTTTTTATAATTTCTCAACAGGATGAGAAATTATAAAACCGGTATGTAATGAAATAAAAGAGTGAAGGTTTATAATTCAAAACAATTCAAAGTAGTTTTTATTTGAGTTGCCCACTGTTCAGTTTGAAGTTCTAAGAAGTAGTGAGTCTTCATTTTTTTTTCTAAGCCACTAAGGTTTTACATGATTGGTGTACAATTTATAGAAGTTTTAACATGTTAGGCGTTAACGTTAATAAAAATCCACAATAGTTAATAAAAGGATTAATCGTTACATTTGCTCTTATGACATTTATGTCTTAGATTTTACGAATGTTTAATATTATGGAATTCAAATTATGAGGTAAAAAATACAAAGATAAATTGATTGTTTAAAATAATTGATTTTAAACATGCCGCCCGCCTTGCACTTGTGCAATCTTGACGACAGGCTGTTCCCACAGCACCTGTGCAAAGGAGCGGATGGCTTCAGAGATGATTTACTGATTGATACAAGTTGAACTTCGTTGAACGCTTGTTGGCTGGGTACTGGTAGTAGGTTGTCGGTTTTTATTAGGCCTTTTGCTACGGCCTTTTCTGTTGCTACGACTGTTTATTGTTGCTGGTAAGTCATTTTTTTCGGCTGTGATTCGGATGTAAAAAGGAGTGATGATGTCGATCACACTTGCGACACGTATTGGATGATAAACAGGCTCTCAGGTCATGACTCCTGGCTAAACAATTTTCACAATAGTGATGAAATTGCCTGCACACTTTGTTAGAAAGCTACTTAGTCGGTCGTCAATTTATTATTAAAGAATGAAATTTCTTAAGCTCACCTCAGCCAAATGGCGCTGGAGTCCCACAAGGCCGCCTCCTGGGGTCTCTATTATACTTCATTTATACTTCGGACATGCCAACGAGCAACTACACACAAACTTCAACATTTGCGGACGATACAGCTTTTCTAAGCGTCCACGAAAACAGTTATGAAGCATCTCGTTACTTACAGGATCATATATTTCAACTAGAAATATGGTTTAAACAATGGAGGATAAAAGTCAATGAGCAAAAATGCGTACATATAACATTCACCTTGCGTCGGGAATCATGCCCCCCTATTAAAATTAATAATCAAATAATACCTCAAAATTCGCATGTAAAATATCTCGGTATACATTTAGATCGCCGTTTGACATGGAAAAGCCATATAGAGGCAAAACTAATTCAAATGAAACTAAAAGCTATACAAATTCATTGGCTTATTGGAAGAAACTCTGTTCTTAGTCTCGAAATTTTCTTTTTTGAATGGTTACACTGCGGAACAGTTAGTTTGCGGTCGGGAATTTGATTGCAAGTTCTTATTAATTTGATGTCGCTGATTTCAAATCTTATCTCCATTTTTCGCTATCAGCTACAGTTTTCGAGATATACCGTTATGTCTAACATTAAGGTACATATATTTGAATAACTTGAAAACGGTTGACCATATTCAGTAAAAAAAAATCCGAAACTCGGCAACAATATTATCTTTAACCCGTACTTACATTGTTTTTAAATATTCCCTGTAGTTTCAGAGATCTCGTTGAGTTTTTGAAAAAAAAATAGTAAAATTTTGAAAAATCAATAAATTTTTTTGTTTAAAAATTCATTAAAAATAAAAACGCGATAAATGCACAGTGTTGGTCTAAAAACATTTAGCTTAACATAATTTCGAATGAAATTAGGTTTGTTTCATTGTAATAGTTTTTAAAGAAAAAATAGTAAAATTTTGAAAAATCCATCAATTTTTTTGTTGTTTAAAAGTTCATTAAAAATAAAACGCGACAAAAAGCACAGTTTTGGTCTAAAAACATTTAGCCTAACATAATTTCGAATGAAATTAGGTTTGTTTCATTGTAATCGGTGCACAACTTTTGATTTTATTCACAATTTACTGAGAAAACTGAATATCAATTTCCATACAAAAAAAAAGTTCATGACACACACATATTTAAAATGTTATTTTTGTATGAACATCGATATTTTGTCAAGAATTCTTCTTGAAGTCCAAAGTACATTAATTTTTTTGATTTTCTATTTTTTGTCTTTCTTTTTCTTGTTGACCGTATTGTGGTTATTTGGCAAACCCCTCTGAAGAAATCGTGTGGTTGCGTTAAAACTATAAAAAATATATAACAAATGCAATGATAATAACACGGAAGAGGTATTCTTTGCAAAATTGTTGATTGTTTTAATTATTTGCTTTTTACATATTTGAAAAATAAACTAATGTTTGAGCAGGATTTTTGGCAAAAGTGCACTTTACGGGGCGTACGAAAAAAAAATAAAAAAAATATGCTACCCGATTCAGAATAAAAAAAGAAAAAAAACCAAAATTAAAATTTAAGGGGGCTGAGGCCAGTGGGCCCCCTGGATCCAAAAAACCACCCCGCACACTTAGTAGAATGTGTGGGTACTCAAATTAAAGGTAATTGTACAAGAAAAACAAAATTAATAAAATTTAGGGCGGGCGGGACTTTTGGGGCCTCTGGGTCAAAAAAAAGTGCCCCATGCACTCACATCTATGTGTAGGTATTCAAATTAAAGGTAGTTTGCTCACGATTGTAAATATTTTGTTTTATTTTGTGTTTTTGAATGTTTTATGTTCGATTTTTGAAAAAAAAAAAAAAAAAAATTTAATTTTTTTTTGGAACTAATAGCCTATTTCCGAAGTGCTAAAGAATTCTTTTCTGCGTAGCCGTCCTTTAGCCGGGCGCAAGGATTTTCTCCTCTATGGAATAACAAAAACCGGCTTCGCTAACTAAAGCTTCTCTGCATAGACGGCCTTCGGCCGGGCGCAAGGATTTTCTCCTCTATGGTATAACAAACACCGACTTCGCTAACTAAAGCTTTTCTGCACCTAAAAGATACTTAAATTAACCTAGAGAGAAAAATAATATGCGAACACAAAAACAAAATACATATTTGCAATCGTGAGCAAATTACCTATAATTTGAGTACCCACACATATCACTAAGTGGGCGGGGCAGTTTTTTTGGGTCCACTTAAATTTTAATTATGGTTTTTTTCTTTTTTTATTCTGAATCGGGTAGCATATTTTTTTCGTACGCCCCGTAAAGTGCACTTCAGCCGGATTTTTTTATATCCCACATAAATTACGCAACAACCAATGTTAATCGATTAGGCGTTTATTAAAGACTGAAGAATTATTAGTAAAGGAAAAAGAATGAATGTAAAGCAGAATTGCAAATTCTACACATAAAGGTGCAGAGTTGTATTTTCGAAGAAATACTCGCATTGTTAATTGATTAACCAAAAACAATTAAAATTCATATTCGTACACTCATCAATGCTATTATTTGTCCGAAATTAATTTAACTTAATCAAAAAGATTTTACAAAGATTTTAAGACATCAGCTATCACCTGGTCAGTGGGTATATACTTTAATTCATCAAAATTATTACAAACTAAATCTCTGAAAAAATGATATATAATATCTATATGTTTGATATGGGAGTGATACATTGGATTTTTAGCAAGTTGCTGCGCACTCAAGTTGTCTCCAAATATTACAAACGGATGTTGCTGATCATGAATACAAATTTCACCCAGTAGATTTCTTAAATACGCGGCATCTTTTGACGCTGTTGACATAGCAATGTATTTGGCCTCCGTACTGCTTAGGACACTTTAAAGACCAGGAGAAAGCTCCACCGCCAAGAATAAATTTTAACCTGAGTAAGACTTGCGATCCAATTAATCACTGCTCCAATCGGCGTCCGCATAGCCTTCTACCATTTTTCTAGTATGCTTTTATAATAACTTTAATTTGATGATACTTGCCAAATAACGAATAACATGCTTACTACCAGCTTCGTGCTCCTTATGGGGGTTCATATTTCGTTGCGCCAATTTTGAAACCGAGTGAAGGATATCTGACCTTGTACACATAGCCAGATACATAAGATCGCTAAGAGATGACTGTAATGAATTGGGCCCCACCTTCACGCATTTTTCGTCTTTGCAATTAATTTTAACGGCGTTGATGCAGAACGACAGTTTTTCATCTTGTGTTGTTTCTCTTATATAATTTGACTGGCAAACTACTTCCAAGATTGCTTAGCAAATTATCACTATCATGGCAGGTGTTTTTTAAAATACGACTGAAAGCATTGTAAAAAATTTCATCACACTTTGATGAACATTAATCCACGTCTAGTGTACTATCTCATTTCCTCAAGTTCAAGGTCTCTCTCTGGTTTTCGTTCGAAGTCATCAAAACACGGGGTTCTTCAACATCACAATCCAAAGAGAAACTTTCAAGTTCAACCAGTTCGATGTTACTGACAAAAATTTTACGCCATAATATAATTAAATTACTCCCCACCGTTCTGGTTAAATTTGGGACTACTACGTAATATGCGCGTTGTCTTCTGGACTCTTATTCATCTTTCAGTCGAGTTTTTAAAAAATAAGTCGATACACTAAGTTTAACCGCGTTAACTCTTCACGATGAGACGATTTGTTTAATTACCTTAAAGTCCAGGTACGACTCCGGTTCAATCACTTCCTGACTCTGCCAAAATAAATTTTTTTATGATTTATTTTTTGCTGATTCGAAGGTCATTGAGTCTATAATAATCTGATCAGATCTTAATCCGAAAGTAATATTACAGGGTGTGTTTTCGCGAACTTGCCTTCCGACCGCCCAAAGTACGGTGTTTGGTTCGATGATTTATGGACCATGTAACTTATAAGCTAAAAATGCACTTTTCCGTGGAAAAAGCAAAAAGCAAACGTATACACATACTTAATTTTTCAAATAATAAGGGAAGAATATAATAAATAATAATACTGAATTGTAAAACTTCCTGCAAACTTTTTATTTTAGAGATAATGTTAGTAAGTTTACGATTCTTGAATACGACATGTAAAAAATCAATTTGGTATGGCAACTTTATATCTATAAATATATAGCACCTTTTTTAGAGTTGCACAAAATGTTTTCCCGACAATTATGACAAAGACGCCTTAATTTATGTCTGCGATAAAAAAGTAATACAAATTTAGCTTTTTTTTTACATTAATGTACATTATATAAAAAATTAATACCAGTGTTTACTGACCAATTTGGAACGAAAATTGTTGCACGGAAAGCTTTTTATATTCTATAGAACAACTACTTTCATAAGCTAATGAGACTTTTCCTTAACGTTGTTTTGAAACCCCTTGAAAATTAAATCTTAGTTTTAACGGACCAATTTGGATGAACCCATATTACTGGAAAACTGGCCCGGCAATTTTTTGCACGTAAAGCGTTTTATATTCTATAGTACACCTACTTTCATAATTGTTGTAATTAAAACAACCGCTTTGTTAGTTTAAAGAAAAGGGATAATTTATATATGGGTAAATTTCAAAAAAAACGTACACATCGAGTTTTTTTTTGTTTATTTTTAAAGTTTTTTCAATTCGCTTGTAAGAGTGGCAAATTTATGTAGAAATTGATGAAGAATCCGGTGGTACTTTTAGGCTCTCAAAAAAATCAATATTTTTTGATTTTTTTAGGTTTTCTATGATTTCGATCTTGAGCGTCACATACCAAATATGTAAAAGAAATCGCTAAAACTGCAAAAATATTTGAAATTCAAGCTTACTACGATGTTCGTTTGTTTCTCAAGATTGACTTTTGTGAAAATCACCTTTTCGATTATAAACACAAAATCACGATTCACTTTGATTTTTAATTTTTTTTAAAAGTGACTAGTTATTTTAAAATTTTAAGATGAAAATATGGAAATTTTGGTTAGAGGTTACTTGCAAAGTAATAGGCTTGTAACAATGTATTTAAAAAAACTGCAATTATAAGCGTTTTAAGGGAAAAAATCTAAGTTTGACGCTCAAGATATTTTGTGACGATCAAGAGATTTTGTTGCACGTAAACAAGAAATAATGCCTTATTTAAAGTTAAACGAAAAAAAGTTTATTCTTTTAAAAAACAAAAATTCTTCAAAAAACAAAAATTTTCATACAAAACTAAACATGTACATATTCTTTGATGTCTTTAACAAAAATGGAAAAAAGGAATTGATTCTTGAAGAAACTTATACACATATCTAAATATTAGACGCAAAACAATAACTTAACCTAATTTAATTTATAATTTTCATTCCAATTCTTATTCTGAATGACAAGCGGCTTTGTTTTTCTCATTCTCATTCAGTTTTAGCACATTAGAATTAAGTTTGTGGCAGTTGCATAAATTTCCAGTCCCCCAGATGCTTAAATTGCAAAAGCACGAGCGAGATCTGTAAATCAATTCACCTCTGGATTTTGTAATTATATGGTGAATATCGATTATACCTTTCTTTCTTTAATATTCGTCATTACGCGCTCTATCGAGCTTAATTTTCTCTCGATATCTTTGTGCTCTTTCAACCGCCGTTAATTTTGTTGTTTTACTCTTGTAAAATCAAAATTAAGCATTTTAAGCTATGAAGCAATATATATCAAAAGTGATACTCATGAAATGTTTGCTTATTTTGGTTTTTTTCGTAGGCAATTTTTTCTCAAATTCACAAATTATAAAAAAATGAGTTGAAACCATGTAAACAATGATTGTCAACTTCAATTTTTTACATTTAATATATTCACTTTTAAAAAAATTAGCGTGACGCTCATGAAATTTTATCGCGCCCTTATCATGGTGTTCACAAAAACAACGCAAATGTACACTTTTTTTAATTGAGTTTTTTGTCGCTTTTTCACTTTTGTAATAATTTAAGTTTGTACTTTCCTTACTTTATTTACTTTATTTAAATGAAAGTTGAAAACTAGTAATATTACTTGAATTATAAAAAAGTGATGCTCATTGCAAATTGTGGGGACAACCTTTGTTTGCAATTCCAAATTCGCACTAATTCAGTTTTGACGACTATAACAAATCAAAAGACAAGAAAGAAACGCAAAATTCGAAAACTGTTATTAAATGTTGCATATTTACTTTTTTCTTGGTTTTATTTCATTTTGTTTACTAAAAATTCTAACGGGGGACACATGCTTTTGTATGGAAGTAGTCAGAGGGAGAAACAAAACACCATTCTGAATAAACAAAAAATTAAACATACAAATTTGAGATTTATGTTTTTTTGTTACATATTCCTCGCTGATCACTCTGACATTTTTGTTTTTTTTTTTGTGTTTTTTTTTTACCTAAAATAGTAGTGAAAGTACGGGGACACAAAAATTGCGTTTTTTTTTAAATCGACCCATATTTTAATTTTAGTTTATGCTAACAATGCTACCAGATTATTATAATCTGAAATAATGTCAATTTAGTGATTTATACATATATAACATCTTTCCACCCCTCTTGATTATTTCACTTAAATACATAACAAGAGTTCATCCCAAATTAAAATCACTAAATTGTTTTAAGGTCACTCTAAATATCGCATGGGTTTTCTACATTCTTTTTGTGGTCGTTACTGTTCAGCATTTTTGGTAGATTCTGGTTCTGGGGTAACCTCTCTTTCTGGTTCTACACTAGGTAGATTTTCATTGCGCTGGAAGTATAACTTGCGGGATTCGTCGGGTCACTGCATCGTTTTGGTCATCTGTCTTTAGCGCTGTAACAGGGTCACATTCCGTCACTGGTTCGCTTGCTTCCACATTTACCTTTCGCATCTGATCTGTGTGTCTTTTCAACCTGCGACCATCATCGAGTAAAACGTTATAATGCAACTCACCAACTCGCTCCTCTACCACACCAAATTGCCACTTGTTTTTAGAAATATATCCATTAGTTGCTGGATGATATGGGGCTATCTGTTTGTGTAAAATACCATTTATTTTCAGAAAATTTCGAAATTCTCCTTAGTTAAATAGAGTCCCATGGTCGCTTAAAAATACATTTGGAATGCCAAATTGTGCAAATATTCAACGACATTTTTGTATAGTTGTTTCCGCTGTCATATTTGGAACCATTTGAACTTCTGGCCATTTACTGTAAGCATCTACTAGAATAATAGAATAAATAAATATTTTCCCATAACCGCGCCTACGTAATCTGCGTGTACACGTATCGAATGGTTTGTTGGATTTTGTCTAAGAATGGCAAGGTATAATTTTCTTCGGGTCGGGTCGTGTCGATTGACATAATGCGCACTTGGACACTAACATCTCTATATCTTTATCTCTTTGGTTCCACCAAACATATGCTTTTGCCAGACTTTTCATACGAAATATCCCAAAATTTGCGGAGTGAAGTTCATCTAAGACATTTTTACGTAATGGTTTTAGTATATACACTCTTATGTCACATAAAAGGCAACCATTATGTAAGCTAAATTCTGTTTGAGTAATACCAAAACGGTCTTTTGGTTCGCTGTCACGACCAAACTCCAAACATTTCATTAACTTTTTACTTCATCTGTTTGTGTTTCCTTATTAAGTTCTTCTGGAGTAACGGGTAAATTTTCGATCAACGCCTCTTAACCCTAGAAAGGTACTGTTAAATTGTAGACGCTTATAGGTATCGATGAGTAAATTTTACTCACTTCAGAATTTTTACGTTATTATCTGATTTATTTTATAAAGTAGTAGTTTTAAATGAAAAAAATTGAAAGCCAGCATATAATATAAGTGTAATTTTTTATTAAAATATATAAAATAAGCAAAAATAATACTTTATTATTGATTTTTGGCGATTATGAATACAAAAAAATTGTTTTTCAAGCACAGTCAGGGCACTTTTTTTTGTGCATGTTCACCGCAAATAGCTAATCCACAACTGCAATAAGTGGTGGTGTATGTATCTACGTTTGGTATAACTACAGCACCTTCTTGGCCTCTTTTGGTCTTCTCCGGCATTATGGGCCTCTTGGCTTGCGCCTATAATATTTTGAATGGATTATTTCAACGCCAGCCTTATGTTTGTATTAGTTTCTAATCTTTTCCTTTGAAATCCTTCCGTTAACTCTTTGTGCAGAGATAACATAAAATTAAGTCGGGATTCTGGCTTTTGCCCACGGCTACACATGTTGTGCGCGTAAACGATGTATATGTTTATTGCAGCTATGTTCATCATATTTTGGAAAAATGCTAGGGGCCACCTTCTGGTTTTCCTGCCATGGTTAATGTTTTGGAACATCTGATCAAAACTGCCAACTCCTCCTTTTGTTGAGTTGTACACATGCATTAATTTTTGATTTTCCAGTGGTATCATGAATACTACCCGTACTGTGCATACTAGACGCCAATAACACAAGTTTTTTATTATTGGGTTTGTATGATACAACTGTCAAATCCTCATGATTTATAAACAATGAAGTGGATGCAACTCGTTTTTGAAACTTTATATCTGTAGCTTCAATAGGCAATTTTTTTTTTTTTTTTATTGTGCCAACAGTTTTTATTTTGTATTCATGACAGAGACGTTGAATGAGTGGTACACTCGTAAACCAAATGTATATCGTGACATTTCGATTGGTGCCCTTTACATTTTTCAGCAGTTCAACAACATAATATTCACCAGCAGCCATTGCAGGAGGTACACTTCCTTTTCCAAGGTAAACAATGGCATCGAACATATACTTTGTTCCGCTATCACAAGACATGACAATTTTGATCCCATACTTGTTGGGCTTAGAGGGAATACACATCCTAAATGGATATTTGCCTCTAAATCCAACTAGTTGCTCATCAATGGTCATATACCTTCCAGGTTTATAGTTCACTCTATAATTGTTTAGAAGTTTGTCCCAGATAGAAGAAACTGGAGCTAGTTTGGTCATTTCTCTAGACAATTTAGGATTAATTTGAACCTTCTCTCAGGTATGGTTGCCTTGTACATTTCTCCACAGTAGGTAGTGTCAAACATCATATGTGTTGCCAAGTGACTATCTTTGAGAGCAACGGACAAGAAATGCTTGAAGTTCGTCCATTTCCAAATTTGACAAAACCGCGTGAAATTTATCGTTATAGTTCTCCCTTTGAATGTTTATTTCTTTATTTGTATAAACCAAAATCTCTTCCAATAAGTCTGCGGTAAAAAACAGTTTGAATCAGCTGGCAGGACACAACGAATTTTTTGCATTTGCTGTTGGGCCAGGGCTAATGTGAACAATATTTTTTGAGGGAGTTTTTTGACCAGGCGCAGCAACAGGTTGCTTACTAGAAATAAAATTTCCATCTTTTCCGATCAGATTGTTGGTACTAGGTGTAATAATTGCAACTACCTCTTCTGTTTTACGAATGTCTTGAGCAGCTGATCATTTCTTCTCCCCTCACTAAGTTTCTGTTTTTTACGTTTGCTACTTCCAGGCGTTTCCTCCCATTCTTCCTTTTCAGCTTCTTCTGTATTTATGATTCCGTGTATCAAATTTTCTTCGACATCATTTAATTCTTCAATTTCTGGTTGATATTCCGGATCTGCAACACTGTCCCCAGAATCCTCATCAAAGTTACAAAGCTCCAACTCCAAATTGTGTTCTTTCTCAGATTCTAGTTCAAGTATTGCATTCAAAATATTTTGTTCTGATAGCCCGCGACCTGCCATTTGTATGCTCTAGTTTTCTTTACGGTAACATTATACAAAACAAAAACATAATTGTCATAATTCAGCACAAAATATATTTTTTAGGCACGTAGTAAGTTACTGATAAATAAATATGACTCATATTAATTTTGACTCACACAATTTATTACGTAAAGGGTACCGATAAGTAAATTTTACTCACTAACTTTGTTTAAATTGTCCACAGGCGCGATAAATCAAACAACACCATTCAATGCTTGCGGCAGCCGACTAATGACAGAGTCATTTCATTTCGAATCGATAAAGTACTCGATCACAACTGCCAGAATTGTGCACACTGGCTATAAAAAAAATTATAACAAATTTTTGTTTGTTCTACAATCTTATAGGCAGTGTTGCCAGTGGATTTGTCGAAAAAATACCTACAAATGATTAAAAAAAATCTGATTTTTTTATACGTAGCGAAAATTTTCCCTACAAAAATCCATACGCATTATTGTCACTAAAATAGAAGAAAAGAATCTATATATATGGGGGATTTCATGTCAAGTGACCCAATTTTGAAATCGATGTCGTCCGATTTGGATGAAATTTGCACCAAGGTTAGTCCTATTGGATAGTAGTTTAGACACAAATTTTCAACAAGATCGGTCTAAAAGTTTCTGAGTTAGTGGGGGTCAAAATTTTACATTTTGGCCATACAGGTGTTCTTTCTTATCCATGTAACTTATTACCTATTGGTGTTAGCAAAAGTTGTCCCAAGTAGCTTCGATAGCTATTTGATCCATCTTTTGAAAAAAAAATTTTTTGTGTTTTAAAAATTTTTTTTTTATTTTTTTTTTTAAAATTTAAAACTTTTTTTTATTTTTTTTTTAGCGGGAATGTTTTTTTTTTTTTTTTTTTTAATCAAAAGAAAGCTTATGTCTTTTCCTTTAATATAGTTTTGGTCCCTTTTTGGGATGCGAGCGGCTTATGTATAAAAAAAATAATTTCTAACTCTAGACAAGGGTTTGTCAATTTTTAGCATATGCAGTGTTCTTTCCCATGCATGTAACTTTTTACCTATTGGTGTTAGCAAAATTTGTCCCAAGTAGCTTCGATAGCTATTTGATCAATATTTTGAAAAAAAAATTTTTTTGTTTTTTTAAAAAATTTTTTAAAACTTTTTTTTTAAATTTAAATTTTTTTTTTAAATGTAAAATTTTTTTTTTATATTTTTTTTTTATCCGGAATGTTTTTTTTTTTTTTTTTGCTCAAAAGAAAGCTTATGTCTTTTCCTTTAAGGTAGTTTTGGTCGCTTTTTGGGAAGCGAGTGGCTTATGTATAAAAAAAAATAATTTCTAACTCTAGACGAGAGTTTTTCAATTTTTAGCATATGCACTATTTTGAATTTTTTCTTATTTGTGTTTAAGTGTTGCTAAAGCCTTAAAAATAAAACGTATGCAAAGAAACTAGACAAATTAACCTTTCCGACGGTATGTTTCAAACCCAATTATTATTTTATACCTTCGATACTGTAATAATGTTAATCCCAGGAATAAAATCACTTTCTTCTGTAGAAATGTTGACAAATTAAATTCTTTTTATTAATTTGTAATAATAATTAAATTAATATATAATTATAATAATAATAATAAAAAGATAAATAATTTAATAAAATTTTATCCTCATCACATTAGATCCTTTTATATCCTAATTTTTTTTTACATTTGTTGTAGCTGATGAAGTGTTTAAGTTTGCAAATTTTAAAATTTTCAAATACCCAGTCTTTCACTCTCCCTATGTATCGCCCTTATTTTCAGCTTTTTTTGCCAATCCTTTGTTGGAGCTACTTCGTTTAGCTGTTGATTTCGCTGCTGGTTTTGGAAAGAAATCGCATTGAGTAGAGGCAGTTTCGGACGGAGCTCGGCAACATTTTAAAAACAAAAGTAGCTTCGCAAATCTTTTAGCTCATGAAAAAGATTTTGGAATGCCAGCTGAGTGGCATTTTCATCCTACTGCTCATGGTAAAGGAGCATGTGATGGTGTTGGAGCAAACCTCAAAAGAAATGCAGCGAAGTATAGTCTCCAGTGCTCTCATCAAGATCGCATCTTAGATGCGACTGCTTTATTCCATTGGGCAAAGAATTATTGTAAAGAAACTGAAATAGTTTTTAGTAGCAGAGAGGATCATGCGGAAACATTGAAAACACTGAAAAGCAGATTCGATGCCGCTGTAACAATCGATGGCACCGCTCAATACCATGCTTTTATACCGCTTGACGATGGAAGACTCAAGTTGAAAAAGTTTTCTGCCTCTACTCAATGCGATTTCTTTCCAAAACCAGCAGCGAAATCAACAGCTAAACGAAGTAGCTCCAACAAAGGATTGGCAAAAAAAGCTGAAAATAAGGGCGATACATAGGGAGGGTGAAAGACTGGGTATTTGAAAATTTTAAAATTTGCAAACTTAAACACTTCATCAGCTACAACAAATGTAAAAAAAAATTAGGATATAAAAGGATCTAATGTGATGAGGATAAAATTTTATTAAATTATTTATCTTTTTATTATTATTATTATAATTATATATTAATTTAATTATTATTACAAATTAATAAAAAGAATTTAATTTGTCAACATTTCTACAGAAGAAAGTGATTTTATTCCTGGGATTAACATTATTACAGTATCGAAGGTATAAAATAATAATTGGGTTTGAAACATACCGTCGGAAAGGTTAATTTGTCTAGTTTCTTTGCATACGTTTTATTTTTAAGGCTTTAGCAACACTTAAACACAAATAAGAAAAAATTCAAAATAGTGCATATGCTAAAAATTGAAAAACTCTCGTCTAGAGTTAGAAATTATTTTTTTTTATACATAAGCCACTCGCTTCCCAAAAAGCGACCAAAACTACCTTAAAGGAAAAGACATAAGCTTTCTTTTGAGCAAAAAAAAAAAAAAAAAAACATTCCGGATAAAAAAAAAATTTTACATTTAAAAAAAAAATTGAAATTTAAAAAAAAAGTTTTAAAAAATTTTTTAAAAAAACAAAAAAATTTTTTTTTCAAAATATTGATCAAATAGCTATCGAAGCTACTTGGGACAAATTTTGCTAACACCAATAGGTAAAAAGTTACATGCATGGGAAAGAACACTGCATATGCTAAAAATTGACAAACCCTTGTCTAGAGTTAGAAATTATTTTTTTTTATACATAAGCCGCTCGCATCCCAAAAAGGGACCAAAACTATATTAAAGGAAAAGACATAAGCTTTCTTTTGATTAAAAAAAAAAAAAAAAAAAACATTCCCGCTAAAAAAAAAATAAAAAAAAGTTTTAAATTTAAAAAAAAAAATTTTTAAAACACAAAAAAAAATTTTTTCAAAAGATGGATCAAATAGCTATCGAAGCTATTTGGGACAACTTTTGCTAACACCAATAGGTAATAAGTTACATGGATAAGAAAGAACACCTGTATGGCCAAAATGTAAAATTTTGACTCCCACTAACTCAGAAACTTTTAGACCGATCTTGTTGAAAATTTGTGTCTAAACTACTATCCAATAGGACTAACCTTGGTGCAAATTTCATCCAAATCGGAAGACATCGATTTCAAAATTGGGTCACTTGACATGAAATCCCCCATATATAAAAGTGAATGTATGTATATTTGTATATATATATATTTGTGCCTTATAGGAGGCCAAACCACTTGACCGATGGCCTTGAAATTTTCACAGCATGTAACTGTGACCCTGGAAGAGACATTAGGCTATATAAAATTGTGACTGGTCAAAGGGGCGATGCCACGCCCATACAACCCAAAATTTAAAATCGTGTTATCTATGACATTTTTTGACCTACGGCGATAATATTTGGTATGTATGTTGTTGGCATGAAAAGAAATACGTTTAATTAAAAAAGTGGGCGTGGCCCCGCTCCTTTATAGGAAAAGTAAAAAACGTTATATCTAATAAACTACTGAACCGATCGTCATCAAATTTTCACAGAAGGCTATTGTTCTGAATTAATGTGTCGTTGGGTTCAAAAAGGTGTGTGAGCAGCACCCCCTCCCCAAAGAACGAAAATGTTGAATACCTAATATCTGAAGACAAAAGTCTTCTAGCTTTTTAGAACCCACTCTTTATTGCAGGGGACCAATACATTTTTATATATAAAAATTAAAATTTTTTTTTTTGTTTTTTTGTTGGCTTATAGACTAAACTACTCAACCGATTTTCCTGAACACTAACATAACGTGAGCCCCGAAAACAATATGGTAATTATTTTTTCGATAGGATCAGGGGAAGTGGTACCCTCCATAGGAGTACCCCCCATAGAACGAAAATATTTATTACCGAATATCTGAAAATAAAAGTCTTCAAGCTTTGTAGGATATACACTATGGTAAACTATACCTTTCAAAATAAAAGTAAGGGGTAGGTGCAGGGGAAGCAATAAATAATATATTAATGAAAAATCGTATGTTTGTTCTCTAAAGACTCCTAAACTATTGAAATTTTCACAGTAATTTTCTGATTATCCGACACATAGGATGTTAATATTTTTTAATTTATTTAATTTCTACATATTTGGAGTACTGTAAAAGTGAAAGAATTCCAATTTTGTACAAATAGCTTAGAAAATAATGTACAACCTCTTTCAAAGAGTATGTTCAATGGAAAAAGCACGAATGGCACCTCCCATACGCATACACTTAAAATTTCTGTATATCTGCAAAACGGTTAATGAAAAAGCAATTAAATTTAGTACAAGATGCTTAGTAATCAATACACGAGATCTGTTTTAAAAAATTTTTACTAATTTTATTTCGATTGGGGTAGCAAAGCGCACCGCGTTAAGCTAGTTAGTTATAAAATAACTTTTACTCGAATATGTTTATTAAAGCTTTGACAAAAATTAAGCACAAAGCAAAAAAATAATACACATTTATGTACTATACAATTTATGTATAAATACACAATTTGAAAGGTATTTACTGCCAGAAGTGCACAATATATATTTTATTAAAATCTGTTCAATATTTTAATAATTATAAGCGTTCAAATTTGATACTTACACATATGCAAAACAAATAAATAAAAATTTTGTTTTTTCCAATTATCAAATAATAAAAAAATAGGGTGGTCGATAATTCGACATGTTCAAGAAACCGGGTTTCGAACATTTCGACTTTATAAATCTTATATATAAATCGGCACAGGCAAACCAGTTAAGAACGATAATTTTCTTTGTTTGTCAACCGCTCACGTGGAACATAACATATGAACCGGAGGTTGGTCCGTCTCCGAATCGATACACTATATTTTTTAGCATTAAAAGAAATTTATGGCCGAATTTCGACCATTAGGCAAACACTTGTTCAATTTAATCGTTCAACATTGAATAATATCCCAGTGGTATAAGAAAGAACCATTGTCATTAGCAGGGACACCAAATATAGGTAATTGCATGTTTTGCAACCAATGAAGGCAGAATATTTCTCCATTTTAAAGCTTTTTATGAATTTTGGCATCGATTTGTAAGTGCATATTTTTGCATATTTTACCGTTTGCAGCATTTTTTTCTTGCATAATTTAGTTAAATGAGCTTTTTGCATCATATTAAGTTCCATCCCAGATAGATTTTCCAAGCAGGCAAACACCGGTTCCCCAGGCATTCCCCCCTAATGCGCCGCAATCCAGGGCAATGACAGAGAAAGTGAAGCACAGTCTCCTCTTCCTCCTCGTTCTGATAACTTCTACAGTAGTCGTTAAATTTCAGACCCATTCTTCCAGCATGAGTCCCAACCGGCCAGTGTCCAGTTACAACAGATATCACCGTCCTAATCTGGTCCCTACTGAACCCAAGTAGAGAGCTAGTTCTCCGTCCATCATATCCAGGCCAAAGGGCCTATTAAACGTTTAATAAACGTTTCATAAATTTAAAATATTTATTGTAGCCTTTGCCCTACTTTAAGCGTTTAATAAAATTACTTTTCAATGTTTGTTAAAAAAAATTTAATAATTGCACAAAAAATTTAAATTTTTTTCTTCTTATTTATTTTAATAAAAAAGTTTAATACGCATACAATTTTTATTTCTAGAAAAACGATAACTAATGTTTGAATTAATTTTAGATATAAACTGCTCCATAGATTTTTTGTTAAAAATAAAGTGGGTAGCGAGATATGGTTTCTGTTGAAACTTAAAGTCGGTATAACCATTATTATTACATATATAGAATTGATTTAAAACTAAATTTTTGTAAAAATGTGTCTACCAGAAACCACTCGACGAAATTAAATTTATAATTTTATAAATTTATAAACTAATTAAGATGCGGCCGATCTTTATGGGTTCTCTCAAGCAACAGTGTGTAGAATTTAAGCCAGAGTGGCTCGTGCCTTAGCTGGCAATAGAAAAATTAAAATGCCTTCATCTCGTATAGAGGAAGCAATCCTAATGAGAGAATTTAAGACATTTAAAAATTTCCCAGACGTTATTGGTACGCACATACGTATCAAAAAAACCGCCGTTACTACATCCTGAATGTTCAGGTAAATTATATTTCAGAAATACATGATTAATATATTTTTAACCACTCATGACTGCAGTATTTTAAATAAGTCAACTATCAAACTTGAAAGCGGAGAGTTCAAAGGTATATTGTTGGGAGACTCAGGATATAACCGGCGGACTTATTTATTCACCCCACTATCCAAACTACAGAATGAAAAAGAGAACAAATATAATGCCGCACAGAAAGGCACTAGAAACTCTGTTAAACGTTGCTTCGGGGTTTGGCAGCAACGATTTCGCTGGTTTTAGATGGGTTGACGGGTTAAATGGCAAAAGGAAAAACATTATCGCCCTAGCAGTACTTCACAACATTGCTATTGCAGAAAATGATGTTGTTCCAGGCAAAAACATTTGAACCTAAAATATTTTGGCAGCTATGGGACTAAAAATGTTTTGTTAAAACCTAGGAGGTTTTATTTTCAAAACATCTGCGTAATGTATTATAAAAATTGGTTAAATTATTCATCAACCTTTAAGCTGTACAATCTCTTTTGGAAACTACAGTAAGCAGTAAAAATTTGATATTGCTATTAAATGATTTACATACATACATATTTCGCTTCTTTTTCAATAGTATGCATTTTTTTAAAAAAAAAACATAAAATTATTTAAAAAGGGAAATCACGATGGGTAGTGCAAAGTGTGCAAACGATGCAAATGCGTGCAAAAATACACACATTTGCACAACACAACAACAAAATGTACGTATATGCAATTTGCTCTATTTTACTTTGTTTGCACTAAAAAAACCATGAGCAAGATTAGTAGTGCATATTTGCTACGTCGCAAACAAATGTAAACAATAACATTTGACATATGGAGCGCCATATTGTTTTTAAGAAAACTTATAAATTTAGCACTTTCATAGGTTTTATTATAAAATAGAGAATTAAATTTAAGTTAATTAAGAAGAAAAAATTTATTTTAATTTGCTTGTGTATAATTGTAAACAAATGCAGATTTTTTGCAGTGCTGCCAGAAGTTTTTAGTGTTGCCAGAATACATTTTTAGAAAAATAGCACATTTGCACAAAAAATAAAAGTGGTATGCTCACGATCAATCATAATATGCACAGCAAATATACATATTGCAAATTTGCACAATGACCATCGTGATTACCCTTAAAATATTACGTTTTAAAAAACAGAAATACATTTTAAATTGAAAACAAAACAGAAATTCACTTAAAATTCGTTCGTTGTATCGTTTCATCCCTAGTTGTATGCATCACTATTACAAAAATTACAATTAAAATAACATGTTGTTGCCAACATAAAAATACAAAAGTAATATAAACGTTTAATTGTTAATCCTCTCCTATTAAGCGTTTATAAATCAGATTTTTTATTAATGGTTTATTAAACAAAAAGTGTTTGATAACTATTGTAAGCATTAAAGCTGAAACAAGAAATTTTTATGAATTAGACTGTAAATATATGTATGATGGAAATTGTAAGTTGTTGTTATTTGAGTGTTTTTAAATTTTGAGTGGCGTCATAGAGTCGCGTGAAGTAACGGTAGTTTACGTATGTGCAAATTTCAGTTGCTTCTTAGCTTAGATGGTACCAAAAATATTTTAAGATTTTAATAAGTTGGTGAATTGAGCTTAAGCAGACTAGAGAAAATACCAGAGTAAATAAAAAAAAAAATTATGTAAAAAGTTTTTCAATTTGAAAGAGAATAGAAATTGCAATTTTACTACCATCAAAAGTGGATGAAATACTGTTTCCTTTGTTCGTCTGATGGCTACTTATTTCAATTTATTCCATATGCTGGGCAATCCGCTAAAGTTCCTGGTTTTGGATTAGGTGAGACTGTCGTTATGAATCATCACCTTCGACAATTTTTTTACCTCTTACAAGCTTGTGGTCAAATTGCAAAATGCAGGATATTTCGCAGTAGGTGAATTATATACATACTAGTCACAAAGCCTGTCCCTGCCAGGCATAAAAATCTTTTAGATAATAACTAACATAGTAACGCTCATAAAAGAAATAAAACAAAAAATTATTATTCAATGTTTTAATACATTTAATAGGTATATGAAGAAAAAATATGTGAAAAATAACAAAAAGTAAAATATGTAAAAAATAACAACAAGTAAGTAACTAAATTATAATACTTCTTTAAAAACAACATTTTTTGAAAATGCTGGGGAGCAACCCTTTTTTAACATACCCTGTTTTCCTGTTTTTTCTCACTCTTGAGAAAGCAACGTACAATTGTCCATGAATAAAAACTGGTTTGGGTAAATATATCCCCACCCTCTCTAACGTTTGACCATGAGCTTTATTGATGGTGATGGAAAACGCCAACCTTATAGGAAACTGTCTCCTACGGAAAATAAATGGTAGGTCGGAATTTATGGGAGCCAAATCAATTCTCGGAATAAATGCAGGATTGCCTTTTGCAGTGCCGGTTAATATCGTTGCGCTTATTAGATTCTGTGACAATTGTGTAACTTGCATAGCCCTCTTTTAGTGTTTAAATTTATCAGAAGCATGATAATGGCTCCCACCTTGACTTGCAACTTATGAGGAGGCATTCCAGATGGCGATTGACTGTTTAAAAACTCCACCGGATAATTTTCCCGTTCAGCTATGCTATTGCTCTCCACCGTGTCAACGCTCAAAAATGTAAAACATTCACTTTTCTGAAAGACTTAGTACTTCTTCATTAATTTGGCGTACTTCATCTTTCTTAGGGCATAAAATGGCAAATTTACTATACTGTTCTACATCAGCCAGCATTTCGTTTGGTAATGCAAAAATGTCCTCTCCAAATTCCGAACTGAGTTCACCATTCCCCATTTTTAAAAGCCAATCTCTGTAAATATTATCCACGAATATTGACTTTAAGTTGCAAAATTTCAAAGTTGGACCAAAGATTAGAAAACTTAATACATGATTCGATAATAGCCGTCCTGTGAGCATGTGGTACCACTGGTAAACATTGGCGAAAATCTCCTCCAAGAAGCACAACTTTACCTCTAAAAGGCTTGTTATTTTTCATCAATGTTTTAAGCAACTTATCAATAGCATTTAATGCATAGGTAGGTGCCATTGTTGCCTCATTCCAAATGATTAACCTAGCTTATCTGCCTTGCATCCACTGAATTTGCTCTCATACTTGAAGTTGATGTTTCTGTCAATGGTACTGATAGCATGAACTGAGAATGATATGTGCGGCCCCCTTTTATAAGATTCTCTGCAATTCCTGTCGACGCAACTGGTAATACAATATCACCCTTTCCTCGAACAACGCATAACAAAGTTTTGTACAAATAAGTTTTCCCACTTCCACCCGGTCCATCAAGAAAGAAACAGTTAGTGCTGTGTTGACGATTGTATATTGCATCAATGATGGTTTGAAATGCATTTCTTTGCTCAACATTTAGAAAAGATTGAAGCCTGGATCCTTCCATTTTTTCTTGCGATGCATCGCGATGTACTAAAAATATCTTGCATGTCGTTCGGAAGATTTTCGGAAGGTTTCTTTAAACCGAAGTCTGTGCATGTCTTTCCATGCAAAATAAAAATATTTTGTACTTGTTGTAGGGCAAAATGTTCGCAAGTCTCACCATTTCGTGCTTGACATTTGTGTCGGCGAACAAAATCTTCAACAAAGTGTTGAAGGTATTTATCCCAAAGTTTTCATGTATGTACAGGACTTCCAAAAACACATATGTAAGCGAAAAGCTGTCTGAGTGCAACTGGCATGCTCATTGCTATTGCCTTTTCAAGAGTCAACTCCCAAACTGAATCGTCTTCTAAGAGGCCAAAAGCCAGTGCAGCTTCTTTGAAACTGGAGTGCGTTATCCCATTTATAGTTTTTAAATGTATTGCCAGCCGAATTATTGCATGTGACTGGTCGTGAATTGGTTTTGCCAAGATTCTCCATGCAGCCTCTGGAGCGCTTACATATCTTGTGTCTATAAATGTCCTTATTTCATCATGTATTAAAGAGCCTTGCTCCATAATTTCAACATTAGCACAGTCATAACCTTTATAGACATACTTAAAAAGGTATTTGACGCTTTTAACAGAGGCACATACTTCTACGTTAATATGGCAATTATATTTTAAAATTCAAAATGGATTATATGGCACAATTCACTGATTAGTTACCTCAAATCCTGAAGCAGTTTTGTAAGTGACATCAGAATTGTTACGCCTTAATCTGGGATACCCATCAAGATTACATACAGTTTCCTCTTGAAATTGTTTTGGGAAACCTTTTGAGCACTTTCCGTCTTCCATGCAGGGAGAATACATATTATTGTCTCCGCAAGGCCCATGTACCATATGCTTTAGAACAATGCTATGGAGCCTAGGAAAATCTTATGGATTGGGTATCTCTGCTGAAACAATGGTATCAATAACATCCCAATCGCGAGGTTTATCGTCCTCCGACAACATTATAAGCATGTGAGCATGAGGTAGACCTCTTTTTTGGAATTCAATGACATGGATTTTGGCAATAACTTTACCGAATATATGTCTTTTACAAATGTCCGTAAGCAGTTCAGTAAGTCTTATATGAAAAACACGTGCTATTAAATCAGGTCGATCTGTTTGGTACGATTCCATATTTTCCGTTATTTCTCTCCACTTAGGATTACATGTCATGGTCAAGAAAATATTCTGTTTACCAAACTTTCGTACGATTGTCATTGCATCTTGATAGTTTTGCTGCATATGGGCATTTCCATTTTGACGTGTCGTGATATTTGTACCACAAAATGTAAAAAAATTAAATGACGAAGTCAAATTTGTGAAAAAGGGTTTTTATATATACAAGTTATGAAGTAGCTCTATATTCAGAAAAAAAATTACAGTAATCGACGCTAAGGTTTTGCAGATATAAGCTAAAATCTGCGCTTGCGTGACGTTAAAAAAACGGAAGTGGGTTTTGACTTGCATTACAAAACTGAATCAGACTGCGAATTGAGCAAGATGTTTTATACAAAACCTTTTTTAGTAAACTTAGGGCTTATATAGATTTATTTTTCAAGCTATCAAATTTAAAAATCTTTGCTCGTTTTAAGGTAAATATGGGAATTTTCAGCTAAAAGCCTACTTTTTTAATGTAACGCCAGATTGCAAATAAGGTTGTATTTTCGGACCATGTTGTTCAATCGTTATCCCTTTTGTTACTTAATGTAGAGCTTGTTGCGCTTTACACCAAAATATAAAAAAGTAAACGATACATATAAAATTTTTTGAGAAACAATTTAAAATACTTCTGGCGTTACGTGACAAAAAGTAGACTTTTTGCTGGAAATGCCCATATTTCTTGGGCTCCCTATGAAAGAGGACGGTAATATAATAGGCTTACCAGCAACGGAACCATCCTCCGCAGCTCTTAAACGCAAAAAATCCATAAGGCCTTGATAACTTTCAGCACGGAGCTCTTTTTGGTGTTCTTTTAACCCATGAAAACGGTTGGATTCCATTTGGATTTACCAAGTTGTGTTGCGATCGGACTGGATTTATCAAGCTTTGATGCGACCGGATTGAATTTATCAAGTTAAGTGTTCATCCACTATCCAATAATCTTTTTTTTGCTAAAATTACTTATGTATAAAACATCCTTTATACCCTTAACCTTCATGTGTAGAAGGTATATATAAATTTGTAATTGAGTTTGTAACTTCTGCAATATTGATCTAATACGCCATGAAGTTTATCTATTCTAGATCCCTATGGGTCTAAGAACCTAGAGTATATCTAGACAGATATCGGTCTGTCCATTTGTCCGTCCGAATATCTTTTTTATGTTGAAAATAATGAAAATAATTTGCTTATGTAATTGTATCAGACATATGGAATTCAATGAAGAGTATATTTCGTGGGAAAGAGAGCAACAGGTTTTAGATTTCTTATACATATGAATAGTTGACCCTTATTTCTCTAGCAAAATAGACATATGTATGCATGCAAATTTGTTAAAATCATTTTATTGGGAAAATTCTTTATAAGAAATTAACTCAAATATTCTATCTCAGTGTGCAGTCAGCGATTTTTGCCCGTTTTAGCTAATACGTTTTTTTTCTATTAATTCTCTCATTTGCTTTGGTATTTTTCTTTTTCTTTGCGTTTTGCAGGTGTAATCATTTTTCATTTATTTTTTCCAAATATTGAAAGATTAGATATTACACAGGCCTACGAAAAAAACTCGTAAGTAATGTAATACATTTTTTATATTTTTTGATATGTTGATTCCGTAGATATAACATATTCTTAATTTGTTTAAATAAATGACTTTTTTATATCCTCCTACTTTAAAAGGTCTACAGAACTTCAATTTAGGTTTGAAATGTCAGTGATAATATCAATTATTGCAGATCATCGTGGATAGACAAAGTTGTCGTTGTTGTATTCGGTTCGATACCGGCGAGACCCAACCTTCAAAACATTTCTTAAATGCGGTACACCTTATAACAAACATGCATCTACGAATAGGTTTTCTAAATAATTTAATAATGCTATTGCATTAGCCTTTCGCTGCCGGTATTAAACTGTAGGTCCCTTCAATGAGCTTAAAAATAGAATCGGGTGCCGATCATTCACTGGGTCTTTCCATGCCTTTAACGGAATTTGTTTTTTATATGAAAATGTTGGAAAAAATAACGAACAATTGAATACTCTTATATATATATGTACGGTCTCTGATTTAAGTCCTCGGCGCTTTACATATTATATATATATATGATTTCCTTTAACTCCTACTGGAGCATAGGGCGTCCACTACGGTTGACTTCCAACGAACACGGTTTTGTGCAAGATTACTAAGTTGACTCTAGCTCAAATTTAGAGACCTCATTTCATCCTCTGTAGATCTTCTCCAGGTTATACGAGGTCGACCGACTCCACGATTCACGTTATTGAAGGGGTTCCATTGTAAGGCATGCTTCGCTATGTTGTTATCATCCCTTCTCAACGTATGGCCAATCCAGTTCCACTTTCTACGTCTTATTTCAATGGCAATTTCAACTTGATTAGTTCTTCGTAGTAATTCGTCGTTTGAAATGGTCCTTGGCCAAAATATGCGAAGAATACGTCTCAGACAGCGATTAACAAATATTTGTAGACGGTTGGTTAGCTGACCTGTTACCTTCCATGTATTACATGCATATAATAAAACTGATTTAACATTTGAATTAAAAATTCGTATTTTAGTGCGAAGGCTTATATTATTGTTTTGCCACAATGGAGCTAATAACCCGAAAGCTGCTCTTGCCTTTTTTATTCTGTTATCAACATCAAGATCACTTCCTCCATCGACAGATACGGTGCTACCCAGGTAGCAAAAGTTGTTAACTTGTTCAAAACACAAATCATTAGTAGCCTTTAACTTACGAGGTGAAAATTTGTAACATATAAGAAGAGGTGGTAGTAAATTTTACACCAATTTTGTTTAAGGAATATTGTCAGCGCATTTTATGTTATAGTTGTTTTATTCTTTCAGTACTCAAGGTTAATTACTTCCAAATACCGAGTTAGAAAAACAATTAAAAACAAAATCAGTTTCCTTTATTAATTTTGTTGTTTATTTCACAAGTCTTTGTTTCTATAAACCAAAAACAGATTTATTTTTTACTTCTGTATTAGAAGAAATATAAGTTTACAAAAAATTAAATGGCGTTTTTCCACAGCCTAACAGTTATATTAGTTAAAAACAAAAACGAACGTATCAATATTTCTTATCTATTAAAAACTAGCAACCAATATTTCAAGCCAAGTTAAACGGTAAAAGTTGAAGCGTATTTAAAGAGGTGGTAGTAAATTTTACACCTATTAGTTTTTTATTATTATGTATGGGAGTCCTACTAAAATTTTCTGGTTGTTGTCCTGACCATTTAAAACGATTTTTTCCATAAAAGTAACGAGTTTCTGAGTAATCGTTTGATTCTACTTGGTTTTGTAGAGTTTCAATGCTTTCTTCAACGATATTTTCTCTTGTCATAAGAATCGTATCAACTTCCTCTTCGCTATTAGTTTCCGAAATTTCGGAGCTACTTACACTACAAATTCCTGGGGGGACAGAGTGGATTGCAGGGTGTCTAGGGCATTATGGTCTAGATTGGACGCGGGGGCAACCAGGGTTCTACTGGGATTGGATAGGGTCTAAGGACGCTTATAGGGTTCTTGACGGGTCATTGTCCGGTCAGGGCTTTTGTGGGCTAATGGGACAACGCCATACCGGACTTCTGCAGATTGTGCGAGGATTCGGAGGAGCTGGAGACGATCGAGCATGTACTGTGCTATTGTCCCAGGATGCAGCGTCTCAGACAGAAGTGGCTAGGAAATAGGTTTCACGACGAACTGGGGTGCATCGCTGGATGTAGTCCGGCTGATCTACTGGGGTTTGTCAGGGAAATAGTGCGGTTGTTTCTGTTGAGGAGACAGTAGAGAGGGAAGTTGTTCTTCACTGTACCTACTAACTTTCTTATTTTCTATACTCTATCCACCTCATCCTTCTTTTTTAAACCTTTCTCTTTTTCTTTCTTCTTTATCTATTTTTCTACATGTTGAAGGGATTCACAATGGACCGTACTGGTCTCCGAGTGGAAGTGTGCCCTTGGGCACATAACCCTTCTAAACCTAACCTAACCTAACCTACACTACAAATTTCAGGGACGAAGTTTGTATCCACGACTTCATCATCAACTTCACTTTCATCACCATAAATTTCGTCACAGCAAAAATCCTCATCTTCCTCTAATATTCTAGTGATTTCCTGAATGCAAATTTTTTTTGAATGGGTCATTTTTCACTACTTAATTAAATAGTATAAAAATATTGGAATAATTTTTTTATAAAACTTTAAACCAAACCATATATATTTTTCTACAAGAAAACTAACGCTTATGTTGATGTGGTGGTTAAAAATTTTCTATGAAAAAAACTCACAAACAACTATGTGGTAGTAAAAAATTTTCTATGAAAAAATAACATAAGCGACGACGTGTAGTAAAATTTACACCTAAAGGTGCTATCAGACGGGATGTATTTTATATATGTACTGTCACTCTTCTTACCCATATGTAATTCCGTATGTATGTCAAAATTTCCATTTTACATACGATTTATAATTTTTGCTATCACACCTGCTTATGTTTTTCCTTATGACATAACCTATAAATGTAAACAAAAGCTTAATTTTTAACGAGTATAAATTGTTTTACTTATAAAGCTGCTGAAATTATAAAGTTCTTAAAAGTAAAATGGATGTAACAACTGCTAATAAAATAATTGTAGCGTCCAGCATTATTGCAGTAATACCTGAAATAAAAATAAAAAAAAAGAAACAAAAACCATCTGTTTTGTTTATGTTTGCCACAGGAATATAGAGCATGTTCTAATCGAAAAAATTACATACGTATTTCCACATGTATTTTACTCATGCAAAGTTTCATATGTATCACACGATGTGTACAACTTTTACAGATGGAAAATTTGACAGTACATATGTAAAATACATCCCGTCTGATAGCACCTTAAGCACGAATATCTCCGCGCTACTGTTACCGACGACAAAGCAAACAATACTGAAATGAGAGCACATCATTATATGAGGGTACTGAGAACATAAAATTATTTGCATTCAAAAGAGAGAAGTTTTTAAAGAAATAAAAAACAACGGTGTAAAATTTACTACCACGTCATAAGTTAAAGGGTAGGAATGTCTCTGCATGAGCTTAGAAGTTTTGTTTTAGGGATATTTATACGTAGACCCGCAGGTGTTGATGCTTGGGATATAGATTCCGCCATATAAAGTACGTTGTTGATGCTATTCGAAAGGAGGCAGATGTCATCAGCATATGCTAGGTGGCTCAAGTGACTCCCATTGAGCTTCCATCTTACACTACAACGTCTATTATTTTGAAGTGCTGCGCTTAACACGTCACCCATAACGATTAGAAAAAGAATTGGTGATAAGATGCAACCCTGCCTAACTCCACTTTGTACAGCAAAGGGGTCCGATAGACGGCCTTTGTGAAGAACGTAGCAATTTGCATTGCTGTAGCTAGCTTTTATCATTGCAATGATTTTGGGTGGAATTCCCCTGTTTCCCAGAGCAGACCAAATACGGTCACGGTTTACGCTATCGAAAGCTTTTTCGTAGTCTATGAATAATAGATGAATGTTAGACTTATATTCCGCAGATTGCTCAATAATAATTCTTAGCGTATTAATATGGTCTGCACAGGAAAACCCGCTGCGGAAACCAGCTTGGAATTCACCAATAGTCGATTCAAGATGGTCTTTGATACGGAGTAGTATAATTTTAGCTATGATCTTAGCAATAGCTGGGAGAACTCATATACCTCTCCAATTATGACATTCCTTTAAGTTGCCCTTCATGGGAAGTTTGATGATTAAGGCTCAGTTAGGCGAACGTTGCTGTACCGTATCTGTACTGTATCAATCAGCTGTTCGCTTTTTGTTATATGAAACGCAATACAAAAGCTTACCGAAATGTAATGTACTGTGGTTGCAACGTACCATTCTGTATAAAATAGAATTTCATACCGTTGTTACGTGACATTTGTAAAACAGTGATGGGCGGCTTGTATGTTTCTTGGAGTGCGGGTATTTTTGCTCTTTTTTTTTGGTACTTTTTTTTTAGTAAAGCTATGGAATTGTGACAAAACAACATTTTTTTATATGTAAATACAAATATACATATGTTAAGATACCCTGCAAATAATAGGACCAGTCCAAACACGCGTGTAAAGAGTAGTCCACAAAGGACCAGGACTAGTCCATAAGTAACCCAAACGTATGGAAAAAACCTGGTCTATTTAACATTACGATGTCCTAGGAGAGGATCATATAACCCACCTTTGGACCAGTAAAGAGTAGTTTTAAAACTACTCCATCTTAGACAGCACAGGAAGAATAGAGATTGGTCTTAAATCATCAGGACCTTGAACAGTACCAGATTTCGGAATAGGCACAGCTCGTGCAATCTTCCAAGCCTCAGGAAAT
Source organism: Pollenia labialis (assembly GCA_949318255.1). NCBI lineage: Eukaryota > Metazoa > Arthropoda > Insecta > Diptera > Polleniidae > Pollenia > Pollenia labialis. The sequence goes on from OX439140.1 coordinate 47,425,867, forward strand.
ACGGACATGGTCAAAATAGTATTTACCAAATGCAAAATAAGAACAGGAATATGAGGATAAATAAGTTTCAAAAACTGAATGGAAACATTATCAACACCAATAGACTTGGGCCTTACCTTATTTAAGGCTACAAATACTTCATATTCAGTAACACAATGAAATGAAAATGCACTATCCAAATCGTTAAAATTGTAAAAATCAACTTCAAAGTTCCGAGCAGGTCCTACACCACGAACAAAGTACTCATTTATTATATTCACATTACCATCATAGACGATATCATTAGAATTTACGCACACATCTCTCTTTAATACCTTCCACATACCAGACGTATCCAACCCCTCAAATAGTTTTTCATTATGCCTCACATTTATCAATAAATGGAACATTAGACACAATCCTAAAGTTAAGTTCCGACACCACCAGCCTTGCACCCACACGATCATTACGGCAAAACTTGTACCCGGGTATCGCAACCGAACGACTCGGAACATTCTTAGTCATCAAATTTAGAAGTTATGTATGCAGGTTTCAAACTGTTACAGTTAACACGAGTAACATTAAGCTGCCCCATATATGGTCGCAATACTACTTTAAAATATGAGTTGTCACTAACTACCAGACCAAGATTTACATTAGAAGACATCAAAGGTTAAAATTACAAAAACAACGGGGAACCAAAAGAAATAAAAAGAGTGAGCAAAAATATCAGTCAATCTATACATACTAATACTTTTCCTGATAAATATTCGACAGCCGCTAAAAGTTAAAAAATATAAAAAAACAATCAAAAATATTGTATTGCAAAGACCCAATATGAGCAAAAAAATAAAAAACTATATAAGAACCAAGATATAACGCCAAACTCAAGTCAAACCTTTAAAACAAGGGCATATAAAACTTCACGATAACGTTATATCCTACACACCCAGCCGCATCACGAAATTCCAACTCGTTGCCATTGTAATAAGTAGTTATTAAAATTATTTATAGTTGACAACATTGTAATTAGCAATTAAGTGGCAACATTGTTATTTGTAATAGGAATTAAGATGGCGGCGCCAAGATGTAAAAGTCATTGCATTTTATTCATTTGAAGCGTTGAGAACCTTATAGAAAATCAATAAATAATTAACCCTTTTAAATAAAAATATAAAATTTTATTTGCTAATAAATAACATCAACCATTGATGTTATATGGTGTCAGAAGTGGGATTTTGTACGTTTCCAAAAATAATAGATTATTATTATTAAACAAAATCGTGCGGAAGTATTTAAACATTACAAGTGAAAACGTATTTTTGTTGCTAAAACTTAGCAGGTGGTTTTCAGGACAGCAACGTCTACATCGAATTGTCCTCAACTATCTAACACCAAGGTGCTATTTGTCAGGGAGTTGTTCAAGTTTTCTTGGAATGGCAGCAGCTGATCGCTTACCACCGGAGTTAGATTGCTCTAATTTGGCCCATGAGTGGCCAAATTGGAAGCGTAGCTTCATGGTATACATGATAGCTAGTGGTAAGTCAAAGGAGTCAGAAATGCCAAAGATAGCAGGCTTCATCTGGCTCATTGGCACAGGCGGTGCGAACATTTACAATTCACTATTTCCTAATGACGGTACGGAGAAGTCTTTGCTGGGTACTACGACCGCAGGAGAGGCAGTAAAGCAACGCAAACTAGATGAGGTGATGGCAAAGTTCGATGAACACTGCTTGCCACAACGTAACGTGGCAATGGAATCCTACAAGTTCAACATGATATCCCAGAAAGAACGTCAATCATTTGCTGAGTTTGAGACCGAGCCAAGAACGCAGATGCAGTACTGTGATTTTAAATGTAAATGTGGAGAGGTTTACGAGAACCGTATGCTGCGTGACCGGATTATCGTTGGAGTTTATGATACGAAATTACAGCTGAAATTGTTAGACGGTCGTGACGAAGAATTAGCACGTGTTATTGAGATGTGCAAGACTTACGAAACAGCAAACGCCAACAAAGATATATTGGATGCGAAACTAACAATAAATGCCGTTAAAGCAGTTGAGAAGTCCGAACCACCAGCAAGGCCAATTAACAGATTCTGTTTTAACTGTGGTGGTCCATGGAAACTTGGTCATCAATCTGAGTGCAAGGCTAAGGACGTTATTTGATAATTCGTGCGAAAAAAAAGACATTTTAGAAAGAGCAGTTCATAAAGCACCCCGAGAGAGATAAGGCGAAAAGAAGCATCGCCAGGAAACTACACAATCATCGAGTCAATGACGTCCCAGTCTTTAACCGTGAGTGAGGTTACAGAGGTCATTAAAAGTGCAAAGTCATCCAAAGAACTTGGCCTCGACGGAATATCCATGCTGATGCTTAAGTATTTGGATGCGCCGGGAGTAGAGTGCCTGACAAAACTGCTTATCCTGACCTTAGCCACCCTAATTAAGCTCGATGTCTTTAAAATGGGCAGGGTAATCCCGATACTGTAACCGGGGAAAAGCTCAGACCAGGGAGAATTGTACAGACCAATCTCCCTCCTATAACCGGTCTAAAAGTCACTGGAAGCACTACTCCTCCCCAGCTTGATACAGAACTTCCAAATGGTGCAACATCAGCATGGATTGCGAAAGCAACACAGTGCGACAACTGCTTTAACCGCCATCGCCACGCAGATCAGCCACGGTGTTAACCAGAACCGCCCTTGTGAAAGGACGATTCTTGTGGCACTCTACCTGTCGAACGCATTCGACGCGGTTAATCAAGCCGGTACACTTACGAGCTTCTTCACAGAAAGGAACATGAAACTGTCATCCGCGAAATCATCTGCGACACTTTTTACCACATGGACGAAGAAGATACGGCTGGAACTGGATGTAATAGTCGATGGAGCATAAATTCCGGCACTGAACCACTCCAAAATTCTGGGGGTTACATTCGACAGCCTTTTCTCCTCCTCTGCGCATACCATTGTAATATGCAATAAATTGCGAAGTAGGAACAAGGTCCTCAAGTAACTACCCGGCAGTACTTGGGGTATGGATAAATAAACCTTGTTGGCTACCTATAAAACCATTGGCCTGTCAGTTGTAAACTACGCTGCGCCAGTTTGGTTACTTTGCTAAAAAGGAGTCAAATTTACGGTTCAAGTCCCGAACCTTATCAGCAAGGGTCTTAGAAGGCACTTGGCTTCCAAACACACTGCACAGACAAAGGAAAGTGTCTTGTTTGCCCTGAGTGCCACAATTTTATCATCTGAAATCATGGCACAAGCTGTATGTATCCACAGTGCACACGTTTTTCATTGGACACTGCCCTGCTTACCAATGTTTTCATCACAAATTCCACATTTGTGTATTTTAGTTGCCATATTAGCAAGACAGCAAAGGAAGCCCAGCAACAACAGCCATACAGCAACAACAAAATGTATGCAAAAAGTACCACGTGAAGAATTTTAAAAAACTAGGTTCTAGTTAACACAATTTTCAATCTTTGCAAACAACTATATTATTATTGAACAAAATAGCAAATTAAAACTAATATAACTTATTAATCAGTGTTGAAATGAAAAATTTTTAATTAAAGAAGTATAAAGTATCAAGGCAGAATTAGTCTTTACTTTCTGTTTCTATTCTGTTCCGTTCTGTTTCGAAATTGTAATATGTAGTTACTTTTTCTGTATCAGCCATTTATGACAAATTTATTAGTTTTGCACCGTCCATTGTTTTATTTTAATAAGTTTAATGCACATAAATTTGAAAAAATTAAATTTTATGAATTCTTAAAATCAAAAAAAAGTTTATTTCAATATAAATAAATATTTTTTATTATTTATTTTGCAATCACTTACAATTACTTAACAAGTTTTTGATTTTAACATACTGAACCGCAACAGAACAGAAAAACTAATCAATGTTACAGGTTTTTAATTAACGAAAACAAATCAGCTGATTCGTAACAGAACAGAAAGTAAAGACTAACTGAGCCTTCAGCCGTAACAAAAAAACACACTACTCAGGCATAGCGTCCAATTAAAAATATGCAAATAAAACTGTTGAGCGAATAAGAATTATAAGCAACAATTTTACTTATAACAATATCAAAGCTTAAACAAAAACAACAACAAAACAAATTGATTTATTTTGTTATATGTTTTGTCTTTTTGATAAAAAAAATTTTTATTTTTTTATAAGGAAAATTTTTTTTTTGAATTATTAATAAATTTATTTTAATTGTTGTATTAGTTTTTTATATATATTATATGTTCATTATTGTTTATTTATTGTTTAACTCCAGTTTTGCGCAATTATTTGCTTTAAATTACAATTTGTCAATTTTATTAGAACGCCCTAATTTTTTAAATTTCCAAATTTTGCATTCCCAAAAGCAAAACTCCATTATCATCGAATTCCCAAAAACGGTAAATTCCCATTTTCTCAAAAGCACCAATTTAATTTTGTGTTTTCGTGCATAACTATCGACGCTATCTTGGCGCACGAACAAAACAAACATATGAAACAGATATTTCAAAAATGGATGCAAGTAAATATTTTATTAGAAAAATTTTGCAACAATTTTTTTGCCTCTCAATTTTTTACACTCTTTTTAAGCTCTCTACTTGCAATTTGTTTGGGTTAATGAACACTCCCGTAACAATGTTACATATTTGTAAGAATTTTTAGTAAATGAACACAGCCATTGTCTTTTGGAAGCCCCTGACAGTTCTGAATTGCTCTTCATTATTAAGTGTATAAATTTTAGCAAAATAGACCAACAATATATGAAATTGTATTAAAATTAATCTTTAACCCGTGTACCGGTTGTGCGAATTTTTTACACATTGCATCTCAGAACTACGAAGTATTTTAGCATATAATCTGGCATCTCGATCAACTAGTGTGGGTGTAATCGAAACTTGCCAAGTGATAGACAGATGGTGCCGGTTCACACGCGTCAAGTCTTGAGTTTTTAGAAGAGAGGGGAAAAGAATTTGCATTCTCTTTTCCCATCTCTCCTAAAAGATCAGGACTTGACGAGTCAAATTTGACGTGTGAGAACAGGCACATGGTTTAACATTCAAAATTGAATTGCGCGTAACAACGCGAATTCTGAGCTTATAGGTGAGATAGAGGAAGATAACATGCTATTATTCTCATCCCTCTCATCAATAAACTCAGACTTTCTGAAAGAAAACTTTGATAATGTGAACCCAGACTATGTACATATTTTTTACTTTTTTCAGATGATTTTCCAAACCAACAGTTTGGTAATTATTTGTAAGAAAGAGGAAAGAGAAATAGAAAAGCAAAAAGAGCTACAAGATACATAGCTTAAACTTCTTGAGCAGCTGGTCGCTGATAGAGTTCAAAAATTACAATTATTTACGATCATCATAAAAATGTACCTGTTTTTTAACTGAAATACTGAATTGTTATGTTTTTTATGTTAATTTTTCATTTTATTTAAATAATATTTTTGTCTTCATATTAATATTTTTTTACAAAATTCTTAAATATGTTCAACCATATGTTTAGGCAATAACTGTATGACCCGAATCTATACTGCGCAAGTCACACATTAAAAAATATTGATTTATTTTCATTTCTATATAAATGAATGTATGTAGACATACTTGTAAATAGTTTGTTAAAAAAAAGTTCAAACTTTGACATGCTTATTTCTAAGGCGATAAAAAATTATAGAATGCAAGTGCAAATTATTACAAATAAATGTTTTACTATATAAAAACATTAATTGCTTTTGTGTTTTGTAATTTCAGTCGAAAAATCGAAAATATTGGAAAAATGACGCAAATGACGCAAGATGAAATAATAAGTAATACAAAAACTGTTTTGCAAGGCCTAGAAGCGCTTCGTGTGGAACATGCATCTTTAATTTCTGGTATCAGTGAAATAAATAAGGAAGATGAAAAATCATTTATTATAAAAAAAAATATTGAACACATTGATCTTGGGTTAAGTGAAGCCCAAGTTATGATGGCATTAGCATCTCATCTCCAAAATGTTGAAGCAGAAAAGCAAAAGCTTAAGACTCAAGTTAGAAGATTACACCAAGAAAACGCTTGGTTAAGAGATGAGTTAGCCAATACACAGCAAAAGTTTCAAGCTTCAGAACAGTTAGTTGCCCAGTTAGAAGAGGAGAAAAAACATTTGGAATTTATGACATCTGTAAAAAAATACGACGAAAACCAAGAGCAGGATGATATAAGTGAAAAGCCTCGACCGGATCCTGTTGTTGAATTGTTTCCAGATGAGGAAAATGATGAAAGAAATAATATATCTCCAACTCCACCAAGTCAGTTTTCAAATCAGTCATCCGGATACGAAATTCCGGCTCGCTTAAGAACTCTTCATAATTTAGTTATTCAGTATGCTTCTCAAGGAAGGTAAGTGATGAATTATTTGTATAAATTTCATTTTTATTTAATTACACTATATCAAATAGGAATTTAGTGGTAAAATTATGGTGATTCAAAAAGTTGTAAAATTATGATGATTCATCATATTATAAAAACTTTTTGAATTATCGACAAAAATCTTCATATTCATATGTATGTATGCTTCTTCTGGCATAGACATCATTAAATGTTAACAAATTAACAACCTGGCCCACGATATAGAACAAACCACTCATTATCGTTCTCTTAAGCTACCGGTCGACTTATCGGTTTTTTTTTCACATTTTTATAACGATTTTGATTCCTGTTCAGTGAAAAAATTAAAGCAAATGTTAAAATATTTTCATATAAAAAAAGGGGAACGAAACAAGATTTTTTTTTATCTTTTCACAGCACTAGCGATTCTATTTTTGTGAAACGGTGTATTTAAATCTCAAAATCTTTTCATTTGAAAAGATTTTTTAACCAATTATTTATAGGTGAAAAATATGAAGAATGTAGCAAGAGAAAAACGCGCCAGTGAAAAGCAGAAAGAATTTTTAATAAATTTTTTAGAGGAAATAATTATATTAATAATTATAAACAAACTTTTATTAACTTATTTTAAATTTTTATGGATTTTTTAATTTAATTAATATTTCTTTAAATTACACTGGTTCACAAATTTTCAACTTTTTGCCATTACCTCAAAAATGAGATGCTTTCTAAGATATTTTTCTCAAGCGTTTTCGAGATATACGCGAAAAAACATTTTTTGCAGTTCATAAGACTGTTTCGAAAATTCTTGAGAACCGATTTTTTTAATTGCGCAAATTTTACGCTGTTACTAAGACATGTTTTCCCTCTTTGTAAACTGTGTTTATCGGAAAAATGTCACTGAGTTACGTACTTTAAGATTGGAAAAAAAATTTAATTTTTCTACGTTTTTTCAAAATTATTTGTAAACCCATATCTTAAAGACAATTTTGTTCCAAACATACATATGTATATGTTGTTTATCATTGGATAAAAAATAAGACAGTTACAACATAATTAGCAAAAACATCCAAATTTAAATTTTCAATAAAAATTTTTTGTTTCTTGGTTGTGTTGAGTGGAATAGTTTTAAGTGTTAAAAGACAATTTAATTTGCTTACATAATTCTATTTTTGGTAAAAATTTTTATATTTTTCCTCTTCGACTTATCATTTTATGTTGTGATGACGTTTCACGAATTTGCATCCAGCATTATTTACTAAAGGGCTTCAAGAATACATTCATTTGTTTATCACACACAAGCATCCCAATATTCATTCAAATATTTAAATAGTTAAAGAGTGGTTTACAGAGTTTAAGAGTAAAAATATAAAAGATGGTGTAGTCTGTTTTTTACTTTATCATAACAAAGGCACACATTCTATTCACTCTTTTTCTTTGAATTTTTATTTACTCAATTTGCAAATGCCAACACACACAAGTATAACAGTAACAGTTAGATTGTGTGCAAGAATACTACAAAGTAAAATGAGTACTTATGTATATTCTCATTACAAAGTAAAAAACTGTGTGAAAACAAGTGCTTTTTTAATTAGTTGTGTGTGGCATCCCTGCAAATATAATTGGACCACCTGATCCAATTTCATGAATGGACACTCCATTGACTGGTCCGATGTAATGCAAGCATGGACCATGTCATTGTTAAGTTAAAAAGTGTTGTAGTGAGATGACATGTCTTCGTTTTTTAACGACATGTTTTCGTTTTTTATTTATTTATTTTATTTATTATTATTTCAACACATTGGAAGCCTTAAAGGCCAATTATACATTGATTGTTAGATTAATATCTATGTTATATACGTATATATAGTATGTATGAAAAAAATTTTGACTATAAAATAGAATTATGTTGAGATACAATGTAACTTAAAACAACTTTATATAAATAAAAATATATAAGTACTACATAAGTGGCTCCCCAACCAAACAAAACCGCAAAAAAAATTTCAAATAACCATAAAATTTCCATAAATCGTTTTTAAACGAAGTTAAAACTAATCCTCTTGTGTACACAATGGAGTAGTTTTAAAACTACTCCTTTGTAGTTTAAAGATGGGTTATATGGTCCTGCCCTAGGACATCGTAATGTTAAATAGACCATGTTTTTTCCATACGTTTGGGTAACTTTTGGACTAGTCCCTTGTGGGCTACTCTTTACACGCGTGTTGGGACTGGTCCTATTATTTGCAGGGATAGAGTTAATAAAGTAATCGAAAACTGAAATAAACAAAAAAAAAAATTGTAAATTTTATGATGATAACTTTTTTTTCATAATTATTATAATATTCTTAATATTTTTTTATTATTGTAAATATGGTTTTCGAATTAGGTTTATTTATAGGGAATTTTTTCAGTTTATATGAATTGTTATACTTTAGTTAAATTTTTATTTTTTGTTATAATGGTTTTTGAAAAAATTTTTATGTCAAATATGTTTTTGAATTTAATTTCTGATAAAAATTTTTTCATAATTTTGTTATCGTCTTTGTTATTATTAAAATTTGTTAATTTCCTGACGATGCTAACCAAAGGTTAGCGAAATATTGAGTAAAATAAATATAATTTTTTATAAAAAACGACCTCAAGCTTAAATAATTAAAAGTAGTAATATTCTTAATATATATTATATATATTTTATTCGACCTTTATTATTATATGTAATATAACTAAATTTTCAAGCTTGAGGTCTTTTTTAATTTTATACAAAAAACTTTAAACGTTTATTTTAACCAATATTTCGGCACTTCTTTGAGTGCCTTCTTCAGGGTTCTTTTTCTTTTTAACAAAACAATTTTTTCAAGTTTGTCAATTTTAGTTAAATTTGTTTTATATTAAAAATTGTTAATTGTTGTTAAAAAGAAAAAGAACCCTGAAGAAGGCACTCAAAGAAGTGCCGAAATATTGGTTAAAATAAACGTTTAAAGTTTTTTGTATAAAATTAAAAAAGACCTCAAGCTTGAAAATTTAGTTATATTAAATATGCGTACTTAAATCGTTTGTTGTACTTTACTTTACCTACTTAAAATGTATTCATATGTCTTTTGAAAGTAGTCATGCAGACCCTTAGTATTTACCCATCATGGTCTGATTCACATGGCGATGATAATGCGGCATTAAAGTATTCGATCATGTTTGAAGTTAGGTGACTATCGTTATAGCTTCTGTTGTTTCCAAAAAAGCACCTTACTTCTTTCTGAAAAAAATTCCATATATCTTGGAGCGATTGCGAATGTAAAAAGACGCGTGTCTCTGTGTTCGAAAAACCTCTTTCCTTTAATTATGAAGCGATTAATTTCGAGTTCTCTTTTGACAAGCTTATGTCACGATATAAATCATTAAATGTTCTTTGACTCATATTTTAATATTCGTATCACTTAAAGAATAAAAACTCAGATTTAAATCTTCTTCAATATCTGATGTTACTTTTAATGCTGAAGATTTTCGCTTTGGGAATGGAGATCAATTGACCGGATAAATAACATAGCCATTTTGCCCGCTGTGCATTTTTGGAAATTAGTCACAAGATCAATTGGATCCCTCCATTTAACTGGCTCACCGAATGACAAATACTCTTCCATGCCCTTACCCAATTTAGTTAATTTTACAAAACACGTAGATTAAAATACGTTTCAAGTCGATCGCGTATTGACAAATCTGCATATAAAACAATCATGAGTTCATTATTGAATGGTAACCGTCTTTACTGCACAATGGTTGCAAAATTTGTGCATTGATTTATTTGTGATGCTTTGACAACGCATTCGTTTTTAGTGATGCTTTGCAACGTTGCATTTATGAAGTCATCCGCTACCTTTAAATAGACCTATAAGTGAAAGCATACTACCCAAAACCGTAATAAGGTACATAAATATAATAATTAGGGATGAGATTTTCATGCGCTAAAAAATCGAAAATAAGCACTAAAAAAATAAAAAATATGTATTAAAAACTTGAAAATTTTCCATAAAAATAGTTTTTTAATTTTACTAAAAACAAAAATAAATAAAATTCAGTCTATCAGGTCTGTTCTGAAAATCAAGTGATTTCAAATCACATGTGCTTTTAAAATCACACGTGGTGTTCTGTAAATCACACCGTTTTTGTCTTTTTCTGTGTGATTTTCAATTGTCGAAAGCACAAGCACACACAATGGGTTTGTTTTTCAAAATTATAGCTCATTTTTATGTTATTTTCCGACAATTTGTTTTTTTTTAACCGATTTAGCGATTTCAAATTAGTTTTAGGGTTGTTTAAAATTTTGTATTTTTTTGCGAATTTTAGCCATGTTCGCGATAGAAGCGATTTGTTCCTGCAAGTTTTCTGATTCTTTACAGCTTTAACGATTTATATTAAAAAGTAGACTCTGCTATCATGGCGCTGTTAGCAAAATGTTTGCGAATTTCCGCTAATTTAGAAATTTTTACCGAATTTTTGACATTCCTTATGGTTTAAGGGAGTTTTAATCAATGGTATGGCTTGTTTGAAATATAAAATTTTTTCGCGAATTTTCGCTATTTTGCAAATTTTTTTTTCTTATTTTCCGACATTTTGTTTTTTTAATCCATTTAACCGATTTCAAATAAATTTTAGGGTTAGTTTTTTTTGCGAATTTTAGCCATTTGAGAGATAGTAGCGATTTATTCCTGTGATTCTTTACAGCTTTTACGATTTTTAATAAATATAAGACTGCTTTCATGCTGCTGTTAGCAAAAAAGCGAACTTTAATTCAACTAAAAAAACAAACCTGAAATCACAACAGAAGTCACAAAAGCAAATTTTATTTTGTAGTATCATCGAATTTTCTTAATTTTAAATGATTTGTTGTAAATAAAATAGCAAATTGTATAAAAAATTTATAAAAAACACATGGAATATTTTATTTAAGAAATTTATTATAACGGTCAACTTACAATAGTCGAAAAAATAACAAAGTGATTTCAAAAAGTTGTTTACGTAGCTGAACGTTTTGAAATCACAAAATAATATACCCAGAACACCTTTCTTGTGATTTTAAATCACTTTCAAAAAATGTGATTTTAAGAACAGGCCTGTATTATCTGTATACTTATCTTTGAAAAACTTAAATAAATCATTTAAATTTTTGTTTGTTTAAATAAATAAGTACTGTTTTTACTTTTAAACTTTGTCTTGTAGTTGAAAAATGCCAATGTATTTTGAAATAATTTATTTTCAGATCTCACTTTGATTCCCGATCAGTTCACAAATATTTGAAATTTGTTTTACTTTTTGAAATTTTCAATGTTTTTGGATTTTGTTAAATTTGTCGGGCTATACTTCCTTCCACATTATCAATTTCACTTTCTGCAATTTAATTTATTTTTTAAGTTAACTAAATCCCTATTAATTAGTAAGGGTATTCATTTCAAAGTTTTTTTGGTTGCAAAAATGGAAAAAAGAAAAATTACACTCTTATTGACGTGAACGGGTTTTTTTTATTTTTTTTTTTGTAAAAAGTACAAACTGTCAAAAAAAATCTGCCAAATAATTCGTGGAAGTAAATGATATTTTCAATATGCCAAATAAGTGTAAAAAGTGAATTAATTAATTTATTTAATTGTCACATCATTAACTAAAATTGATAATATTTACGAAAATTAGGGTATGTAAAGATACATTTTCATGAAAACAATACAATATAAACTTTGAAATATTAAATTGCAGAAATATTTACTTCATTCATTTCATTTCTCTTTTTTAATTCTTTTTTAATAACGTTTTTTATTGAACTCATTCTTAATATGTGTTTTTTCTTTTTGAAAGTTAAATGAGAAAGAAGTTATGTTTAAAATGTTGTAACTATAAAAAATAATTTTTAAAATCAGAGTTGTACAATTCAAGAGTTTATAAAAAGAGATGCCATTTTTTGTACTTTGTATTAAAAATTAGAAATTTTTTATGAATGGCAACATCATTTCGTTTGACGTTTATAGTGGAAAATTACATCTTTTTATCCTGACTTTTTTACACTTGGTTATAGTTTGACAAAAATATAACTTTTGGTGGAATTTTTTTTCTTGTGGTTGTTGTAACAAAAATTACATTTTTCCACTTTTCCATTTTTCCAACATAAAAAAAACTGAAATGAATACCCTTAGTTATTGTTTCACCAAAATATGCGTAATTGGAAAATAAAAATGCTAATTGACTTCTGATGTTATTAAAATTAAATATTTCTTTTATTTGCATAGTCATCGGTATCAGCCAGCTCTACTTAAATTGCTCAAAGTTTTTTGAATAGGATTTCGAAGCATCTAGCCAGGTGCCCATCTTGTTACTTCAAACTGCGGTGAAAGCGGAACCAAGGTATACATTTCATTAAAAATTCCAATATTCAGGGGTGTGCTGGAAATCGAAAACGTAAAACGAAAGAATTTGGAATTTGTTTTTAATACACTTTTAATCTAATCTTTATAAATTTGTTAAAAAAAATTCTGTTTATTAGAGATATTTGTATAGATATTTGTATAGTATTTGTCAAAAATTTCTTTTATTACAGAAATCTTATTAAAAAACGACTTTTATAATTCTTGCGTTTTACGTTTTCGATTTCTAGCACACCCCTGATTATCGAAATGGCTTCTTATTTTCTCTGCAATGCGTTATAATCCATATGTAAAGCAAGTAACTTGTAACAGTTTTATTTATAAAATTAAAACCCATTGGAGGAAGCCTTAACCATGTTGGGTGCTACATCGGTTTAGAAAAGATGGATCTTTTGTCGAAATGTTAAAAATCTTGTATTTAAATCAAAGCTCCAAAAGAATTTATTTATTGATTTTAAGATTTTTTTGAGTATTTAACATTTTTTTTATAATATGGAAATTAAAAAATAACACTCAAAAATGTCAAAAATATGCATTTTCAACAAAATATGCAAAAAAATAAAATTAATAAATAAATAAAATAAAAAAAAATTCCCTATGAAAATTCAAATTCGGATGTTTTCACTAAATATGTTGTTATTTTACTATTTTTTCCCGTCTATAACAATTTTACGCTTACTACGTTTGGGACAAAATATTATTTAAGATATTTTTAAAATTTTTTTTATTGCCTTACCGGAGCAAACTAAAATGATGAATTTTGAAAAAAAAATCGCTTAATTAGATTTATTTTAGCTAATACGGTCTAAAGTTCTATATCGTCCCCTCAATATAACAATAGCCTATGTGCTCATACGCTATTATTTTTTATGTCATATTTAGAATTTCCATCATCAAAATAAAAATTTCGTCAAATTCTACTTCCAAAAAGTGGGGAAAAATAGTGTATAATTTCTTGTTTAAAATTTTCCTTCAATAAGTGTGCGCTATTTTACTTGAAATTGCCACTCGAAAGATTTTTTTCTCATTACATATTTATTTATTGAATTTTCATATATTAAATATGAACTAACAATAATTAATCAAATCTTATTCTAACGCTTTATTTTATGTCCTGCAAGTGCCAGACAAAAATTTTCTTCATCACGGGTTCTGTTCACATATATATATTTTTTTTTTTTTTTTTTAGTAGGTGTTTATCGCTCATCTTAATGGGTAAGTGCTGCAGTGTCTCTTCTCCTTAAGCGAGACTGGCCGCTATCATTTAAAATATTTCGAGCTAGTGGATTTGGGTGCAACTCTAGCCTTTTAAAATATTTTACCGCATACTTCGTAATAATAGTCCTTACCAGTGGCACATTGAGATCCTTGTGGATATTTGAGTTTTTAACATACCAAGGGGCAACTGTAATTATTCGAAGAAGTTTATTTTGGAGCCTTTGAATTTTTTCGATATTTGAGGCCGAGACAGTGCCCCATAGTTGAATACCGTAGCACCATATTGACTTTAAAATAGCGTTGTAAAGTAGTAGTTTGCAATCGAGACTAAGAACAGAATTTCTTTCAATAAGCCAGTTAATTTGAATTGCTTTTAGTTTCATTTGGGTTAATTTTGCTTCTTATGGCATTTCCATGTTAAACGCCGATCTAGATGAATACCGAGATATTTGACATGCGATTGTTGAGGCACTAGTTGAATATTGATTTTAATAGGGGGGCATGTTTCCCGACGCAAGGTGAATGTTATATGTACGCATTTTTGCTCATTGACCTTTATTCTTAATTGTTTTAACCACAGTTCTAGTTGAAATATATGATCCTGCAGGTATCGAGATGCTTCACGACTGTTCTCGTGTACGCTTAGAAAAGCTGTATCATCAGCAAAAGTTGAGGTTAGGGTGTAATTGTTTGTTGGCATGCCCGAGGTATATATAAGGTAAAAAAGTGGGCCCAGGATGCTTCCCTGAGGGACTCCAGCTTCAATTGGCTGAGGAGAACTTAAAAAATCACCTTCTTTAATAATGAATTTTCGACCGACCAGTAGTGCGATTCTGAAATTAATTTTAACAATAGTTGTCATTGTTTAAAAATTTTACATTCAAATTAATGATTTTGCTATTCTGTAACATTTTAAACAACACTTGTTATCGTTAAGTCAGCTGTGTTGTTTATTTATTGTTAAATGTCGAAAAAATAAAAAATCTCTGGAAAAGGTTTCCTGATGAGCTGGCCTAAGCAACCAGTGAAATGCGCATAGAAGCTAGCTTTCCCTCAACAATAAATTTCAGTGTATTTATCAAATATGAAAAACTGGGAATTTAGCACGTCATACGGAAATCGTATTAATAATAAATTTTGTATTCCCGAAAATAACTTTGATAATAAAAAAAATTTAGTTTAAAGAAATAATATAACTTGTAAATGGCAATTAAATAATTTGCATTTAATTTAATAGTAAAATGTTTGGCTTATCTTCTTAAAAAAAAAACAAAAAAAAATCTGTTTAATTTTAATAATTTTATTCGTTTTTTTAATTCCTCTTTGTGTTTTTCGTTATTTTGCCATTTTTTGACAGTGATGCCACTTGACGTTAATTTTTATCTATGTCGTTAACAACAATTTACAGAATCACATAATCGTTAGTGCAAACAACAAAACAGGTTGACAATTATAACAACTTTTGTTATTGTTAAAAGTTACAGAATCCCACTACAGGTAGCTTTCTAACAGCTTGTGTGTATTAACCGGTAGGTTTAGCTTCAATTTATGTAACAAGCCTACATGCCAGACTTTGTCAAAAGCTTGAGAAACATCTATGAAGAGAGCAGAGCAATATTTTCTTTCTTCAAAGGCTTTTCTTATGGCGTTTACTATCCGATGGGTTTGTTCAATTGTGCTATGCTCTCTTCTGAAACCGAATTGATAATTAGGTATACACCCATTGTCATTTAAAATTGGGGTTAATTTTGACGCTAAGAGCTTCTCAAACAGCTTTGATATATTAGGTAATAAGCTAAAAGGCCTATATGACTCAACTTTTGTGTGATCTTTTCCTGGCTTTGGTATCATCGTTATTAAAGAGACCTTCCAATATTGAGGGTAGTATTCAAGGCGTAAAATAGCATTAAAACTATAAAGAATAATTTTCTTTGCTATGCGAGGTAGCTCCAAAAGCATTTTGTTACTGATCTTATCAATACCAGGTGCATTCTTGGTGTTTAATTCACAAATAGCCTTTTCTATTTCCTTTATCTCAAATCTTAGGGGGATAGCTGCTCTAACATAAACAGGCGGTAACTCGTCCGCTATATCGTCAGGTATATTTGGGGTAAATACGTTTTTCAAATGATTTACAAACAGGTTTCCTTTTTCATTATCATTTCTTGCCCAACTTTTATTCTGGTTTCTTAATGGTGGTTTCGAGATAACTGGTCTTTTGAGTTTTCTAGCTGCACGACTAATGAGTAGTCTGATTGTGGAGTTGCATCCAGGTCCTTAAGATATTTTTCCACGGAAGCCGTTTTCTGAGTCTGCAGAAATTTTCTAAGCCTTTTTGTACACTCTTTTAAATCATTTTTATGTTGAGGGGATCTGTGCAATTGCCATTCTCTTCGCACTCTCCTTTTTTCATTCAAGAGGCGCTCGACCTCTGTAATAATATATTTTATTATAATTGGTTTTTTTGAGGGTTTTGCTGGAATGTTGAACAGCTAGTTTAAGATAACTGTCAAAATTGACAATAGAGAGATCCACATTTTCCGGTGTGCTAAGCGGTGTATTTTCTGTGCAATGGGTACTGAGATATTTTTTATATTTTAACCAATTTATTTGTGTAGCTGACGTCGCTATGTAACCAGAGGGAGATACAATTCTATTGTTGTTAAAGTAACTATTGTAGGTGTGTGATAAGAGGATATTCTAACGAAGCTTCAACGTAAATCGTTTCTGTGGGGATGTTTTTAACCACGCCGAAATCGATGACATCTGAAATTTTTTGCGGATCAGCAGGCCAATATGTTGGTTGTCCGCTCGCGACAACATTTAAATTCATTTTAGAGATTGTATTGAACAAAACACGACCCTTTGGTGTTATTAGTCGTGACCCCCAGAAGGTATGTTTAGCGTTATACTCGCCAGCAGCCAGGAAACAGGGCCCCAATGACTTATAATATTTATAATATTGGCTTTCTGATATTGAAAATCTAGGCAGGGAGTTTAACGATGAAATTAATATGTTTCGATTCAGCTCTTCAACACAAATGTTTGTTGCTTGAAGATCATCTTCATGATGATCACACATTAGGTAGTGTTTGATTCGGGGTTTTATCAAAATGGCAGAACCTCCACAAGCTCTATCTCGAGGGTCCTTGGTATCATATAGTGTATAACCATTGATTTTAAACGAATTTCTTGAGGTCAAATGAGTTTCAGAAACCATCATGACATCAATTTTTTTATTTTTAAGAAAGTATTCAAATTCATTTTTATGTTGGCGGATGCCGCTTGCGTTCCAAAAACAAATTTTTAAACAGTTCATGGTTTGTTAAGTACATCTTGCAATAACACGATTGCATTCTAAGAATCTCCTGCATCATATTACCCATTGTGTTTGTAAAATTATTTACTGTTTGCACTAATGTTTCCATGGTTTTTTATAAACGACTTAAATTAGAAACTGGAGTTTCATCATTACTAGGCGAAGCACCTTGCATTGGCACATGGTTTGATTTTAGGACATTAGCATAAGAGGTTCTGTTATTACCAGGCTGGGGGGCTTGAATTGCATTTGTGTTTACTTGATTTGGTACCTGCATTTGAGGGGGATTAGTTTTCGGTCCAGCCGACTGCTTGACGATAGTGTATACAGGGCATCCTCTATAATTGGCAGTGTGATTGCCGCCACAGTTGCTACATTTTTTTACATTGGGGTCATTTTTAGACTTATCGCACTGGACTGTACCATGTAGTTCACCACATACTACGCCAACAGGGGGTAAATAGCAGTATGCCTTAGTATGGCCAAATTCTTGGCAGTTGCGAAGACCTTTGCTGCTCTTCAGTTGATATTTATAAAAGCTTTTTTTAGGGCTTCGAATTTGTTTGTTAGTTTACGAAAATCATTCTCATGATTAACCTGTATTTTTGTCTCGTTTATATTACCACGCTTGATTTCCGCTACGTAAAACAAATTTTCACCTATTACCGAGATCACGCTCTTTATTAACTCACATGAGTTTTGCTCCCTAAGATATATCGGGGGTGGCTTAGAAGATTTTATGACGTTTTGTGCTTCAGAGGATTCATCCTCCAGAATTGCAAAACGATTTTGAGAGTTTATTTTATCAAAAGTTGGTACTTTTGAGGCCGAAGCAACTGCTGCAGAGGTAGGGCTGCGACCCCGTTTAAGGACTGTTATATACCTGTCCATACCAACTTGGACTTGAGGCTTTTGACAACTTTTTACAGGGGGGTTTTCCATTGCATTTGTGTTTAAGTGCATGGTATCATTTCCCACTAAACTTGTTTTTGACATCGCGGCAATACTTGCTGGCCTGGCAACACTTGTCACCAGGTCTAGTTTTAGTTTTTTTAATGAGTCACTATCCACTGTTTGTGTAATAAAGGGCTGCATGAACAACTTCTTTCATAAACATACTGAAATGCTTATTCACTGTAAATCGTGTTCGAATAAAATTGAGATTACCGAACAAACTGTTGTTTTATTCATGCTGCTATGAACACATTTCGTTTCATATCGTAAACACACAGAGGTTGTTCAATGAAACGGGCTTTGTTTCATAGTTTTCATTCTCTCTCATTTATTTTTATTAATACTCAATAGCAATGTTGCCACTTCAGTAAATTCATGTAATTATTTGCATGCGTTGCCCATGTGTAATTTAAATTTTAACACATATGTATGTAGATATACCTTTGCACATATATGTATAGTATACATATTTGGAATATAAACAATAAATAAAATGCAAAATGTTTTTTTTTGTTTGTCATTTGCATTTGTGAATAATACAAATCTTTGAAACATGGCAAGATTTTATTGTCTTGTAATGTACTGTACACGGCCCTGAAATGAAACGAACTCATAAAAAACACACACATTTTTAGGTGAAATATGAAAAACAAAAGGAGGAATGAGTTTATGAGAAATTTAATTGTTAGTTTTGTAAATGTCTTAGGAGTCTGACCACGTGGTTGTTTTTTTTTCGAAAGATATTAAAAACTTGAAAATGAATGTACATAAGTAAATATAATTAATAACGGTTCACGTTTGTCTCGCTAGTATGTAGCATAACAGCTTTTTAGCCATACGTGTTTTTTTTTTGGTAGTTAATATGTATCATTTTATTAAAAAAATTTTATTTTATGTATGATGCAAGTTTTTAATAAATACAATAATTCGTTGTTTCCTCACGTTTACTTTTTTGCAAACGGGTTTTTTTTTAAATCTTATTAAATATTAAATATTGCCTAAAATTTTTTAATGTTAGTGAATGTTTTTGAAAATAAAATATTTTTAATTTTATTAAAAATTTACATTGAAAACAAAAATAAATTTGAGTTTTTATTTCAATATTAATTTATTTTTAAACTTGTTGCATTTACCCCTCATGGTTATTTCTATTTTTTTTTAACTTTCTTATGTTTTTAATTTTCTACAACTGGCAACACTGACATTTAAATCATACTGTTTTTCCATGAACTTATTCGAGATTTTTTCAATGATTGTTCTGTTTCATGGTTGTTATTGTTCATATTCTCTTGTATAAGCAAATAAACTAATTTTTTCTTATTCGTCTTTTAAATATCGAGTGTTCATTGCTTTCATTTCATAGTGTTTCATCTTACTGAATACGAATGAAGCGAACACAAAATTATAATGAAGGTTTCATGAACATCATTATTAAGTTTCATGCAGATGTTTATTGTGTAAATACCGATGGTGAGAGGGAACGTGTACGAATAATTGGCTTAGCCGTTAGGTAGTTACTATTGTTTTGTTTTGTTTTATTTATTTCAGCATTATTTTCATTTGCATGAACTGTTACATAGCAATTTCTTTCGTTGAGTTTTATTGTTGTCTCATTGTTTTTGCTCATACAAAATATTGTTTTTGTTTTTCACCGTATTCTGTGCTTTTAATATTTTTGTTATTTTTTTTTTGTTCTTTACAAAATTTAAATGTTTTTGCAAGATTATGTATACATACATACGATCCAGATGTATACCGAGATTGAACTTAAGAAATTTCCTTTTTTAATAATGAATTGACGACGGACTAAGTAGCTTTCTAACAGCTAGTGTGTGTTTGCTGGTAAATTTTACTTCAATTTATGTAATAAGCCTTCATGCCAGACTTTATCAAAAGCTTGCCAAACATCGACGAGGAGTGCTGATCAATATTTGTTTTCTTCAAATGCTTTTCTTATGACATTTACTATTCGATGAGTTTGTTCAATTGTGTGCAATTGTTCTTCTAAATCCAAACTGATGGTTTGGAATTCATCTATTGTCACTTAAAATTGGTGTTAATTTTGAAACTAATGATTTCTCAAACAGCTTTGACATATTTGATAATAAGCTAATAGGCCTATATGACTCAACCTTTGTAAGATCTTTACCTCAGAGCGGGTTCCATTCCCGCCAGAGACTCTAGTTTCTTTCCTTCAGACGAGCGTATAGCTTCGCTGGATTAGCTTTGAAAATAAAAAAATAAAAAGCTATACCAGGTGCCTTCTTAGTGTTTAAGTCACAAATAGCCTTTTCAATATCTCTAATTTCAAATCTTATGAGAATAGCTGCACTGGTACCAACAGGTGGTAACTCGACCGCAATATCGTGAGATATATTTGGTGTAAATACGATTTTCAAGTGATAAACAAATAGATTTCGTTTTTCTATATCGTTTCTTGCCCAACTACCATTCAAGTTTCTTAATGGTGGCTTTGATATAACGGGCCTTTTTAGATTTCTAGCTGCACGCCATAATTAGTAGTCTGATTGTGGAGTTGCATCAAGTTCCTTACGATATTTTTCTAGAGTAGCCGTTTTCTGAGTCTGCAGTAACTTTCTAAGCCTTTTTGTGCACTCTTTTAATAAATTCTTAAGTTGCGGGGATCTGTGCTATTGCCACTCTCTTCGAACGCTTCTTTTTTCAGACAGGAGACGCTCAACATGTGTGGAATATATTTTTTGTTTTTTTGGGGGCAGTACTGGAATGTTGAACAGCTAGTTTTAGAAAACTGTTTAAATTAACTATAAATCGATACAAGTGTAGTGGATTAGGGTAACATTATAATTATAATTTAAAGAACGCATTAAGACTATGGTTAGTTTTACGAGTGGTTTTTTTTTTATTTTTTTTTTTTATTTTAATTTTATAACGAAAAGGGAAATCTGTTTGTTAATCACCTAAAAAACGTATTTACCCCAAATATATCTCACGATACTGTGGTCGAGTTACCACCTGTTCCTGCTAGAGCGGCTGTTCCTCTAAGATTTGAGATAAGAGAAATCGAAAAGGCTGTTCGTGAATTAACCCCCAAAAAAGCCCCTGGTTTTGATAAGATCAGCAACCAAATGCTTTTGGAGCTACCCAGCACAGCAAAGAAAATTATTCTTTTAATTTTCAATGCTATCTTACGTCTTCAATACTATCCTCAAAAATGGATGGTTTCCTTAGTCACCATGATACATGATAAACCAGGAAAGGATCACACAAAAGTTGAGTCATATAGGCCTATAAGCTTACTTTCTAATATATCAAAGCTGTTTGAGAGGCTGTTAGTGTCAAAATTAACTCCAATTTTAAGTGAAAATAGACGTATACCTAACCACCAAATCGGCTTAAGAAGAGAACACAGCACAATTGAACAAACCCATCGTATAGTAAACGCCATAAGAAAAGCCTTTGAAGAAAGAAAATATTGTTCCGCTCTCTTCATCGATGTTTCTCAAGCTTTTGATAAAGTCTGGCATGAAGGCTTATTACATAAATTGAAGCAAAATTTTCCAGCAAACACACACAAGCGGCTAGAAAGCTACTTAGTCGGTCGTCAATTTATTATAAAAGAAGGAAATTTCTTTAGTTCACCTCACCCAATTGGCGCTGGAGTCCCACAGGGCAGCATTCTGGGGCCTCTATTATACTTCGGACATGCCAACGAGCAACTACAAACAACCTTCAACATTTGCAGACGATACAGATTTTCTAAGCGTACACGAGAACAGTAGTGAAGCATCTCGATACCTGCAGGATCATATATTTCAACTAGAACTGTGGTTAAAACAATGGAGAATAAAGGTCAATGAGCAAAAATGCGTACATATAACATTCACCTTGCGTCGGGAATCATGCCCCCTTATTAAAATCAATAATCAAATAATACCTCAAAATTCGCATGTAAAATATCTCGGTATACATTTAGATCGCCGTTTGACGTGGAAAAACCATATAGAGGCAAAATTAACTCAAATGAAACTAAAAGCAATTCAAATTAACTGGCTTATTGGAAGAAATTCTGTTCTTAGTCTCGATTGCAAACTACTACTTTACAACGCTATTTTAAAGCCAATATGGTGCTACGGTATTCAATTATGGGGCACTGCCTCGGCCTCAAATATCGAAAAAATTCAAAGGCGCCAAAATAAACTTCTTCGGATAATTACAGCTGCCCCATGGTATGTTAAAAACTCAAATATCCACAAGGATCTCAATGTGCCACTGGTAAGGACTATTATTACGAAGTATGCGGTAAAATATTTAAAAAGGCTAGAATTGCACCCAAATCCACTAGCTCGAAATATTTTAAATGATAGCGGCCACTCTCGCTTAAGGAGAAGAGACACTGCAGTACTTACCCATTAAGATGAGCGATAAACACCTTGATAACCCGTGATAAAGAAAATTTTTGTCTGTCACTGGCAGGACATAAAATAAAGCATTAGAATAAGATTTGATTAATTATTGTTAGTTCCCAGTAAAAAAATTTTAGGTTTCTGGAAGCACGAAACCTACATGAGCGCTGATATATGCGCTGGCTAAGACACACTACAAAACAGCAGCAGAGAAGCGAATACCATTCAAGTGAATTTTTCATTTAAGTTAATAAAAATGATTGAATAGCTTTGCTTTATCCGTTATAAGTAAGCAGGTGGTAAGAGAATAATTAAAATCATTATTTAAAAAAAAAATTCACGAACAATGTTCTAAGTGCTTCTGTAATTCCCTTACATGGAAGCAGGTTGTATTGCAATGATTTTAAAATGCGTTTACGATCATTCCCGAAATATTACCGAAGATAGAAATTACATTTCTTTATAACGCAATCAGTCATCAAATTGTTTTTAAGCAGAGAGGAAAAAAAGTAGTGCTTCCAAGTGGGAATTCACCATATAAAAATCATGCCTCTTGTAAGCAGGTTTGTAAGGGGGTATTGTGCTTCTCTCCCTTATAAAACTGCTTACCAGTAAGCTCCATTTTTTACTGGGTTCATATTTAATATATGAAGATTCAATAAATAAATACATAATGAAAAAAAAAAAAATATTTGGTTAGTTTTGATACGTATTGTATTAGCGTTTTGTTTTTAGGACGGATTGAGACTAATTTAAATTTAATATTAGAATTACGAAAATTTTAAAAAGGCTTAGTGGGATAATAACTTTCTGTTTGGGTATTTGTTATTAAAGAGGGTTTTAGCATAGAGAAATTTTATGATAAGCATTTTTAAAATATAAACGGGCACTTGCTGAGAGTTTTAATTTAAGATTTCAATATTGAAAATGTTTAATGACAAAAAGCAATCTTCATGTAGAGGTCCCTAAAGTCGGCGTGCTTCGGCACCGATTAAAAACTAGAATTTCCTTGTTGATTGTAATGTCTTTGGGTTGAGCTGAGTTGTAAGACCCGGGAAATACTTGGTAATAAAAAAATCACTATTTATGGTACTCAGATTGTGGAGCTTTTTGATGCTTTTTTTTCTATTTAGCCGAATGGTGAGCAATTCTTCACAGATGCTAGCCGATCGGTGTCCAATAGATTTTAAGTGTTGTTAGTCACGTGTTAGGGAAACTACAAAAAAAAGTTTTGGAGTTCCAGAGTATGTGAAACAGGTAGATATTAGCCGAAGTTCCGAAACACGTGTCCAACACCTCACCGTTTAAGTTTCTGTCTCATCCAAAATCCAATTTCAAAAAGAACGAGGTAATATTAATTATCACGCCCTTTGACTTGATATTTGCTTTTTTCACTCTTTCCTTTATTTCACTCAAATATGTAATTAAGTATTATAAAAGTTTTCTTTTTCTTAAACGTTTACAACTAACTAGCCAAACACATGTCTCTTGCTCTCTTAACATGTATATTAATATACATGATACATACATGTTGAGTGCTTTTTGATTTCAAAAGAAAAACGAATATTAATTTGTAACAATTCCCTCCCTGTTTGGCAACAATCTTGGCCTTCTGATTAGCCAACTTACTGTTGAAATGATCAATTGTCCTTGACTGGGCAAAGTTCCTCCTATATACAATCTGACCTATATTGAAATTGACTGGCCTAGAACGCAAATTATATGTTTTATCATTTTTCTCATAAGCCTTTCTAATATTTTGCTGTGCGAATCAATTCTAATTTTTCGTATTTTCTTATATCAATGTCAGGTTCTTCTAATAAAGCTAATTGACGTAGAAGATTGTATGATTTACCATTTAAAAGCATATTCTGCCCAAGTAGAACATAATAAGGAGAAAACCCAGTACTAGCATGAACAGAACTTCTTAGGGCGCAACTAATGGCCGAAAGGTTTTCGTCCCAATCTTTTTGCGTAGGTTTGACATAAGCCCTAATTGCTGCCAACACCGAGCGATTTACTCGAACACTGGCGTTAGCCTGTGGGGAGTAAATGGCTGTGAAATTGTGAAAAACACCGTACGAATCTAGAAATTCTTTAAATAGGTGGGACTTGAATTGAACTCCATTATCCGTGGTGATCGATTCAGGAATACCAAAAATATGAAAAATTCTTTTCTCTAAAAATTCAATTATTGCTTTTGCCGTAAATTTTCTAATTGGTTCCAGGAAATTAAACTTTGACATGTGCTCCAATAAAATTATGATCCCAATATTTCCGGACGTCGACCTTGGATACGGTCCCAATAAATCTAAGTACAGTTTTTGAAATACGCGTACGGATGTCGCTTGTTGGCCCATTGGGGGTCTCAGCATTTTGTTGCTGGGCTTAGTTTGTTTACAAACCTCACATTACCCAACATATGCTGCAATTTGTTTAGTCATTTTAGGCCAAAAATAAAATGTTTTTAAGCGACGTAAAGTTTTCGGGAACCCACAGTTTCCAAGACATTTCCTCTTGAATTGCATTCCACTGAGCGTGCTCCACTCTTTTATAAATAAATCCATTGTCTATTCGAATATCTGGTAAGTATTTAATTTTAGATTTAAGTTTCTCTGTCAGTGCCAAATAGCCAGGAGACCTAAATTCATCCGATTCCAAATCAATGTCAATAGAACTGTCGCTAATCCAAAAGGCGTCAACATTTTCAGCATCAATCAAACTATTATCTTCTGAATACATACGCGAAAGTGAATCCGGCACTATATTTTGAGAACCTTTTCTATGTGTAATGGTAAAATTGAAGCCCTGGAACTTCAGCGCCCACCTAGCAAGACGTCCATGTAAGTCCGATTGACTCATTAACCATTTTAGCGAAGCATGGTCATTAATGACCTCAAACGGATGACCTTCGATATACGATCGATACTTTTTTATGGCCATAACTGCAGCGAGACGCTCCTGCTCAGAAACTGAGTATTTTCTTTGCGCCGAGGTTAGTTTGTGGCTCATAAACGCTACAGGTACTTCGTCTCCGTCATCAGTTGTCTGTGCAAGCACTGCCCCTATCCCATATTGACTAGCGTCACACTGTATGGAGAACGGACGGGCAAAATCAGGGTTATGTAAAACGGGTGCGGAACATAAGGAGTTTTTGAGTTTGTCAAATGAACGTTTTGCCTCATCGCTACCGGCTATGACCACGGACTTTGGGATTCCTCAATCACCCCTAAATGCAGCATCCTGTCAATTTCCGCAAAAAGTAATTTTTCAATAGCTGGCGATATAGCGAAGTGTCTTTGCTTTATTGGGGTATTTTTCCCAGTATCTATGACATGAGTAACTAAAGAAGTTCTACCTAAACCTATCTTTGCATACGACGAAAATGAATTTATCGCATCCTCCAATCGTTTCTGGTCACTCAACCCAATCTATGAACATTATCATCAGATTCAATTTCACCCAAACTTGGTTTTTCCACCGGTAAAGAGTGGATTAATTTAACAATAAAGACAGAATGGAAGCAAATATAGTACAACAGTTTAAACTTATGCTAAGCTGTATTAGGGAAATCCCAACATTCGATGGTACTGATTAAAATCAGCTACCAGATTTCTTCTCACAGGTTGAATCATTATTGCCATCTGTAGACGAATTCCAAGAAATTAACCAAAGCATTTTATTTGGGTACATAAAAAATAGATGTACTGGAAAAACTAGGGAAGCGTTACACCGCCACGGATCCATTACCAATTGGACACAGTTAAAAGAAGTCCTTCTGTCTAACTATGATGAAAAGGAGACTGGGCAAGAACTAATGGACAAACTTAAAACTTGGCTAAGCTCCACTATTGAAAAATATTATTATGATATAAATAAATTAAGGAACAGACTACACAATAGACGACTGACGCATCAGGATGAAGGTTTTACAACCGAAGAAATAAACAGAATTTCTTTACATGTGTTCAAAGAACACCTACCAGAACCAACAAAAACAATGATTTTTGCGAGAAATCTGAACACGTTGGACAAAGCATTTAAGATAATCTTAGAAGCAAGGCATCAGAATTACACTATTTTAGGGTATAATCAAAAGAAAAGCCATGGTACCTAATTTAGAACAAATTTTAGCGACCGAAACTTTAGGAACCGAAATTCCGATAGTGGTTTTAGCAACCACAGGATCAACAACGGACGTAACTATAACAATGAAAGCAATAGTGAAACTTTTAATTCCCGCAATGTCAATAATAGATATAATAGGAATTATAGAAATACAAATGGCGGTAGTAATTATCGCAATGAACACAATTTTAGTAGGAATGATCAAACGCGAACCTATCAGAACTCGGGCAATACCAGACAGCCCAACCAATCAATTAACTCACAACATTCGCGCAGGAATGTAGATGAACCAATGGATATCGGTAGTGCAAATGTGAATATTCATGGGGGCGACCGAAACGCCTCCCCTATATAATAATACATAACCCAGTGAAAATTCTACGTTTCATTATAGATACTGGAGCAGAGTTCAGTATCATAAATGAAAACTTATGCAACCCAAAATGGAAGCATGATGTAGATGTCACACTTAGAGCGATGAGCAAAGAGTTTCAAGTTAAAACAATTTGGAAATTTCCAATTTTTAGGGAATTTGGTTGCAACAACTACCTTTGTGAATTTTTAGAGTATAATTTTAATAAAAACTTTGATGGGCTAATCGGTAACAATATATTGTCGGATCTTGACTGTGTCGTTGATTACGGAACTAGGCAAATAATTATTGGAAACACTTCCATTCCTATTTATCTTAATCAAGAAGAGGAAGAATACAAAAATAAATGTGACCACGAAAACATAGTCGAAATCGAATTTAGTAACGGGGATTCTCTATCTAACTTAGAGTTACCGCACTTAAACACAGTCTATAAGAACAAACTATTATCAATACTCAAAACATATAATAAGACATTTTACAAAGAAAACGAGTACCTAACTTTAATAATAAAATCAAACACAGAATAAGGACACAACACGAACTTCCAGTGTACTCAAAATTATATAGGTACCCAGAGGTACATAGACAAGAAATAAACAAGCAGGTAGAAGAAATGCTGCGACAGGGAATAATTAGGGAATCTTCCAGCCCTTACAATAGTCCTATTTGGATTGTCCCGAAAAAGATGACTGCTACATGTGTCCCAAGATGGCGCCTTGTCATCGACTACAGGAAGTTAAATAGCATCACCGTGGAAGACAGGTTCCCAATTCCAAATATAGAGGATATATTTGATAAGTTGGGAAGATGTCAATATTTTACAACCCTGGACTTGGCCCAGGGCTTCCACCAAATTGAAATGGATGAAGAAGACATCCATAAGACAGCGTTTTCAACCGCAAATGGCCATTACGAATTTTTGCACATGCCTTTCGGTTTGAAAAACGCACCGTCTACGTTCCAGAGACTGATGAATGAGGTCTTGAGGGAACATATTGGCAAAATTTACCTGGTCTACTCAGACGATATTCTAATATTCTCTACTAGTATAGAGGAACACTTAGAGTCTCTGATTAAGATTCTGAATTGCTTACAGAAGGCAAATCTGAAGATTCAGTTGACCAAATGCAGTTTTTTAAAACAGGAAACAGAATTTTTGGGACATTTGGTTACTCGCAGTGGCATAAAACCAAACCCCAAAAAGATTGAAGCTATAAACAAAATTCCACTTCCTAAGAGTCAAAAAGAGATTAAAGCATTTTTGGAAATAACAGGCTATTATAGGCGGTTTATAAAAGATTATTCAAAAGTGGCACACCCTATGGTAAAATATTTAAAAAAGGGATCGAAAATAAATCTTAAGGACGGGGATTATAAAGAAGCATTCGAAAAGTTAAAACTCCTAATAAAATCCGATCCTATTTTGGTAAACCCGGATTTTCAAAAGGAATTCACTCTAGTCACTGATGCCAGCAATTTCGCTCTAGGAGTAGCACTAATGCAAGGCCATAAAATAATTTCGTATGCAAGTCGATCACTAAATGGTCACGAAAAAAACTAAAGCACTATAGAGAAAGAACTCTTAGCTATAGTTTGGGCAACGAAATATTTTCGCCCATACCTATTTGGCAGAAGGTTTAAGGTCAAAACTGATCACAGACCTTTGGTTTGGCTGAGTAATCTTAGAGAACCAAACTCAAAATTACAACGCTGGAAGATCCAACTTAATGAATTTGATTTTCAGGTCGAATATATTAAGGGAAAAGAGAACGTGGTCGCAGACGGTCTAAGCAGGATAGTACATGACAACGCACAAAATGAGGGACCAGACGACACAAATGTAGCTTTAATAAATCCAAATGAATTGTTCAACTCTAGGGACGACAATGAAGACAGCGATATAAATACAGTACACAGTGCCGAAACAGATAGCACAGATTTCATACAAATAACGGCAAGCCCGCTTAACGTTTTTAAACAGCAATTAATTTTAAAATCTGCAGAGAGAGAAAGCTTCAGTAAGAAAATAATTTTGAAAAGGAAAATAAGAGAAACATGGAATTTGACGCAAAATAGCAATTTGTTACATATCATGCGAGAAAAACTACCACAGAAAGGTCTGTTGGTTGTACTTTGCTCAGGAAAAAATTTATATTTAAAATTTCAAGACCTATACAGGAACTACTTTGCCAGGAATAACAATTTAAAGATCATAAAAACGAGCACCTTACTGGAGGATATCACCGACGAAGGTAGAATTCTCCAAGTCATAGAAGTAGAACATCTAAGAAATAATCATAGGGGTATCAATGAAATTTTTAAGGAAATAAAGAAAAAATACTATTATCCGAATTTACAAAAAACGATCCAAAAATATATAAACAACTGCGAAATATGTAATAAAGCAAAATATGATAGGAGCCCTATCAAGCATTCTTTAAACATAACGAAAACCCCTTGTAGACACAATGAAATAGTTCACTTCGATATATGGTTCCCGCAAAGAAATGTGATGTTTTTAACGAGTATCGACAAACTTACAAAATACGCAACCGCACACCACCTGCCGGATTGAACATGGATATCAATAGTTAACGCGATAAAAGTCCGCATCCAATATTTAGGCAAACCAGAGACAATAATTACTGACAACGAATTAGATGTAGTAGCAGTAAAACAGTTTTTTATCGAAAACGAAATCGATGTACACTTTACAACAACTTATAATAAAACGTCTTTTTAACGCAGATACGAAAAATGAAAGCAGTTTTGACGAAAAAGTCCATAAAGCAATATTGGCTTATAATAATACAATTCATTTTACTACAAATAGTAAACCGATAGACTTCATTAATAACGAAATATCACGCGAAGATCTTAAAGAATTCTCAGAAAGGCTCCATAGGGGAAAAATATTAAGAATAAAAGCCATCAATAACAAACAGGAAAATAAAAACTATACAAATTTTGAAAATGAATTTATTAAGAACTATAGAGTTAGTAAAACCCAACCAAAATATAAAAAAATTTCCAATTACCAAATAGAAGATAATCATTTAGTATCTAGGGACAACAAATTTAAAAAAGTTTACAAAACGCAAGTTAAACGTAGACATATTTTACAGGATAATCACAATGAAGATCACACTCCTGTCATTGCTGATGGTGACGGCCCAGGCACTTCTGCAAGTCAACAGGATCGACGATAATAATGGCTATACAATGCTCCACGTAGGAAGGGTGGAGTTGGTCAATAAAACAAACACGGTATTACATATAATATACCCAATTCAAATTGTAGATACAATAACCCAAAATAGAAAACAACATATTACAAATCGATGTAGCTAACAAGAACATATTAAGGAAAGAAATTAATAACATTAGGGCAAAAGTCAAAACCATTATGCCTTTGCACTCTAACAGACGGAAAAGAGGACTGATCAACGGAATAGGAAATATTTATAAGTGGTTATTCGGACTAATGGATGATAGTGATAGGGAAGAAATTTTGGAACATTTAAACTATGCGGAAATTAATACACATAACGCTATTGGCAACCTAAATAAACAAATAAATATTAATACACATTTCAACGAATCAATTGAAATGATACGTAAGGCAATAGAGGATGACAGGCTCATAATAGGTAGTACTTTTGAAGAGGTTAGAAAGCGAAATAATGAAATAGCCAGACGACTACTTTATACAGATCAGATGATGAAGTTGAAGAGTTTAGAGAACAAA
Organism: Pollenia labialis; assembly: GCA_949318255.1. Taxonomy (NCBI): domain Eukaryota; kingdom Metazoa; phylum Arthropoda; class Insecta; order Diptera; family Polleniidae; genus Pollenia; species Pollenia labialis. The sequence goes on from OX439140.1 coordinate 47,456,775, forward strand.
ATAGTGCAAATTCAGGAAAATATAGCATCAGCTAAGAACAGCATAATCCACCCAGGGGTACTAACACTTGAGGAGATCGAAAGATTCAAAATTGATTACTTCAAGCTAAAACTCGTAAGAATGGGCGTTATGAATTACGAAAATGATTCATTGATTATAGCGATTAAAATTCCGGTCGTTTTTTTCGCGACAGAATTGAAATTAATTACTCCATTACCCAACGACAGGAACCTCGAGATAATCGAAAAAAATTAATTAGTAGTTACTGTAAATGGCATGACCTACACGTACGAAGAAAATCTACTGTTTAGTGATTTAAAAGAAAGTAAAAATTGTGTCGTTATAAAAAATTGTAAATTAAGATATAACAATATCACAGATATTGATGCCATTGACGATGATTTTATACTAATAAAGAATGCAAATAATGATAAATTAACTCAAAGTTGCGATAAGAGAAATATTGTAATAAATAGAAATGCAATAACTGCAAAATAAATATATTAAACAAAACTTTTGTAAATAGAAGAAATATTGTTAGCGAAAAGTTTATCTATAGTAGTAGTGATTTAACTGATGTAGTATTTAAAGAAGAAATTGATTTCGAAGAAATTAAAATTAACCAATTTGAGAATATAAAACAAATTGATGAACTAATGTTGATATTGATAATAGTATTTTTAACTATAACGTATGCAGGTTACAAGAAGTGTTGCAGAAAGAACAAGGGATTGAATGTTAATATTGAACTTAACCCTACTGCCACAAATTCAACAGAGACTGTTGAATCTGGGGGTGGAGGAGTTATATGGAAGAAATCCCCCTAATTAAAACTAACGAATGAACGTCCCTAATAAAATCTATTCTGTTTAATAAGCACATTCTTTAAAATTGTAACCTGAATGCTCCAGCCAACGAGCAGATTTAACATAACAAGAGGCGTACAACACAAGTTGTAATTCGAATAACACTTCTTTGATTTAAACGTGTGAATCTGCATCGTAGGCAAAATACATTTGAATTAAGTTGAAATTTAGTTTTACTTTTAGCTTTAAGTTAAAATTGATAAAAATAAAGAATTCGGTTGTGAATTATCAACGTAATGATCGAGTTGTTTTAATTCTAACACTTAACTATATCCGTATAACACAGCTATTGTAGTTGCACACAAAAATATAGATAACGCAACAATAGTAATGCAAAACAAGCTTGAAGTAGCTGTGAGGTGGTGTCACGATAATTTATGCATATTAAAACTCCACATACATTATATCAGGAAATAAATTTAACATTCCATTGCCATTCCATGGCAGATTTTAACTATAATGAAGACCGATGTTCTAATACAATCGCTCTCGTCAACACTTACAAATACTTAGGCGTGTACGTAGACCTCAATTTTAAATAGTTGGAGCAAAAAAGTTGCCCTATTCATAAACAAATTACTACAACATACAGCACACATTTAACTATTTTCAACAATAACTACAAAAGCACAAAAATAGACTAAAAATAGGCCATTGCTAAACCAATTCTAACGAATATATATAAAATATAAAAATAAAAAAAATATTGCTTTAAATAGCCAACAAATCAAATGAATTTTAATGTAAAAATTAAAATTGACTTGCAACTCCTGCTGACCACCAGACAGCCTTGAACATAGCTGGTTGAGATGTCGACCACTGGGATAATCAGTGCACTAATTTTTTTATTCTTATCTATTATTATTATTTGATTAATAGTTGAAAAAAGTCCTAATATCAACTGTAGGACTTTGTTGTAATTCGAATATTAAACATCAAAACTATTCACATTAAAGTTGGTTCGAACAAGTCTATGCAAAAGCTGCCGTTCGATCGTTTGGATACTCGGTTCATGCAGTTTTGTGTTTTTGAACCAAATCTGTCTTTATATCTGCAAGATATTTATCAGGGGGAAAAGAATTAGCTTCGGAAACAAATATTGGTGTTTATATTCTTCCAAAGGATATATTTTCCAATTTCAACCATATGCTAGCATCGAACACCTATGATAAACACCTGGGCCTTGCTGCTACCGTAGTTATAAGTCTAATGTCGATTTGCGAGAATCCAAGGCAACATAGCGTTCATTTCGACAACTTTTTACCGGATACCATTTGCTTTGCCTTCTAAAGGAAAAAGGTTTTTGTGCAAATGGCGCAAACTGATTGGTAGGCGCAAGCCTTAAAATTTTCATTGGTTCGATGAAGAGATAATGTAGAGATCACCTTGGCTAAAAATAATGATCATATGGATCCGATAAAAAACCTACCAGGAGCCCATGAGTCAAATTGATTGTAAAAACTCAGAGAAATACATTTTTTATTACACTGAACAATAATATGTTGTAGACGAACATAAAAACATGAAAAATTAAATTAAACACAAACTTAAAAATTATATCACAGGTTAGTTGTTGTTAGATATTGCAACACAGTAACTGGCATTAATGTTTTGTGTGTCTTCTTTTAAGTTCATTGTCCTTTTTTATTTTCTGTTGTATCCTTAACGTCTCTATTGTGAATCTTTTCTTTTCGATTCTTTCTCTATCCAATATTCATACTTTGTCAAAATCTGCCGTATGATTTTTTATGCCCATTTTATGTTCTGTTCACATTTTTTTTCAAGTCCTGTAGCTCAGTAAATCGTTATCAGACCGACGCGGTAAAAATAAAGGCTGAAAGTGAAAAGACATATCTTTGCAAAAGTTTAAATCTTGTACAATTCAGTTGATCAGTTCTAAAGAAAAACACGATTATCGCGTATATCTCGAAAACGCTTCTTGAGAATAATAAATGAATGCCATATTCGTGTTTATCAGCCCCAATTTTGCTTAGAAATATCTTATTTTTGAGGTTAATTTTTTTTTTAAATAGTGTAATTTAATAAAAATTTAATCTTAATCGCATTAGGTCCTTTTATATAATTACTATTTTTACACTTAATTTATTGTAGCTAATCAAGTGCTTAAGTTCTGCAAAATTTCAAGTACCCAGTATTTCATCCTCCCTATTTATCGCCTTTATTTTCTGCTTTTTTGCCAATCCTTTCTTGGCGTAACTGGGTTTAGCTGTTGATTTTGCTGCTGATTTATTGTTTGGCTTTGGTAAGAAATCGCAGTGAGTAGAGGCAAACAACTTTTTCAACTTGAGTCTTCCATCGAAAAGTGGTATTAAAGCATTGTTATTGAGCGGTGCCATCGATTGTTAGCGCAGCATCGAATATGCTTTTCAGTGTTTCCAATGTTTCTCTATGATCCCCTTTGCTACTAAAAACTATTTCAGCTTCTTTACAATAATTCTTGTCCAACGGAATTAAGTAGTCGCATCTAAACTGCGATCTTGATGAATTTGTCATTTTGTCCCAATGCCATCACATGCCCCTTCCATGAGCAGAATGATGGAAGCTACTTTTGTTTTTAAAATGTTGAAGAGCTTCTCTACTGTAAATTTAGATAAGAGATAATTTGGTATTCGATATTCATAATCTGCAACGGTATCATGTTTTTAATCGTGGGATATGATTGCATACTTTTTTGTTCCAGTTTTTATAACAAAGTTGCTTCGTCCTTATTGAAGTGGAATGACTTTATGGCATCCTGAAGTACATATAAACGAAATGACAAATTCACCAGACTTCAAATGTATCTTCAAATTCTTGAAGATTGACCACTGCTCTTTGACTGAAAAGACAAGGGTTCTCAAATTTAGAAATCATCTACACATTTCTTCCAGAAAATCATGCACATTTGAAATGATTGTTTTTAATGTGCATCTATCAGTCTGAAACCAAGATTACAATTTTACCTCCTAAAAACATTCTCGCTCAAAAGAGTTAATCAAATTCTCTTTGATGAGTGTGATTTCCGGGCAATTAACAAATCTTCTGACACATCATCTGATAAGTGCTCAAAGTTGATTTTCTTCTTCATCAGTTTAACATGCTCATGATAAATGCAAACGCATACTGTGTGAGTTCCGCCGCTTCCTGCCAAAAGTCAGTCATTTGGCCTAATTTGGGTACATTTTGTGAAGCCAATTTTGACAGCCTCGTGCTCTGATTAAAATTCTCTTTTGCTTTTCAACTTTCTTGCCATCGATTCGTACAGACATCCATTCTTTCATCCCTGGCATCAGGCGACTCATATCATCTCGCTGATAAAACTGGGTTACAGTTTCGCACTCTAAAGTTGTTCCCTTCTTGCTAAAAATTGAAAACGAGGGCTTTGTTAGAAATAATTTTTTTTTCATATCCCACTCGCACCCCACTAAACGACTAAACCCAGTAAAAACTTCGCCAACAAAATAATGTGTTAAGTAATCAAAAAACTTAAAAGAACTACTTACAATTCTATTGAAAGAACCAATGAATTTTACAAGCGATGTCCCCAAAATGAACGCATTAAAAAGGAAGTCATTATTTTTTTACCTAAACACATCCAGAAATAAGTAGTGATAAAAGTTGTTATAGAAGCAGTTATATAAGAAAGCTACTAAATAATGTGAGAGAGAAGCTATTAATTTTGAAAAAGTAAGCGAAGTTTTTACTGGGAAACTACCTAAAAGGAAAAGACCTTAGCCTTATTTTGAGCAAAAAAAGTTTTTAATTAAAAAAAAATTGTTTATTAAAAAACTTTTTTTCGAAATATTGAAGAAATAGCTATCTAATTTTTTAGGGACAAATTTTGCTAACACCAATAGGTAATAAGTTACATGGCTGAGAAAGAACGCCTGTTTGGTAAAAATGCCAAATTTAGATCTCCTCTTACTCAGAATCTTTTTGACCGATCTTGTTGAAAATGTATGTCTTATTATGATGATTTCAAAAGTCAGGGGTCTAATCACCGCATTCGATACTATCGTATCGAATAAACTATCGAATGTTTTTGCATACGATAGACACTGACGTATCGAATGAAAACTTGAGAAATGTAATGTCGAGTTACTCGATATCGAATGCTATTATTTCAAATTCAATAAATTTTATTCGGTATCGAGAGTCATGATACCAAAATAAATAATTTCGATCAATTTTTCTCGATATCGTATGCGGTGATTAGACCCCAGGTCACTTGACATGAATCCCCCATATATATACATATTGTTGTTATCTCACGTAGATAATTCTCTGACAACGCCGCCTATGTTGATTGTACGCTTCACGTACTTTCTTACTTTTTATACACTTCACCACAGGTGGTGAATAGGGTATATATAAGTTTGTCATTCCGTTTGTAATTTCTATAATATTGATTTTAGACCCTATAAAAAATATATATTTTGGGTCCTTATGAGGAGTGAAGTTGATTTAACTATGTCCATCTGTTCGTTGAAATGAATTTTCCGAAGACCCCATATATGATGGGGGCCAGGTTATTATACATTTATGTCACATATGGTCCGGAATTGTTTGCTATTGAAATTCGGCCAGATCGGTCCACAAATGGCTGAGAAATGAGTAAAAAACCAGGACTACCTTACCATACACACCAAAACGACATAAACATACCATACAAACCAATTCAATTGTGGTTTCTACGGTCATACAGTGGTTATGGAAATACAGTGTTGGTAATGTGGTTTTTTTGTTGTTTTTTTTACACCCTTCACTACAAGTGGTGGATCTTATTTGTTATGTGTTTAATTTTACGCATACACATACACATTAATGCATGTACTCGATATGCCGCTCAAATAAAGAAACAAACTCATAGACTCAATATATTTTAATTTAACGCTTCTTCAGTAAAAGCATTTGTAGCCGAATTGTTAAACTCTCCCCTGAGACTGATGATATTGCCAGTTCGAATCCCAAAAAGAATTTTTTTTTATTTTTATTTAATTTTTTATGTTCTAAAAAACGATTTTAAGATTATAAAACGAGTTTCAAACATCAAATTTGGCAAAAGAGGAAACGGGCTTAGGTACACATATAAATTTTTTGTTTGTTTTATATTCTTCGGCATGGCGAACTGAAAAGTTGGTGTGGCTCAATTAATATTTATTTATATCTAAAGAACGTTATTTATGTATATAACTTTTTGTTCTTATCTCATCATAGTGAAGGGTATATAAGATTTTGCATAGCCGAATATACCACTCATACTTGTTGATTTTAACCTTGTTATAAATATGTACTTCATATTCCTTGGCTTGGTTAATATTCCTTTATTGAATAGTATAATAAATATATTAAGTTAAAATAGAGTCGTGCATTTTTAAAACGTGCTAGTGCAATTACACGTTACAACAGTTTTGACGACGAGGATAACAACAAAGCTAAATTAATATTACGCATTATAACGGAAATTTTGTTCGAAAAAAACAGGTAATAATAAAACAAAATTAATGCCGACCAATTCAAAGCGTTCATGAAATTGCAACAGCAACTAATGGAGCTGTTATCAAAGATGACAGTTGGCGGTTCTACTTCAACTTCAGTGCAAAAGGGTAGCGATAACGCCATTTTCACTATGCAAGTGTCCAACTCTGACAGTTTCGATGAGTACAAAGAATCGTACAGTAATTATATACAGCGGTTTACAAACTACATTAATATGAAGGGAATATAAACCAATAGAGAGTATTGTACAAAGCTCCTAAACTTAATTGGCGCTAAGCATTTCAATAACGTTGCAGCACTTGCCGCGCCAAAATTGGCAACAGAGCTAAAATTCGACGAATTGTTAAAACTACTAGAAAATTATTAATGACAGTGAATTTGTGTCCGATTGTGAGTGAAAATCTTTCTAAAAAACAAACTAAAGTTAATATCGAACAACTGGAAATTGCTGGGTTGTGTTTAAGTTGTGGCAAAAGTGATACTTTTGCTCGAGAGTTTCGTTCCACTACACCAGTAAAAAGCAGCTAATGCACCAAACACAGGCATGTAGCAAAATTATTAGACTTGTGCCAAATCGTTCATTTCAGTGACCGGTCATTTTCGTTCAATCATTCAAAGTGAACCCGTTCGTTCAGTTCGTTCATTCCGTTCAATCGTTCGTTTTATGTACAAGTAGACAAAAACAACAGGCCAAATTATTTTTGTACGGCAAAACATTCATTCACAACTGATTGAATACGGTAATGTGATAAAAGAAACAAGTATAGCATACTTGTGTGATGTTACACTCAAAATACTATGTAGGTAAATTCAAAAGAATATTAAGTTGAATAATTGAAAATTTGATTAGAAAACGGGTCATTTCATTTAAAATAAAGAAATTTTACAGCTATTTTTTTAATGTTAATTTTAAAACGGAGAAACGCTTTAAAAATAAATAAATTTTTCCGTTATTTTAAACTTAAATATAGTAACTACAAAAAATACATTCAAATGTATTTTCAGATAATTTTAACTCGATTTGAATTATGTACATACAAAGACAGACCTACCAAATTGGCGAAACATTTTTGTTGTTTTATTCACTATGTGCACATATATGTAGGTATGTAAATAATAAAATAATTTAAAATAAAGCCAGAATTAGTCTTTACTTTCTGTTTTTGTTCTGTTCCGTGCCGTTCTGTTTCGATATTGTAAAAGTTACTTTTTCTGTAGCAACTTATCAGCCATTTATGAGAAATTTATTAATTTTGCATTGTCCATTGTTTTATTTAAATAACATTAATGCACATAGATTTGAAAAAATTAAATTTTATGAATTCTTTTAATCAAAAAATAGTTTATTTTAATATAAATATGTATTTTTTGTTATTTATTTTGCTGTCACTTACAATTACTTAACTAGTTTTTGATTTTAGCAAACTGAACCGCAACAGAACAGAAATACTAATCAATTTCATAGGGTTTTTTATAACAAAAACAAATCAGCTGATTCGTAACAGAACAGAACGTAAAGACTAACTGAGATTTAACTTTGCAGTTAAGTGCCCATTTCAGTTTTATTTTAAGCATAACAAATAACTGAACATATTTATTTTTGGAACAACATGTAAGTTTATGAATTAGTTTATGTGCTGTTTTCACAACACAAGTGATTGAATGTGTAGTAAAATTTATATGAAAAGCACTAAGTTTTTTGAGAGTTTTTCATATAAATTACTCTACACGTTCAATCACTTGTGTTGTGAAAACAGCACATTAATTATAAAATAACAAAATTTTCACTAAGTTTTAACTTTACGGAAAATGATTTTAGTAAATTACGTTCAGTTACTGCAAAAATTTTTGAGTGTACTCAAGAATGGATAGCAAACGCATATCAAATTCGCATTTGTTTTTTCGTTTACCAAACAACGGATGGAAAAGAAACAAACTATTATAGTGCTTATGTTATACCAGTATACTATACTTGTTTCTTTTAACACATTGCCAGTGGCAATTTGCCACACTGCATAAAAAATTTAATAGTACAATCTGGGCTGCCATATCTACTGATTTCTCGCGAAACGTGGCGGTTTTAATACTTGTTTGGTGTTCTCATATTCTAAATGCTAATGTAACTTTATTTAAAGAGAAAGAATTACTTAAAAACTTTTACTGCCTGTTTTTAGAACTTATAATGTCATAAATCAATTTATATGATTCAAAAGCATGTTGCCTGTTAATACACAATTTTTTTAAATATGAAAGCGAGATTTAAGAACTTGTATTTACTTTGTTTGAGAAATTTAGTAGTTAAAATCAATCACATCAACGGTCAATTTCACCAAGTTCAGTTATAATTAACTATCACCTATAACTGTCAAAAACATATTGGTTACTGGAAGTTAAAGTAAAAGTTAGTTATAACTGAACTTGGTGAAATTGGCTGCAAGTTATTTAAATCTCGCAACAAGCTTTAAATCATATAAATTGTGTAACGACGTTATAAGGTGATAGTAAAAGTTTTGAAGTAAAATTTTCTTTTTTTCTTTTTAGAGCATTTTAATAAAAGTTTTTTTTTATATATTATTTAACTTTTAATTTAATTTGGTACCCATATTGAAGGAGAGCATAAAAACTTAGTCCGTCATATTTGATTTAGAGATTTAGGCACTTAATTTTTTGACTTATTCTCAGCAAGTCCTCCCATTTGATACCTACTCATATTGTAGAAATGCATTAAAAATAATAAGTCTGCCATCTTGGGTGTTTACCAGGTTGGATTTAGTTTTTAAAATTCATAAGTAGTTTCTTAAAAACTATTTTTTTTATTTTAATAGTCTTAAGCGGCCCATACACTTGCAATATTATTGTTTAAGATATTCGCCATATTATTTCCATTTTGTCCTATTTTATGCAATAAGTTGCACAATGGTTTCATTCAATTAATACAATTATACAAGCATTATACAATGTTGCCAACACACTTCACTATCTTTTCGTTGTGCAATAAAAATCAAGTCTTTTGATTGTTGCCAATATTTTGAATCTTCGAATATTACATATACATTGGAAATATAAAATTTTACAGCATGTAAAATTTAACAATTTTATTGCAAGTGTATGAGTCGCTTTATTCAAAAACGAATGCTTAAGTAATGTATACATTAAAATGTGTTTTCCATACTAATTTCGTGCTCTAAAACTTGACTTAGCTTTAATAAATAAAGCTGTCGAATATTGAAGTTGGTTATTTATTTAAAAATCTTATATTAAAACTAAATGGGATATATATGTATAAAATTTTCTGCTCAAATAAAAAAGTGCATTTGGCGGGTTTTATATTAAGAACAACTGGCAACGCTCATAAACATTGTAGAATAATTGTCAATAGCAGCCAGGGTTGTCGGATTTGTTTTTATCTTTCTTCCTAAATTGATTGTTCAAGATCGCCAAAGCCATTTTTTGCGTTTTTAACAATATAAAATATGTATTTCAAACATTCATAAAAATATTTTGTATAAATCCTAAAAAATAAATGTCTTCCTAATTGCTAAAATTTGCTAAAAATGGGAAAAAGTCGCCATGATATATATTTTGTTTAATTAAAATAAAATGATTGGTTAACACAAAAAAGGTACAATAGTCTAATTAAAGCAGCAAAACAATTTTTATGTTAGTGTTAAAGAATTATTGGATATATATCTAAAAAGATATACACGTCACCGACAAGGTAATTCTTACGGTTTGTTTTTTTGGAAAATAATGTATACGATTCAGTTTATTCAACATATCGACCTCTTTGCGCGAAATTATCGTATATGCCATTTTTTTGAAATTTAGTTTTTGATGCAATCTTGTTCTACATTCAAAGAGACGTCACCTGGCAAAATATTGTAGGCGAATTCCACTTCGTCTTATTTTATCTTATCTTATCTAAGCACATGTATATATTCATTTTGATATTGCAAGTGAAAGCAGAGAAAAGTAGAAAAATGGCTGTCCTGTAAAATTTGGTATTTGTAACATACGATAATTTCGCGCAAAGGGGTCGATATTGCGTGAAGCTACAAAAGTGCTATTTACATTTATATAATTTATAACTCGTATTAACGTTTCAAGAAGTTTATATTGCTCTCTATTTTGAAGGCGAGTTTTATTGGAGTTAATTATTAAAAAGAACTCTTTCAATAAAGAGTTACATAAAAAGTTATTTAAAATGGTACGTACCGGACGTATCCATATAGCTATATGCTTTTTTCAAAAACTGATTTAAATTGGATGGAATACCATCATTGAAATAGCCTTTCCAAATAACAAATGGTAAATTTGCCTACGAGTCTCAAAACATATTCATGGCTTATACTATGTTCACACTTGGGTTCTTATGCTCGTTTTAGCAACATATAGAATTCTCTGAACATGAACGCGTACAACCGGCCACGATTTCTGCTTAATGTTATATATTTTTTTCCTTTAGTAATTCATAAATTTTCACAATTTCATCATAATTATGTTTAAAATAATCTTCTGATAACTTTAAAAAGTATTTTTATCCATTATTAATACTTAAAAGAAATATAAAATTGTTTGTTGGGTTTCTTTTTCACCCATCTGTCATCTTAATCATCTCAAATGTAACAACATTTTGCTTAAACGCGTTTACAAACCCAAGTGTGAATATAGCATTATCAAATAGCCAACAAAATCGCCATAAATTTTAAAAGCTGCCAAAAAAATCGCTATGTAGCCAAATTGAAAATTAGGTCCCAAGAAACTTGACAACCCTGATCGTGCTATGAAAATGTGTAAAGCAATGTAGCAATGAGTAAATGAAAAAAGTATATTATACTGGCATCACATGTACACCATATTAGTATTGTTGTTTCTTTTCAACCAGTTGTCCGGTAACCAAGTGACCGACTGACTAAAAAGACCCAAGTTAACCATGCAAGTGAACGATTGAACGGAATTGAACGATTACACTGAACGGCCGTTCATCGTTCAACTGACTGATCCGTTCAATTGAACAAGTTCGTTCATGAACGACACAACTCTAAAAATTATACATTGGTTCCCTTTTGGCAAACAGTCCTAAGGCCGGACCTAAAAATAAACCCTGTGCACGGTAAAGTTCGACTAATCTAGTCCATTGTGAAAATTCTGGCTACGGAATTTACAAAGTTGTCGACGTATAGAGCAGTGAGTACACAAAATCAAATTCTGAACGCTATTACGCAAACATATCAGTAGAGGCCAAAATTTTAAAATTTGAAGTCGATTCTGGTTCCGGATACTCCTTTTTACCAAGAAGTCGGTTTTAAGAACTTAAATTTACTAACAAAATATTTTGTTTTTCGCTCGTATACTTACAATACTATCTCTCCGGACGGCAAGGCCCGAGTTCATGTTGCATTCAACAATGTATCTATCGTTGATGTTATTTTTATTTTTCCAGATGGGTGTGCGGCCCTCATAGGTCGAACGTGGATATGGCGTCTAGGCATTAACCTCAACGAATTAGGTCAAATTAATTCACATTCGACTGTTGCAAATGTTATCACTTTTGCCAACCACAAAGAAGATTTAAAAGCTGAAGTTGCGGCTGTTTTTGAGCAGAAAATTTTTCATTTTCCTAACTATAAAGTTTCCTTGCAAAAAAAATCCCTTACGCTTTAACAGAAAGAGTAAATAGTAAGCGGGAAGATTTATAAAAACGTGGTATTATAACTAAGATGGATAGCTAATAGTGACTGGGTCTCACTATTGGTGGTCATACAGAAGGCGGAAGGAGGCGTAAGGTAGATGTTAACCAAAGATGGTGAACAAACAAAACAAACAAACAATTTCAAAAACAAACAAAAAAATGGGCACTACCCAATACGTAAAGTGGATCTCATGTATTCCAGGTATTTTTGTAGGCTTGACCAGCACAAGGCCTATTCAAATGTCAAATGTTGATGAATTTTCAACTGAATTAAACCTTTCTAAATACACCTTCTTTCAAAAACCAATTGAATTTTGGGTCATAATGTTTAACATAATAAAGTGCGAAAATCGTTTTCTAAGGTAAAGTCTATTGTTGAGATGTCACAACCAAAGAGTGTGGAAGATGTGCGCCGGTTCTTAGGTATGGTTACATATTATGTCAGCTTCTTACCTAATGCGTCTACAATTACTACACCTTTACGTCAGCTACTCACCCCTATCGTGAATAACAAGTTGAATTTGTGTTACTCCAAATTACCACAAATAACATCTTCAAGGCTTCAAAGGTACACTGCGTTCCTTATAATTAAGTAATAATAACGAAAAAAAAGTGAAGAAAATATTAATGCTGACTGTCTATCCAGAGCACCTATAAATAAGTAAAGTCATTTTGTCATTCAACCCTAAATCAAATAAACTCATCTCAGTTAAATTATTATTAAATTCGAGATGCCACAAAAAAGACGAAAAGCTGTCGAAAATCGTTACTGAATTGCACACTTCAAACGTATGTGATACTGAATTTACAATTGATTCAGATATCTTATTTAAGGGCAATAGGGTAATTTTACACATACACATAATAAAGACGGCGCGGGCCTTATTAAGGGTATCAAATTCCTGTGGTCATCAATGCCAAGTATAAATGGTATAAAGGATTGAATTTACTATGATTTTTTATGTGTGAATTTGTGTGTTTTTGCTAAGTTGTTTTGAATGCTATGTTTAGCCACAGCACGTTTTACTTCTTCTGAGCACTGTTTAAGGTGCCCGGCTAGAAGGTTGAGAACAAGTTTGAATTTCAAATGTATTCTGAATCTTTATTGAAAAATGTTTCTTATTTATACTATTTACAATTCTTAATTCTATGTTCTATCCTATCTTCTCTAACCTACGGTGAGGTTTATTGAGTCAAAACACTAGATTTTGATTGGTCAGTGTTTTAACCCAATTTTCACTCAATTTCTTATTTTTAATTATTTCCTATCTTTCATTCAATCTTTTTACTCATAACCTATTTTCAAGTGCATTGGCTTAATTTCTGTCTGCTTGCATTTACACATTGTGTTTTGAAATATTATCCCTTAAGATATTTCGAATGCATTATTTTTAGTCAAATCGCTTGCATTGATATAATTTCAAGTGCAATGCCTTTTGCTTGTACACATAAAGATTGTCTTATGTGTGGTCTCACTAAAGTGTGCCAAGTGGTTTCAATTAACTAAAGAAATTTGTATTGTTTTTGTATTGTTGTTGCTGGGTAGTTGTGTTTTAATAGACACTCTACACATTATTTTTAGGTAGTTGTGATGTGTTTTGACAAACACACTACAATGGGCCAAAGTTTCCGTCTGCTCCTCTTCATTTACGTCTACATTTACAATTCAAATACTACATATTCTCGAGAAACGGACACCATTGTGTAATAGTGACCGACAACGCAACCATCTTTAAAAGTGTGCAATTTCAAAAGTTTTGTCGGGACTCCGTTATTTTCCAAAAATATATTGCACCTGTAGTGCGATTCACTATACTTTTTAAACCACAATTGTTTCGTTTAAAAAGGTTAACCACAAAATTAACCATTTTGCTATTTACTAACACTTTTAACGACATCTACTGGTGTTAAAAGCCAGCTGTTTCAGTCAGCTGTTATTTTTAACAAAACAAATTGTGGTTTATTAACACCGTCGTTAAATCCTCTTAGAAAAGTGTTTATTTATCGTTGGACCTACATATGGGCATTTCCATTTTGACGTGTCGTGATATTTGTAGCACAAAATGGAAAAAAATTTAATGACGAAGTCAAATTTGTAAAAAGGGTTTCTATATATACAAAGTAATGAAGTAGCTCTACATTCAGAAAAAAAATTACAGTAATCGACGCTAAGGATTTGCAGATATAAGCAAAAATCTACCCTGGCTTGACGTTAAAAAAAAACGGAAGTGGGTTTTGATTGTATTACAAAACTGAAAAATACTGCGAATTGAGCAAGAAGTTTTGTACAAAACCCTTTTTAGTAAACTTAGAACTTATATAGATTTTGTAACGCCAGATTGCAAATAAGGTTGTATTTTCGGACCATGTTGTTCAATCGTTATCCCTTTTGTTACTTAATGTAGAGCTTGTTGCGCTTTACACCAAAATATAAAAAAGTAAACGATACATAAAAAATTTTTTGAGAAACAATTTAAAATACTTACGTGACAAAAAGTAGACTTTTCGCTGGAAGTGCCCATATACATATAGTCGATAAATGATATGGCTTTCAGGTATTTAGCCTAGAATTTATCCACTTCTAATCACCGCGCAATTTTCTGTGAAGCTTCTTATTTATTTATCCTAAAGCAAACCATTTGACTCAAATAAAATTAAAAAATTTTATTTAATAAAATGAAATAATTAATAACATAATAAAAACTAGGAATGTTTTACGCACTTTGCACAATATCATTTAAAATCTTTAAATTAAAAGGTTTTTGTTTTGTTTTTTTTTTTATTCTTCTTTGTAATTTTATCCTATTTTGATGTTTCGCTTGGCAGAGTTGCCACGATATATCAATTTGAAAAGAAAGAGACATAAATCTGTTTACCGTGGATATAAATAAGTTAGTGAATCACATAGTGGTTAGTGCAAACATCAAAATGTGTGGTTAAAGTTAACACCTTTTAAAGTGTTAAAAGTTAGTGAACTGCACTACTGGGCATCCCGCAACAAATGGCTTGGCCGAAAGAAACGTCCTGACCTTAAAGAAACGAATGAATGCCATGGTGGATGTTACCGATGTCAAAGAAAGCGCAAGACATATTTGTCCGTTATAAAGCAACACCTGTACAAAATGGGAAGTCGCCATCTGAACAGTATTTAGGACGACAGTTAAGAATTCGTCTGGATGCATTGAAGCCTGCTAAATTGGTTAAAGCTTCTGAACCGGAAGTGGCAGTCCGACAGCTAGAAGAAGGATATCTTGTACAAGCCACATATTGCACTTTAAACAAACCTACGTTGAAACTTGGCACTATAGTTAAGGAGCACGACCTAGCTTCTTCATTATATTGTTCGATTTGACAAAGGATTCTCCTTTAAACGCCACATCAACCAAATTCGTTTTACAAAAATACAAATGTCTGACTGAACACCAAATTTACAGCCTGATTCAGAGTCAGGAAACTGTACGAGTGATCAGCAAATTATTCAACTACCAGTTTGAATCCATTGTCAGCTCAACCACATGCCGCAGACAAGAATTCTGAAAAACAAGAACGAGCCAGAAGCCACATCGTCATGAAGATTATATAAAACACTGATTCCGTATATGTGTTCTTCTTAAGTGGGGGAGTATTGTTGTGAACCCAGGTATATAATACTCTGGCAACACCGCCTACGTTGTCTATGTTGATTGTACGCTTCACGTACTTCTTACTTTTTGATTCCTTCGCTTGATTAATTCCCTTTATTAAATAGTAAAATAAATATATTAAATGGCTTAAATCTAGTTTACCGACGCAGCTCCAAATAAAAAAGTACCTAGGGTAATAGAAAATTGAAAAATAAGGAGAAAGAATTGAATAAAAAAATTGCCGCAAACGCTTAGATTTCAAATTATGGACGTTTTTAGTTTTCATAGAAATATGTTATTTGGCTTAAGTGCTGTTTACGGGGCTACGAAAAAAAATATATTTCGTGCTCTAAAACTTGACTTAGCTTTAATAAATAAAGCTGTCGAATATTGAAGTTGGTTATTTATTTAAAAATCTTATATTAAAACTAAATGGGATATATATGTATAAAATTTTCTGCTCAAATAAAAAAGTGCATTTGGCGGGTTTTATATTAAGAACAACTGGCAACGCTCATAAACATTGTAGAATAATTGTCAATAGCAGCCAGGGTTGTCGGATTTGTTTTTATCTTTCTTCCTAAATTGATTGTTCAAGATCGCCAAAGCCATTTTTTGCGTTTTTAACAATACAAAATATGTATTTCAAACATTCATAAAAATATTTTGTATAAATCCTAAAAAATAAATGTCTTCCTAATTGCTAAAATTTGCTAAAAATGGGAAAAAGTCGCCATGATATATATTTTGTTTAATTAAAATAAAATGATTGGTTAACACAAAAAAGGTACAATAGTCTAATTAAAGCAGCAAAACAATTTTTATGTTAGTGTTAAAGAATTATTGGATATATATCTAAAAAGATATACACGTCACCGACAAGGTAATTCTTACGGTTTGTTTTTTTGGAAAATAATGTATACGATTCAGTTTATTCAACATATCGACCTCTTTGCGCGAAATTATCGTATATGCCAATTTTTTTGAAATTTAGTTTTTGATGCAATCTTGTTCTACATTCAAAGAGACGTCACCTGGCAAAATATTGTAGGCGAATTCCACTTCGTCTTATTTTATCTTATCTTATCTAAGCACATGTATATATTCATTTTGATATTGCAAGTGAAAGCAGAGAAAAGTAGAAAAATGGCTGTCCTGTAAAATTTGGTATTTGTAACATACGATAATTTCGCGCAAAGGGGTCGATATTGCGTGAAGCTACAAAAGTGCTATTTACATTTATATAATTTATAACTCGTATTAACGTTTCAAGAAGTTTATATTGCTCTCTATTTTGAAGGCGAGTTTTATTGGAGTTAATTATTAAAAAGAACTCTTTCAATAAAGAGTTACATAAAAAGTTATTTAAAATGGTACGTACCGGACGTATCCATATAGCTATATGCTTTTTTCAAAAACTGATTTAAATTGGATGGAATACCATCATTGAAATAGCCTTTCCAAATAACAAATGGTAAATTTGCCTACGAGTCTCAAAACATATTCATGGCTTATACTATGTTCACACTTGGGTTCTTATGCTCGTTTTAGCAACATATAGAATTCTCTGAACATGAACGCGTACAACCGGCCACGATTTCTGCTTAATGTTATATATTTTTTTCCTTTAGTAATTCATAAATTTTCACAATTTCATCATAATTATGTTTAAAATAATCTTCTGATAACTTTAAAAAGTATTTTTATCCATTATTAATACTTAAAAGAAATATAAAATTGTTTGTTGGGTTTCTTTTTCACCCATCTGTCATCTTAATCATCTCAAATGTAACAACATTTTGCTTAAACGCGTTTACAAACCCAAGTGTGAATATAGCATTATCAAATAGCCAACAAAATCGCCATAAATTTTAAAAGCTGCCAAAAAAATCGCTATGTAGCCAAATTGAAAATTAGGTCCCAAGAAACTTGACAACCCTGATCGTGCTATGAAAATGTGTAAAGCAATGTAGCAATGAGTAAATGAAAAAAGTATATTATACTGGCATCACATGTACACCATATTAGTATTGTTGTTTCTTTTCAACCAGTTGTCCGGTAACCAAGTGACCGACTGACTAAAAAGACCCAAGTTAACCATGCAAGTGAACGATTGAACGGAATTGAACGATTACACTGAACGGCCGTTCATCGTTCAACTGACTGATCCGTTCAATTGAACGAGTTCGTTCATGAACGACACAACTCTAAAAATTATACATTGGTTCCCTTTTGGCAAACAGTCCTAAGGCCGGACCTAAAAATAAACCCTGTGCACGGTAAAGTTCGACAAATCTAGTCCATTGTGAAAATTCTGGCTACGGAATTTACAAAGTTGTCGACGTATAGAGCAGTGAGTACACAAAATCAAATTCTGAACGCTATTACGCAAACATATCAGTAGAGGCCAAAATTTTAAAATTTGAAGTCGATTCTGGTTCCGGATACTCCTTTTTACCAAGAAGTCGGTTTTAAGAACTTAAATTTACTAACAAAATATTTTGTTTTTCGCTCGTATACTTACAATACTATCTCTCCGGACGGCAAGGCCCGAGTTCATGTTGCATTCAACAATGTATCTATCGTTGATGTTATTTTTATTTTTCCAGATGGGTGTGCGGCCCTCATAGGTCGAACGTGGATATGGCGTCTAGGCATTAACCTCAACGAATTAGGTCAAATTAATTCACATTCGACTGTTGCAAATGTTATCACTTTTGCCAACCACAAAGAAGATTTAAAAGCTGAAGTTGCGGCTGTTTTTGAGCAGAAAATTTTTCATTTTCCTAACTATAAAGTTTCCTTGCAAAAAAAATGCCTTACGCTTTAACAGAAAGAGTAAATAGTAAGCGGGAAGATTTATAAAAACGTGGTATTATAACTAAGATGGATAGCTAATAGTGACTGGGTCTCACTATTGGTGGTCATACAGAAGGCGGAAGGAGGCGTAAGGTAGATGTTAACCAAAGATGGTGAACAAACAAAACAAACAAACAATTTCAAAAACAAACAAAAAAATGGGCACTACCCAATACGTAAAGTGGATCTCATGTATTCCAGGTATTTTTGTAGGCTTGACCAGCACAAGGCCTATTCAAATGTCAAATGTTGATGAATTTTCAACTGAATTAAACCTTTCTAAATACACCTTCTTTCAAAAACCAATTGAATTTTGGGTCATAATGTTTAACATAATAAAGTGCGAAAATCGTTTTCTAAGGTAAAGTCTATTGTTGAGATGTCACAACCAAAGAGTGTGGAAGATGTGCGCCGGTTCTTAGGTATGGTTACATATTATGTCAGCTTCTTACCTAATGCGTCTACAATTACTACACCTTTACGTCAGCTACTCACCCCTATCGTGAATAACAAGTTGAATTTTTGTTACTCCAAATTACCACAAATAACATCTTCAAGGCTTCAAAGGTACACTGCGTTCCTTATAATTAAGTAATAATAACGAAAAAAAAGTGAAGAAAATATTAATGCTGACTGTCTATCCAGAGCACCTATAAATAAGTATAGTCATTTTGTCATTCAACCCTAAATCAAATAAACTCATCTCAGTTAAATTATTATTAAATTCGAGATGCCACAAAAAAAGACGAAAAGCTGTCGAAAATCGTTACTGAATTGCACACTTCAAACGTATGTGATACTGAATTTACAATTGATTCAGATATCTTATTTAAGGGCAATAGGGTAATTTTACACATACACATAATAAAGACGGCGCGGGCCTTATTAAGGGTATCAAATTCCTGTGGTCATCAATGCCAAGTATAAATGGTATAAAGGATTGAATTTACTATGATTTTTTATGTGTGAATTTGTGTGTTTTTGCTAAGTTGTTTTGAATGCTATGTTTAGCCACAGCACGTTTTACTTCTTCTGAGCACTGTTTAAGGTGCCCGGCTAGAAGGTTGAGAACAAGTTTGAATTTCAAATGTATTCTGAATCTTTATTGAAAAACGTTTCTTATTTATACTATTTACAATTCTTAATTCTATGTTCTATCCTATCTTCTCTAACCTACGGTGAGGTTTATTGAGTCAAAACACTAGATTTTGATTGGTCAGTGTTTTAACCCAATTTTCACTCAATTTCTTATTTTTAATTATTTCCTATCTTTCATTCAATCTTTTTACTCATAACCTATTTTCAAGTGCATTGGCTTCATTTCTGTCTGCTTGCATTTACACATTGTGTTTTGAAATATTATCCCTTAAGATATTTCGAATGCATTATTTTTAGTCAAATCGCTTGCATTGATATAATTTCAAGTGCAATGCCTTTTGCTTGTACACATAAACATTGTCTTATGTGTGGTCTCACTAAAGTGTGCCAAGTGGTTTCAATTAACTAAAGAAATTTGTATTGTTTTTGTATTGTTGTTGCTGGGTAGTTGTGTTTTAATAGACACTCTACACATTATTTTTAGGTAGTTGTGATGTGTTTTGACAAACACACTACAATGGGCCAAAGTTTCCGTCTGCTCCTCTTCATTTACGTCTACATTTACAATTCAAATACTACATATTCTCGAGAAACGGACACCATTGTGTAATAGTGACCGACAACGCAACCATCTTTAAAAGTGTGCAATTTCAAAAGTTTTGTCGGGACTCCGTTATTTTCCAAAAATATATTGCACCTGTAGTGCGATTCACTATACTTTTTAAACCACAATTGTTTCGTTTAAAAAGGTTAACCACAAAATTAACCATTTTGCTATTTACTAACACTTTTAACGACATCTACTGGTGTTAAAAGCCAGCTGTTTCAGTCAGCTGTTATTTTTAACAAAACAAATTGTGGTTTATTAACACCGTCGTTAAATCCTCTTAGAAAAGTGTTTATTTATCGTTGGACCTACATATGGGCATTTCCATTTTGACGTGTCGTGATATTTGTAGCACAAAATGGAAAAAAATTTAATGACGAAGTCAAATTTGTAAAAAGGGTTTCTATATATACAAAGTAATGAAGTAGCTCTACATTCAGAAAAAAAATTACAGTGATCGACGCTAAGGATTTGCAGATATAAGCAAAAATCTACCCTGGCTTGACGTTAAAAAAAACGGAAGTGGGTTTTGATTGTATTACAAAACTGAAAAATACTGCGAATTGAGCAAGAAGTTTTGTACAAAACCTTTTTTAGTAAACTTAGAACTTATATAGATTTTTTTTCAAGCTATCAAATTTAAAAATCTTTGCTCGTTTTAAGGTAAATATGGGAATTTTCAACTGAAAGTCTACTTTTTTTAATGTAACGCCAGATTGCAAATAAGGTTGTATTTTCGGACCATGTTGTTCAATCGTTATCCCTTTTGTTACTTAATGTAGAGCTTGTTGCGCTTTACACCAAAATATAAAAAAGTAAACGATACATAAAAAATTTTTTGAGAAACAATTTAAAATACTTCTGGCGTTACGTGACAAAAAGTAGACTTTTCGCTGGAAGTGCCCATATACATATAGTCGATAAATGATATGGCTTTCAGGTATTTAGCCTAGAATTTATCCACTTCTAATCACCGCGCAATTTTCTGTGAAGCTTCTTATTTATTTATCCTAAAGCAAACCATTTGACTCAAATAAAATTAAAAAATTTTATTTAATAAAATGAAATAATTAATAACATAATAAAAACTAGGAATGTTTTACGCACTTTGCACAATATCATTTAAAATCTTTAAATTAAAAGGTTTTTGTTTTGTTTTTTTTTTTATTCTTCTTTGTAATTTTATCCTATTTTGATGTTTCGCTTGGCAGAGTTGCCACGATATATCAATTTGAAAAGAAAGAGACATAAATCTGTTTACCGTGGATATAAATAAGTTAGTGAATCACATAGTGGTTAGTGCAAACATCAAAATGTGTGGTTAAAGTTAACACCTTTTAAAGTGTTAAAAGTTAGTGAACTGCACTACTGGGCATCCCGCAACAAATGGCTTGGCCGAAAGAAACGTCCTGACCTTAAAGAAACGAATGAATGCCATGGTGGATGTTACCGATGTCAAAGAAAGCGCAAGACATATTTGTCCGTTATAAAGCAACACCTGTACAAAATGGGAAGTCGCCATCTGAACAGTATTTAGGACGACAGTTAAGAATTCGTCTGGATGCATTGAAGCCTGCTAAATTGGTTAAAGCTTCTGAACCGGAAGTGGCAGTCCGACAGCTAGAAGAAGGATATCTTGTACAAGCCACATATTGCACTTTAAACAAACCTACGTTGAAACTTGGCACTATAGTTAAGAAGCACGACCTAGCTTCTTCATTATATTGTTCGATTTGACAAAGGATTCTCCTTTAAACGCCACATCAACCAAATTCGTTTTACAAAAATACAAATGTCTGACTGAACACCAAATTTACAGCCTGATTCAGAGTCAGGAAACTGTACGAGTGATCAGCAAATTATTCAACTACCAGTTTGAATCCATTGTCAGCTCAACCACATGCCGCAGACAAGAATTCTGAAAAACAAGAACGAGCCAGAAGCCACATCGTCATGAAGATTATATAAAACACTGATTCCGTATATGTGTTCTTCTTAAGTGGGGGAGTATTGTTGTGAACCCAGGTATATAATACTCTGGCAACACCGCCTACGTTGTCTATGTTGATTGTACGCTTCACGTACTTCTTACTTTTTGATTCCTTCGCTTGATTAATTCCCTTTATTAAATAGTAAAATAAATATATTAAATGGCTTAAATCTAGTTTACCGACGCAGCTCCAAATAAAAAAGTACCTAGGGTAATAGAAAATTGAAAAATAAGGAGAAAGAATTGAATAAAAAAATTGCCGCAAACGCTTAGATTTCAAATTATGGACGTTTTTAGTTTTCATAGAAATATGTTATTTGGCTTAAGTGCTGTTTACGGGGCTACGAAAAAAAATATGCCACCCGATTCAGAATAAAAGAAAAAAAAACAAATTAAAATTTAAGGGGGCTGGGAATTAAAGGTAATTTGCTCACGATTGCAAATATGTATTTTGTTTTTGTAACTACTTAGTAGGGACATCAATACTGTTACTAATATGTTGGGCTTTAAAACAAAAACCAATGAATGGTTCTGGACCAAATTTTGTTTATATATTTATTGATATGTATTGTATACAAAAATCTTAGTTTCATTCAAAATGTCCGCTCTTGGCTTTCACACACGCCTTAAGTAGCATTATCCAGTCTGATAGCTGCACGCACCCCTTCCATTGGAAAATAAGCTACAGCACGGAGCAGTACTGTCTTAAGGGAATCAATGTTAGAGTATCTTTTGTGGCAGACCATACCCTCTAAAACTGTCCATAATTTGTAATCCAAAGTGTTTAAATCAGGGTGCCAGATGGCCAATCTTCAGAGCATATAAAAGCTGACAAATTGTCAGCTCTGTGTTGTGTTGGCCTTATGAGTTGTTGTAGAATCTTTCTGAAAAGTCCAAGGCTGGTTTTGGAACAGGGAATTGTTAAGCGTTTTCACAACTGCTTCCAAATCGGTTTCTGGGTAAACTTTGGCCGATGTTTTTACCTCTTGTTCACCGAAATGCAAGTCAGTCACTCCTTATCCGTATGAGAAAACCCACCAAACCATGATGCTTCTTTAGATGACCGAGCATAAACCCTATAATTTTTTTTGTTAAACTTTTCCTGTACGGTAAAAATTTGTTCATCCGTAAACAAGATTTTTCTATGAACGTTATGATAAGGTGACCATACGTACTCTTTTTTAGAGGACAATCATCTATTTTAACTGGCTGTCATCTATAAAATTTGTGTCCTCTTTTATCATCTTTTTTTCATAATCTGTCATCTTTGTCCTCTTTATTTTTAAATGCATAATCAATATTTGTTTTTATTTTTATAAACTAAAATAAATTTTATTTCACGGCGATCGCCGGTTTTTTCCTGTCAAATCGTATGGAAAATGTCGTGCCGTGCTTATTCTTTTCATACTTCTACTGAACTCTTATTCACTTGCAGTATACAATTTTGAATAAGTTAGTGCAATGCATTTTAATTTTCGTTATTTTTTTTTAGTAATTTTACTTATTTATAAGTAAACGTAAATGTGTATATATCGCTGGCTAAATATGCAAGCAAACCTACTAAGTCCCTTTCAACAAATTTTACAGGAAAACTTTTTTTCCCAATTTGCTGCTTGAAAGGAAAACCAAAAATATAGTTGATTTGACACACTTCAAGACTCAAATTAAAGGAAAACTACATGGTGGTCGACGAGGAATATCTTTCTCTACCACACGGCATCAAAATCTCCATTTACTTAAAAATTGGATTTAACAGGTTTGCATTTTAAGGGATATGTTATTTTTTTTTTAATTTACTTAACATATGTGAATGTGGGAATGCAAATTTGTCAGTAAAATATGTAAAAAAAAATCTTAAATTTTTAACTTTTTTTCTTTTTGTCCTCTATTTTTATTTTCAAAATCTGGTCGCCTTAGTTATGATCGTACTTCACCCAAAGACGTTTGGATTTTTCTATCCATTTTTTTTTAAAGTTGCAGTCAACAAATGTCCTGTACGTCGTTGAAAAGACCAAGTATTTTTTTAATAATACGACGAGCGGGCGGAGCGTTTTGAAAAATTTTTTTTTTTCTTTCTACACTTAAAAAGTGCTATAACTTCGATATGGTTTTCTTTATCTGACCACTCCATGGTTAAAGTCACAGAATACTAACGAACTGTAAAAAGTGATGTGTGAAAAGGGCCCAAATCAGTTGCGAAGGCAGCTTTCGAAAAAAATATATAAAGCTTTTTTTGGTATTGAAGTGGAAATGTGTAAAAACAGGCCGCAACAATCAACACAAATGGCGTGATCAAAACACAAACCACGTTAAACAAATGAGTTAGTTCAATAAACGTTTTTTTTGTGCAGACAAAATTTAATATTGTTTTGTTTTATAATGTTATTAACTTACTTAAATATTATTTATTCGTGTAGTGATAAACTTAAAAGTTAATTTCTACAACAGTTTTGCAAATAAATCTCAACTTAATAAATTTGTGTTCATTGTATTGCGGCATAAAAGATGATGCAAAGAGAAATGCAAAAGGGCAGCTTTCTAAGAAAGGGAAAAAAACGCAAAATCTTCCGTCCCGTGACAGTTCTGTTAGTATTCTGTGGTTAAAGCCAACACAATTTCAAATTCCCATAACTGACTAACGCTATAGAGGCTACCTTTCAAAAAGCATGTGATAATAAAAGGTTACGTTAACTTTTACTATTCTAATGGGTATGTTCAAAATAGTAACAATATTTATGTACCTACTAAGTATCCCTATGTTGTATATGCAGAGATGCTTTAGTTAGCGAAGCCACAGAGAAGAAAATTTATGCGTCCCACAGTGGATCAACAGGCCTGGAAAAAAGTTATAACTTCTCTTCGGAAGCAGCTAGAAGTATGAAATTGTGGAATTATGTATATCTTATTGAAAGCATTCCTTGTACGTTGTAGGTAAAATGGCGTGTTAATTTTTATGACATTTTTAAGAATATGAAAATGTTATGAATTAGTATATTAATGTATTCATTTAGAGGTGCAGAAGATCCATTTTGGCAATTTTTTGAAGAGGCGACTGTGCGCATAATCGAACAAGGTTTCGGGCACCACTTTTTTTGATTGAATTTAAATAGGAAAATTTTTAAAATAACAAATTCTTTGTAATAATTACGAAATTTTCAGTAAAAAGTTTTATTGAAATTTAACATATAACAAAGAAGACCGCACCACCAATATGCTCCCTTGGGTACTCCACTAGGTTCGAACGGATATATTACACTAACATACAAAACAACATAAGATTATTAATTTATAAAATAATAATCTTTTATTTAAATTAGTCTACATCTTCCTGTATGAAAGGAGCTAAAAGTAACGAAATCTCTTTATCACCTAATAGTTCTTCATTTCGAGGGCTAAGAAATGGCTTTGTTGAAAAATACGAAATAAATGAATCTGATGAAAGAAGCAAATATTTGAAAAAATCTTCCATTGTTTTCTCTCGTGACATTTTTCTAGTGTGATGTTCGCGAATAAATCTGAAATCTTTGTTTCGAGACTCAAGTGCTTCCGCCGACATCATTCCTATCGGAAGTGCCGCTGTAGACACTCAATGGCATATAGTACCATTCATACAATTCCACGTATAGTTCCGCAGTATCCATCGCATACTTTCGGAACGCTTTCACATTAATTGCATAACCAGATGACATAGTTCTCAAAATTATTCCTAGTCTTTTTATTAAACTTTGATTTACTCCTGTTATTTATGAAGCTAAGGAAGGTTGTTGAAAAAAAATTCTGGCCGTATTACCGTCATTTGTGCTTCCTTCTCCCGGCTTAGGAATATCATAAAGAAAATTCATTTCTGATTTCAGAGCGTTAATTATTTAATCTTTTCTACTGTGAAGCTTTATCGGACTCACTACGAGCTTGCCATTTTTTAATTTCAATTTTGTAAGGTACATATATGCAATACACATTCCAGGCACGTTAATTTTAGTAATCTTAGTTGTAATTTTAGTTGTTCCTTAGAATCGCGGCAGTATCCCTCTTGCCAGATTTATAAAGACTAACACCAGCAGCGAAAGCTAGTTTCTCAGGTGAACATCCACTAACTAAAGCAGACACTTCCAAACGCTTCCTTTTTTCAGATTTACCTGAAAAATCTGATCGAGGTCTGCCAAAATTTTACGTTGACGGTTGGATTCCTAAATCCTCTGGAATTTTAAATACGTTTTCAGAAGGAAGACAAAATAGTAAATCTAACCAAATTTTGTTAGAGTCTTAAACATATTTCTTAGATCCTTTGCTTTTATCCATCTTTCGTTAATTGAATACGTTAATCTCCATATTGCTAACTAAACTTTATTGCAATAATCCTCTGTTTTAATTTTCTGTAACCCACTCTGAGCAAAAAATTAGCTAATGACAGAATTTGCCCTTTCTTTGTTTTTCATTTTGGCAATCCACACATTATATAGTTCTCTCCGTTTTATGGATATGTTATCTACATATATACATATGTATATAAAAAGTTAACCGGTAAATAATTGAAGCTAATTTTTTTTCCATCTTAAGTGGGCCTTACATAGATAAACAGGACACAATTCATTTAACGGGAATCATATTTAAAAGTTACTCTAAAAACCATAAAATGCCAAATATTTACTACACAAAAACATATTTCCTCTTACCTATTATTTTACACACAGAACATTTAAATTTGACATTTATTTATAGTATAGCTAGAACATACCTGACCTAATGCAGTATAAAAAAAGTCAAAATGTGCTTTTGTTTGATGTTACGATCAGTTCAAATAAAAACCTGGTATACAGTTATGAACAGTGGAAAGTTATCAAACAATTACCAAACAAATTATGTGAACTTTGAAATATAAAAAAATTGACTTTTTTCAAGCCTCTTGAACCACTGTGCGTCCGGCCGAAGGCCGGCTAAGCAAGAAGTTTTTGTTTGCGACATTGTTGTTTGTGATTTTATAAAATTTGTATTGCACTTTTATTTAAATAAATTGCACACTTAGTACACAAAAACTGTAATTTGAGCTTAAAGGCCGCTTTAGCCGACCGTAAATGTAATGAAATGCAATGTAACGTACCGTAACGTACTGTAAGCTCGTTTGTGCACTTATAGAACATGTAAGAACGTGTCAGCTGTTTTTTAAAAACATAAACAAAAAAAGCATTAGTATACATAAAACAACACACACAGTGATGAGAATTAACAGAGTTCAAATGATGACCGCATTGCATAAAAAGTGCCAAGTGTTTTAAATAGTATTAAAACTGTATTTCTTGTATATATAAATACAAAAATAATTTAATATTTAATATTAATATTACAGATTTACAATAAACAAATATGTACTATAGCATGCATACCTACACAAAACAAGGTTTTGATACCATTTAAAATCAGAATTTTTATTGCTTGTGTATATGTATGTATGCATTTGTTTATTTTATACATATAAACATACATTTGTATACATTTATTATATGTATGTATGTATAATGTAAGTTATTTTGCGCAGATAAATTCTATATATCCAGAAAGATCTAGATGATTAAATAAATAAATTAAAATAAAACCTTCAAATGATACCAATATTGCCCATATACCTTTAGAAATGTAGTGGAAAGATTACATATTTCTATAAAAATTAAAAACGTCCATAACTCAAAAACTAAGCGTTTGCGTCTATTTTTTTATTTAATTTGTTTCTTCTTATATTTAAATTTTCTATCACCCTAGGTAATTTTTTAATTTGGAGCTGCGACGGTAAACTAGATTTGTTCCTGTTAAATTAAAATAGAGTCGTACATTTTTAATACGGCTATCGTGCTAGTGCAATTACATGTTACAACACATATATATATATATATCGTGTCGTGCAACATTGATCAGTTATCAAAACTTCTATTTGTAGGTACGAAGTTGCTGTTCCGCTTTGTAAACAGGCTCTAGAAGATCTCGAAAAAACGAGTGGACATGATCACCCGGATGTCGCTACAATGTTAAACATATTGGCATTAGTGTATCGAGACCAGGTAAATTGATAACTATTATAATCATATTAATTTGTTTTATTTTTATACCCGCATCAGAAAAGTGAAGAGAGTGTTATTCGTTTGTGCTGATGTGTGAACAACTAAAAAATAATTGTCCTGGAACCACCTTTTATTATACCAATCGACTCTGTATCACTTTCTGAGTCGCAACTTTAAAAATAATAATGACGGTACATAGTAGAGCTGTAAATTATTCGCCTTTCAACTTTGTTCGAATAATTCAAATAATTGATGTTGTTCGTTCGATCAAACGATTAAATCTAAAAAAAATATTCTATTAATTGATGAGAATAACGAATAAAAAAATTACATATTTTAAATAAGATACATCCGTCCATACATCTACAACTATGGAAAAACTTCCTTATTCTTTTTTAATTTTTTTCAAATCTGCTAATACTTCTTCTTTTTTGATGTGCAAAACTCTTGATTTTAACTCCATATCGTTGTATTACTTAAAGGAATCATAAAACCCTTAATTACACGGTGCTACAGTGTAAAAAAACTTGGAAAACGACCAAGCGTGGGTTATTGGTCTTGTTGAATACATTAAAAATTTTGTCAAAAGATTTCAGAAACACCCTCAAATTCAGAAGTTATTTAAAAAAAACCGTTTTCAGTGATGTTCGTCAACTTATCGACCTGTAACTCAGTCAGTTCTTGTCCGATTTTAAATTTTTTAACGGGTTTGGAAAGAAAACTGATTACGCTTTAAAATTACGTGCATCTTTTTTTATACATTTGTAAATTATAAGTATTGTTTTTGTTAAGAATATCTACAAAAAAAACGAAAATTAAAAACTTTTTTGATTTAAGTAGCTTTTCAATGCTTATTTTAATATGAAAGCTTATAAAAATTTATATTAGCGTATAAAGAAAATTTAGTTCTTAACAAAACATGGTTTTAATTTTTCAAATCGGATAAAAATTGTATAAGTTATTCAACTTTTCAAAAGATTTTGTTATTCGTGCTAAATTCCCAGTTTTTATTATTGATAAAAACACTTGAAATTTATTGTTGATGGGATAAGCTATTCCTATGCGCATTTCACTGGTTGCTTAGGCCAGATCATCAGGAAACTTCATCCATAAAGATTTTAGAAAAACTAAAGATATTAAGCCAAATAAAAATGTTGAACTTTTCATTAACACATATTTTTAGTATTTTCTCCCTCCGCGCAAAAAATATGAATAAAAACAAGTTAGAGTGCTATATTCAGCTGTGCCGAATCTTTAATACCCTCCACCGACTGTTCGAATATTTCAGGAGGGATATCTATATGATGTCTCTTTTTTAATTTATCTTTATAAAAACAGACATCAGCATTAAAATTGGTTGGTTTGAGGTTTAGATCTATATTAAATTATTTAGGAATTTAAACAGTTTCAATTCAAATTTTGTTATGATAGCATTATTTTTATCGGCTTAGGCGTACTAAACTATTTTCCGGGAGTAGTGTTTATATGGGGCCTAGGGTAAATTATGGACGGATTTTCACGAAATTTTACAGCGTGATTTCCAGTCGAATAAAACAAATTTTTGCAAAATCTTATCTCATTCCGTGCCTTGTTCCACCATTTATGTAATTTTTTATAACAAAATTATCATTTTTTTAGGTGATGGTTCCACATTTTGATTCATAGCTCTGGTCCTACTGCACCGATTTTGCTGAATTTCAATCGCAAACTGCTTAGGATAACTACAAGCAATTTGACACCAAGTTTGTTCATTTCTTTTGAGTTGTTCGAAAGTAAGCGTGTTTTCAACAGACGAACAGACGGACAGACAGACATATGTTTGCGGTTTATTCGCTGACAAAAACATCGCTTTGATCTGAAGAAAAATAAAGCCTTGGTAAATGCCTTCAATACAGTTTTTAACGGCTCATACAGTTCTAGCAAATGTTATGAACCCGAAAGTATTTGTACAAGCTGTTCCAGTATGCTTAAGAAAACTAACTCCGAAAAGTTTATAAGCCAGCCATTACCGTTATCTTTCCCAATGATTTGGCCATATCAAATACACCATAAACCACAAGACTGTTATTTTTGCCAAACAAACATCACTGGTAATCAATATAAAAATCGTGATAGCATTAAGTATGCTAATGTGTTAACTGTTACTAAGCCAGTATTAAGTGCAATTAATGTAATGAAACTTAACATAAATAAAGTGATGATGAATCTGAAAACGAGGAATGTGATATGGAATATTTACCAAAATCGGCTGAGCCAAATTTTGTGACAAATGCATATTTTTGCGATCTTGTGCGTGATTTAAAACTTTAGTAACTTTTGTAAATATAAGCCGATTTTAACAAATGATATCTCGTTTTTTCTACACAAAATTATCTTTAAAATACAGTGCAAACAAAGATAGGTTTTCATAGAAAAAAATTTTGTTGAATTTGAAAAATTAGGAAAAAAAATAAAAAAAATTAGAAACTTTTGATAAACACACCTAATTTCTTGGAATATATTTTTTATGAATACAGTTCGTAAAAGCTTACTTCTTTGCCTTTTCAAAACTGTTTAAAATTTTGAAATCGATCAAAAAATGTGTGAGTTAGAGGTACTAAAGTGCTACGACCTACACTAAAACAGTTTTTTGAAAATAACTCAAAATTTTGAGGGTGTTTCAAAATTTTTGAAAACGGTTTTTGTATGTCCTCGCCTAGGCCTACAACCCCCACTAGGTCGGTTTTCAAGTTCTGACAAAAAGTGTTTTTTTGTAGCAGTGTGTTATTAAATAATCGGATACTACTTTGGATTTTCGAAAGGTGTTTGCAGACCTAACATCTTCAGCCTACAATTTATTCTATAGAACAACCGCTGTCTCGCTTTATCTGTTTGTCCATTGGAACTAATTTGGTATTTTTTGATGTCGTTGTGTTATCTCCCACTACATCGTTATCAATGGTAACACTTACACAAATTGCAAAGATATATACGGTCCAATTCATAAAAATTCCTTGCTTCAGCTTTAATGCTTACAATAGTTATCAAACACTCTTTGTTTTACAAACCATTAATAAAAAGTCTGATTTATAAAGGAATCGATTATCAATTAAACATTTATATTGCTTTTTTATGTTGGCAACAACATGTTATTTTAATTGTAATTTTTGTAATAGTGATGCATACAACTAGGGATTAACGATACAAGTGAATACAAGTATCAAACAACGACGTATTTCAAGTGAATTTCTGTTTTGTTTTCAATTTTATTTGAATTTCTGTTGTTTGAAACGCAATATTTTAAATAATTTTATGTGTTTTTTTTTTTTGTTATTAAAAAACATACTTTTGAAACAGAACCGAAATATGTAAATCATTTATTAGCAATATAAAATGTTTACTGCTAAAACTCTGTAGGTTCCAAAAGAGATTATACAGCTTTATGTTTAACCAATATTTATTATACATTACGCATATGTTTTCAAAATAAAACCTCCTAGGTTTTAACAAAACATTTTTAACCACATATATTCTTCAATAGCAATGTTGTGAAGTACTACTAGGACAATTATCAATCAACCTAATTATGAAAACAAAATTCTTGGGAGTTTTTCCCCTTTTCCCATTTTTACAATTGAATTTACATAGGAAAAATGGGAGAAGGAAGAAAACTCCCTGAAAATTTTTATTCATAATTAGGCTGAATGTTTTTCCTTTTGCCAGATAAACCGTCAACCCATCTAACAAGCGCGAAATTGTTGCTTCCAAACCCCGAAGCAACGTTTAACAGTGTTTCTAGTGCATTTTCAAAAGTGAATGGCGTTTGTATTAAGTTGGTTCGGTTGCACGTATGTATTAGAGTCCAGCAATAGTCTCCCAGCATACTTTTGTCCCAAAATCCGTGATAATTTCTCTCAGTTTTCATTAAATCTTGGAGAGCACGATACCCTTGTTCGTCGCTCTCCGCACCTAGGTTTTGTGACGGAAGTGATACTGGATCACATCGTGGGTGGATCTGTGGTGACAATTTACGTCGATAGTCAGGCGGCGCTTAGGGCGATTGTGCCTGGTCGCTCGGTGCGCATTCCTACTGTGTTGGGTACCTGGACACTGCATGGTTAATGGAAATGAGGTGGCGGACGAACTCGCGAGAGGGGGCTCGAATCTGGACTTAGTGGTAATGGACAGGGGGTAAAGTCCCCCTATGTTACTACTATGGGGTGATACGGGAGAAAATCCGCGAGGACGTTAACCGATCCTGGGGGAACAGAGCGGATTGCAGGGTGTCTAGGGCACTATGGCCCAGATTGGACGCGGGGGCAACCAGGATTCTACTGAGAATGGACAGAGGTGGTCTTAGAACGCTTAAAGGGTTCTTGACGGGTCATTGTCCTGTTAGGGCTTTTACTGGCAAATGGGACAACACCATTCCGGACTTCTGCAGGTTTCGCGATGATTTTGAAGAGCTGGAGACGATCGAGCATGTATTGTGCCATTGTCCAAGGATGCAGGGTCTCAGACAGAAGTGGCTAGAAGATAGAAATCACGACGAACTGGGGTGCATCGCTGGATGTAATCCGGCTGATCTACTGGGGTTTGTCAGGGAAATATTGTGGTTGTTTCTGTTGAGGGGACTGTAGAGAGGGTATAGTTCTGCGTGGTACCAACTAACATTCTAACTTTCTTAATTCTATCCACCTCATACTTCTTTTCTTTGCTTTTCTCTTTCTATCATTGAAGGGATTTACAATGGACCGCATTGGTCTCTGAGTGGAAATGTGCCCTTGGGCACATAACCCTTCTTAACCTAACCTAACATAGGTTTTGTGGAAAAAATCTAAATGCGAATGAAGAATATGCGGAGTCCACGGTTTGTCGAAGTTTCCGACTGCAAAACCAAAGTATGTTAATATGCATATCCTTTTTTTTCAACCTAATATTCAATACACGCAAAGCCAAAATAGCTTGAATCAGTAACATACGATCTCCCTGACATGCTTAAACGCTACTATTATGAAGATTTAGAATTAATGTGGGCTTCTGTCAAATAAATATTTGTGAAATTGTAGTGTCAGTATTGCCTGTTTTACCAGCATGCAATAAAAATTTAACAATACGTAGTAGCCCAATTTTTATGCCAGATTTGAACTCAGCGTACCCAGATTAGTAAAAAAACATGCTTCGTTTCTGCAGTAAATTTTTTTCAAATAAGTAGACCAGTGAAATCGAACTTTCCGAATAAGATGAAACTAATTGTAAATGAAAGTTATCATTATCCCTAACAAAACCTAGAAGGGTTTTTTTAGTTGAGTTGGTGATTTTAGAACTCTCTCTAACAAGAAAAGATTCTTAAAAATTTTGATAAAATTATGCTTAGGTATTTATTTTTATTATACTGAAAATTTGTGGGGTCGAGGAATTCATTTTTCATATATATTTTTACCTACATACAAAAAATATAGTGATATTTCTTGTAGATTTTCATAGAAAAACGGTATTTACTTTTGATTTTTTGGCTGAAAAATCAATTTTTGATGTTGGCTTCCATGTAAAACATATTTTTTTAATGATATTACAAAGTACATTTTATTGTTCTCAGCACGTTACTATTATAAAAATGCAATTTTTATGGAAAAAAATTGTGTTTTTATTGGAAAAAATTATATTTTTATTACAAAAACAACTTTTATTTTATTTGGATCCGATTAATCATCATCACTATCACTGTCAATTTGGATGTTTGAAGTAACAAAAGCTCTAGAAGTAGTAGGTTGTGTGTATGTGTCTGCTTCTTGCTCTTCGTCAGTATCCTCTTCATCGGTTGTTCTCTTTAACCACCAGCATAAATCAGCTAACATCAGGGATGATAAAGTCAGTACAATTGTACTTTTTCAGTACAATTTGCATTGCAAAAGTACTGAAGTACTCCAATGACATATTTAGTACAATTTAAAAATTACCAAATATCAGAAGAATTGCCAAAGACATAGGCCCATAACTATAGTCAAAAGCTAAAGTCGGTTCTTTTTAGAAACAACTTTAAAATCAAAACCTCCTTTTAATTTCATTGCTACTATAGTCGAAATTAAAGTATGTTTTAAATTGAACCGACTTTAACTGGGTGCCACCTCAAATGTAGAAAATTTTTCATACAGCATACAACAAAATATAAGCAAGTGGCAACTCTAAGCAGCCGCCATTGAAAATTAAAATATAAAAAAACACTGCATATCTTGTAGCGTTGAACATTTTTAACACGCCATATGAATTTATGTAGAAAGCAACAACAAAATTACAAAATATTTTTGATTTTCTCGCATTGTAATTTTTGGCTTAGCAATTTACACAATTAGGGCCTATACATATGTATTTTGTGTTTATTTCCATAAACCATAAATCTTTCCAAATATAAATAAATAAATAATAAACAAATCTATCCAAATATCTTGCAACATAAACATTTTTAACTTTTTGCAAATACTTTTTTATTTGGCAAAAAACAGCTGATGCTGTTGTTAAATGAGTTAAAAACAACTTCGGCTGGTTTAAAATTAACATCGGTTTTAACGTGTAAAGTATGCTTTTGCTTGTCTATAGTAGATCAAAAGCATAATTTTAATAAAAGTTTACTTTTGAACTCTTAAAGTATGCTTTGTTTATGACTATAGTTATGGGCCATATTGTCTACACAACATTCGTCGGCGAATAGGGAAAGGAATTTTTCGTAGCAAAATATGATAAAAACAAAGCAAAGAAACCGCCTTTTTGTGAATATTGCATCGAATTTAATTCAGACAAAATACATATACATATTCAATTCGATCAAGTTGTACAACCATTTGTTACGTTAGAGGTGTGGTTGGTCATCGGTTGAATAAAAATCAGTTTGATTTGAGCTTTCAAATTGGTACGCCTGATGGCGATTTTTTCCTTCGTTTTTAATTTTCATTCTCACGTTTTGAAAGCAGCGTGCAAAGCAAACAATATTTGAAAAAACTAATACGAAATTTTAATGCAGAATTTTAGTAGGTTAGGTCGAAAGGAAGATTTTAGTAAAGAATACAAAAACTGCCGGAACTATTATTTAATTTCTTTTCTTGCTCCTCTTCTTACTCCACTTCATTTATCGCCACTTGTGCTAAAAAATCGGTACTCATTTTGACTTTATAAAAATAAGTTCTTAATAAAGATTACTGAAATGTTGTTTAAAAAATTGTACATATGCTGCGAACGGTCAACTGGTCTATTCAACTCAATTGTACGACCAGTTACATCGTGTAGAGATCTCATTTTTAGGGGCCTTAGACAATATCTTTTGGGGTTATTACTGGGTGAAACGTATTTATACCTATTCCACTTTGGCGCCCTATGCTCCAGTGGGAGTTAGAGGAATATAAAAAATACCCTGTTCCATCAACTTTAAAAAAGCCAGATAAAAAAGCATCGTCTTAATTCCTTATTACGTATTTAATTAATAAGGGTCCTCATGATGTCGCTTAAAATTGCCATTTGTGCAAATGCGCAAACTTACGAGTCTTGTTTCATGAAGCCCCTTTTTTTACTTTTGTGTAATTTTAAACAATTAATGTCAGTTTGTCAATACAAAAATATATTAAAAATTAAAATTCAAAAATATAAAAATTTGTGATTAATATGTATAAGAAATTTGCTTTTAAAAATGCTCAAAGAAAGCCAAAAGACCAATTTACTGAAATTATTGCTAGAATTTATTGTTTGTGATTTATAGACACTTGGAGTTTTCATTGAAAACGACGTTAAAATCATTAAAAGATCTGTTTGTATAAATGCACAATTGAACAGCGCAAGTTTACGAGACAAAATTGTTGGGCAAATTTACCAAGTTTGTGTAAATGAATTCTCATACAATTTTTGACAGTTCATTTACGAGGGCGTAAAAATGCACAGTTTGCACAGATTACGAGACTTATAAACGATATCATGAGGACCCTTAATATTTTTTGTTAATTGCCAAAGATGTATTTCAAATACGTATGTATAAAAGTATTGTACAAGTGAATTTTAATGTACATATGTTCGTACTTTTAATGTTATTTTAATAATAAAACTAGTAAAAAATATTTTTAGTACAATTAGGATCAAAAAAGTACAATTTTTTATTTAATTAAGTACAATTTAGAAAACGTCATTTATCATCCCTGGCTAACATAGAACCTAGTTTCTTTCCTCTGTACCTTCTTTCCATGGTTAAAGCTACTTGGTGAAAGCGTTCACCTTGCTCATCAGATTCGGTGGAAACTTGGTTTTCAAACCAATCCATATGGTGATGGAGAAAATTAATTTTTAATGACATATTCACACCAAGTTCCTCAAAGGCTTTTTAGAGACGTTTAACTCTTTGTGCACTAACTGCTTCTCGTTTTTTATCAAGAACATTTTCGATTACGTCTTTAATTGCATTCCATGCAATGAACTGATTTTGATTTACATTAGAAAAATATATTGAAAATTAAATTTAAACGATTTTGTTATTCGTGCTTGATTCCCAATTTTTATTTTTGATAAAAACACTGAAATTTATTGTTGATGGGATAAGCTATTCCTATGCGCATTCACTGGTTGCTTAGGCCAGATCTTCAGGAAATGGCATCCAAAAAGATTTTAGAAAACTCAAGATATTAAACCAAATTAAACCGTTAAGCGTATAAGAATTATAAGCAACAGTTATACTTGTAACAATTTAAAAGTTTAAACAAAAACATCAACAATAAACAGTGAGTTTATCTCTCTTTACATTACCCACTACAATTGATTGGAATTCTTCCAACATTAATTGTAGTTAAAAAAAAATATAAAGCAGGTTGCCAGTCAGTATTTGAATGCCGTGCACTTGCCAGTTTATAATCAAAATAATTTTCATGGGAATACAAACTACTTTTATTACTGAATAGATTTATGAAAAACAAAATAAAGTCAAGGTAAAAAACGGCATAAAAATCCAACTGAAATATTTTAAAAACTATAAGAGATAACAAAGTGAAATAAATTGCAATTTCTATATACAAGGTTTATTAACTCATTGAAATCTGTCGATATTTCCACAAGTTACAAAGTTTACATAACCCGAGGTGATCAACTTTGACACCCTGTGTCTCACCTTGTACTCTAACATAGTGACCACCATTTTCTTAATGCCTATGTCATCGTTTATACATCATTTTACAATCCGACCAGAAGCTTAGTAGATTCAGGTTTGTTACCACTTCTTTAGCGATTGGCCCCAAGGTTCGTTGTTCGCTGTACAATTTGTTTTTTCTAAGTATACCTTACATTTATCTTTCAAGTTGTGCCGGAAAGGTCAACGAAAAAAGAAAGACAAAAAGGGGGGAAAAGAAATGTACTTGGGACTTCAAGAAGAATTCTTGACAAAAGGTATGAAAAACAGAAGTAGGGAAGAACAATGAAATCCATTAAAAAAGATAACCATTCACAACAACAAATCGTCACGTCTGACGAATTTTCGATCCGCCAAGTATAAATACCATTTGGTTTAAAGATTGATGTTTGACTATTGACTGTCAGCCGTCCATGAACATGGGTTTGATTCCCCGGTCAATCAGGAATGAAAAATTATCAATAAAATTTTAATTAATTTCATGTTGTAAAATTCCTTTTTTCCTAAAAATAATTAAATGAAAATTGAATTTATTGAACTCTGAACCTGTGCCCATGCTCTGTAACTCTCGCGTCGAGAAACTTTTCGATTTAAATGTATGAAATTAAACAAAAATGCCATAAATTGAAACAAACAGCTGTTTTTCTTTCAAAACTGTGTCTGTAACTTTTTTGGCGAGTACTAGCTTTCACGTAAGGAAATTACTCGCAAATTTACAGAAAAAGTGTGTCTGTAACATTTTTGTGAGAAAATTTCCCGCCTTGAACTGTCAAAAGACTCACGAATAAAAATGGGGCGAAAAAAAATGTTAAAACTAAAAAACAATTAAAATGCAAAGAAGAATAATAATAACATTTTGTTCTTGGCACATTTTTTCATTGTTAAATTATTTTGCTTTTAACATTTTTACATAATGTACGAATTTTTTCAAAGCTCGTTTGCAAACAACAAACATTAAAGTCGCACTTTACATTATTTGGTATAGCCGACGGTTGTATTTACGCCGCCGTCGCACAGTGCGAAATTCAGGAAGTTTAGCGGAACTTTATTAAATTTTTTAAATACATAAAATGCATAAGATTACTCATTATTGCGGTTGATTAATATCCCACCTCAAAAACCTCATACTCAGTTTGGGGATTTACCCTGCGAAACAACTCCAAAATACACCTGAAAGTTGCATTTCTTATTCAATTATACTTTTTGCATACAGAAAGATTTTCGATTTGTTTCAGTTAAGAGTGGTACATACAAACGGCAGTGCAGTAGGCCATGATTTTTACATAATTTATTTTATGAGAAAATTGTCAATTATTGGCATTTAAATAATTGCAAAATCGTTTCGTACTCGTGTGTGATTTGTTCGTTAAAAAAGTGATTTTTAAGAAGTAAATTTAGTTTTTTAACTTTGTTGGAGACTTTAAAAGGTGATACCGCATAATACCATCTTAAAACCCACAACATTTTAAAGGTATGTTTTTCCTCTATTGGGAACACAAAATATCTTCTGCGATATTTTGCGATCTTCTTTTAAATTAAACTTTTTCCAGAATGACTTTGCAAATTTCATATAACTGCATTTTTTAAAAGTGGAAGGAATAACCGACATCGGACGCCATCATTGGTTTTGTTTTGGAAAAAATAGGCTTACCAGTGCTAACATCTGACGCTCTGTGCAGTTTAAAGGCACCTGTTCGTGCGCTAGTTTGTAAAATACAAAAAAGGTGGTGGGAATCCAGTCGAAATTTAGCATCTTTTCTAAAAAAAAAATGCAACTCAAAGACTTAAAAAAACACATTAATTTTTATTAAAAATTTAAAAAAATCACAAATAGAACTGGTTTACTGGTTTAAATAATTAAGTTCCGCTAAACTCAAGAAATTTTGCACTGTGCGTCGTTGAAAAATTTTCAATTTGAGTAAATTTTTGTCGCCGTCAATGATATGTGTTACTGACGTGCCAAACGTCTGCAATGTCACAGCGGCTTCGGGTGCAATGTTATGACATTTATAACGTAACGACGTAATCTCTTTTGATAGTTTTCGACATGAGTTACAGACACAGTTTTTTCTCACTTTTCGAGAAACGATGGAATATTTTGTTTCACATCTTTTCGGTGCGAGAAGTTCTCACTTAAGTTACAGAACATGGGTACTGATTTAAATATAAAAATTTGGATTATACTGAACAATTTTTTTTTATATATGTAAGTAAAGATAGCAGGCCAATTTTTCTATAAAAAAAATGGCATATCCTTAGCTTTAACAAAATTAGAGCGCAGAATTCTTATTCGGTTGAAATCGGTTCGATCGAAAAAAAACACCCTGTTTTTTATATGCCAGTGAAATCAGGGCCACTATATATGGCACTTGAAGTAGCCCAATATGTTCTCAAAACAATAAACATAATTGGGATTTATATCATGAAGTTGAAGAAACAGCTTTTTTTACGTATTGCTACGCAATGTACCAATATTAAAAAATTTATTTTATTTGTTTTTCATTTTCCAGAATAAGTATAAGGAAGCTGCTAACTTGTTAAACGATGCGTTGTCTATTCGAGGAAAAACCTTAGGAGAAAATCATCCCGCTGTAGCGGCGACTTTAAATAATCTTGCAGTATTATATGGAAAACGTGGAAAATATAAAGATGCTGAACCTCTTTGTAAAAGAGCTCTGGAAATTCGAGAAAAGGTTTTAGGCAAAGATCATCCCGACGTTGCAAAACAATTAAATAACTTAGCACTACTATGTCAAAATCAAGGAAAATATGATGAAGTTGAAAAATATTACCAGCGAGCTTTGGAAATTTATGAATCTAAACTTGGCCCTGATGATCCAAATGTAGCTAAAACCAAGAACAATTTGGCTAGTTGTTACCTAAAGCAAGGAAAATATGCAGAGGCAGAAATTCTATATAAACAAGTGTTGACACGGGCACACGAACGGGAGTTTGGCGCTATTGACAGCAAAAATAAACCTATTTGGCAGGTAAGATTTATAAATATTTTCTGGAGAAAATTTACGCAAAATTAATTGGTGAAAAAGAATGGCACCATGAAATAACTCCCAATGAAATAGCTCCTTAAAACGAAAATTATATACATATTTACATAAGTCCCAAAATTTAGGGATTTATTTTGCTGTAAAATAACATCTCAAATTGTTCAATGAAATAAGTCCTCAAGGGATTTAAATAAAGCCCTCAAGCAATAATTAAATAATACTCTTAAGGTACGTTCAGACTAATGATATTTGCTTCAAACTGTGGGAAACAAAAAATATATTGTTTAATGTTCAAACTAAGCTCAAATATTTGACAATTTAATAAATAAATAAATAAAATCATTCAGACTAAAACAAATATTTCCATCAAATAATTATTTATTTCACAAATAGTATTTTATTTGACACTCAAAAATATTTTGTGTTCAGGCTACGTTAATGAAATATTTTATGTTTGCTTTCAAATATTTCTTCATTCTGAACGTACCTTTATATATGTAATATGTATTTTCTTCAAGGAAGTGCCGAAATATTGGTTTTAATAAATTTATAAAAAAAAGTTGTTTATATATAAAAAATAAGGCCTTAAGCTCGAATAGTTAATTTATATATTAATACTCTTATATTTGGGTTTTATTATACCCTTCGCCACAGGTGGAAAACATTTGAAAAATACATAATGTCCGTGTGCATTAAGACACTTTGCAAACGAACATTATGTAATTTTTAAACATGGCATAAGGTTCATAATTGCAAAAGAAGTTAAATACAAAAAATAACTATATATATATGTTTGGGGTTTTCGTATCCCATTATAAAATTAATTTCTTTGCAAATAAAATTAAAGTGAACTGCTCGTGGCGAAAAGACAAAAAGGAAGATAGATTAAAAATGGTTCTTATTAACTACTTACAGCAAAAAAGGCAAAAGTAATTGAATAATAAATACTAATCGGTACTTGCTGTACAACAGGGCTGTTTAAGTAATAGGGCAATATTCCCCGCGCTGGAGGAAACTCACCTGAATCTCAACGGGATTTGAATATGCCGACCACTGGAGGTAGTGAAAGGCAGTTTGACTTCAGGTGAAAAACTTACCGCTGGCATCGCATTTGTTAATTTTGTAGGTGGTGTCTGCTGACTTACGTTATTATTGGGGGGTAGTTGCCGATTAGCTGGAACGTCAATAATATTTCTGACAAGCGGTAATTTCTGGAAATAGTTGATGTCTAAATGTTATGTGATTTGGATCGGTACTAGCCATAAAAGCTGGATTTAGTCTATATATACTGATGTTGCTATGACGTCCTCGTACTGATATCTTGAAAAATTTATTGAAACGCCCTACTACCACAAAAGGACCTTCGTACGGATGAGTAAGGGGTGGTCGGACGGAGTCGTTGCGAACCAACACGTGAGAAGCGGACCAAAGGCTTTTCGAGATGAACGTTGGCGGTGTTGAGTGGTGGGCTGAATCAGTCGGCCTAAGCTTTTGCATAGCTGCTCGAAACTCATTAACGAAGTCAACTGTCGTATCCTTTGCTTGATGGAAAAATTCTCCTGGGATCGTGAGGGTTGAGCCGTAAACTAATTCTGCTGGCGAGCCATTTACATATATCCGGTTTAAAGGCGACCCGTAAGCCAGGCAAAGTCATGGGTAAATAAAAAGCACATTTGGCCGGATTATGGCAAAGGATGGCAGCTTTTATGGTTCGATGCCATCTCTCAATCCTTCCATTTGCTTACGGATGGAAAGGCGTGGTACGGAGATGGGAAGCACCAATCGTTTTAACTAGGTAGGTGGGTGGTAGAAAGACCGGTGTGAAGTCTACTTCACACCTTCGCCCAGAGACCAGTATGGTCCATTGTGACACCATAATTAGAGATAGCTGTATGAAGGTAGAAAGTAGGTGAAATAAACAGCGAAAGCACAAGACAGATCCAACAGATAGGTAGAAAAGAAAGGAAAGAAAATAAGGTTACGGACCAATCCCGAGAGAAATCCTACTCAATCCAAATTCGCCCTACGTGCGGTTAGCACCCAGTCTCCTCTCGCGCAGCCAGGCCATCCCCATTACGAATCCTATCAGATTCTCGAGTCCGCAACCCGAGACATCCCCTAATTCGCCCAGCAATCTACTGCCCAGCCACCTCAGCCTGCTACCCTGCAACCTGGGACAGTGGCACAGAAAGTGCTCAGCTGTCTCCAACTCCTCAGGGTCCTCGCACAACCTGCATATATCCGACAAGTCGGATCCCATCCTCACCGCCATCCTGCCTATCATACAGTGGCCCGTGATCATTCCTATCATGGTCCTAACGCAGACCCTGCTCCTGCCCAGTAGCGACACCAAATCAGACTTTCTAAGCACCGGCCACAGTGTCCGCGATACCCGGCAGTCCGTTCGGCCCCCCAGGCCTGTTTGGTCACGCCCAGAATCCACTCTTTAATTCTACTAAAATAGAAACCCAATGGAGGCCTAACAGCCTCCACACAGTTAGGATCCTCCATCTCCGAGCCCTGTCTTGCCAACTCATCAGCAACCTCATTGCCTCCTATGTCGCAGTGACCCGGCACCCAGCACAACCTTAGCAAATACTCCCCTAAGACTCCCTCCAGAGCCCTCCTACAAACATCAACCAACTTGGAGTTCACATAACAGCCCCTTGCGGCCATAAGAGCCGCCTGGCTGTCCACATATATAGTGACCTCCGAGCCCCTATCAATGTTGTCCCTCATCAGTTCCACGGCCCTCCAGACCCCCAGAACCTCCGCCTGAAAAACACTGCAGTCGTCAGGAAGCCTATATGACCTTCTAATGTTCAGATCCTCAATGCCCCTCATCTTCGAGCCATCAGTGAAAATAGCAAATCCACCAAATAATCTGCTCCTGCCCGACCAGCTCTCCCTTGAAGGCATTATTACCTCCGGCAACCGACCAAAATCCACTCTGGTGCTCACATAATCAGTGGAGCCCGGCGGTCCCAGGTAATAGCCACCAGCCTCAATGTCATCCAGGATCCGTGAGTGACCCTGTGTGTCATTCCTCGTCAGTCCTAACACCCTCCGTCTAAGAATGCTCCTGGCCGCCATTCCCATCACATACTGCTTAATAGCCAGAAGATGTAGAATGACATCCAGGGCAGCCTGAGGAGTACTTCTCATGGCACCTTTCATGCCAATTGAAGCACACCTCTGAGCTTTAGAAAGAAGGTTCCTACGACTAGCCAATCTCAATGATTCCCACCAAATACAGCATCCATACGTAAGAATGGGTCTAGCCACCGAAGTGTACAGCCATCCCACCACTGACGGCTGGATTCCCCAGCTCCTACCTATCGATGATCTGCTAGCATAGTAGGCATTGAGACCCCTCTTGAGTCTCTCCTGAGTAGTCCTACCCCATGACAGCTTGCTGTCCAGAAAAACTCCCAAATACTTAGCACTATCAGATAGTCCAAGCTCCACTCCTCCCAGTACCGGTAGCAGAAACTCCTCCACCTTGTACCTGATTTCCCGATATTCTGTAACATCGCCGGAAATATACCATCTGGTCCCGCCGATTTGTAGGGCCCAAAGGTATTTACCGCCCATGTTACCTTATCCAAGGTAATCATATCCCCCACCGTCTCCCTTCCCTCACCGCCTGAGCTCGAACCAGAGAAGGGGTCACCACATACAGCCTGTTCCCCCGACCCAGGATCCACTCACCCCGGAAAGTGAGTTTCCATAAGCAAACAGAGAGATTCACAGCCAGATTCCGCCCTTGAGCCGGCCGGTCTCTGAATAAATCCAGGGACTACCGGGTCCTTAGATAAAATTCTCCTGAACCTAGACATCTCATTCACGGATTCAACTGACTCGCTAAACTTAATCCACGAGTCCCTTTTCGCCCTTCTAATATCTTCCTTATACCTCCCGTAACTCAACCTGAAGTTTCTCCAATATTCCTCCCTACGCGTACACTTCGCTCTATTAAACAGCCTTCTGACGGGGGACCTTTGAGTTCTCAACTCGTCTGTCCACCATCTTGGCTGTGTACGCCTGCCTGGAAAATTTAACGGACAGGATCTCTCATAGCTACTGGTCAATACCCCCGTGAAGGTGTTTACCAGTTGCTTCACACCGGACTGAGTCGACCCCCAGTTCCGTGTAACCCTAAGGTTCCTTTGCA
Organism: Pollenia labialis; assembly: GCA_949318255.1. Lineage (NCBI taxonomy): Eukaryota > Metazoa > Arthropoda > Insecta > Diptera > Polleniidae > Pollenia > Pollenia labialis. The sequence goes on from OX439140.1 coordinate 47,501,371, forward strand.
CCAGTTTCGAAAACGAATCCCAATCCGTCCTTCTCGGATTCCTTTTCGACCTCTCAAACATTAGACTAAAGGACAGACGACTATGGTCAGAGGAGGAAAAATCCAAAGCCACCCTCCAATCCTCTACTAATTCCCTACAGTTCGTCAATGTTATATCTATCACTGCCTCTCTATCCCTAGTTCTGAACGTTGGCGTATTCCCCCTGTTACAGATAAAAAGATTGCCGGCAATAATAAAATCAAACATAGACTCACCTCTTCTGTTGATGTCGGCACTACCCCATTGGGAATAGTGTGCATTGGCGTCACATCCTAGTACCAGCCTCGACCTGCTTCTGGCCGAGTCTTTCACCAATTCTCGCACTTCTTCACCAGGTGGATCGGCAGTTTCACATGGCAAGTATACCGATGCTAGTGCCAGGACAGTTTTGTCCCTGGCTGGTCCTGTCACAACCGTGAGGTCTCCATTACTGAAATAATGAGAAATCATAAATTTATGCTCAGTTCTCGCCAGTATGCCAGTTCGCACCTTCTCGTCCGAATGGGATACGAACATGGTATACCCCTTGATCCTTAATCCAACTACCCGGTTTTTGTTAAACCAGGGCTCTTGGATTAAAGCCACGTCCACGTTGTTATCAATGAGGTGGGTTACTAATTCGGTTGAGGCCGCTTCACAGTGGTGCAAGTTTATCTGCACCACTTTCAGCCTCTTAGGGTTTATCCTTTTTAGGAAACCTAAATCTGATAGACCCCAACCCGAATATAGCAATCCCTTCCATTGACTTCAGTTTGCTCAGAGACTCCCGGTCTACTGCGAATCTGAAATCTCTTCCTTGGTTCTTCTTACAACCCAGTGAAGCTATCATCTTACACTGGCCTGTAATGAGCCCATCGTTCTGATTGGCCAGTAACCCCAGTAAGACCACCACCGGTTTTATAGGTGGAGGAATCCATACAGTGACTACCGCACAGTGTGGTAGATCGCAAATCTAGCTGGACAAAATTTATTAATCGCGTTAGGTTCACTTCTCACTCCTGAATTAAATAAAAAATGAGATCAAATATATAAATGAATATGGAGCGGGATCCCGGGAAATTTAAAAAAAAAATCCCGCTTTGCCGGGAAAAAAAACTCTACTTTTAGTATATCTTGAAGGGCATATCTAACCATAATTAACGTCAATAATACGTCTTTCCGATGTATTTTGGAAGTTTTTACCCATTCTTCAAAAATTTCCTTTCGCCAAAGGTGGAGGTCATACTGGAAAAGTGAAAAAAAAATGTATGGCGGTCGCCAAAATGCGCAAGATGTTTTTGATTTATCTTAAAGCGAACACTTTAAAGATTAACCCAAATATAGTTTTACGCCGGAATTATGCGGAATTAACAGCTTTTTTTATTTTGTCCACCTAGATTTGTGATTTCCCACAGTGTGTACCGGCCTTAATCAACTCAGGTGTCGATTGCAGCCTTTAAAAACTCAAAGGTTTTTAGATTGCCGCAACTGACAGTTTTGACACCTTTTATCCAGTCAGCCCCTTTGAACGATACTTCGTCCGGCATTCCTTTGACGCTAAAGATTTCGTCGAGTAGTTTGTTTTCTAGCACCTGCCATTTCTCGACACTGATCGGGATCCATACGATCAATGACAGCTGCTAGAATACCGTCCTTACCTGACGACTCCCTTAGCTTCCTTGACGTAGAGGGTTGGTCCTCTCTGGAGCCAGTCCTCTTAGTGATCTCCTTTCGGGGATCCTTTTGGCCGCTGGGGATTTCTGGTCATTACCAGACCTTACTCTCTTAAATACCCCCTTAGGGCCTTAGCAGAGCTCTATCGGTGATCACCCGATTTCCCTGCAGATGTTGGCAGACAACCTTTGAGCCCTCAGCAGCCCTTGCTAGATATCACCGACAGATGTGTGGATTCGTTCGAACAAATACGGTAATGGGTAACAATCCGGTAGCGGCTGTGCATTTCATGCACGCATGGCCTCCACGTTCCGTCACTTTTTTTACCAAGTGCAACGGACTGGACCAGTTGCTTTTAGATGGCTGGCAAATCTCGGATTTCATAAGGAATTCCAACTCCTTTCTCGCAGCTACCAGCTTTTCTGGCGAAAGACGTCGTGGTCGATAACATACAGGTTGCCCGGTAGTATCAATCTTATGACAAATTGAGTAATATTGTCTATGAGACGGTTTCGTTTTAGGTCGATCAGCAAGTCAAAATGCTTGATAAACTCACACCCGATGATTGGTGACGTCACGTTGGCAACTATAAACGACCAGAAAAAATCTTGATGTAGGCCAAGTTCAACCTTAACGCGTTTTTCGCCAATTACCTTGAATGGACATCCGTTTGCTGCGTATTAAACGATGGCTGTGGGACCGACATTGAAAGATTTCACAATTGGTGGTAAAACGGAATGATCAGCACCGCTGTCTACTAAAAAATAGTGTTTTGATAATATGTCACGTGCTTGGAGGCGAAAAACGTGGCAATTGGTGGTGGTAAATTCGCCGCAAACCGACACCTACCTAGGGAGTCAATAAGACTGTTGGTTTAAGGTTGAAGAGCTAGTTGATAAGGATTGACTTTGCGCTGCTTATGTCTACACGGGCTGCGGCCATTTTGCGCGTTTTGACCATGTTTCTTATGGTACCAGCACTCAGCGCCTGAGGTGTTGTGCACGTTATTTGTACGATTTTTCGTCCGACTGCGTCGTGGCGTGGTTTGTCGCGTCCGCGAACCGGAGCGAGTTGAAAAGCTTTCGAATTTTTTCCCCAACTCAAGAACGGCTACACGAAGCTCATTTATTTTGCTTGACGATTTGACCTGCACGCTTCTAACTTGGCTCGAGGCCATTGCATCAATAATGGCATCGGCAACCTTCGTAAACTCAGCATGCGTACCCGCAGAAGCTTGCAAAACAGGCTGGGCAACTTCTAGTAAACGTTTAGTCCATAGCCCTTTCAGAGCCGCCTCTCCGGCTTCGCGCTTCATCTTGAAATATAATTTGAAGGTTTTTTCGCCTATAGGAAGCTCAGATAGCAAGCGGTTTAAACGTCGCTGTTCACTGTCGACGAAATTATTAATTTTTTTCTTTAATATAGTCGTACCTGTTAAAAGGCGGTACAGAGGCGATAACATCGGCAAGCTGAGCGATTACATTTGGGTCAAGGGCTGCTAAAATGGTTGCGGTCGTCTGCTTGTCTGCTATTATGCCGGATGCCGTGAACCAAAAATCAATGGAAATTAACCATGCATCGATATTAGACTTGATATTGGTGGAACAGGTAGTCGGGCATAGATTACGGATATGTTTCCTTGTAGGTTGGCGGCAGCATGGATTGCTTGTCCCGGAGTTTCGCTGGAGAGGCCACTATTATTGGCAGTATGGTGCAACGTAGCATTTTCATCCGCCATTGCTACAAAACTCAGCACGTTTCTTGTTACAGAAAATGGCGGTCAAGTGTAACCAAGTATTGCCTTATGAATAAAATTGTAGTTCACAATAGTTTTTAAGTGCCCAATGCTAGGGAGTTCACTGTCGCGGTCACCAATTTGGGGTTTTCGTATCCCAATGAAAAAACCAATTGTTTTCTTAAATTTAATTGTAATTGTTTTTAAAAAAAATTATAAAATTAATTTCTTTGCAAATAAAATTAAAGTGAACTGCTCGTGGCGAAAAGACAAAAAGGAAGATAGATTAGAAATGGTTCTTATCAACTACTTACAGCAAAAAAGGCAAAAGTAATTGAATAATAAATACTAATCGGTACTTGCTGCACAACAGGGCTGTTTAAGTAAAAGGGCGCTACATATGTATTAAATATATAACGAAAAAGCTTTTGGGTGCAAGGATTATCTCCTCTGTTGTATACCGGCTTCGCCAACTAAGGCGTCTTTGCATAGCCGACCCTCGGCCGGACGTAAGGATTTTCTCCTCTATAGTATAACAAATACCGGCTTCGCTAACTAAAGCTTTTCTGCACAGCCGGCCATGGGCCGCCCACAAGCATTTTCTCCTATGTAGCTCAAATTTGTGAAAAATTGTATGCAACATTGATTATTTCACACTAAAATTTTGACATGAATCAATGTTACCTTACTTGCGAGTTTGCACAATTTGACGTTTTTATTCCTTCAAAGTGTGGGACATTGCTTTGCGTATGTAAAAAACACCCGACATGTATTTTACTAAAAAATGTTTTTTTAATTCCCTTAGCTAATCCGCGCGAAGCTCTACGCTTGCCTGCAGGAAAGAAACCAGAGTCTTTGGTGGGAATCGAACCTGCAACCCCGGCGCTAATAGACTAGCTTACTGACAGCTAGCCTACCGTGGCAAAAAAAAGCTGTTATCGATTGTGATATTTTAATTTTTTATTTCTAATATATTATTTAATTCATAATTCTTTGCTTTTGTTTAAAAGAACACGTGAAATAAGTGCAGCTAACAATATTTCGCAGTTGTAAAAAAATTTTGCCAGAAAAATTTAGGAACTTTTTCACAAAATGAACAGAGTAAACTCTATCAACATTATTTCGTAGAGATTCTGCACGAGTTTTTTTCATATGCGTTTTGACAACATTTCACGTGAAATGATGAACAGAGTACCAGGCTTATGGTATAGCAAGTACCGGCTCCTAAAATCGGTTTTATCCCCGAACTACGGCCGATTACGCAGATACGCTTTAGTAAGCGAAGCCGGTACTTGTTATACCATAGAGGAGAAAATCCTTGCGCCCGGTCGAGGGCCGGCTATGCAAAGACGCTTTAGTTGGCGAAGCCGGTACTTTTTATACCACAGAGGAGATAATCCTTCCGCTTTAGTTAGCGAAGGCGCTATTTGTTATACCATAGAGGAGGAAATCCTTGGATCCGGCCGACTGCTGAAAGAGAAGCATACTGCGAATAGCACAAATGAACCGTTATCTGCTTAATGTGACGTCATGGGAGAAAACTGAGTTCATATTCGGTTTTAGCATGCCAAATCATAAGAATCAATTGGAATAGTTAAAAAAAACTTTTTCAATGTCGGCCTGTGTAACTCTACAAAGTAGTTTTATTCAAAAATATTTTTTGGGTTGGCGTAATATGCCCGAAACCCCGAATTTTAAATTCCCGAATCTCTAACCAAAGTTATTCTGCATAGCCAGCCTTTGGCCGGTAGCAAGCCCGAATTTAGAAGCTTTTGTTAGCGAAGCCTTTGTTTGTTATACCATAGAGGAGAAAACCCTTGCGCACTATGCTATGCAGAAAAGCTTTAGTTAGCAATTCGGAATTTTAAATTCTGGATTTTAATGAATTATAATGTATCAATTACTGAAAACAAAAGATGCGTTACTAGATCTTACAGCCGTTATTTTTTACCATCTCATTGAAGACTTTGTCAAAATAAGAAAACAAATCGACCAAAAATATTTTAAAACTATACTAAAAGTGAATTATTGCTTAAAAATTACAAAAAATCTTCCAAAAAAGGCGGCAAAATCACCCAAATTTGTATGGAAAATTGACGATTTTTCATGCATTGTCTTGGACCAGATTGCCTTGAGCCTATTTTCCAATACATACATACTTAATAATGAAAATCCTTTTAAAAAGACATTTTATGGTATCATAAACTAAAATTAATATCATGTTTTTAGGTTGCAGAAGAGCGTGAAGAGCATAAGTATGATAACAGGGAAAATACCCCTTACGGAGAATATGGCGGGTGGCACAAGGCCGCAAAAGTAGATTCACCAACTGTAACCACAACATTAAAAAACCTAGGTGCACTTTATAGAAGACAAGGGATGTTTGAAGCTGCTGAGACTTTAGAAGATTGTGCTCTACGAAGTAAAAAAGAAGCCCTAGAAATAGCCAAACAGTCCAAAGTTAATCAACTTTTGTCCGGAAGCGACAAGAAACGGTTTAGACATTTAAAAGAAGATGAGCATGCAGATGAGGTACGTGCGTTTTATATACATATATACATAAACATGCATGACATACTGTATCGTTCAAAACCAAAGCACTCCCTAGTATGAGTTTCATTAATCAGTAATGTTTTTATAAAAACGTTCATAGTTATTATTAAAACGTTCACTGAAATTTATTGTTGAGGATTAGCTAGGTCCTTTGCGTATTTCTCTGGTTGCTTAGGCCAGATCATCAGGAAACCATTCCCCAATCCAATTTCTGGAATTCTTCCAACATTAATTGTAGTTGTAAGCAAAAACCAAAACAAATTGCTTTGTTGTTTTCGCAAGAAAATCAAAATGACCGCTGTAATTGCAAATCCCTTATTTCAGGAGTACATTTGTATGGGCGCTCGCTAAAACAACCGGCTTATTTTTAATATTAAATAAATTTTATATACCAAAACCATAAAGACGGGAGGACACTTGTATGGCGGCGAGGTGAAATAATAAGGCGATTTGGTTTATTTTCAATATTAAATACTTTTCAGTTTGTCTGCTGCGCTTTATGATACGTAGATACGATCCGCATTCGAGTTTTATGCCCTTCACCTCAGGTGGAAAAGGGTATATATAAGTTTGTCATTCCGTTTGTAATTTCTACAATATTAATCTTAGACCCTATAAAGTATAAATATTCTGGGTCCTTATGAGGAGAGAAGTTAATTGAAGAATGTCCTTCTGTCTGTCTTACGTTCGATATGAGTTTTCTTGGAGACTCCAGACGCATATAGTCCACCATTTCTTGCTATTGAAATTCAGCAAGATCGGTCCAAAAATGGCTGAGATATGAGCAAAAAACCACGACTACCTCTAAATTTTTTAAAAATCCCTTGTTGTTGTATTTGTATTACTTTTTTTCTGTATATCTGGAGAACGGCAAGAGCCAAAGTTTCCAAATTAGGTACACACATTTAGGTTATCAATGCACAGCATCCCACAAAATGTAGGCGGAATTGGAAAAGTGGGCGTGGTACCTCCCGTACAACCATAGATAATCCCGATTCCAAGTTTTGTCACCAAATTAAATGGTAAATTTCTTCTTAAAGACATCGGTATATAATTAAGTCAAATCGGTTAAGAAATGGCCATTACTCAACCAAAGTACTGTAATCACAAAAATTACTCTTTTTAAAATTAAGTTTGTTTAATCGTTTAGTGCCTCGGTTGGCTAGTTGGTAGTGAGCTAGTCTATCAGTCCGTGGGTTGTGGGTTCGATTCCCGCCAGAGACTCTGGTCTCTTTCACTACGAAGGGCTGAAGGTTAACGTTACTATTGCTTGGTTAATTTAGTTAGAATATAATTTGTAATTGTATTTGTAACTCTTATTAAATACATAAATAAATAAGTTTGGTTAAATATATGTATGTGTACATATGTATATGTAAGTATATATACATATACTTTAATTTAATGTTAATATTATTATTAAGCACGTTGGTATATAATTATAAATCGGTTAAAAATGGTTAAGTTATGAGCAAAATACTCCAAAAAAAGGCTAAAAACCCTAAAATTTAAAGTTTCATATTATTCGAATGTGTATTCTAATGCTAGAAACACAACTGGGACGAACGACGAATAATTCGCAACGAATATTCGTCGTCAGAAATAGAACACATTGGTATGTATGAGAATACACACAATCGTTGCGTAGACCGTAACGAACACTGCGATAGGATTATTTCAATTTCATAAGCAGACGAACGACGAATAAATTGGGACAGGGACAGATAACCGCAGCTAAATCGTGAAAGCAGTAAAGAATCACAGGGACAACTCGCTTCTAATGCGAACTTGGCTAAAATTTGCAAAAATAACGAAAATTTTTAATTTTTCAAAGAACCCATAAAATTGATTAAAAGTCCCTTAGACTATTAGGAATGACAAAAATTCGTAAAAAATTTCTAAATTAGCGGAAATTCACAAAAAGTCTACTATTTATTTTAAATCGTTAAAGCTGTAAAGAATCATACAACTTACCGACACAAATCGCGAAAATGGCTGAAATTCGCGAAAAATTGCAAAATTTGAAACAAACCTAAAAACTAATTTGAGTTTGCTAAATCGAAATTAAGAACACCAAAAATGCTTAAGTAATCCACTTTCAAGTGGATTCGGATTCTAGAACACATCCAATTAATAGTTTTTATGTTTTTTTTTGTTGAAATATGGTCAACCTATGATTTGATAAATGTTAATAAACAAAGAAATTTTAATAAAATTATTGCTAGTTAAAGAAGAGGAAAATTTATGAAATTGTTTATATAATCAAGCGTCCAAGGTATTTATTTTTATAAATTAAAAAAAAATTCAAGACTTATTAATACCTGGAATTTACGCACTTATTGTGTCTCATTTGACGAATTTACGCAACGAATTCTTGCCGACGAATTCGTCGTACTATGCGAAGTTCGTCGTTCGTCCCAGTTGTGTTTATACCATAAAGCTGGGATCTCACGATTGCCGCAAATGCACCAATATGACACAATTTTTATTGTGCTTTATTGACGCACAATAATGAAATTTCACCAATCAAATATTCTGAAATCACACGATTGCCCTGTTTTAAACCAATTTAATTACCGCTAGTTGGTTCAAAGCGAAATGGTTACAACAATTGCCGTAGCGCAGTCACACGATTGTTCTTACTTGTGTTAACAGCGAAAACAATTGCAATATTGGAAACAAACCCAAAAATATATTTGTAATCGTTCAATCGGTTTAAAAACAAAATGGCAGAAAATAATGTAAAATATGTGTTAAAAATAAGCTTTTCTGATGAAGAACAATTTTCGTCATGTGTTAAAAACAGGGCATTTCACTTTTTCATATCTTGTGTTTTGTTCTTGTCAAATATCAAATAGCATTATTACAGGGCTGGCAAGACATTTTATACATGCACCTTTTTAGAAGGCGATATTTGTTGTGTAGAAGAGAAAACACCATTATACACCACTATCCTTTTCATAAACTAGCGATTGATTGATACCTGTATAAGGTATGTGATGGAAATCGATCGATTTCAAACGAGGGATTTCGAAGGATTTTAAAATCCATTTCTGAATTAAAGGATTAAGTTTTCGTTGAGAATATTTTATTTTTTATTTTATTTATTTATTTATGATTTCCTGCACAACAGAACTAAGTCTTATAATTACAGTGCAGGATTTTGTATGTGTACAAATTAGATTCCAAATTACATAAAACATAACATTTTAATATAAAAAAAAAAAAATTTAACATAGAAAACTTAAACATAAAGAATTTTAACATTAAAAATTTTGACAAAATAAATTAGGCAAAATATTTAAAAAGGAATACCCTAAAAGAAATTGCGTTGCTGTTTATTTGTTGGTGATAAGGAAGAGAATTCCAAAGACGAATTGCGTTAATGAAAAATTGCCATTCGGAAACTAGGCATCGAAATTTCGGAAATATTATGCTTTTACCCCTTGGTGATCTAGCAAATATTATTTTTTCAAAAAGGTATTTCGGCTTTTCGGTGTAAATCACTTTATGCAAAAACAAAAGAACCCTTATCTTAAGAAGGCTTTCGAAAGAAACTCCATAGAGAGTTTTCGAGTATGCCGAAACTTGGTCACGCCTTTTAAGTCCATATATATATCTAATGATGTTGTTATATAATACTTCAAGGTTTTTTGTACTAGTAGAATCACAATGAGAAAACAACTCGCATCCGTATGTAAGGCTTGGAACCAAATAAGCTTTTGCATGTAGGATTCTGACATTCAGCGGTGTAAAGTATTGTACGGACCACAGGGCTCTTAGTTTAACATAAATTTGTCCCACCAGTGTATTTATATGGCTTGACCACGTTAAGTTGCTGTTAAACACTAATCCCAGATTTTTTGCCGTTTTTACGATGTCAATTTTCTCATTGTTTATAAGGATATTATTTTCGATTAAAGGTGTGACGGTTTTTTTGTGAATAACCAGACATTTTGATTTTCGTGGATTTAAGCACAGACCATTTTGAGATGCCCAATGATATATGTTGTTTAGGTCGTAATTGAGTTTGTCAATGTTTTCCTTAATTGATGCTACTGGACTACTCAAGTATAATTGTACATCATCTGCATACATGTGGACACTACAATGAGTTAATTGCTGCGGCAGATCGTTAGCGTAAATTGAAAATAATATTGGGCCTAAAATCGATACTTGAGGTACACATCTAGACAGTGATAAGGGATTAGATGCTTTGTTGTTTATGAACACCGATTGAATACGATTAGTGAGGTACGATGAAATTAGTTTTGTTGATGAAGATGAAAAGTTAAAAAGAGTCCTAAGCTTTGTACATAAAATTTGGTGGTCTACCGTATCAAAAGCTTTAGAGTGATCAAGTAGAACTAAAAAGTTAATATTACCATCATCAAGTTCTCGCCGTATATTCTCTGAGACTTCAACTAAAGCAGTTACGCAGCTGTGGTTTGGACGAAAACCTGACTGTTTATCAGATAGTAAATGGTTATCATAAACGTAGGAACTTATTTGGCGGTGCAAAACCTTTTCCAATACTTTCGACAGAAAGCTAAGAATAGCAATTGGTCGATATTCTGTGTTCGATTTTGGAATTGGAATTATTTTTGCATGTTTCCACTTAACAGGAAAATTACTTGTAGTGATAATGGTGTTAAATAAATGGGTTATATATGGCAGGAGAACCGGTAAAATAACTTTAATAAATTTTGGATGAAGATTATCATATCCTACAGAATTAGATTTGATTTGAATGCAACTGGCAAAAAAATCAAGCTGGGTAACGCATGAGAACTCAAACATATTTTGTTCAGACATATTGTTGTTGCTGGTGTAAAATGTATTGTTGACCAATGTTGTGTTGCTTGGTGTTACCATTGGGCTCTTAGCAAAAATATTGTTGAGGTTATCAGCGTCGATAGAGGAGGTTACATTTTTAACAGGATCACCAATTCCAATATCCTTAATAGTTTTCCAAGTACGTTTGGATTCGAGAGCAGAACCAAATCGCTTGGAATAATACTCGGACTTTGCGATTCTTATCTGGTTATTGGCTTTCTTTCTTGCAGAACGAAACTCAGCCTTTAAATCTACTGTCTTAAAACGTTTCCACCGTGAGTACGCCAAATCCCTTCCTCTAATTGCATGTTGAAAAGTAGCATTGAACCACGGGTTGTTTTTTGGTTTAATAATTTTTGTTTTCAAAGGTACTGTTTCATCATACAGTTGTAAGATATTATCCTCAAGAAAGGACAGTTGCTCATCTACAGATGTCATATTGTAAATATTACTCCAGTTTATCTGTAAAACGTTTTCATTTAAAATGTTGTGGTTTAAGTTTCTAAAGTCACGATATGAATAGGATTGTTCTTTTTGTTCTACCAAGAAGTCATATGCTGCAAATACCAAGTCATGTTTGGAAAAACATGAAGCTGAAACTTGATCGTAAAGCAGAACTTTCGATGTATCTCCCACGAAAATAAGATCTAAAAGCGTGCTATTGGTTTTTGTAAAATGAGTAGCTGTAGATGTGTTAGTAGGTGTGAGTCCTATCGATTCCATACTGTTTCTAACGAGGTTTCCGTTAAGAAGTTAGAATTAAAGTCTCCTGCTATCAATATATCGTTGTATGGCATAATTAAGGTTTCGGTTTTAAAAATAACATTTGTATAAACAATAGAACTGTTCGGTCTATATACACAGCCAACTAACATTTTTCTTCCAAAAGATGAGATTTCAAGAAAGATATATTCGATTACCTCATTTTTTCTGTTTTACTGCAGAGTTTACAATTGATATTGTTTTTGACATATATGGCAACACCACCACCGCCTCCAACCAGTCTATCAGATCTAAATACTTTATATCCATGTAAAGATATGAGACCATCTGAGGTTGACTTATTAAACCATGTCTCAGACACGCATATGACATCCACGTTCGAATTTTCGAAAATCGATCTAATTTCATCAATTTTTGGCTTTAAACTTTGAGCATTTATGTGGGAAATTTGTAAACCTTGTTTCTGTTTGGCAAGAATTTTCACCATACAAATTGTGACATCTTTGGAGTTTACTTCAAAACTATTACGATTGGTCATCTAGATAGAAAAATAAATATATACCAGAAAAATCCCCAACGCTAAACCCAACGCAATTTGTGTTAAGATAAGTAAAAAAAAGTAAATATTTATTTATTTATTTATTTATTTAAATTTAATTATATAATACAATTATAGTAATTAAATAAGAGAGGAGTAATAGCTGCCAAGGCTTTCAACTCCGAATTTTAATTATATTAGATTTTTTAAATTATTTTCTATCAAAAATTTGCAAATGAGATTAATATTGTTGTTAGATGTATCTTTTAATAATTCAGTAGGAATATTTGTTCCAAAGATTTTTTTTCTAGAATAATAGTAAGTGGAGCATTCGTTTAAGATGTGTGCAATGTTAAGCTGCGTATTACAGGTTGAACACTGTGGAGCTGGTTTATTGTCTAAGAGATGTTGGTGTGAGAGTTTACTGTGGCCTAATCTGAGTCTTGTTATGATATTGGTTTTGAATCTTGAGCAGGAATTCGGATATAAGGGTTTTTTTCCAAGGAAATTAGTGTTTTTGTAGCTATGTTGGTATTCATCCCATTTTCTATTATGAGATGCTTCCAAATTGGAGTAAATTGCATTGGTAATATCCCTTGGTTCCCATGTGGCGAAGTTTTTTAGTGGTCTATTTTTAGCTTCATTGGCAGTTTTATCCGCATACTCATTTCCGGGAATCCCTACGTGGGATGGAACCCACATCAATTTAACCTTGTTTTGATTAGCAATGAGGGTATTTCGAATATTGTTAATTAAGGGGGTGTCAAGTTTAGTGTTCTGCGTAGCGAGAATAGTGGAAAGGCTGTCAGTACAAATTATATATTTAGAATTGTCTTTTGTTGCAGCTTGGATTCCAATAAATATTGCTAAAGCTTCTGCAGTGAAATTAGAACAGTGATTATCAATGTATCCACATCTGATAATTTTGTTGTTTTGTTGGATGACTGCAAATGTTGTGAAGAATTGGGATTTGGAACCGTCAGTATACAGAAAATTCCAGTTTTGATTTGTAAAGTGTTCAAAAGTAGCTTTAAACTCTTGTTGATAAACTGTAGCTGGTGTTATTGTTTTAGCCATGTTAATCATAGAAGAGATGTACGAGGAATTTTGCAGTAACCAAGGGGGGGGGGGTTCCGTTGGTTGTTTAAGTAGTAGAGGTCGAAGTTGAAGGTCAATATTGCGCGAAAATTGTATGCATCTTGAAATGGTGGACTCGATTCTAGGTTTTTTTTTATAGTTAATTGCTCTTGAAGTAATTTCAAACATCATTTTGTTGTGACTGGTGAAGAATTTTGGTATTAGTTTATAGGTGAGCTTGTAAGTGCGATCTTCAATAGAAGGCATTCCGGCTTCAACCAGTAGGTTTATCGTTGGGCTAGTACGAAAAGCTCCGATACTGTAACGGATGGCAGCGTAGTAGGGTGTTTTGATTAGTTTTATGTGAGACGGAGCACACCATCCGTAGATTGGGAGACCATAATCAATTTTTGAGAGGACCAAAGAACGAGTAATGTTTATCATCGTAGATATGTGTATGTTGAAGTTTTTTGACGTAAGGTACTTTATAATATTAAGCCTGTCATTTAGATTTTTTCTAAGTTGTATACAGTGTTCCTTAAATGTGAAACGTTTATCAAATACTATCCCTAGGATACGCAAGTGGTTAACTCGTTTTATAATAATATTGTTATATTCAAGGTCGAAATGGTCACAGTTAAATTTAAGACAAATGTGCAATAGAGAACATTTTTCAATAGCCAATTTTGCACCTGATACTAAGCACCAGTTGTCTATATCTTTAAGAATTTTTAAAAAGACTTGTTTTGCGCTGTTATTATCTTTTACTTTGGTGAATATAATTGCATCATCCGCATAAATTGCGTGTTCGACATTTTTATAGCTGGAAATGATTTTGCTAAATTGATTAAAAGCGATTATGAATAATATAACCGATAGCGGAGAACCTTGTGGTATTCCATTGTGCAGAGGAAAAGTCCTAGATTGGTGGCCATTTATTTTTACATAAAATTTCCGATTTGTTAAAAAACTTTTTATTATAGAGAACATGTTATTTCCTAATTTCCAATCTGCTAGTTGTTGGAGTATTACATGGATTCCAATACGATCAAATGCTCTCTCGAAGTCCGTTGATAATATATTTATATGATTTTTGCTCGATAATGCATTAGAAATAAAATGTTGGATGTATAATAGAACATCGTCAGTACCCTGTTTTTTCATAAAAGCTACTTGATTGGGGGTTATGAAACTGTTGGCCTTTAAGAACCACATCAACCTTCTGGAAATTATTTTTTCAAGAATCTTGCTCAAACAAGGTAACAGGGATATTGGCCTGTAACCAGATATGGAGTAAGTATCTTTATTGGGTTTTGATATGGGAACAACGGATGCAATTTTCCAAGCTTGCGGGTAGACATTTGAGGTGAATATATTATTGTAGACCATAAGGAGGTGTTTTTTTGATGACTTGTTAAGATTTTTTAGCATTGGATAGGTGATTCGGTCAGCTCCTGGTGTTTTACCTTTTGTAACGTGCAATGCGTCTTCCAGTTCTACTATGTTAATAGGGATTTCTATTTTTTTTGCGTGAATGTTTATATGCAGGGGATTGTAAGTTTGATTGATAATATTACATTTGGCTGATTGAAAGTTGGTGGAAAAGTTGCAATTGTCTGATAAAGAAGACCAGTATTTCGCGAAAGCGTTAGCAATCGCATCTGGAGAAGATAGCATGCCAGAGTCGGATTTTAGGTATTTTATTAAATTGCGGTATTTTGCGCCGGATAAGGATTTTACGTCGTTCCAAATACGTTGGGATGTAGAGTTGGGGTTAATATTTGATGTGACTTTTGTTATACTTTCAGCTTTACATATCTTAACGGCTCTTCTGAACTTTGAGTTGGACTTTTTGTAAAGTATTAGGTTGGTGTCATTTCTATTTCTTTTATAATTATGCCAAAGTTTTTGTTTTTCATTTCTGAGTTCTTGTAATTTAGCGTTCCACCACATCACACGAGGCATATTACGTTTTTGAATAGTTTGAGGTATAGATTGGTTGGCGGCAGATCTAATGCTTTTAACAATTGATGCCGCTTGCTGATTAACATTGTATGATACTTTTAAATTGGATATATTCTGTTCGCAAAGCTTTTGAAATAAGAACCAATTCGCATAATCTGTTTTAAATTTGGGTAAATATTTGCATTTAAATTGGTTTGTACTTTTCTCAATACTTATTAGGATGGGGAAGTGATCGCTTCCATGAAGATTATCAAGTGTATTCCAAGAACAGAGTGCAGCAAGTTGGGGGGAGCAAAATGTTATATCTACGTGAGTGAAAGTGTGGTGGGTTGAGAAGTGTGTGGGTTTGCCGTTATTAAGTGTTATTAGGTTTTCGTTTAAAATGAAATTTTCCATAACTTTACCCCTGAAGTTGGATGTACTTGAGCCCCAAAAGTTGCTCCAAGCATTAAAATCTCCAGAGAAAAATAGCGGTGAGGTTGCGTTGTTTAAAATACGCTTTAAATTCGCTATGGATATAGGTTGATTAGGGGGTATATACGTATTAACAAATGAGAACATTAAGTCTGTTTGAACTTCAATGGTTATAGAGGCAGTGTCAGGGTCAAGATACATTAATTTGTGGGGTATCGTTTTTTTAATAAGTATACCAATGCCCTGTTTAGCATTGTTATTACAGGATAAATTGTGAAAAAAACCATTATATTGTTTTGGATAAATTATGTTAGTGGTGTTGTTAGGGATGTGTGTTTCTTGAATAGAAATAATATCAGGATTATGATCCTTTATTATTAATTGAAGTTCATGATAATTATTAGCAAGGCCGTTCATATTCCACTGAATTATTTTAAGATCCATGGTTACAAAATATAAAATTGATTATTCATTATCAAGAAACATTATTTCTTCTTGGCTATTGTAAATAGAGTTTTGGTTTGTTGTTTTCTTTGGTAAAGTAATATTTTTGTTTTGTGTTAAATTAAGTGTTTCTTGTGTACTTGTTGTTGATTTTGACAAAGTGTTATTGCTGTTTTGTGAGTTAAATGGTTCATGAGGTTTTTTTGTAGCTGCAGCTTTAGACATTGATCGAGTTGTTATTGTATTTAAAGTTTTTTGTGATGTGCTTGTTGTCTGTTTTTGTAATTTGGATTCTTGTGTTGTTTTTGGTAGTGCAACGGTACTCGCTGTAATATTTCTTATTGATTCAGTTTTGTTTTGTTGAGTAGAGATCGTTGTTGGTAAATTGGTAGGTTTAGTAATTTCTGAAGTGTTTGCGGTGCTTTTTTTGTTGAATCATTGGTATGTTTGTTGGTTGTAACTTCAGAATAGGAACGAGTAAACAACAGTGGTGTAGAATTTTGTGCGTAGTATTTTTCTTTGGCAGTTTTAATGGAGCATTTATCTTTTGTTTTAATTTTTAATATCTCTTTTTGTTGCTTAAATACCTTGCAGTCTGTGGAAATGGAGGGATGTTCTTCAGCACAGTTAACACAGTAAGTGCGTGTGCATTCAGTAGGTTTATGGGGGGGAAGTGCGCAATTTTCACATAGTGGGGAATTTTTGCACCATTTTTGCGTGTGTCCGAGTTTCTGGCAAGATTTGCATCGCATCGGGTTAGGGTAGTAAGGCCGAACTTTAACTTTGTGCCAAGAAATATCAAGTTTTTCTGGGGTGTGATAGCGGTCAAACGTAAGTAATATAACCCCACAGGGCGCTAGTTTGTCTTCTACATTTTTCTTAAGGTATTTGTATACTTCAACGACACCTTGTGATTTTAATTCACTTATTATTTCATCTTCTGGGATTTTGTTGAGGTATGGGGCATATATTGTGCCCTTGGAGAAATTGAGGTTATTATGATAGTCGCAGTTAACGTATAAAAAATAAAATTTAAAAGAATGAAGACTGAAAATAAAAGGAGCATGTATTTAAAATCCATTTTAGAATATACTAAAAACGATATTTTCGGTTTCAAATCGTTTCGTTTTTAAAATCGATTTCCATCACATACCTGATAAATAAAAATTTTTATAAAAAATAAACATTGTTGACCAAAAATCGAATGCTGTTATCCACAATATGCACTTAAGCAAAATGCACGTACAAGTTTTTTTTTCTAATAAAATTAAGCCATCATGCACAGTGCTTTGTATATTGTGCAGATAGGCAAAAAATGCAGTTAAGTGAAATGCAGCTAAACCAAAAATACGGTATTGTGTTATTTATGTATATTTGAGATGTTAATACTACATTTACATTCGGCCGAAATCTTGTAGATTTGATTTAAAATCTTCTTCGAAATCTAGTGCGTTTACATTATACTTTTTTGACATTGGCGAGATTTTGTTTTTATAACAAAACAACTGACTAAGTTTTTTCGTTACACATACAAACACAAAAAGAAGTATACATTAAAAAATTTGCATTACCTTTTATTAATAATCAACGATATTTATCTTATCAATATTATTTGTCTTTGTACAATTTTTATAAAACTTTTTAATATTTTTTTTAAAAAATTTTTTTTTTTTTTAAATGTCATTTTTTCTTGTGCAGAATAGTATATTTTAGTGCTATATTAAAAAAACCATAGCTGCATCATTTAGTACTACTAGATTTTGAGTAGATTTCGTCGAAATCTAGTCACGAAGTAGATTTTGTTTTGTATGGGAAATCTAGTCAAAAACAACTAGATTTGGTTCGAAATCTCGTAAGTACTTAGTTTTGCGTAGGTGTAAATGTAGTATAAGACATATTTTCTAAACTACTATATTTTTGAAAAATTTCAACTTTAGTAGAATAGAACTTTTGCGGACCCAAAGGGACCAAAATTCAAATAAAATAACAGCGGGGGAAGTAGTACCCCCATAGGACGCCAATGTTTAATATCGAATATCTTAAGAACTGTTATAGTGAGAATGTTCAAACTTTGTAGAAGTCACTCTAATGGTATATTACACGTTTGAAAATAAAAATAAAGCGGGTAGGCGCAGGGGGAGCAATACCTCCCATAGGATGCAAATATCAAATATCGCGTTACTGAAGAACTATGATAGCTAGAGGCTCAAAACGTGGTAAAATCCACTATTATGGTAAATTTTAAAAGAAAAAGAGGGAGAGCAATACCCCCATAAAACAAAACTACTGAATGCCACGGAATTCTCTTACTACGAAGCAGTTAATAATTTAGTAAATAAATTTTTGTTAATATATATTGCAAATACTTTCAGTTTTATTTTATAACGATGGGGGTAGCGAAGCACACCGGGTTAAGCTTGTTCTTAATAAATAATTACGGCCTTATTGATAAAAAAATAACACAGGTTAATAAGAAGTTTTGGCTCAATATCCCTAATTTAAATTATTTATTCCCCAAAAATCCCTATTTGAAAATTAAAAGCCCCATTTTTTTATTTGTTTTTATAAACTTATTTTTAGTATGTTTATAAAGGGTGATCTAACCAAAACGCACGATGTTAATTGTAAAAAGAAAGTTTGCAAAGAACTATCTTAATATTTTTTATTACGATGGAAGGATCTATGACAAAATATCGGCCATACAACCAGGCGCAAGTTTTTATGTAAAACGAATAAGCCACTTGAGTGTTGTGTGCTGTGTGTGTGCATCAATACAATACTAGCAGTACGATCAAAACACACAGTCGCCAATAACAATACTATTACCACTTTTGTTATTGGACGAATGGCTGTGAGATTGTTAGTAATTTCTAAGCAAATCGTTACACTTCCCACTGTATATGAAAATGCTTCATCAGCATTAATTATGTACAAAAATCAGACCAAACTGTGCGTATCAGCCGTTGCGATCCTGCCAGCTTTGAAGTGCTAGAAACAGCAAGCACCCAAAGGATCCAGGCTTCTAAAAGGAGATCTTAAATCTTAAAAGCACCCTTACTAGAAGAAGGAGTGCTAAAATTTTTCCTTAAGCACCCTCAACATTTTTACCGCTTAGCATGAAGGAAGGGACACAACCTTAACCATAGAGGAGTATAGACGTAGGCAGAAAAAGCCTTCTCTGCCCAATGAAAAGGAGCCAAAGACACCAACCCCAACCCCCAGAGACAGTAAGAAAACATTCAAATATAATAGTTACCTCATTAGAAGCAATAAGAGTAATAATATGTTAATATAAAGACAAATTTACGACAATACATAAGAGACATTAGAAATATACTGGAATTTAAGAGACCAGTTAGTGAGAATATAAAATATAAAATTAATCAACAAGTACCTCATTCAGTAGAGGAACCATTGAAAATTAATACAGATATTGTATTAACTTGTAGGGATACTGAAAAGTTTGATCCCATTTCGGAAGAAGACTTGAATTCAGACTCGGACAAATCAGAATAATACACAAAAATACCTCAATCGGTAACAGAATTTCTGAGCACAGCCTCAAAACTCATAACAGAATTTAATGGAAAACCAGAAAACTTAAGATCTTTTCTAGACACACTCCAGTTAGTAGAATCAAGCAAAGACTCGCATGAACAAGACAAAACTGAAAGGAAGTGCTAGAAACTTAATAGACAATGAATCCACAATATTGAAAATAGTTAATAAATTAAGGTGAGGTTGAATCTGTCGAAGTTTTACTGCATATGCTTACTGTACTTACTGTACTGATCGAAACCCTTACAAAATCGCTAGAAAACGCATATATATCGGACGGTCTATCAATTGATTTAGCGAACAAATATTCCACACAAGTAGCACTTAACAAAAACTACAATACTGATAAGGTCAAACTTATCATGGAAGCAGGACAGTTTCGTGACATGAACGAAGCCGTCACTAAATCGTAAATAGTTGCACTGAAGCAACAGGGCAACGGAACGCCATATTATATTTCGGGCAAAGACCCACTTATTATCGTGGAAATGACAGAAAATTTCGTGGGAGAAACAAAAAAATAAAAACAATATTAATAACAACGGAAATAACAATAATAACAAATACAATAATAGAAACACACAAAGTCCTGGCAATAATCGTGGGAATAGACACAACGTACGAGTAACAGACTCAAATGAAAATGGTTCGGAAAACTCCGACCATTCCATTAGAACAGTACTTATGTTATTTCATTCAGATTAATATAGATAACAATAACACAACAGTAACACTATTAGTTTACACATTAAAAAAAGTAATCTATTATAGTATTAATAGCAGTGTTCGAAAATAAACACTAAATATCGCTTCTTAGTGTTCCATTCGGTAGATTTATGGAAAGCAATAACGCTAAAAGTGTTTGTGTACTAAATCATTATAAAAAAATAACGTTATTCATCTTTCGAGCACAAAAATAATACTGTTCTTATCCAACTCAACAAAAAGATGAGAACATTTAATTACGATGGGATTTTTTAAACCACAAACTTCATTGTGTTCGGTTCAGCTCATTAATGTTCGTTCGTTTCTGTTGTCATCAGCGTTTCCGTTTAAAATTTCCAAAAAGGGGCACAAAAATGGGATTTTTAAAAAAAAAGTTGCACAAAAAAGGTAATTATGAGAAAAAACGGGAATCGAACCCGCAACCCCGGGGCTGATAGACTAGCTCGCTACTAGCTAGCCTACCGGGGCACTCGAATCGTCATAGGAATTAAAGAACGCTGTAACTGACAAAATATCGAAAATACGTTTTTTTGCATCATTTTTATCAGAAAAAATACTGCGTCGATTGGTCCCGGTTCCAAATTTGTATGAAAAAATTCACTTACGCAAAAAAAAATCGTTTGCTGTAAGCCACGGAATCACCGAGAATAATAGACTTGAGAGGAAATATTTACAGCCAATATATAAAGCGAGAAAAAATAAAAATTTATTTTTAAAATCATGTTCCTTACTGCCATTTTCACCAAGTTCGGCTATTATTAACTATCGGTTATAGCTGTCAAAACATATTGGTAACCGGAACTTTAATTGAGAGTGAGTTTTAACCGAACTTGGTGAAAATGGCCGTAAGTTGTATAGTTTTTGTGATATGAAGTTTTTTTTCTACTCTCTTTCATACATGTTTTTTGGCTCTGGTGAACATTTTATGTTTTGTCAGTTACAGCGTTCTTTAATTCCTGCGACGATATGTACATAAAACTTCCCTATAATGAATCTGCATGGGACCAAAAAATCCCCTCATTGTACAAAACTTACATTTTTTACACTTTTTTTTTATAAAAATGGTATTTAAGTTAAAATAACACTGCCACGTGCGGCGGTTATCGATTTAACTTTTGCTTCATTAATTTCCTTAAAAGGACAAATTTCAAGACTTTTGCGTTAAGTGTTTAACCGAAGGTAAAAGGGTATATGGGCATTTCCGGCGAAAAGTCTACTTTTTGTAACGTTGTATATGTATAGTTTACTTTTTTATATTTTGGTGTAAAGTAAACATCCGCATGAATGCAAAAAAATCAGCTATGAGACACCCACAAAAAATAACGGCACATATTCATTTAATTCATTTGCAATGAGAAGCAATGAGTGAGTGCAAAAGATACTTAAGTTGTTTAAAGTATGAAAGCATCGAACTCGATCAACTTGTAGCGTTCACACAACCCACGATTCACACTCGGCACAACTCGGTAAGCATTGAATATGGTTGCTTCGGTATGAATATATGTTGTATGTTGGTACAAATGAGAAAAGTACGTGTACGACTTTGTTATATACAATGAGTTTGTAAGGCGCATTCGAATTATATAATATTATTCGCGTTACCCGAGTTAACTGAAGAAATATCATAAAGGAAAAACACAATTTTTATTCTTATTCAAACATTTTTTTTAATTATTTCTTAGTAATGAAAACAAAAAAGTATATAACAAAAATAAATATTAAATTCATAAATATGTAAGTCAAATTAAGTTTTTAAAACTCTAAACAATCTACATGTTAGAATGTAATAACATCATCTTTCCTACCGTACCCAATAAGGCAACGTTTTTCAGAAAGAAGGTTTCTAGCAGATGAGAATGTTCTTTTTGATGAGGCGCTACTTGCAGAAGTTGCCTATATTTTGCAGCTTAACTTATAGAATAGTGGGTATTTTAATATCCTACATTGTATTATTTATAATTTCACAGAAAAAAATTACGACAAATCAATTTTCATATTGAATACCATATTCGTCAATACAATTATTTTTTTAATTAAAAAGGCACCAACAACCGAATTTGTAAATATAAAAAATTCTTTTGTTAAATAAAATTGTTCACTTTCAACAACGGTTTGTGCTTTGTTGCGATACAGACGCGTATTCTTAATCCCGCATACAATTGAATTATTAATTACATTTGATATTTTAATATAACAAATTAGCGAATGGACGCATTTTTTTTAAATAAATCTTTAACATAAAAGTGAACAATAATCAAAAACGAAAAAATTAATAAAAAAAATATATGTATAAATGTACATACATATGTACACATATACTGTACAAAAACATTTTGTTTAAAATCTTTTTTGGTGCAATACATTAAATAATAAAAATAAAAAAAGCACAGTAAAACAGTGATAAACAAAAACAACTTTTTGCATGAGTAGTCACAATGTAACAACAATAAAACTAGATGAAAGAAATGCATACGTAACAGTTAATGCTAAAGAGTGCAATACTGAAACAAATAAAACAAAACAAAACAATATTAACTACCTAACGGCTAAACCTATTGCTCGTACACGTTCCCTTTCACCCTCTGTTTTTACAAAGACGGTTGATGCTGAGACATTAAAAAATATTAATCTCTCGCTAGTGCCTGCAAGTGTTGCCGCTTCGGCAAAAACAATTTTAGTAACAAATGTTACCATGAATTCAAACACAGACGCAATGGAAAAATCTCAAGTAAAAAGTTGTCAAAGGCCTCAAGTACAAGTTGGTATGGACAGGTACATAACAGTGCTTAAACGTGGTCGCAGCCCTACCTCTGCAGCAGTTGCTTCGGCCTCAAAAGTACCATCTTTTGATAAAATAAATTCTCAAAATCGTTTTGCAATTCTGGAGGATGAATCCTCTGAAGCACCAAACGTCATAAAATCGTCCAAGCCTCCCCCGATATATCTTAGGGAGCAAAACTCAAATGAGCTTATAAAGAGTTTAATTTCGTTAATTGGAGAAAATTCGTTTTACGTAGCTGCTATCAAGCGTGGTAGTATAAACGAGACTAAAATACAAGTCAATCATGAGAATGATTTTCGCAAAATAATAACCAAATTTGAAGCACTTAAAAAAAACTTTTATACATACCAACTGAAGAGCAGTAAAGGTCTTCAGGTAGTGATTAGTGAATTGACTCATGTGTGGACCCTGAAGAGGTAAAAACATTCCTAGAAGAAAAAGGCTTCAAAATAAAACATGTAGTAAATATTAAAAATAGAGAAAAAAATCCCCAACCACTTTTTCGAGTGGAGTTTGAACCCGGCGACGTAAAGCTTAAAAAAAACGAAACGCATCCTATTTACAATTTGAAATATATTCTCTATAGAAGAATAACTATAGAAGAGCCACACAAAAGAAATGGTCCCGTTCAATGTTTAAACTGTCAAGAATATGGTCATACTAAGGCATACTGCTATTTACCCCCTGTTTGTGTAGTATGTGGTGAATTACATGGTACAGTTCTCTGCGATAAGTCTAAAACCGACCCCAACGTAAAAAAATGTAGTAACTGTGGCGGCAATCACACTGCCAATTATAGAGGATGCCCTGTGTATACTATCGTCAAGCAGTCGGCTGGACCGAAAACTAATCCCCCTCAAATGCAGGTACCAAATCAAGTAAACACAAATGCAATTCAAGCCCCCCAGCCTGGTAATAACAGAATTTCTTACGCTAACGTGCTAAAATCAAACCATGTGCCAATGCAAGGTGCCTCGCCAGGTAATGATGAAACTCCAGTCTCTAATTTAAGTCGTTTAGAAAAAACAATGGAAACATTAGTGCAAACAGTAAATAATTTTACAAACACAATGGGTAATATGATGCAGGAGATTCTTAGAATGCAATCGATGTTATTGCAAGCTGTACTTAACAAACCATGAACTGTTTAAAAATTTGTTTTTGGAACGCAAACGGCATCCGCCAACATAAAAATGAATTAGAATACTTTCTTAAAAATAAACAAATTGATGTCATGATGGTTTCTGAAACTCATTTGCCCTCAAGAAATACGTTTAAAATTAATGGTTATACACTATATGATACCAAGGACCCTCGAGATAGAGCTTGTGGAGGTTCTGCCATTTTAATAAAAACCAGAGTCAAACACTACCTCATGGGTGATCATTGTGAAGATTATCTTCAAGCAACAAACATTTGCGTTGAAGAATTAAATAGAAACGTAGTAATCTCATCGTTATACTCCCCACCTAGATATTCAATATCTGAAGGCCAATA
The DNA here is from genome assembly GCA_949318255.1 of Pollenia labialis. NCBI lineage: Eukaryota > Metazoa > Arthropoda > Insecta > Diptera > Polleniidae > Pollenia > Pollenia labialis. The sequence continues at coordinate 47,525,912 of OX439140.1, forward strand.
TTATAATTATTTTAAATCATTAGGACCTTGTTTCCTGGCCGCTGGCGATTATAACGCTAAACATACCTTCTGGGGGTCCCGACTTATAACACCAAAGGGTCGTGTTCTATTTAATACTATTTCTAAAATGGATTTGAATGTGATAGCGAGCGGACAACCAACATATTGGCCTACTGATCAGCAAAAAATACCAGATGTCATCGATTTTGGCGTGGTTAAAAACATTCCCTTAGAAACGATTTATGTTGAAGCTTCCTTAGAATTATCTTCCGACCACACACCAACAATTGTTACTTTAATGAACCCCAATAGAATTGTATCTCCAACTGGTTACTTAGCGACGCCAGCTACACAAATCAATTGGCTAAAATATAAAAAATATCTCAGCACCCATTGCACAGAAAATATTCTGCTTAGTACACCGGAATACGTAGATCGCGCTATTCTTAATTTTGACAGTTTTCTGAAGCTAGCTGTGCAACATTCCAGTAATACCCCAAAAAAAACTAAAAATATTAAAATTTATTCCACAGATGTTGAGCGTCTCCTGACTGAAAAAAGAAGAGCTCGAAGAGAGTGGCAATTGCACAGATCCCCTCAACTAAAGAGTTTATTAAAAGATTGTACAAAAAGGCTAAGAAAGTTACTACAGACTCAAAAAACGGCTTCTCTGCAAAAATATCTTAAGGAACTTGATGCAACTCCGCAATCAGACTACTCATTATGGCGTGCAGCTAAAAATCTAAAAAGGCCAGTCGCCTCTAAGCCACCATTAAGAAACTTGAACGGAAGTTGGGCAAGAAATGATAACGAAAAGGGAAATCTGTTTGTTAATCACTTAAAAAACGTATTTACCCCAAATATATCTCACGATACTGCGGTCGTGTTACCACCTGTTCCTGCTAGAGCGGCTGTTCCCCTAAGATTTGAGATAAGAGAAATCGAAAAGGCTGTTTGTGAATTAAACCCCAAAAAAGCCCCTGGTTTTGATAAGATCAGCAACAAAATGCTTTTGGAGCTACCCAGCACAGCAAAGAAAATTATTCTTTTAATTTTCAATGCTATCTTACGTCTTCAATACTATCCTCAAAAATGGAAGGTTTCCTTAGTCACCATGATACCTAAACCAGGAAAGGATCACACAAAAGTTGAGTCATATAGGCCTATAAGCTTACTTTCTAATATATCAAAGCTGTTTGAGAGGCTGTTAGTGTCAAAATTAACTCCAATTTTAAGTGAAAATAGATGTATACCTAACCACCAATTCGGCTTTAGAAGAGAACACAGCACAATTGAACAAACCCATCGTATAGTAAACGCCATAAGAAAAGCCTTTGAAGAAAGAAAATATTGTTCCGCTCTCTTCATCGATGTTTCTCAAGCTTTTGATAAAGTCTGGCATGAAGGCTTATTACATAAATTGAAGCAAAATTTTCCAGCAAACATACACAAGCTGCTAGAAAGCTACTTAGTCGGTCGACAATTTATTATAAAAGAAGGAAATTTTCTTAGTTCACCTCAGCCAATTGGCGCTGGAGTCCCACAGGGAAGCATTCTGGGGCCTCTATTATACTTAATTTATACTTCGGACATGCCAACGAGCAACTACACACAAACTTCAACATTTGCAGACGATACAGCTTTTCTAAGCGTCCACGAAAACAGTTATGAAGCATCTCGTTACTTACAGGATCATATATTTCAACTAGAAATATGGCTAAAACAATGGAGGATAAAAGTCAATGAGCAAAAATGCGTACATATAACATTCACCTTGCGTCGGGAATCATGCCCCCCTATTAAAATCAATAATCAAATAATACCTTAAAATTCGCATGTAAAATATCTCGGTATACATTTAGATCGCCGTTTGACGTGGAAAAGCCATATAGAGGCAAAATTAACTCAAATGAAACTAAAAGCCATACAAATTCATTGGCTTATTGGAAGAAACTCTGTCCTTAGTCTCGACTGTAAACTCCTACTTTACAACTCTATCTTAAAGCCTATCTGGTGCTACGGTATTCAGTTATGGGGCACTGCCTCGGCTTCTAATATCGAAAAAATTCAAAGGCGCCAAAATAAACTTCTTCGAATAATCACAGCTGCCCCTTGGTATGTTAAAAATTCAAATATTCACAAGGATCTCAATGTTCCATTAGTTAAAACTGTGATTACGAAATATGCAGTAAAATACTTAACAAGGCTCGAATTGCATCCGAACCCACTAGCTCGAAATATTTTAAATGATAGCGGCCACACTCGCTTAAGAAGAAGAGACACTGCAGCACTTGTCCAATTAGATGAGCGATAAACACCTAGATAAGTGAACAGAACCCGTGATAAAGAAAATTTTTGTCTGGCACTGGCAGGACATAAAATAAAGTATTAGGTTAAGATTTGATTAATTATTGTTAGTTCATATTAAATGTATGAAGATTCAATAAATAATATTGAAAAAAAAAAAAAAAAAAAAAAAAAAAAACTTTCAACAAATATTTTTAACAATGAGTTCGTAACATTGAATAAAAATTAAATACAAAATTTGTCATTTTAACAAAATTTGCTTATTAATTTTAAAAATATGTATGGCAATTTTCACAGAAAGAAATGCATTAAAAATGCTGATCAAATTAATTTTTTTTTCAAAAATATAATAAAAATCTGATCACAAATACATATCTTTAACATAAACGGACTTAGAATAAATTAAACCGTGTTAAAATTTCGGTAAGAAGTTTCAGCTTCACTTACCCCTAAGATATACTTTATTTCAATAACAGTCCCAGCATTCACGATATTAAAACAACAACAAATTAATTTTTTCAATTTTTTGAAAAAAAAAATATTAACTTTTTAAGGTTTTGTTTTTTAATTTGGGGATTTTTTTTGATGATTTTTTGGGGATAAGGAAAAAAGTACCTGGCAGCCCTGATTTTGTAAAGAAAATTTTTGAAAGAAAATTTTTTTATTTTTTCAGAAAATTTAAAAAAAAAATGTATTAATTACGTCATACTAAATCTTGTTATTTTTTCTGTGTTAGGCGCTAATCTACAAAACTTTATATTGTAATTACATCTATCCTCCATACTGAAACAATGTAATAAACCAACAAAATAAAAATACATACAATACGTGGTTACAAAGTTGTTGGCGTGAAGAGAGAGAATGCACAATACAATGCATACTAATCACTCATTGAACTCATTGCTACTAGCACTTGTCTTTTTGTTGTCTCTATTATTGCATGTTGTGAGTTCGAGTTTGATCGGTGTATGGGACGAATTAATAAAATCTACGCCAGTCGAAGCACAACGAATTAGAATACAACTTCAACGAAGTACAACACAACATTTATTCAATGGTCTTTTTTGCACACAAGTAGCAAGAATCATTCATGAATGAGGTTGTGTATTCATTGGACGAATGCATTTATGCAGATGTTTAGTGTAAAGCTCTACATTAAGTAACAAAAGGGATACCGATTGAAACACAACCTTATTTGCAATCTGGCGTTACATTAAAAAAAAGTAGACTTTTCGCTGAAAATGTCCATATTTACCTTAAAACGAGCAAAGATTTATACATTTTATAGCTTGAAAAATAAATCTGTATTAGTCCAAAGTTTACTAAAAAAAAAAGGTTTTATACAAAACATCTTGCTCAATTCGCAGTTTTATTCAGTTTTGTAATGCAAGTCAAAATCCACTTCCGTTTTTTAACGTCACGCCAGCGCAGATTTTTGCTTATATCTGCAAATCCTTAGCGCCGATTACTGTAATTTTTTTCTGAATATAGTGCTACTTTATTACTTTGTATATATGTATATATAAAACCCTTTTTTACAAATTTGACTCCTTCATTTAATTTTTTTTTTATTTTGTGGTACAAATATCACGACACGTCAAAATGGAAATGCCCATATATAACTTTGTCATTCCGTTTGTAATTTCTACAATATTGATCCTACATCCTATAAAGGATATATATTCTGGGCCCTTATGAAAAGCGAAGTTCAAATCCGGTTGTCCGTACGTCCGTCTGCCTGTTGAAATGGGTTTCCGAAGCCCCAGATATGAAAAAAAAAATTAATATTTTTATTAAATAAATTATCAAAAAGTAATTTCAATTTTTGGGAATACAAAATTTAAATTTTCAAAAGATTTTGTTATTCGTGCTCAATTCCCAGTTTTTATTATTGATAAAAACACTTGAAATTATTGTTGATATTATTACAAGTAGAACTGTTGCTATAATTCTTATACGTTTAACAGTTTTATTTGGTTTAATATCTTTAGTTTTTCTAAAATCTTTATGGATGAAGTTTCCTGATGATCTGGCCTAAGCAACCAGTGAAATGCGCGTAGGAATAGCTTATCCCATCAACAATAAATTTCAAGTGTTTTTTTCAATAATAAAAACTGGGAATTGAGCACGAATAACAAAATCTTTTAAAAAAAAAAAAATATTATAAATAATTGAAATTTAAATTAAAAATTTGTTATAAAAATCAAAAATTAACAATAAAATTTAAATACGACCGTAATTCTATCCGGTATTATAAATTGATATTGTGGTGAAATTTGGTCGAATTAAGTTTCGGTAGACGCGAAGTACATAAAAACTTTTTTCATGACCGCTTCAGAATTTATCACAGGTTTCATATAAATCCTCCTCCAGAAATGCCAGCCAATTATATTTTTTTATTGAAATGAAGCAACTTTTCCACTCTGCCCAATTTTGAGATGTTTGTTTCATAATTTACCAAAGATCTAATATAAAACTTTCTCCCGAAAAGCCTAAACCCGAAAGGAATCGTTATAATTTATTTCAGAAATGTGTCACAAGGTTACATATACTATGTACACATGTAGATGAATACTTACATATCGCACTGATTGCTCTAAAGAGAGTCAACTCAAAATTTTGCAGTTTTCACTTTTTGCAAGTAATCGATGTACAGTGGTCACTTTAAAAATCTTAGATCAGTTTCTTAAGTATTTTACTTAAAAATAATACAATTGTATCCCCCTTTTAGTGCTTATTTCGTGAATGGTAACACTTAGCTCATGTCTGATTTGACAGATAATTAGTTTTATCCTTCCGCTGAACGAATATAGTTGTGTATACGCTTGAAAACGCTTCGTAACTGGGCCTGCGATCTACTTACAGAAAATGCCGATTTTGCCTAAAAATCATATTTTCAGATGAAGCTCATTTTGATTTGGGGGGTATGTAAACAAGCAAAATTGTCGCATTTGGGGCACAGAAAACCCGCACGCATACATTAAAAAGCCGATGCACCCAAAACGAGTCAGTGTTTGGTGCGGATTTTGTTCCAGAGGCATAATTGGCCCAGTATTCTTTGGAAATGAGCAAGGAGTAGCCTCTACAGTCAATGGCGATCGTTATCGGGCCACGTTGAACGAATTTTTGGTCACAAAAATTGAAGAGGAGGATATTGGCAACATTTGGTTTCAACAGCGCTCGATGTTTTGCGCTCTGTTTTTGAAGATCGCATTATCAGCCGCAGAGCTGATGCCGTTTGGCTACCTCGGAGCTGCGAAGATCTACCGACCAATTTCAATTTTGCCTTATTTGTCAAAAGTCTGTGAGAAATTAATACACTCGCAAATAAGCAACTACCTTTATACAAACTCCATGTTAAATGACAGGCAATCTGGATTTAGACCCAAGCACAGCTGTACTACTGCTGTCATTGATGTCACGGAGGAAATAAGATGCCAAATTGATAAGCGCCAAACGATGTCATTCCTAATACTGCTTGATCACTCCAAAGGCTTTGACACAGTGCATCATACCATTCTCTGTCCTAAATTAAAGCACATGTGCAATTTCTCCTCAACAGCATTGAAACTGTTAACGTCATATCTAAGTGCCAGATGTTAAAGTGTATTCCATGAAACATTTGTCTCTGAACGTTGCTTAATGCTTAGAGGTGTGCCACAGGGTTAAATACTTGGACCACTATTGTATTCTATATACGCTAATGATCTGCCTTTGCAAGTGAAACATTGTAAAATTCAAATGTATGCTGACAACGTGCAACTCTATATAAGCTGTAAAATATCAGACGCCGCAAATTGCATTCAACTTATAAACGAAGATCTCAATCATATTTATCTTTGGGCATCTGCAAATGACCAAAGCTTAAAAGTTATATATACATGTATATATGTATATATATATTACGATATAATATTTGTAATATAAGTCTTTTTGTAAAGACACCCCCTTTTAACCATGCCACTGTTTGTTTAATTATTTTGTCTAAAAAAATTTAGAAAAGAGAATTGAAACATTTCAATTATTACAATGATATAAATATGTATATGTTTGGTCTAGGTAGAAAATCATACGATTTAACTTTGTTATGTTATTGTTGTAATAAACAAAACAGTGCATGCATGATCATGTTTTAAAATTTAAAAATTATTCAGCGTCTTGTCTTTGACTACTGCAGTCGTAACCGCGTATAAGCTTAAATAAAAGTATAACTTAAAACTACAGAATTATAATATATTAAATATAAATTTAATAATAAATAAAAATATATATTTTTATAAAAATTAAAATTAACTGTTTTAATTATTTAGTTAACAAATAATTCAAACATATTTCTTAAACCCAAACAAAATTAGTTGCTCTTGCTATTGGACCATTAAAATATATAAGCACGTGTCTACCACCAATAAAGATTAATGATATGACAATTAATTATGTTGATACTGCAAAAAACCTTTGTGTTGTTTTTAACAATCAACTTAATTGGTCAGACCATGTGAAAATAAGCTGTGTAAAGGAACTTATGGATGTCACAATATTATACACCGATTCACATCCGAATGTTATTAGCTAAAACGTATTTATTGCCAACACTCATGTATGGATGCGAGCTTTTTCAAGTTGCGATTCGGTTAGTAGGCGAAGGCTCAACTTAACATATAATAATATTGCTAGATATGTATTTGGAATAAAAAGGAACCATAGCACCTCACAATATGCGAAACAGATATGAAACATAACATTTGATAACTTATTGACTTGTCGAACTCTATTGTTTTTGCATAAGATTATATATAGTCAACAGCCTTCCTACCTATATGAAAGAATCATGTTATCTAGATCGAACAGAGGTTACAAGATTAACAGTATTAGGTATAACAAATAAATTTTTAATCAACACTTCTTCATTAACTCGATTCGTCTCTGGAGCCAACTACCCCCTTGAATCCAAATCATAAGCAATGCAAGACATTTTAAATCTGCCATATTTGAGTACTTCGGTTAGGATAGCCTTATTATTAGCATTTACTTATTTGTTAACATATATTTATTTGTGCACAAAACTTATAGTAAAACATTATAGTAATTTTTTTTGTCATTCTTTTTTCTTTTCTCAATTAATTGTATTTTCATACTATTATATATAAACTATACTTATCTACCAAATTGCTACCCAATACTGTTGTTCAGGTGAACCTCACAATTTTTATCGCCCGTGTTACAATCACCCGTACTGTAGTGCTTTTTGGTGGTTGTTTTTTTACACTCTTTGTTCTCTTTTAATTTGCTCATCATTTCGCTGCCACTACATTGTGTATGCGCAGCCGGTCTTGTATTAATTTACGCTAGACAACTTTTACATTATTACAAAAGCCACGAAACAAAGAGCAAACACCAAAGACTCTAATTAATAACCATTAAATATTGAATTAAATGCAAATAAATTGACCCACAAATAAAAGGGTTTTGTTTAACTATAAAAACAAACAAACAAGTGTTTAGTATAATTTTTATTGACCTTATCTATAATTATGTTGTTTTTTCTTAGAATTATCTAAGTCAGGCTTTCAAGGTCACAGTAAATGAAAAATAAAAGACTATTTATTCATAATTTTACTCCTCCGACGTTTCGTTGAGATTTTTTCAACTTCTTCAGGGATTTAAATTTTATTGAATCTGGCAACGTTATGAAAAATAAAGAACAATGTTTTTTAATTTAATAATTTTTTAAACTAACACAACATAAAAGAAAAATTCCACTTACATATAATCTTTACATTATAATTTTAAATAAATTTGTTTTTAAACAATACAAAAAGTACCACATAAAACACAAAATAAATAAAATAAATAATAAAATAAAATATATCACAGATGAATTTTCTTTTGGTATCACAGTTTAAAATTGACTAAATTAAAGCTAAGTTGTAGTTTGCATTTGCATTGTCCTTATTTTCTTTTTTATTTATGGCAAGATTATTTCTCTCCTGGATTCGTAAGCTCTCCAATGTAAATCTCTTGTTCATCTTCCTTTCCCTATCAAGAATTTTTACGTCGGTGAGGTTTGGGGTGTGTTTCATTTCAAAACAATGCACCGCCAAAGCTGTTGTATATTTTTGTTTTTCAATATCTGTTTTGTGTTCATTTATTCTTGTGCCTAAACTTCTTTTTGTTGTCCCTACATAAACTTTGCCGCACGGCTCGTTATCATTGCCCACACATTCGATTTCATAAACAACATTGCTCTGTTGTATTTTGTCTATTTTGGTTTTTGTTGTTGTGAATAGTGAGGAGATTGTGTTGTTAGCTTTGTGAGCTACTAAAACTGTTTCGTCATCTATCAATTCCTTTATTTGTTTGCTCTCAGTGAGTTTTGGTATGTATGAGAGACTTAAAAATTTGGTGCTGCCAGATGTTTTATTCATACGACTTTCCCGACTTTCTTCATTGGTTGCCCGTTTAATTAAATTATAAAATATTGTTTTTGTTTTACATGTTAATTAAGCGAACGAAGCCTTCATTCGTTATCGACAAACCGGCCAAAAGTATGTACTCTTAACGCAAAGCGAAGCGAACAGTAGGCAACTCTCATCTTTTTGCACGCTAGTATAATACTCTTTAAAAATTGTAAATTGGTGCACACACAGTTTGTTTTATATTAGTTTGCTCAAGTTGAAAGTAGAGGAATTTGAATATCACCTCTTGGAACAACGTTCCAGACTAAATTTACGCAAAGACGAAATGTTTAATAACTGCACATATTAAGACAAGAGTTTGACGCAGTAATGATTTATATAATTTATCAATATTTACAGAATTGAGACAAAGTATTAAAATAATAAGTTGTTACAGCAATACAACACAAAAATAGCAATCGTTTGATATGAAAAAGTCAAAACCGTATTTCTTTAAGTTACGAGGTTGAGGAAGTAAGGCATCCATATTATATAACTTTATCATTCCGTTTGTAATTTCTACAATATCGATTTTAGACCTTAAAAAGAAGTGAAGTTCAAATCCGGTTGTCAGTCCGTCCGTCTGTCTGTTGAAATGTGGTTTCCGATGCCCCCAGATATGTTGGGGGCTTGGTTGGTAATCATTTCTATCAAATATTCTTAATGTGTTAATTAAGCTATTGAAATTCAGCCAAAAATGGCTGAGATTTGAGCAAAAAACCGCGACTACTTCTTATTTTTTCCAATAATCCCTTGTTGTTGGCAAGAGCCAAAGATTTCAAATTAGGTACACACATTAAGTTTATCTATACACAGCATCCCACAAAATGTGGGCGGGATTGGAGAAGTGGGTACCTCCCGTAAAAAAATATCAAAAATTGTATAAAAACCTGGATTTTTTGACTGATATCGTCTGAAAACTCGGAAAGATCGGTTCAGATACGAAAAATTTATGACTACAATAAAATATTTTTTTAAATACCCATTTTCGGGAACCTTCCCGAGTCCAAGTTTTATCACCAAAGTAAATGGCGAATTTCTTCTTTAAGACGGCGCACAGTGGCTGAAAATCGTTTTTCATCGGCCAAAAATCTGTAACTTTTGAACCGATAGAGATAATTTTGCAATTTTTTGCAGGAGAACTTTTTTACAGTGTTAATTTTGTTAAAATCGGTTCAGTAGTTGTTGAGAAATTTAAGGTCAAACTTTTGATGTTTTTTAGCATTTAGTATGAAAATGCTAATGATTGAGATTGAGAATTATGGTATTTTTTATTCAAAAAGTGGGATGTTTTTCAGCCCACTGTTTTAAGAACTTTTTAATCTACATAACTGCCAAATTTCATTAATATATCTTTGTTCTTCATGTCAGATTTATAGAATGTCAAACATTAAAATTATTAATTTTTACTCATATTAAAAGCCCTTTTATTCATTTACACTATATAAATAATTATTTTAATGTTTGACATTCTATAAATCTAACATGAATAAAGGTATCATAATGAATTTGGGCAGTTATGTAGATTAAAAAGTTCTTATACAGTGGACTGAAAAACATCCCCATTTTTGATTACCCAAATTCCCAATCCCGGAAAACGGCTTTAAATTTTTTTTTTTTGTTCAAAAAAGGCAATGCAATTTACCACTCGATATTGATCAGAATTTTCTAGAAAATAATGGACATATTAGAAAACATTACTGTTCTAATTGTATAAAAATCGGTGTGTTGAATTATAAGAATTTTTTACTCAAATAATTTTTTTTTTTTTGTTTAAGAAATTTGATTTGGAATAGGGCATATGGGAGTAAAAGGGTTAAACTGCTTCTAATTGCTTCTACAAGCATACTCATAATGTTTTCTTTCGAAAAATATAAACATTATTATTTATTTCTGGAGAAAATATTTTTTTATCAGCGAAAGAACAAATGAGTATTCGTATTACCTTTATATACATATACATTCGCCTCGTATATACCATTATACCTTTAAAAAAAATACATAAGCATGTAATAATACCTATGATCATTTTGTGAATAGGTTTCTACATTATCAACTCTACAAAAGGTTCAACTGGAACCAGTTCCACTAGAATACTTTTTAGATTGAAAAAATAAATAAGTGTAAATATTAAATGTTTATTTTATTTTCTTTTTTATTTAAATAACAATAAGGACAAAAAACATATTTTTTGTCCAATACCAAAAACTAAGGACGATTTTCGTCCAATAGCTATTCTCCCATATTTGTCGAAAATACTTGAACGTATAATGCACTCCCAAATAATTAAATTTAGCGATTCGTTAGCAATTTGTGATTCGGGAAAGTGGGCTGCTAACCCTCGTCCCCTAGATTGGTGATAGGGCTGCTATCTACGTGTCCAATCCCACGATGCAACCATGTTTCAGCGGTTATCGCCTACTTTCCTGAGACGTCCTTTCGACCATTCAGGATACATGGTTGTGGCGCCTTCTAACTCTGGCTAGCCTTAAAGCGGATGCTACAAAGCCATTGCCCGGGGGGTACTTGGTCTAAGACCGGAAGTAGTTAGCTGCTTGGACAGTTCAACAAAGGAATCGTCCTGGCCACTCCCAGTGTGTGGCAAATCAGAAACTTTCCACCTCTGCGAAAAGTCCCACCCCCCATTTTGGCGCCCTATGCTCCAATGGGAGTTAGAGGCACACATATATATATATAATAAGTAAATTTATACATGATAATAACATGCTTACTGCTAGGCAGTCCGGTTTCCGTCCTCAGCATAGTTGTGTCTCCGCACTAATTGATGTAACCGAGGAAATTAGGTCAAAAATTGATACTAATCAAATAACTTTTTTAATTCTTCTTGATCACTCGAAGGCATTCGATTCCGTCAATACTTAAATTCTTACATTTAAATTAAGAAATAGCTTCCAATTTTCCTCCTCGGCAACGAAATTAATGCGATCATATCTAACTGGTAGATCTAAATCTGTTTTTTATGGGAATTTGATTTCGAATAAAATTGAGTTAGCTGGAGGTGTACCGCAAGGTTCCATCTTAGGTCCTTTGTTGTACTCAATCCACCCAAACGACCTTCCAGAACAACTAGGATATTGCATATAGTTGACGATGTTCAACTATACATTAGTTGCAAAGCAACGGAAATTGACGATTGCACCCGCAAAATAAATATTGATCTGAAGCGAATATATGACTGGGCTACAACTAACGGTTTATGTCTTAATCCGAAAAAGTCTAAATGTCTACTTATTACCAAGAAGACTCAGAATAATGTTTGTTTTCCTGATTTGGTTCTGGGAGACTCAAAAATTACCGTAGTCGAATCGGTTAAAAACCTTGGTATTACCTTTAACAATCATCTTGATTGGAGTGATCATATTAATGTAATTACGGGAAGGTTGTATGCGATGTTAAGAAATTTATGGTGTACGCAATGGTTCATACCACAGAACATTCGAATGCTGCTTGCGAAAACATATTTAATTCCGACTTTGTTATATGGATGCGAACTTTTTATAAATTGTGATTCTACCAGCTTGAAAAAACTCAAAGTAGCATACAATAACATAGCCAGATACGTATTTGGCTTAAGACGATTCGATAGAATATCTTTTTATACACAGCAAATATTTGGTGTATCTTTTGAGAATCTTTTGAAATGTAAATTGTTATTGTACTTACACAAGATTATATATTTGCAAAGTCCGCAATACCTTTTTAACAAAATCACTTTTCTTAGATGAAATAGAGGAAACCGTATTAAGCAACTTAGACACAGAACTCATATATCTGATCAACATTTCTATATAAATGCCATTAAAATTTGGAATAAAATACCCTTTCGTTTGCAAAAAATAAACAATGCAACGCAATTCAAAACTGAAATATTTTTACATTTTAGGCAAGTGTAAAATGTTTTAAATAACAAAATTCTTTTATTTATAACTTTGTTATTTTATGTCATTTTTAATGTATTTTATTTTTTATATTTTTTTTTAAAAGTTTTTCAAGGTTTTATATTTAACTCAAAAATTGTATTTTTTATAAATTTACTTTTTTATAGTTTTATACTTTTTTATGTGTAACCACTTTTTGTATACCCAGTATATTATCCAGTACTTAATAAAAGATTTAATCTTTGTATTGGATGGTAAAACTTTAAATTAAATAAATAAATTAATTAAAATTCATATTAAATAACAATAAAAGTTAATTATATCTACTATTCATTCGGTTGGAAAATTGCCTCCAAATATTCCATATTTGGTTTTGTATTATCTCTGTCCTGTAGCAGCCCTTTTGCTTCTTCGCCTAAGTCCCGATGTTCTACTTTCCATTGACTTCGAATGCTAGAGATGAGCGGATCTGACGTTGCCAACAATATATTAAACAGATTTTTCTGGTATTGTGCTCCCTATAAAAAATTGGTGTGATTTTAATAGTGTCCCTTGGTGGCAAACATTCCTTCTTAGCAGCAGTTATGTGATGATAAGCAGGATACAGATTTGAACCTTTTTCAACTGCACGTACTCTGAGCTGAATATATTGCTCTTTTGTTACCTTCAAATCTAAAAATAATGCTAATGCCTCTTCATTTGAAAACTGTTTTTCATCGCTTGGCGTTGGAACACTCTTAAGAATCCGTTTTGTTCTCTTGGGACTAGCGATTAACACTTTTTCAATAATATCGACTTTTGTGATCGCAGTTGATATAGCAAAGCTTCTTGAATATTTTTATCTCCGATTTCGTTGATATCCTTAAGCTATGTATAAAAGGCTTTTATACATAGCTTGCGTTATACTGTGTTCCTAGGTAGCAAAATAAGGTAGAATAAAAAACTAAAATGGACTTAAGTAGGATACGCTTAAAATCCCACAGGTATTGGTAATTATATTATATAAAATACTTGGCTTGGTACACTTATATTTCAGTCATATGAATAGGTAAAATAAAAAGAGCAAAAGAAATGTTGCGAATAATTTTACACAAACTAAAAAAGTGTTCTATAGGCTGGTCCAAACAGGTACAAAAGTGCATTTGGGTTTAAAGTGGATACTGTCACCTACCTATAGCTAGTAAAATTTATTTAACCCCTTTTGACCCTCATAAATTCTATTCTTCTGATCTTCAATTTGACTAAAATATAGAACCTGAAAAAATATTTAATAACACAACAGGTATAATCGGTACAGTAATACAACATAACATTGGGTCGAGTGAATAAAAAGGTAGTTTATGCTACATAGTACTAAGTACTAGCACTAGCTTTTACTTTTCAGTACTAGCTATGCTGAAAAGTTTTAACTACAAAAAGTGTGAATAATTCTTTGCTAGTGCTAGGTAGCTAATGCTTAACAGAGGAAGCAAACGCTGGATAATGCGACCATTCAATTAAATTAATTGCAAAGTGCAAAAATATCAAAAATTAAAATTTTTAAAACATATTTTTAAAAATATAAAACAGAATATAAGAAAAAAATGTTAATTTCCTTTTTTATGTTTTGAATCGTTAAACAAATGTGTATTATTATTATAAAAAAAAATCGCTGTAAATGTCTTAGTTTGTATGCGAACATAAATAAATATATTTTTGTATATTTATCTGTTTTTTATAAATTTTTCTTTTTAACAGATTTTTTTATTTTATTTAAAAAATGCAACACAAACTTTTTATGGCAAAAGTCTGTACCGACCTCAATGATTATTATTTATTTGAAAAATTAAGTAAAATTGCTTTGGGAAACTGTACATATTTAAATTTAAGTATTTGTTACTTCGGCTTAAGTTCGTCAAATTTAAGTTTCATTAAATTATTTTTATGAAGAAACATGTAAAATCAATTAAAATGGATAATGATTCAAAAAAAAGCAAATTTCGATCTACCAAAGGTTAACATACAATTTGGTTTAAGGATTGATGTTTGACTATTGACGTCAGCAGTCGTCGATGGCTGCGATCGTGAGACGGCAAATCCATCTGAGGAGATCGAATGGTTGCGATCGAAACATGTCATGGTAACCTGCCACCAGGGTTCGATCCCCGGCCCCGGCCCCGGCCACGGTCAAGAATGAAAGATTATCAATAACAATTTTAATTAATTTTTATGTTGTAAAATTCCTTTCTTCATAACAATAATTTAATGAAAATTAAATTTGATGAACTTAAGCCGTATTAAAATATTAAAAATTTGGATTAAAAACATAAATAGTTCAACAAAATAACCACAATTCTAATTATTGTATTTGTTACATTTACAGAGATCTTACCAATTTAGGTATTTTTCCGAAAAATATACAATTTGAAATAATCTTCAGGATGTTCATAAAACTAAACAAACATACTAATAAATATTTAAAAAGAAATTAATTTTTATTTCAATATTGTGACAAAACACAAACTTCAAGCACCCCAATCATAAGCTTAAAAAAAATAAAGCGAAAACTAGTATTTTTAAGCACACATTCGTTTTTATTCACACATTTTTTGAGTCAACACTGGAAGAACTAGTTTCTACTAGTCAGTATAAAGTACTAGCTTTAACTCGAATTTTTATTCACCTCAAAGCTAGTTTAAACTTACAAATTTCAAGTATTAGCTAAAGCTACCTTTTTATTCACGCGGCCCATTGTTTAAAGACTGCTTTACTACCAACATAAAAAATGTTGAACCCATTATTGATAACAGTTTGACATAAAACATAATCCACCCGATTAAAAAACTAGAAAAATCGTTATAAAATCAAGCCAAAAAATCCGTTTTATCCGAATATCTCCAAAAGCAAAGGAGATAACCTAAACATTTAAGCATATTTTTTGTAACTCAGCATAAGTTAATTTTTATTTTGCAATCCATAAATCGCTGGCTTAACATGTAAATGCTCTAAGTCCACTTTTTTAAGAAATTGAGATTTTAATGCAGTAATGTGCAATAAGTAAAAATACATTGTTTACAAAGAAAAAATTACAGTTATCTCATTTTTTGTTGTTGTTTTGTGGTAATGAGCAAAAGCGCTAAGTCCAATTTATCGCAATAAAACGCTCTAAGTCCCAATTAAAACTACAGTTTAACCATTTCTTTCAAATTGTTCCATCACATGTATTTTGATTGTTTCTTGTCTCTCCTGTTAAATTTTCAAATATGAACTTAGAGCCTTTACATGTTAAGCCAGCGAAATATATTTTTTGTGAATTTTTTAAAAGTTTGAATTTACGAGGTTACCAATTTTAGAGGTCCGCAAGTCACTCTCCCGACCCTCCATGGACCCGTGTTCTTCCAATTCAACACAAACGCTACCCGGCCATGACAGTTTAAAATTTCATTCAAATAGGTTCAGCCGTTCATAAGAAGCAAAATTATTTTTCAAAACAAAACGTTGTAAACCATTGTGTTATACTTCATCCATATGAGCAGCTTAAATAAAAAGAGCAAAAAAATGTTGCGAGTAATTTCATCAAAATGAAAAAAGTGTTAAACAGACAGTTGCAAACAGTTGCACAAGCTTTCTGATGGTACTAAAATCTCTTTGACCCCTTTTGACCCTAACAAGTTCTACTCCTCTAAAATTCGGATTTAACTAAAATATAGAACCTGGGGAAACATTTAATAACACATCAGGTATAAATGATACAGTGATGTAATGATCCATTTCTTAAAGACTACTATCCGGGGGGGGGTGCTTTAAAACCATGCGAGATAAGGCCATGATGGCTTTATTGCTCAATTGAATGGGAGATAAAGCCATAATGGCCTTATTGCCCAATCATTGAGAGGTAAGGTCATATTTAAAATTTTGCGAAATGAGAGATATAGCCATATTTTTTTTTCGCAAATGAGAGATAAAGCCATATTTTTGCGAAGACAGATTCCAATACTTTAGTGTTTATTGTTTCCGGGAAAAGACTTTTTATTCTTCAGCGAAGCCACCTGCCGCGTCCTACTGGAGGAGAAAACCTGTAAGCACGGCCGCAGGCCGCCACGCAGAAAAACTTTAGTATGCGAAGCCAAATTCCAATACTTAAATTAACTGTTTCCGGGAAAATACATTTTTTATTCTTGTGACGCACGCAGGAAAACTTTATTCAGCGAAGCCACCTGCCACGTCCTACTGGAGGAGAAAACCTGTAAACACGGCCGCAGGCCGCCACGCAGAACTACTTTAGTATGCGAAGCAAGATTTCAATACTTAACTTTAGTAAAAGGGCAAATCATTACCTCTTAATTAAAAAATAAGAAAACTATTAATCAATAAAAAATGCAAAAGTTCTTCAAAACTGAAATGAGAGATAAAACCATTTTCTAATATTACTAATGTGAGCTAAGGCCATGATGGCTTTATCTCCCATTCAAATGAAAAAAAAAATAAAAGACTTTATCTCCCTTTTGAATGAGAGATAAAGCCATCATGGCCTTATCTCCCATGGTATTAAAGCACCCCCCCCCCCCAACTATCCCGTTAATATAACAAAAAAAAAATTCGACCAATTATTGATAACGGTTTGCGAGAAATCATAATTTAGTTCTGATCAAATTTACAAAAATTAATTTTTTTCTAAAACAATATAAAATATTTGTTTCCAGCAGCATGCCACAGCCACAATTACCAATATTTTAATCTAGTTTTTTGGATACCTTAGTTCTAATATGTTTGCTATCGAATGGCATTAAAAATTTTTCGGCCAGGACAAAAAATTTGACCTTTTGCCGATGAAACTCAATTTTCAGCCACAGTGCGGCGGTCAATAAATCTGTCAAATCGGTTAAGAAATGGCAAAGTTAAGACCAAAGTACTGAAATGCCAAAAGTTACTATTTTTATTATAATTAAGTTTGTTTAAATATATACTAAGTATGTATATTAGGGCGGGTCAATTTTTTTTAAAAATCGTATAGCAAAAACGTAATCTACATAAAATTCTAAGAAAATTCTCCAAAGAAACCATGCGCCTCTCGACTTGAAAATATTCAGTAATAATATATAAAATTATATACAAACCAAAATAATTTTCGTGGGAATACAAAACTTAATTATAAATGATTTTGTCATTCGTTCTTAATTTCCCAATTTTTATTTTTGATAAAAACACTGAAATTTATTGTTGATGGGCAACCCGCTTTTTAAATAAAGCGAGTTGTTTTTGTTTTTATTTTGTTTTTTCTAAACCTACTTACAACTACAATTAATGTTGGAAGAATTAAAATGAAATGTAGTGGGGAATGTAAGGAGAGATAAACTCACTGTTTATTGTTGATGATTTTGTTTAAACTTTGATGTTGTTACAAATAGAACTGTTTCTGTAATTGTGCGTTTGGCAACCGTGGCAACCCGTGCAATATAAACGCATTGAAAAATTCGCTCCGTGTTTTTTGTTAATAACTCTTGATAATAATCATTATAAAATCTGTGTTTATACTAAAAAATCCTGCAAAAAAAACTCTAATTTGCATATAAAAATAAATAAAAAAATAAATAAGTGTTTTTAAAGCAATTGTTTTTTTTACATACATAAAATCAACAACAATAAAAAAAAACTAAATATTCAATTTCTAAACATATTACAACAATAATAAATCTGCCAAGCAATAATATCATTTAACTCAACAGAATAAAGCATAAAATAAAATAGACAAAAATAACAACAACAAACAAGAAAAGAAAAATAAGTGCCTGCTTTCTCTGTTTTATAACTATAGTGACTCTTTTACTAAAATTCATAACAAAACATAGGTAGAAAATATAAAAAAGAACAACTCGGTTCTAATGTTGATATTGTTATAAACAAATTTTCGTACAAAACTCGGTTCTAATGTTGATATTGTTATAAACAAATTTTCGTACTCTCAACCAAGAAGTATAACATCGTTTACTGCTTGTGTCTTTGATCAGATTGTTGATACCTGTTTTTGGCCTGCTAATATCATTGTTCGTGAATACATCTTTAAAGATAATCCAAGATCTACAAATATTGCTCGTTTGCCACCTAGAAAACCATTTGCATCAAAAAACTAATTGGCTCTAAGAATCGTTTAAATTTTATTTATCAAAATGTTCGTGGATTAAATACCAAATTGTCTTCTCTCTTGGTTAATAGTTATGACTTCACCTACGATGTAATTATCTTCACTGAAACCTGGCTAAAAGATGATATTTATAATACCGAAATTCTGTCTAATAAATACCAAATATTTAGGTATAATCGAAATGCAAGTATAGGTGGTGGAGTTTTGATTGCCGTCTCTTGTTTATATTCATCAGAAGTTGTAGTTACTGATACTCTTGGTATTGAATTTGTTGCTGTTGTGGTTAAATTGAAAAATAAAAAAATTTACTTCACCTGTTCTTACGTTGCGCCGGATTCTGATAGTGCTATTTATTTAAAACATGTTCAAGCCATTAATTCTGTTATGCTAAATGTTTGTAATGATGACTCCATTTTTGTTGTTGGTGATTTCAACTTGCCTCAATATCTTGGATGAAAACGTCTAATACACCTTATTTAATTTCAGTCAAAAACAAAAACTGTCACGATGACTTCCTGAATGAAATTCTTGGTTTATCTCTTTTTCAAATGAATAACGTATACAATGACTTTGGTAAGCTGCTTGATTTGGTGTTCGTAAATAATGTGGATGATTGTATTATTACTCGCTCTGAACCTATAACGTTGCCTGAAGATCGTTATCACCCCACTATTGAAGTGAGTTTTTCAATTCCATCAGAAGTCAAATTAAAGCCATTTAAGGTCGATAAAGTTTTTTGTTTCAAACGGACTAATTACAACTTATTAAACCAACTAACAAGAAATACGTGCTGGAGCAACGTCTTACCTTCTTAATTAAACAACAGCTCGGATATTGATATGATGGTTTCTATATTTTATAAAAAAATTTACGCTTTTTTTGATATTTGTATACCTAAACAATTTGTTTATACTCCAGTTGGACCGCCATGGAACTCTAAACAGCTTACTAGGCTAAAAAAATCTCAAGAATAAAAATTATAAAAAATTCAAAAAGTCTGGATCATTTATTGATTACGGAAAATACTCTGTCAGTCGTTCAGAATATAATCTGCTGAATCATGCTTTATACAATCATTACATAAATAATGTGAAAAACAATTTCGTTCGGGACCCAAAATCGTTCTTTGCATTTGTTAACTCTAAAAGAAAAATCTAATGGATACCCATCCGTTATGAAATTTCGTTGCCATGAATCTGGAGATTCTGAGGTCATATGTGATATGTTTGCCGATTTTTTTGCCACAACTTATTCTGATGCTGCATACGACGATAGTAATGGTTATCCCTTATGCTCTCATCAAACCATGCAATCTCTTTCCCTACTTTTAATAGCAATGATATTTTGGTTAACTTAAAAAGGCTAAAGATGTCTTTTAGTCATGGTCCTGATCTTGTTCCAACATGTATTTTAAATCAATGTGCTGAATCATTAGCTACATCATTAACTTTTATGTTCAATGCGTCGATTATATGTGGTTATTTTCCCGTATTATGGAAAGATTCGTATATAAAACCTTTATTTAAATCTGGTAATAAATCCGATATACCAAACTATAGAGGAATTGCCAAATTAAGTGATATTCCAAAACTTTTTGAAAAACTAGTTACTGACTTCCTCAGCCATCACACCTCGTCGTTTTTATAGAAATAACTGTATTGCTGTTAATTATGCTTTGGGTGGTCATCAACTGGAGTTGGTTGATTCGTTTCTTGATCTTGGAGTCTTACTGGATACTAAATTAAACTTTGTTTCTCATATTACATTTTACATTAACTGGCTTTATTAAGCGCTGGGCTAAAGAATTCATCGATCCATACATAATGAAAAAACTTTACGTATCACTCGTTAGACCAATCTTAGAATATGGGTCAATCATTTGGGATCCATTTTACAACATTCACAATTCTCGTATTGAATCGGTTCAAAAACAATTTTTATTATTCTGTTTACGTAATCTTCATTGGAGTTACTCGACAAACTTTCCTTCCTATGCTAGTAGACTGGCATTAATGTTAATGTTAAATGTTTCTTTTATGGTTAATCTTATTAATGGTAATGTTTGCTGTGATTTTCTGTTAGAGTCTGTTAAATTTAATATACCTTGTCGCAATACGCGTCATTATAATCTGCTTTTTGTTAAATATTATAGAGAACGCTATTGCTGATCCTTTTTCGAGGTTATGTAGACAATTTAATTCTCTTTCACAATTTTTTGATTTTTCTTTATGTTTAAATTCCATAAAACATAAAATTATTGTTTTTCTGAATTCGTAAATTTTTATGTACATATATATATTCTGTAAAGTTGTAGTATATTTTAAATTGCATATTGTTATTCATTCATTTTAAGGCAATATTGTTATTAGTCAGTAAGGATAATATCCATTGATTAAATAAATAAATAAATAAATAAATAAAACTGTCTTAACAGTTTTATTTGGTTAAATATCTTTAGTGTTTCTAAAATCTTTATGGATGAAGTTTCCTGATGATCTGGCCTAAGCAACCAGTGAAATTCGCATAGGAATAGCTTATCCCATCAACAATAAATTTCAGTGTTTTTATCAAAAATAAAAATTGGGAAATTAAGCACGAATAACAAAATTATTTAAAATTATATACAAACTTTTTTACTTGGGTGAATATTTTCAAGTCGAGAGTCGCGGATTAGGATTTGATTTTATACCCATGGTTTCTTCGGAGAATTTTCTTAGAATTTTATGTAGATTAGGTTTTTGCTATACGATTTTTCATTTTTTTTTCATCCATATAAATCGACCCGGCCTAATGTATATGTTCATATATATACCTTTAACCCAATTTAATGATAATATTATTCTTAAGCACGTTGATATATAAATCTGCCATATCGGTTCAAAATGGTTAAGTTATAAGCAAAATATTCCAAAAAAGGACTAAAAAACATTGAAATTTTTATAAAAACTAACAGCCGTATTCATAAAAATTTATTGATGGTTAATTAACCATATGTAAGGCAAAATTGCTAAAGTTGTATTCATAAACGAAAAATAGTCTATTAAACCTTTAATAAACCATTCATAAAGTAAGAAAATTTATTGTTCGATTTAGCCTTCTTTAAACCAAAAATAAAATTACATTTTGATAAGTGTCTGCATTTTATGATATTATTTTTGTGAAATATGTATGTTGAAAAATAATGAAAAAATTGTTTTATTTATTAATATGAACATGTTAACACATTAAACAAATTTTTTTTTTTATTTTAGACAACCTATCTAAAGTTATATGGTTAATTATTTAAAACATTTTTATATGATTTTAAAGAATATGTTGAGGGGCAAATGCAGATATTACCTTTAATAACCTATTCAATTACTGCAACTAGTTGTTTTTTGTTTAAACCAACAAAAATATTTAAAAAAAAAATAGAATAAATAAAGCATAATAATAGTGATGTTAACAAAAAGTAAACAAACTTTTTATTCGAATACTTTCTTATCGTATATTTAAAAAAGGTTCAAACAAAAGTGTTTATGATACCTTTAGGTAAGATTTTGTTCAGAAACTAAAATAAAATGTAGTTTTATTTGATAAGAATAATTGTTAAGTTCAACAATTGCTCGAAATATTTTAAACGATAGCGGCCACATTCGCTTAAGAAGAAGAGACACTGCAGCACTTGTCCAATTAGATGAGCGATAAACTCCTATATCAGTGAACAGAACAGAACCGTGATGAAAAAATTTTTTGTCTGGCACTGGCAGGACATAAAATAAAGTATTAGGTTAAGATTTGATTAATTATTGTGAGTTCATATTTACTATATGAAGATTCAATAAATAAATAATGAAAAAAAAACTATAAAAAAAAATTAAATATAGAATATCATTCGAACCGAATAGAAGTTTAACCCTAGGTCTACACTAAAGATAATTATCTCAGCAAGTTGGCAATAACGTCGGCAGAATAACAGAGTAATATTTCTTATTGCTCAGCTTATGTTAAAGGCATGGGAAAACGTATTTATGTTAACTCATAATTTGAAAAAAATCAAGGAAGCAAATTGTGTGAGAAAGATATTAAGTTTTTGAAATTGCAGCAAATTATAATTGTAGTAAAATAATTAAATTAAAAAATGATATAAACACTAAAATAAAATTGCAAAAATTATAATTTTTTCCTTATTCGATCTTTATTGTTAAAATTAATATTAATTTGTTTAAGTTCGAGTTCTTTTTTATAAAAAAATAATAATTTTACATTAACAAAAATAAAAAAATAATAAAATTAATATTTTTGTATTAAAAATGACCTCAAGCTTAAACAAATTAATAAAAATTTAAATAATAAAGTCGAATAAGAAAGAATTTATATTACATAATAATAATAATTCTTGTAAGATACCGCCATTTTTTACACTGCACCTTCTTTCTTTATTTTTTTCAAACAATGAGAACATAAATACGTTTTCCCATGCCTTTAACATAAGCTGAGCAATAAGAAATATTGCTCTGTTATTCTGCCGACGTTATTGCCAACTTGCTGAGATAATTATCTTTAGTGTAGACCTAGGGTAATGCATCACCAGCAATAAAATGGCAGCAAAATATAAAGAAAGTTGCCATACATGAACAAATTGTAATAAAACTGTTAATGTACGTTTATGAATACAAATTTTTATAGGAGGTTTTTTAGACAAAAGGCGTTTGATAGTTTTTACATGCTATAAGCTTAAAATAAGAACTTTTTATGAATATGGCTGTAAAATTTTAGAGCTGTAAGATGACTTATTACTTCGTCTTGATATCAAAATATCGGTAATCTTTGGTAGAACACATTTGCTGAAAACTCGGAAAATCGGTAAAAAAAAAAAAAAGTAATGTCAAAAATATATTTTTTTTAAATACCTATTTTCGGGAACCATAGATATTCCCGCCTCCAAGTTGTATTACCAAAGTAAATGTTAAATTTATTGTTAACGATGTCGGTATAAAAATCTGTCATATCGGAAATCTTCTCGATTTTGATGTGATTAGAGCTTAATCACGTTCGATTTGCTTAAACGCGTTTAAGAACCCAAATGTGAAGATAGTATAAGCTGCACTTATTTCACGTGGAATTTAAAGCAAAAGCAAAAAAATTTTTAATTGATTACACTGTGCAACAAAATTCGGGTCATCGCCGCCAGCCTCAACACTTGCAACGCGAAATGATAGTAAACTACTAGTAGAGCAAATCTACCAAAGGGTTTTGAAAAGTTAGCTCGGGTTCCCGATTTATGGGCCCCTAAAGTTTTTTAATTTTTTGAAAAGGCGTTTGGTATAAGTCAAATAAAATAGACTTAATGTACTTCTGAGCTAAAAAATAATTGCAGATGCCTTCAGTAGAATCGTATGGCGATTCTTTTCTTAGAATTTATTAGCCCTCTAACTCTCATTTTAAGGGGTCATTTTTGTCCTTTTTCCCAAGTCTTACAAAAGTATACTAAAACGGCACGTTAAACGGTTAAAATGTTCTACGAATATTTTCTGCATCAAATTTCAATAGGGGCCTTTTAAGACCAAAAAATCGTGCAGTGGTTAATAATCTATATTTCACAAAAGCAGTTGGTAATCAACTCAAAACTGTGTAAAGAATTTCTGAGCTAAATGGTATATGTATTAGGATTTATATAAAAAAAAAACTTATGGCATTTCTCTTAGAAAAATTAACCCTTTATTTTAATTTCATGGGGTCCTATTTGTCCTTTAAAAAAAATGCTTAACATTTTAAAATAAATTTTTTATATTATTTTAATTTGATATTACCCCTTTTTGATTAAATTAAAACTTTATTTATTATTTATTTACTTCTTTTACTATTATTTTTTTCTATTTTAATATAATATACAAAAATCGAACTTTTTGTTAAAATTGTTTCCTATATTCCTATTTTTGTTTTGTACAAAACGTAAACTTCATTTGGTGGATACACTACTAGCATTTACTGGCAACATTAACACACAAATCACCAAAATTGTCCATAGAATCAATGAAATAAGTGAATATCGTAGTCGTTATGGCCTTTCAATTTAGCAATATTAAATTCTAACCTTTTTGTTGTTATTTTTAATTACTTTTAAAAACAACATAAGAAAGAGTAAAGAAATGCACATTTAAAAAATCTGTTATATAAAACAGGGATAAAATTAAAGTAGTGAAATTTTGATTTTAATAAAAAAGCGTGCTTGTTTTTTTAATTAAAAGCTTTGTAAAGTCAATTGTGAGAAACCAAAATGGAATGTAATCTTAATAATTTCTGTTTCGTTTGTGGCCACTTTAGTCCACAATTAGCAAAACAGGGTTATTTTACGGAAGCTTATGAAATTGTTTATGAAAGATATTTCAATCATACAGTTGTTTGCAATGTATCCTGGGCACCAAATGTAGTTTGCAAAAAGTTTTACACAGATCTCTTGAATTGGATGCATCTTCGAATTCAATGTTTGTCATTTGGCATCCACATGATCTGGATGGATCCAATTTTTTTTTTTTTTTTTTTCATTATTTATTTATTAAATCTTCATATATTAAATATGAACTAGCAATAATTAATCAAATCTTATTCTAATGCTTTATTTTATGTCCTGCCAGTGCCAGACAAAAATTTTCTTCATCACGGGTTCTGTTCACATATATGTATAGGTGTTTATCGCTCATCTTAATGGGTAAGTGCTGCAGTGTCTCTTCTCCTAAAGCGAGAGTTACCGCTATCATTTAAAATAATTCGAGCTAGTGGATTTGGGTGCAACTCTAGCCTTTTAAAATATTTTACCGCATACTTCGTAATAATAGTCCTTACCAGTGGCACATTGAGATCCTTGTGGATATTTGAGTTTTTAACATACTAAGGGGCAACTGTAATTATTCGAAGAAGTTTATTTTGGCGCCTTTGAATTTTTTCGATATTTGAGGCCGATTCAGTGCCCCATAGTTGATTACCGTAGCACCATATTGGCTTTAAAATAGCGTTGTAAAGTAGTAGTTTGCAATCGAGACTAAGAACAGAATTTCTTTCAATAAGCCAGTTAATTTGAATTGCTTTTAGTTTCATTTGGGTTAATTTTGCTTCTATATGGCATTTCCATGTTAAACGCCGATCTAGATGAATACCGAGATATTTGACATGCGAATGTTGAGGCACTAGTTGAAATATATGATCCTGCAGGTGTCGAGATGATTCACGACTGTTCTCGTGTACGCTTAGAAAAGCTGTATCATCAGCAAAGGTTGAGGTCAGGGTGTAAATGTTTGTTGGCATGTCCGAGGTATATATAAGGTAAAAAAGTGGGCCCTGGATGCTTCCCTGAGGGACTCCAGCTTCAATTGGCTGAGGAGAACTTAAAAAATCACCTTCTTTAATAATGAATTTTCGACCGACCAGTAGTGCGATATTGTAATTAATTTTAACAATAGTTGTCATTGTTTAAAAATTTTACATTAAAATTAATGCTTTTGCTATTCTGTAACATTTTAAACAACACTTGTTATCGTTAAGTCAGCTGTTTGTGTTAAGTAAACGACAACTTTTTTAGTGTTGTTTATTTATTTTTAAATGTCGAAAAAATAAAAAAAATTTGATAATTAGAATTGTGGTTATTTTGTTGAACTATTTATGGTTTTTAATCCAAATTTTTTAATATTTTAATCAGGCTTAAGTTCATCAAATTTAATTTTCATTAAATTATTTTTATGAAGAAAGGAATTTTACAACATGAAAATTAATTAAAATTGTTATTGATAATCATTCATTCTTGACTGACCTGAGATTCGAACCCAGGCGGCTGGTTACCATGACATGTTTCGATCACAACCACTTGATCTCCTCAGATGGATTTGCCGTCTTACACTCGCAGCCATCGACGACTGCTGAAGTCAATAAACAAAAAAAAGGTCAACAAGAAAAAGAAAGACAAAATGAGAAAACAAAAAAAAATGTACTTTGGACTTCAAGAAGAATTCTTGACATAAGTACGGAAAAAACAGAAGTTAGGAAAAACATGTAAAATGAATTAAAATGGATAATCATTCAAAAAAGCAAATTTCGATCTACCAAAGGTTAAAATACAATTTGGTTTAAGGATTGATGTTTGACTATTGACGTCAGCAGTCGTCGATGGCTGCGAGTGTAAGACGGCAAATTCATCTGAGGAGATCAAGTGGTTGTGATCGAAACATGTCATGGTAACCAGCCGCCTGGGTTCGAATCTCAGGTCAGTCAAGAATGAATGATTATCAATAACAATTTTAAAAAATTTTGTTTAAAGAAATAATATAACTTGTAAATGGCAATTAAATAATTTGCATTTAATTTAATAGTAAAATGTTTGGCTTATCTTCTTAAAAAAACAAAAAAAAAATCTGTTTAATTTTAATAATTTTATTTGTTTTTTTTATTCCTCTATGTGTTTTTCGTTATTTTGCCATTTTTTGACAGTGATGCCACTTGACGTTAATTTTTATCTATGTCGTTAACAACAATTTACAGAATCACATAATCGTTAGTGCAAACAACAAAACAGGTTGACAATTATAACAACTTTTGTTATTGTTAAAAGTTACAGAATCCCACTACAGGTAGCTTTCTAACGGATTGTGTGTATTAACCGGTAGGTTTAGCTTCAATTTATGTAACAAGCCTACATGCCAGACTTTGTCAAAAGCTTGAGAAACATCTATGAAGAGAGCGGAGCAAT
Source organism: Pollenia labialis (assembly GCA_949318255.1). Taxonomy (NCBI): domain Eukaryota; kingdom Metazoa; phylum Arthropoda; class Insecta; order Diptera; family Polleniidae; genus Pollenia; species Pollenia labialis. The sequence continues at coordinate 47,553,413 of OX439140.1, forward strand.
ATTTTCTTTCTTCAAAGGCTTTTCTTATGGCGTTTACTATCCGATGGGTTTGTTCAATTGTGCTATGCTCTCTTCTGAAACCGAATTGATGATTAGGTATACACCCATTGTCATTTAAAATTGGGGTTAATTTTGACGCTAAGAGCTTCTCAAACAGCTTTGATATATTAGGTAATAAGCTAATAGGCCTATATGACTCAACTTTTGTGTGATCTTTTCCTGGCTTTGGTATCATCGTTATTAAGGAGACCTTCCATTCTTGAGGGTAGTATTCAAAGCGTAAAATAGCATTAAAAATATAAAGAATAATTTTCTTTGCTATGCGAGGTAGCTCCAAAAGCATTTTGTTACTGATCTTATCAATACCAGGTGCCTTCTTGGTGTTTAATTCACAAATAGCCTTTTCTATTTCCTTTATCTCAAATCGTAGGGGGATAGCTGCTCTAACATAAACAGGCGGCAACTCGTCCGCTATATCGTCAGGTATATTTGGGGTAAATACGTATTTCAAATGATTTACAAACAGGTTTCCTTTTTCATTATCATTTCTTGCCCAACTTCCATTCAGGTTTCTTAATGGTGGTTTCGAGATAACTGGTCTTTTGAGTTCTAGCTGCACGACTAATGAGTAGTCTGATTGTGGAGTTGCATCCAGGTCCTTAAGATATTTTTCCACGGAAGCCGTTTTCTGAGTCTGCAGAAATTTTCTAAGCCTTTTTGTACACTCTTTTAAATCATTTTTATGTTGAGGGGATCTGTGCAATTGCCAATCTCTTCGCACTCTCCTTTTTTCATTCAAGAGGCGCTCGACCTCTGTAATAATATATTTTATTATAACTGGTTTTTTTGAGGGTTTTGCTGGAATGTTGAACAGCTAGTTTAAGATAACTGTCAAAATTGACAATAGAGAGATCCACATTTTCCGGTGTGCTAAGCGGTGTATTTTCTGTGCAATGGGTACTGAGATATTTTTTATATTTTAACCAATTTATTTGTGTAGCTGACGTCGCTATGTAACCAGAGGGAGATACAATTCTATTGTTGTTAAAGTAACTATTGTAGGTGTGTGATAAGAGGATATTCTAACGAAGCTTCAACGTAAATCGTTTCTGTGGGGATGTTTTTAACCACGCCGAAATCGATGACATCTGCAATTTTTTGCGGATCAGCAGGCCAATATGTAGGTTGTCCGCTCGCGACAACATTTAAATTCATTTTAGAGATTGTATTTAACAAAACACGACCCTTTGGTGTTATTAGTCGTGACGTTATAATCGCCAGCAGCCAGGAAACAGGGCCCCAATGATTTATAATATTGGCTTTCCGATATTGCAAATCTAGGTGGTGAGTATAAGGATGAGATTAATATTTTTCGATTCAGCTCTTCAACACAAATGTTTGTTGCTTGAAGATCATCTTCACGATAATCACACATTAGGTAGTGTTTGATTCGGGGTTTTATCAAAATGGCAGAACCTCCACAAGCTCTATTTTTAAGAAAGTATTCAAATTCATTTTTATGTTGGCGGATGCCGTTTGCGTTCCAAAAACAAATTTTTAAACAGTTCATGGTTTGTAAAGTACAGCTTGCAATAACACGATTGCATTCTAAGAATCTCCTGCATCATATTACCCATTGTGTTTGTAAAATTATTTACTGTTTGCACTAATGTTTCAATGGTTTTTTCCTAAACGACTTAAATTAGAAACTGGAGTTTCATCATTACTTGTCGAAGCACCTTGCATTGGCTCATGGTTTGATTTTAGGACATTAGCATAAGAGGTTCTGTTATTACCAGGCTGGGGGGCTTGAATTGCATTTTTGTTTACTTGATTTGGTACCTGCATTTGAGGGGGATTTGTTTTCGGTCCAGCCGACTGCTTGACGATAGTATATACAGGGCATCCTCTATAATTGGCAGTGTGATTGCCGCTACAGTTCCTACATTTTTTTACATTGGGGTCATTTTTAGACTTATCACACTGGACTGTACCATGTAGTTCACCACATACTACGCAAACAGGGGGTTAATAGCAGTATGCCTTAGTATGGCCAAATTCTAGGCAGTTGAGAAATTGTACGGGACCATTTCTTTTGTGCGGCTCCTTTATAGTTATTCTTCTGTAAAGAATATATTTTAAATTATAAATAGGATGCGTTTAATTTTGTTTAAGCTTAACGTCGCCAGGTTCTAACTCCACTCGAAATGATGGTTTGGGATTTTTCCCCTATTTTTAATAACGTTTTTTATTTTAAAGCCTCTCTTCCAAAAAGGTTTTAATTTCTTTAGGGTCCACGCAAGAGTCTATGCCCTTGATCACTACCTGAAGACCTTTGCTGCTCTTCAGTTGATATTTATAAAAGCTTTTTTAAGGGCTTCGAATTTGTTTGTTAGTTTACGAAAATCATTCTCATGATTAACCTGTATTTTTGTCTCGTTTATATTACCACGCTTGATTGCCGCTACGTAAAACGAATTTTCACCTATTACCGTGATCACGCTCTTTATTAACTCACATGAGTTTTGCTCCCTAAGATATATCGGGGGTGGCTTAGAAGATTTTATGACGTTTTGTGCTTCAGAGGATTCATCCTCCAGAATTGCAAAACGATTTTGAGAGTTTATTTTATCAAAAGTTGGTACTTTTGAGGCCGAAGCAACTGCTACAGAGGTTGGGCTGCTACCCCGTTTAAGCACTGTTATGTACCTATCCATACCAACTTGACCTTGAGGCTTTCGACAACTTTTTACAGGGGGGTTTTCCATTGCATTTGTGTTTAAGTTCATGGTATCATTTCCCACTAAATTTGTTTTTGACGTCGCGGCAATACTTGCTGGCCTGGCAACACTTGTCACCAGGCCTAGTTTTAGTTTTTTTAATGAGTCACTATCCACCGTTTGTGTAAATACCGAGGATGAGAGGGAACGTGTACGAATAATTGGCTTAGCCGTTAGGTAGATAATATTGTTTTGTTTTATTTATTTCAGCTTTATTTTCATTTGCATGAACTGTTACATAGCAATTTCTCTCGTTGAGTTTTATTGTTGTCTCATTGTTTTTGCTCATACAAAATACTGTTTTTGTTTTTTACCGTATTATGTGCTTTTAATATTTTTGTTATTTATTTTTTTTTTGTTCTTTACAAAATTAAAATGTTTTTGCAAGATTATGTATACAAACATACATTCATAAGTATGTAGGTATGTACAAGATGTGGTGGAAAAAAATTTTAAATTTACCATACATAAAAAAAGCTCCGTTAATATGTGGGTACTTTTGTGAAATTAAGAAAATCTCATTCATGGAGAAAGCAAATTAAATTATTTAATATTGCTATAAATAAGGTGTTTGCTGTGGAGGGTAACTTTTGTTAACAAATTCGTATCAAGTTTGATAAAGTAAAAATAGGAGGACAATAAAACAAAATGTTGGCATGTTTAATTTGAATTTTTACGAAAACAGCGAAAATTAATTAATATATTAATATTAATGAAATTTGTGTTCCTTCTTCATTTTATATTTGGAAATATCTATCTAAAGAGTGACTTCATTTACATGATTGTTTTACTTTTGTGTTTTCTTTATATTTTGTGTTTTACATTATTTTCACTTATACTTTTGTAGTTATTGTGCCTTTCTTACGTTTATGACACTGCATTTTTTAAGTTTTTTATGTTAATTTAGCTTCTTCTTGTTATTTTTACGTTATTTTATTCACTAATAAATGTGTTAAAAAAAATTAAGTGCATATGTTTAATGATGACTCGTTCCAAACGCAGCACCCTGTAAAATATTAACGGTCCTTAAATTGTTATTTATTTATTTCATATTTTGTCATTCCATTATTCTTCTTGTACTAAATTTAACTTGCTAGTTGATCTTTTTTAAAATCATTAAAGTCACTCTAGTTTCAACCGTAGAACAATAAACAAGTAAAGCAACAGAAAAACATTGTGACCCAACAAAACAAACAACAAAAAACAAACAAAAACAAAACTGTGAACAAACCAAAATACATGTAAATAAAACTAAAATGCAAAAAACAAAAAAAATAAAACAAAGTGTTTTTATTAAAAAATAAGTGAACCGTGATAAATTTGAGGTAACCAAAATTTAAAGTTCATCCTCAAACATTTTGGTCCAAACGAACCGGATAATTTTTATAAAAAAAATAAAATAACAATTACCGTGTGTGCAAATTTAATTTTACAAAAAATAAGTGTTTGTGACTCTATTAAGTAGAAAGTGTGACTCTGAAAATAAAATACAAAAACAGGAAAGTTCTTTAAATTTAACACAAAATCAACCCCCAAACATTTGATCATTTGGAAACAAAACATAAAGATTTTTATTAAAAAACTAATTAAATCATAATTGTGTGTAAAAATCAAAATTTTTAAAATTAAAAACAAAAATTAACGGTATCCAAATTCCTTGGCGCAGTAGCAGCATAATCAACAAACACAACAACGTCATCAAAGTGCAGCGAAGAAAAAACATCAGCAACAACAACAACACAACAAGTAAGTCAAAGTATACAACACAACAAGAAATAAATATTCTTGCTTGCTGTGTTACTCTTTAATTTTTTGCCGCTGCAATTTTTAAGAGAAAATAGCCGTGACGTCACCATCCAAATAAATAAAAAACGAGTTACCATTGCGTCAATTTTTGAAAAATTAACCGGGGAAATTAAAACAATATTTGACTCAAAATTTTCAAGACACAATTTATTTATCGCTAGCAGGCAATTTTTTTGACTCAATTTTATTATTATTCTGACTCTTTTTCAATTTACAAATATGTCCCTGAAAAAATTCGTCAATTGCACAAACGACTTAGTCGACTTCGAGAAGATTCAAGCAGAAGCGCGTGCTGAAGATAATGTACACGCGTTGGAAATTATTCGAGTAGAATTAGACTCCATATGGACACAAGTAAAAAGATCATATGAAGAATGTAGGGACTTAGATCAGGATGGTGATAAACCAATTGACAAAAAAATATTACGGGAGCGATACCAAGCTGCCCTAATGGCTTATAAAAATTTTCTTTCGTCAGTAAATGCTGAAATCCATGCGCTTTCGGACACAACCATGGAAAAAGTTGAACGTCAGTCAAATATTCCAGTAGAAAGAGAGGTTTCCTCAATAAGACTCCCTCCTTGTGACACCGACACATTTTTTGGGGATTATAAATTATGGCCGAGTTTTCGTGACTTGTTCACAGCCATATACATTAGAAATCCTAAAATTAGCAATGTTGAAAGGCTTTTTTATCTGACGCAAAAAACCGGTGGAGACGCTAGAGAGGCATGTACCTTTAACAAACGATGGGTTTATCATGGCTTGGACAAATTTAATTGACCGGTACGAAAATAAATGGATGCAGGTTAACGAGCAATATAAAATTATTTTGGATCTGCCTCATGCATCTACAGACTCTGGAGCCTCAATTAAAAAATTACAAAGGACAATAAACGATTTTAGGCATACATTAGGCACATTTGGAATTGACACTTCAACATGGGAGTCGTTTTTAATTTATATTTGCTCTCAAAAACTTCCAAGGGCCCTTGTTCAAGAATTTGAAAATTCTCGTGAAGATTGTGCCGAAGTACCCAAATGGCAAGAATTCGACAAGTTTTTGACCCACAAATTTAAGACCCTAGAATCAGTAGGCAATATAAAATCATCAAAGGACAAACCCATACCTCCCAAGTCCGAAGTCGCAAAAAATACACAAAATAAAAGGAACATTAATTCATTCTAAACAAATATTGCGAAATCTGAGAGTAACAAACAGATCAAAAATAAACCCGTTAAAAGTTCTTATAATAACCCCATAACTTGCCAACATTGTAGCGAGTCACACACCCTACGATCATGCCCCACATTTTTAGAAAAAAATGTAAGTGATCGAATTCATATCGTAAGAGTCACAAATTCATGTTACAACTGTCTGTCGATCAATCATAGTGTCAGGGAGTGCCCTAGTAAATACAGTTGTAGGCTGTTTAAACAAAAACACAACACTTTATTGCACAAGGCAACAGTGACCCAGCCTACAAGCTTGCCACAAAATAACGCTGACGAGCAACCAAGCACAAGTGCCGCAGCTCAAGCCCAATACATACAGTCCACTTCAAGATCAAGTATTCCTAACTTTACTTCCCTGACCCTGCGCGAAAACATACAAACATCGACAAATCAAACAGACCACGAAACTTTGCTTTTCACTGCCATTGTCGAAATAGAAACTAGAGGTCAAAGATACCAGGCTAGAGCCATCATCGACCCTGGATCACAATCAACCTTTGTATCGGACAAACTAAAAAACCGATTAAAATTACCCACTAAAAGAAACATAGTTCACGTTTCTGGTTTGAGTCAAACAGTTTCTGAAACCTCAACTAATGCATGTTTGCTTAACCTTTGCTCACGGGTGGACACATCGTTTAAGTTAGAAGTTTGGGCCCCAGTTCTCAAGACCCTTCCCTCTAATTTACCACCTCAAACATTGGACATGCTAAAGCTCAGTGAGGCTGCAAAATTGCAACTTGTAGACCCTCACTTTAATCAAAGTAGACCCATCGACTTGCTAATAGGCCTCGACATAGGCCCATCGATTTATTGCATGGACACACCGATGCGGTCTGTTGGATCCCTTTTGGCACAAAAAACAGTATTTGGCTGGATTGTGGGGGGACCAACACCAAAAATTACTCAACCCAGAACCACAATTTCTTTATTGAATACATCGTCCCTTGACCGAATCCTCACACGCTTTTGGGAGGTGGAGGAAAACCCAAAACAGATTTTGAGGTCAGACGAGGACACTATTGTGGAACACAATTTTCAACAAACAACTCGTAGAAATGACTCGGGAAGGTATATAGTTACCCTGCCCTTCAAAAAAACAGAAGAAATAGGCTCTTCTCGCAACATTGCCATGGCTCAGTACCTAAGAATGGAACGTACGCTCAGCCAAAAACCCGAAATAAAGCAATTATATGACAACGTTATTTTAGAATATCTTGAGTTAGGACACATGAGAAAAATCGAACCCTCGGATATAAACAAAGCTCCAAACTATTATCTGCCGCATCACGCAATAATAAAACCAGACCGATTGACCACTAAACTTAGAGTGGTTTTTAATGCCTCTAGCCCAACGTCGAATAAGAATAGTCTTAATGACATTTTATATCCAGGACCCATTCTTCAACAAGATCTTGTTCTTTTGATAGCAAAATGGAGATTTTTCCGCTTTGTATTTAACGCCGACATTACAAAAATGTATCGTCAAATACTAGTCGACCCAACTCAAACAAAGTTTCAAAGAATCTTATTCAGAAAATCCAAAAATGACCCTATAGAAGATTACGAGCTTCTCACAGTCACATTTGGAGTTAATTGTGCCCCATATTTAGCCATCAGAACGCTTCTTCAGTTAGCTGAAGATGCTCAAATGACTCATCCACTAGCGGCCAACATTCTCAAACAAAATATGTATGTGGATGACGTCTTAGCAGGAGGTCATACTATAGAAGAAGCCATCAGAGCTAGAGAAGAATTAACTTCTGTCCTAAAATCAGCCGGCTTTGATCTAATGAAGTGGAACTCTAATGAGCCACAAGTCATTCAGGATTTACCTAGTGCGACTCTACTACCACTCGACTGGTTAAATCTGTCAGAAAATGACGGGTCCAAGACTCTAGGGATAAAATGGAACATTTCATCAGACTCCTTTACATTCACAGCCCCAGATATACAAGTTAAAGAAGCGTATACAAAGAGGGAAGTTTTGTCTACAATTGCCAAATTTTTTGACCCATGTGGATGGATAGCTCCAATCATAATAGACGCTTAAGTAATCATGCAGCAAATATGGCTAGATAAAACAGACTGGGATGACATTTTAAAACCAATTTCTCAACATAAATGGAAAAAATTCGTAAACAATTTTCCCAATATTAAAACTATAAAAATACCCCGTTGGATTAAATACACACCCTTAAGTCACATCGAAATACATGGCTTTAGCGACTCTTCAGAAAAAGCTTATGCTGCTTTATTATACATTCGAATACAAAATGAAGAAACATCCATACACACAACTCTTTTGGTATCCAAGACTCGAGTAGCTCCCCTCAAAAGCTTATCGCTACCACGCTTAGAACTTTGTGGAGCTGTATTGCTAGCTAACTTGGCATCAAGTCTATTAAAAACTTGTGAATTTCAAAATGTAGTAACCCACTATTGGACTGACTCGACAATTGTATTATCGTGGCTTAAGAAACCGCCATGTACCTGGAACACGTTTGTTGGAAATCGTGTGTCGGAAATAATACAAAAAGTCGGGACTCAAAACTGGCATCATGTTGACTCAAAAATGAATCCCGCTGACCTAGCAAGTAGAGGTTGTTCACCAAGTGAGTTAGAATCACATAGTCTATGGTGGAGTGGACCGTCGTGGTTAAAGTTGCCAAATCAGCAATGGCCATCCCCACGCCCTCCTCAGGATACAAATATAGAAGCCAAAACAATTAAAATTCTAACAGTCACAAACACAGACGACCCCTTAAGCCGATTTTCATCTCTACCCCGTGCCTATCGAGTCATAGCCTACATTTTACGCTTTGGAAGACCCATACCAAGAAGTCAAAGATCATCTATAGAACCAACTCCAGAAGAAATACAATCTGCAAAAAATCACATCATAATTTGGACACAAAAAACTCTGTTTCCTGATGAATATACTGCTTTACTTCACAAGCGTCCAATTTCCCCTCGAAGTAAACTCTTAACCCTTACGCCATTTCTCGATCGCAATGGGATTATAAGGGCCAATGGGCGTTTAGCGCAGTCCCCAGCATTAACGTACAACGAACGCTGTCCAATTCTGTTGCCATACGAATCAAAATTGGCCAGAATGATAACAGAATTTGTGCACAAAATTACTTTGCATGGGGGAAATCAGCTTATGACCCGATTGATAAGAACAGAATTTTGGATTTTTCGTCTTAAGCCCTTAGTTAAAACTGTCATAAATAATTGCAAAACGTGTGTACTTTACAAAAAACACACTCAAAGTCAGATAATGGCATCCCTGCCACCTGAGCGCACAACAATATCAAGACCCTTTACCGTTACAGGTGTTGATTACGCTGGACCCTTTAATATACGAAACTTCACTGGTCGAGCCTGTCTCATCACAAAAGGGTATGTCTGCATATTTGTATGCTTTGCCACTAAATCTGTTCACTTAGAACCAGTAAGTGATTTATCGACCCAAGCATTTTTAGCTGCCTTTTCCCGCTTTATTGGAAGACGTGGATGTCCAGCAATCATATATTCGGACAATGGCACGAACTTTGTCGGAGCAGCAGAACTCATCAAAAAGGATCTTCTGGAATTTATAAAAACTCTTCAAACCCAAGTTACCCACAACTATAGCCATCAAAATATCAATTGGAAATTCATACCCCCTGGTGCCCCACATATGGGCGGACTCTGGGAAGCCGGTGTAAAATCCTTTAAAACCCACCTAAAGAAAATGATACCAGATATGAAATTCACCTTTGAAGAGCTGTCAACAATTCTCACTTGCATAGAATCGTGTTTAAACTCTAGACCCTTAAGTCCTGCTAGCGATGACCCAAATGACCTTAACCCATTGACCCCTGGCCACTTCCTTATTGGTACCCCATTATTGACCCCAGCCGAACCTGATGTGAGCAGCGAAAACCTGACCCTCATCAACCGCTGGAAACGCCTAAAGGTCATCTACCACTCATTTTGCCAAAGATGGAAATCCGAGTATCTGGCCGAACTACATCGCAGATATAAATGGAAGACTCAAAGGGACAATCTTAAAGTCAACGACATGGTGGTCATCAAAAACAACAACTTGCCACCCAACGAATGGCAAATGGGTCGAATCACTAAGACTCATATTGGAACTGATCAAAACTGTCGAGTTGTGGACATCCAGACAAAAAATGGGATCGTTACCAGACCCATTACAAAAATTGTGGTTTTGTTTTAAAATATATTTAACATTTTTTTTTTAAATTTTCCCAACTAATGTTACACTGAATTCCTACTTACAGGTATGGCATCCCACAAAGCATTTCTAAGTTTCTCATCAACAGATTTGATTGCTGTCAAAATTCTCAACCCCACGACCCGCAAACTTGAATCGAAGTGAGACCCTAGATGCCATATCTGTCAAAATCATCACAACACCTTGCTACAGTGTATCCTGTTTTTTGGACCTACGATAAACTGCACCAAGTCATGGGGGCCGGAATGTTTAATGATGACTCGTTCCAAACGCAGCACCCTGTAAAATATTAACGATCCTTAAATTGTTATTTATTTATTTCATATTTTGTCATTCCATTATTCTTCTTGTACTAAATTTAACTTGCTAGTTGATCTTTTTTAAAATCATTAAAGTCACTCTAGTTTCAACCGTAGAACAATAAACAAGTAAAGCAACAGAAAAACATTGTGACCCAACAAAACAAACAACAAAAAACAAATAAAAACAAAACTGTGAACAAACCAAAATACATGTAAATAAAACTAAAATGCAAAAAACAAAAAAATAAAACAAAGTGTTTTTATTAAAAAATAAGTGAACCGTGATTAATTTGAGGTAACCAAAATTTAAAGTTCATCCTCAAACAGCATATTTTTTAAATTTTTAGCGCATATTTTTCTATTTTAAGTGCAATTTTTATGCGCATAATACACGATTTTAACTGCATAAAAGTCCGGTGAGAACCATATAACATGTTGAAATAGACATTTTGTATGAGGTCGTTTGCGTTATTCATCTGAACATAATAATATGTTTGAGACAATAATAAGTTAAAAACATCATGTCTGAACATATATTGTTACTTAAGACGTGTTTGACACAATCATAACCACAAACATTAATGATAGTTTGCATTTGTGATTGTATCAACCATGTTTTTTTTCTTTGCGTGTACTTTCAGTCTATTGGACAATTTATTGTTTTATAATGCTAATTAAAAAAAATCCGTTATGGGGATGCACTACTATGTGGTTAAGTAAAAACATTCATTGATTGCCAATATAAAAAATTTAAGTTCAAAACGGGAACAAAAATAAACAAAATGCTAAAAAGGGGTTTGTTTAAAATCAAAATATTTTAAACAATCTGTTATTTTACTCTTTTATGGGTTCATTTTTTTTATTTTCATTTATTTGAGGTCAAACGTATCTTAACTAAAATGTATCTTATAATCGATTTGAATAATGATTGCTGATTGTTAAGACATTAGTTAGGGTAATGACTATTTTGTTAATCGTTACATACATAAAACTATTGTGAATTATTTATAATGGCTAAAATGCCTAAAATTCGAAACCATTTTTGGTTTTTGGAAAAAGCAAGTTTCCTGTTAGCGAGAATCTTTTTTTATACTTTACTAACAAGCTAGCTTTCAAATCAAACAAACCTAATCTTAAAGGCGCGTATTCAGAAATCATAACTAAAGTCGCAACTAATAAAACAGAAACTAAAAAATAGTTCATAGATATTCATAATTCATAATTAGCTTGGCAACAGCTTTCAGCTGATTGAAGAAATGCAACCATGCATATTGCCAGGTAGTGAAAACAAAATGTCGATAATATTTTGAACGATAAATACTGTAGTTTATTTAAAAGCTTATTAAGCTATTAAAAAAACAATTATTGTTCTTAAAAAATGCATACAAATTCTAAAAAAGTAATTTTTTAGTTATAGTTTTGATATAAATCAATTAAAATGGGTGCCTGTAAAAATATAATTTTTCAATAAAATTTGGTGACACATCTCTAGTTAAGTTTATTTTTTTATGGATGTTTTTGGGCGCAATATAAATGTATGCAAGTGGCAAATGTAATAAAGCAAGTTTATTATTTACAAAATTGTAAGAGTATTTTAGAGTGACAAAAATTGGCCGCCAAAATTGTTTTGCTATCCAATGAAATTATAAGATAATATCAATCAGCTGTTCTTTGTATGTACTAGTTAGTTAAAATTTAGTTACAACTCTACCCAAAATTATGTGTAAACTTTTTCTGCTGAAAGTAACCAACTGTGAATAACTTAAATTGGTACTTAAAATAGTTAACACTTAGTGATAATTTATGAATATGCGCCAAAGTCTCTAACTAATTGTAACCTTACACAAAACTCCTACGGTGAGCTGAAATAAAATCGCATACTGAATTTAAACAAGCACTTATTCTTTTTACTTCTCTTTGCCTCAACGTCACGCTGATTTCTTTGTAACATTTCCAAGCGAAAGCATAAAAATTATAAAGCATTGAGTAGCAAAGTTGGTTCAACAAGCACCCTATTCTCGGCTCATATTAACCTGTTGTGGCTTGCGCCTACCTTCCACTCAATATCCACTCATCCGCATTAAACTACTATTCTTATTAAGCCAAGCTACGTCATCAACTTTGTTTAGGGATTTTAAATAAAGGGAATTTAGTCGCATAACGGTAACGCTGGCTGTGCTTAACGTCCTCTTGGATGGTAAAAAAACTACATATAAAAATTTTACAAAAACAAAATACACATACGGAAAAAACCAAAGGCCAGCAAAATAATATTACACAAACAAAACATATACACAATAACACACAACCGGTTCGTGCTGCGATCGTTACTAAAATTTTTTGTTGTTCATTACTTATCAATGTAAAAAAAAACATTATAGAACATAAAAAAAATAATGTTTGTCTACAGTATCACCACAATTGTTCTGTTTTTAATGAAGAACAAAACACTATATAATGTTTGGCTCTTTCTTGAAAATATGTAGTTGCAAACGGTATTAAGGGTTGTGTTCGTCTACACAACCACAAAAATAGATATCTTTCCTGGGTTTGTAAGCCGAACGCTAAATAGTGTTCTGTTAATTTTCGAACACTGGTAAAAAGTAACCAAAACAGCAACGGCGATAGGAATATTACCAGGAACTCTCGTAAATTTTTCTCTAACATGCTATCAGATGCTATTCATATTGCCATTAATAGATTTTTTGGTGTCAAATTGTTTGTAATTTCTTATGTACATATGTATACATAAGTTGTTCTGATTAAGTAATTATATGTTATTATTGAAAAATTCCCACAGATAACGCTCTAATAAGTATTTAATTTTTTTTTTTTCAGAAATATCAAAAATAAATAAATATTGTGACTAAACGTATGGATATGGCTTACCTTATATTTTACTGTTATGATTTATATGTATGTATCTTTATGATGTCATTCCGTTGTCATTTAATAAAATGTGCTTTCAAAACCGTTAAAATTTTATTTATTAATCAAGGTAGTTAACTGCAATTGTTTTGAAGGCAAACTGAAATAATGTATATATACAAGTATGTATATAAATATATGTATTATGTATGTACATATATAAAAATACAAGGCTATTCATTCATTCACTCACTCACTCACTGGCTCATCAACGCCCAAACTGCTATAGCTAGAGACGAAGAACGGGTTTTTTAAAATTCGATCGCTAAAATGGTAAAAAGGCGTGTGTTTAATAGTATTGAAGAAAGAAATAAAACTGAAATCGAATTGTCTTTTTTGAAATTCTGGTCCCAAATCGTCGCACACGTGTTCGAATGAACTTTCGTATCGAATAAAACTTCCTCACGTAGCTAAAACGGGATTGCGGCACTCGAAAGCTTTCGAATCGAAATTTGTTTAAAAAATGTAATAGATTTTATTGGCGCCCTAAGTTCAAATGGAACGTTTTATTTAACTTTTTTTTTACTATTGTAATCAAAAATTTTATAAATAAAGGAATTGAAAAAAAAATTGATTTTATGCTTGTATATAAATCAACAGTGTTAATAGTGACTTCGACTTATCGGTTTTCGGCGCTTGTCAAAAAGAGAAACGCAAAATTATAAAAAATTCGGAAAACTATAGAAATTCGCAAAAATTTTACAATTTCAGAAAATTTGCAAAAATAGCGAAAATTCTCGAAATTTTTAATATATCAAACAAGCCATTTAATACCATGTTCACACGGACAGCAATATTCGTGTTTCGCTCTCTTATTCCTGTTTCGCGCCCCAAACATGATTGAAACGACTTGTTTTCCCATACAAAATTTTGAGAGCGAAACAGGTCGTTTCATTTTGAAACAGGCTGCGAAACAGGAAAAATGTACTGTCATCTCCAATTTTGATAACAGTTATCGTTAGTTTATCTGAACTAGCTCTCAAAAAATAGCAAAACAAAGAAAAAAACAAAATAAAAATTGATTTTTAATAAAATAAAGTGATAATTATAATAAAATAATTAAAATAAAAGTATAATAATATATTCTTAAGTTTTATTTACTTTTTTATCTATTTAGAAAAAAAATCACACTAAAAACACACAAAAAATGTCAAAATGAAACAGGAATAAATCGTATGAACAGCATGTTTGGCAATCTAGTTTCAGAGAGCGAAACCAGTGGTTTCTATCGTCGTATGAACATAGCATAATTGATTAAAAGTCCCTAAAAGTACAAGGAATGGCAAAAATTCGATAAAAAATTTTAAATAAGCGGAAATTCGCAAAAATTTACAAACAGTTGCATGAAAGCAAAGTCTAGTATTTATTAAAAACTAAAGCTGTAATGAATCAGATAACTTAAAGATAAAGTAGCTGATGTTGCGAACATGGCTAAAATTCGCGAATAATTTCAAACTTGGTAACAAACCCTAAAATTAATTTAAAATCGCTAAATCAAAAAAAAAATCAAATAGAATCGCCCATTGAAGTCCAATCTTAGCGTAACATATATCATTGTTAATGGCTAGAATTTGGCTTCATTTTTAATAATTATGATATCAGTGGTGCGATTCACTAACTTTTAACGAACCGACAATCGTTATATTTAAAAGCACAAAAGAGAATAAATAAAAACAAATGAAAATGTTCTTAACTCCCGTGTTACACGTGTTTTTTCATTCAAAATGCATTGAAAATGGTCTGGCCAGGTAAGACGAAGGGTTAATTTGTGATTTTTATATTTTTATTTTGTGAATTTTACATTTAACATTTTCTACATATGAATATGTAAGTATATCTTTGTATGTATGTTAGTTATTTTAAACATAAAATACATTTTATCGATTAAATAAACACAACCTAAATTATTGTCGCTAAAATATCGACAAAAATTTGCTTAAAATAACAGCTGACTTTTAACGACAGCGAATATCGTTAAACATTTACTGAATAGCATATTCGATAAAATTATCGTTATAAATGTTAGTAAATCGCACTACAGAGATCATTCCGTTCTTATGTTTAATTTTTTATAAATAGGAAACCTTCAGATTCTTTGTAAGTCGAGTTTTTTAAATACTCACTTTTTATCCACACCCTTTAATTATGCTCCTTTTATTATTTCCTCACATAGCAAGTACATCGCCCTTGTAATCTGATCAAAAAAAGTTAAGTAGATCTTTAGTCGCAAATATGTGTTACATATGTTAAATTTAACATAGGAAAAATTAATAATGTACTCAGTTTTAGAAACATTCTCATGATACGTTTAAAAAATTTGACATTAGAACGGAATGATCTTAGAAATCATAAATACCATTAAGAATTTGAAGTTAGACTAAAAAAGCACTTAATACAACAATTAAGCCATATTCTAGCCATAAACAATGATATACGATATGATGAGATTGAACATCAATTGGCGATTCTATATACATATGTGTGTATAAAACAGAAATGTCTGCATTTAAGGCAGCGAAGGGCAGATAGAGAACATTGATTAAAAGAGAGTAAATTAGTTGATTTACACTTAGAAAAATTTTTCAAATTTAATATACAAAACGAAAAAAAAAAGTTCTGAAAAAAATATTATTATTACATATATAATTAATCAAGTTTTCATTTACGGTAAAATATATATATGCATATATGTATATATATTTATATGTAAATATGCAAAAAACAAAAAGGAATTCAGTAAAAAACTTGATTATTATATAATTCATCATCCCACATGATTGCTGAAAAGTTTTTAAAATAAGATGAAAAAACATACATAAGCACAGCTTGGTCACAACACAATAAATATATATTGTCAGTGTACCACTACGAAATTGCAAAATTTGCCAAAATAACAACATGCGCAACACTCCTGATTTGTTGAAATTTATTAAGCAACTGAATACAATTTTATTTTTTTCTTTCTGTTGTATTTGTTTTTCGGGTTGCCTTTGTTACTTTTTATGCATGAAACAATGAATTCAAGATATTCAGTTTGTGGGCAGTAGTAAATAAGCGAAAACAACATCACACAAACACGTGTAATTTTTCACATTCTGATTTCAATGTAAATATTGTTATTTCTTCTCGTTTTGATTGCTAAAAACAGTTTTTTTTATTTATTTTCTCTATTTTAAGCCTACTTTTTTTAAGTTAAAAAGTAGTATAATAAAACAAGTATATGTATGTATGTTTTGGGAATTTTAAGCAATATCTTAGCAGGGCAATTTTTGCATTTTTAGCAGCTCTGGTAAAAAAGAACACGATAAGTAAATGTAAAAACCCGAAAAACTTCGTAATCCAGGCAAACCAGCGCCCACCGCTGATTTAAGGGCGTGGTAAAAAATTTTGTAAGCTCCTGAAACGTAATAAATAAGACTTTTATTCCATGAAGTCGCTTGTGGATTTTTTTTGGTTTTTGTATTGGGTTCTACCTCACTTAAGTAATATGTATGTGAAAAGGAAAAAGGGACTAAATTTTGAGGCGTGGCATAAAAGTTAGTTGAGAAGGTGATCATCCACCTTTGAACTACTGCCTACCTACATTGTACCTTGGTACCAACACAGTAGTTATTTATAAGTACTTTTTGTTATTACGCTGAATACACATATGTCAACATTGTTGTCATATTATTATTGTTTGTTAATCGTCTTTATATTCATTCTTGTCTTTCTAGCCTGATGATCTCCATCTTTAATAAACGTTGTAACATTAATTTATATTCGATAAATAAATAAAAGAATAAACCAAATGTTTATTATTTACATGAGTAATAAAAGCTAGACATACTTAGTTTTACAAGGACTTTCTTGGCACGTTTAAAAAATTTTTAATTTGGGGGAAGGATCAGAGATGGCATAAAGGGCGCGCAGAATTTGAGGTCAAATTGAAAAGTCACCAAAGGAAAAAATGAAACCTTTGTCAAGCCATAAACAACGATGTGCGATATGATAAGATCGGACTTTAAATGGCAGCGCGACATATAAAAAACCAAAAGTACTGTATTTTGGGGCGTGGCAAAAAAAAATAATTCCCTGTTTTAGAAACTTCATTGAGATATCTTTCATCCTAGTGGGTGACTGACACAACTGTTTTTTTTTTGTATGGGGGTCGACCCGGTCTAGTGCATACGCTAAAAATCGAAAAACCCTCGTCTAGAGTCAGATATTATTTTTTTTGTACATACATAAGCCATTCGCATCTAAAAAAGCGACCAAAACTACCTTAAAGGAAAAGACATAAGCTTTCTTTTGAGCAAAAAAAAAATTTTTCAAAAGATGGATCAAATAGCAATCGAAGTTATTTGGGATGGCTTCTTGGGCCACTGATTATGGGTAAGCTTAAGCCATGACGGTCTCTGCCACTACAAGTCGTTAGCTTCGAGTAGTGATACTGTTAGTCTTTGGGATTCCAAATCGGCGGGGGTACTTTTAGAATCAACATGAAACCAAGATTGACTTCCAACTTTTTCGAAAATTTAGGTGACTGTGTTTTTAACGAACGTTTTCCACTTATTGCGGGGTGTTTGTAGCCAGGCCAAGACTATTGTTGAATCGGTCCACAAAAACAACTTAAGACTTCTTAGAGTAAGCTACCACTGAGTAGACACGATCATGGTTGCCCTCAGTTCGGCGCCACACAGTTCTTTTCGGGGCTACTCTCGAATTAGCGACCGGCAAATGAGTTGAAACGAACCCAAGATTCGTTACACGTATATCCGAGTTGCAGCATAAGCCTTCTCTAAAGCGTCACAGAATCCATGGAGTACGACGGATCGAAATCGACGAATCGGGTAATTTTTATATATTCAATTACTTTCATCTAAAGAATTTCCCCGATCGCAACTCCATTACAAAGACATCTGTGCCTAAATTCTGTAACTTTTTGAATTCAACTACCGATATTGTTAAGTAACGAGAAATCTCGGTTACTTTAACGAATTTTTATTCTCTATTTTAAATAAAAAAAAATTTTTGGTTTAGGAATATTGACGACAAATGTCGGTAAAATATAAGAACGTCAAAGTTGAAATTTTTTAAAATTAATCAGACCTTTCCTGCATAACAAGTGGAATTTTTTTTTCCATGAAATTTTCATTCCCCTCGAAGGGAAAAAAAGCAATCGTGAATTTCATGTGAAAAATATTTCACGCTATCAGTTCCAGTGAATGTAAAAAGGAAGAAAGATTAAAAAAAAATTAAAAATCAATGAAATTTTTATTAAAAAATATACACGTATATATTTTAAAGAAAATTTAAGATAATAAAGCAAAATATTTAGTATAGTTTAATTACAACTTTAGTTTTTTGCACTTTTTAAATTCTATATAGTAAAATATTTTCCAAAATTCTGCCGAATTCTTTCTACAGCTTCACAAATCCGCTGGCAATCGACCTGTTGTTATGCATTTTGTTGACCAATATATCGGTTTAATATTCGATTTATAGGAGGAACTACTAACTTACATGTTCTGTTCCCTAGCAAAAATAAAGTGAGAAATCTAAGGGAAATGTGGACCAATTACGACGAAAAAAAAATTTCGCGATATGGGAAATTTTTTCCCCTGAACATTTGTTCAAGTTATTATTCTCCTTTGAATTACCTTTTTTTCATGGGAGTTTTTCATGATCAAGGGAAAAATTATTCACGATGGGGGTGAATAAAAAATTTAAAATAAATTTGCTTGTAAAAAATTTATTTTAACAAAACATGAATGAAAACGTTTAAATATTGCTTATATTTCTAAACGAATATGTTAGTTTCTAATCTTTATATACATAGGGTTCGAGGTGCCTAAGCCACTCTAGCACAACATTCTGCTCTTACTTTTTATACCCATACAACTGTATGTGAAGAGGGTATTATGTGTTTGTGCAAATGTGCTGAACACATTTAATATAGGTTCTGGGCCCACCTTTTAGTATACCGATTGACACAGAATCAAGATAACCCTGTGCGTAAATTACAGGTCGCAATTCTGGAAATAAATAATTTAATCAAATTTGGCACATATGTGTTTATTGCAGTGTTGCCAAAACCTAATGGGGAAAAAATGCTAGAATTGTATTAAAAAAATGCTAAAATATGCTAAATATATGCTAAAAAAAAATGCTAATACATGTTTCATCCAAAAATGCAAAGAAACTCCTTTTAATTTGTCAAAACAATGTAAATATCATGGTATAAAATTAGCACGTGCATACATAGTTATTATTTTGTTATATTTTATTTATAATTCAATTTTAAATAAAAGAAAATTCATTTAATTTTATTATTAACATAAAAAAATAAATGAAAGACAATTAAAAAATTGATTTTTAAAACAAAATCAAAAAGCTATATACATACATACATATTTTAAAAGCTAGATTTTTAAAAGTTTCTTAACGTTCTGTGAAGATTTGTACAAAGACTAGTTTTGTTTAAATATTTTTTGTAAAATTTAAGAAAAACCGAATTTCTAGATATTTCAAAATATCCAGTCATCTTCAACTTCATTTTCATTATTATTTCTATCGGTATAACTATCAGTTGTTCCAATTATTTTTAGATAAGTGCTTGGCACTTCATATTGGTGGCAGCACTTTTCGCTCCGCTTTAA
This sequence comes from Pollenia labialis, assembly GCA_949318255.1. Lineage (NCBI taxonomy): Eukaryota > Metazoa > Arthropoda > Insecta > Diptera > Polleniidae > Pollenia > Pollenia labialis. The sequence goes on from OX439140.1 coordinate 47,573,355, forward strand.
TCCATATATGAAATTGTAATTAATATTATTACATATAGCAATAGCTATTTTTATAATTAAGTTTTACCGAACAGCCAAAACAGAATTAACTGTTTGTAAATGAATTGTTTTCACTAGGTTAATTTGGCTGAACACGCGTTCAACGTCAGCATTCGACCATGGCAGACAGAGCAGTTTGAGAACAAACTGCGAAATCTCTTTGAATCGGTTGTTACCACCAGCATCTCTGTATGCGTTTACCTCTGCCCAAAATGATACTGTGTTATCTGTATTTGTCAATATCACATTTGCAGTAATTTCAAAAGGTTTTTCATCTGTTTCCTTCGCCCATTCTTTTTACTTTAAGTGTTTAAGCCAATCCTTGTGAAACTTTTTGAATATGTTTTACTAATTTTTAAAATTTTTTTCCTTTCTTGATTTTTATTTCAGTTTATTTATATTCACATAAATATAGATGGAACTATACAGGGTATTTATCTGATGTTTGGGTAAATACCGGGAATATTCCTTTTATGGGAATTTATTTGGGTATATATAAAACACAAATGAATATGGCAATCATTAACTGTCAATAAAATTAATTTAGTTTTAAATTACTTTTCGTTTTTTTTTAAGCGTCGTTAAATACTAAAAAGCTGGTTAAATAGCACTAAACCTACAATAATAAACCGGAGCATATTGATTTAAACATGTGAACAAGGTATGTGTTTATTAGTGAAGTGAATGTTGATCAAAATATTAAATTTTTTACAAAACGTTTGTACCCACATATCCTTTACCAATTATTTTCCCTAGCATAATTTACCAATTGGATATATTTTCCCTCCTCCCATCTATACACATTAATGAGCATTTACATTCATCGTTAGAATCATTAATTTTTTTCTTTGATATTTGTATTAAAATTAAACATTAATGCAAAATATTAAAAATACCACAAGAACTAAAAAATGCTAGAAATTTTTAAATAATGCTAGAAAAAATGCTAGATTCTAAATCAGTTTTTTCATGCCAAATGACTTTAAAAAATGCTAGATCTAGCATGAAAAATGCCAAATTGGCAACACTGGTTTATTGTCACAAGGTCGAAACCCTTTTCAAATGTAGAGAAGCGGTTATTTATTTTACATAGCCCACATGCAAACTTCTTTCCGGAGTAGGGTTTTGTGCCCATTACCCATCTTGTTTTATAGACATTTAAGTTTCATTAGGTCCACAAATATTATGTTGTAACCTACAAAAATCAGCAGAACAGATTTAATTAAAATCGGTCCAAATTTGACAACAGCTCTCACACAAATGCACTAATAATAAGTTACCTTAGAAGCTATTACTATGTTATCTCATAGTTGTAATCATAGTTATAGTAGTAGATATTTAGTTAATATTTGGCACAAAAATCTCAACAACAACATACTCTTTTTGGCGGAAAAATAATCGCCCAAAAACTGTAAGCTTGATCGACAATACTTTCTTACTTTTTTTGTGTTAAAAATTGGCTAATTTGTAAGCCGTACATTTATTATCGTTATTATTTAACCCATTAACCGCCAAAATTAAACTAGCAGTGCTAATTAAAACTTAAGTTTAATTTTCTATTCATTGCACACAAAAGTAGCATAAAGGTATATACAAAATTTTAAAAATTAGGAATGGTTGGAGTAGGAGGGGTGTACTCAACTGAGTACAGTGGCGGGATATAGGTGAAAACATTGTTATCCATTAAATAATATTATTAAAAATTTCAAAAGATTTTGTTATTCGTGCTAAATTCCCAGTTTTTATTATTGATAAAAACACTTTAAATTTATTGTTGATGGGATAAGCTATTCCTATGCGCATTTCACTGGTTGCTTAGGCCAGATCATCAGGAAACTTCATCCATAAAGATTTTAGAAAAACTAAAGATATTAAACCAAATAAAAATGTTAAACGTATAAGACTTATAGCAACAGTTCTACTTGTAATAATATCAAAGTTTAAACAAAACAACATCAACATCAACAATAAACAGTGCGTTCATCTCATCTTACATTCCCCGCTACAATTAGTTGAAATTTTTTTTTTTTTTTAATTCATTTATTTTTCAAAAAATTCATTACAATGTAAGTGCCTCAGCGCCTTGAAGGCATTTTAGAGGCGAGTTGGCAATAATATATTGCATAACTTATGAAATAATTTCTAGTTAACAATAACTGTATTTTAAACAGAAAAAAAAAATAAATATTTAAATCAGAAGAAGAATAATATTTTAACATTCAATATGAATTTGAATTACATTAAAAGTTCCTCTATATTTTGAATCAAATAATTTTTTAAACTAGTTTTAAATAAAGATATGCTATATATATTTTTTAAATTTGGCGGTAAACCATTGTATTCACGACTACCCATGTACTCAATACGTTGCTTCGTAGTTTCCAGTCTACACCATGCTACTGCCAAATTCATATTATTCCTTGTATTTACTAAGTGATGATAACTCGAAAAATATATGGTATGATGACCAACGCTGTTTAAACATTTAAAAACATACATTAGTAATTGCATTTTGTAAGTGCCATAAATAGGTAATACAGTTTTAAAAACGTCGGTGTATAATGATAAAGTTGAATGTGTTATGGAAAGATTAGCTACCACTTTTAAAGCTTTATTTTGCATACGTTGCAACATTTTTAATTCAGAACTTTTCTTATGTCCATATAAAATGGCCAAATAATTAAAATGGCTTTGGACTAGTGCATTATAAATTAATAATTTTGTTTTTTTTATCAAATTTGTTCTTAAATTTGTACAAAAAACCTACAGCCTGTGCTGTTTTAATCTTAAGATTTTGGATATGTTGACTCCAAGCAAGATTGCTCTGCAGTTGTATACCTAAATACTTAAAAGAACTGACTTCCATGATTTCTTTTCCATCTACAAAAACACTAAAGTTGGTACGATCCGAATATGGCTTAAATCTCATCAATCGAGTTTTATTAGCATTTAAGAAAAGTTTATTTATTCTCATAAACTCTGATATTAACGCCGCATCTCGCTCTATATGTACTTTGGCTACCGTTTCATGCTTGTAAGGGTAAAATAAACTAATGTCGTCTGCATATATAAAAATTTTGCCAGTAAGTTCAAGATTTTTTAAGTCATTAATATAAATAATAAACAATAAAGGTCCAAGTACGCTGCCTTGCGGAACTCCACATTCGACTTCACGAAACGAACTTTTACGAGAACCAATCTGGACGAACTGCTTACGATTTCTCAAATAACTTTCCAATAGAGATAGTTCTTTCCCACATATACCATAACAATTAAGTTTTTGTAACAAGATGTTATGATCAATTAAATCAAATGCCTTTGTAAGATCATAAAATAAACCTGCCACGCCACAATATCCATCATCTAGACCTTTACAAATAAAATTAACAACATTAACGGCAGCCTCCTCTGTACCACATCCTTCCCGGAATCTATATTGAAAATCATTTAGTAAATTATGGGTTCTCAAAAAAGTGGAAATTCGATTGTGAAAAATTCTTTCAAACACATTATCAATGCTCGATAAAATAGCGATTGGTCTATACATATCAGGCGTACAACTCTTGTTTCCCTTTGGAATCGGTATTACCTTATGAATTTTTAATATATCAGGATAAATGCTCATATTTGCCATATTATTAAATATATTTATCAAAATAGTAGTAAACTCATTCTTATTACTCAATATAACTTTGGGCAGAATTTTATCATGTGCAGCGCTTTTATTCGGCTTTATTTTTGATATAACATCCTGTACCTCTTCATATGTTGTATCATTAAGATGAAATATATTATTATAACGTACCATTGTCCGTAAAGAATTATACGAGTCAGTTGGAAATTGTTCAATTTTCACCTTGACGTCCTTAATTGATTGAATAAAAAAATTGTTTAACACTTCCGCCTTTTCCGAATCATCTAAAATAAGTTCACCATTAGAATCTTTAATGTTTATGGTTTTTTTTGGAATTCTTCCAAGTGTCTCATTTAAAAATCTCCAGCTCTTTTTTGGATCATGTTGAATTTGATCTAGTTTATTTTTATAGAAGTTGTTCATAGACTCTTTACAAGCTCTCTTTATAACATTGCTGACTCTTTTCAATCTTTCCTGAATATCTAAGCTTCTAGGTTTTTTTCGCCGTTGTTTTAAAAGTTTGTTTTTGTAACATATTAATTTTTGCAAATTAAAAGTAATCCAGGAGTAATTTTTGCTCTAATGGACCTTTTTTGTCTTTTCTCGAAGGTAGAATTTCTGATAGCGTCATCAACACAATATACTAACAAAGATGTATCAATAGATGGATCTCCTGTTTGGTTTATATTCGGCACATGGTTACAAATATAATCATAAACACGATTGTAATCACAACACAAATAAAAATTTTCTCTTAATATTTGATTTTGAATTTCAGTTCTGATTCTGCACGAAATAAGATTATGGTCTGATAGTTCATATTCCACGGATTCAATAGACAAACAATTTAGAATGTTACTGTATATATGATCTATGGATGTTCCGCTTTCTGGCCGAGTAATCAAAGTATGACAATTTCTAAAGTCATAATTTTCAAGCAAATTTAACAAATTGTCTGACAAATGTATTTGTAAACAATCAATATTCGAATCTCCAGCAAAAATGCACGGTTTTCGCCCATAACTATGAAGTAGATTCTCCAGAAACGATAAAAATCTTTCTATGTTACATTTTTGTGATCGATAGAATGAGGCAAATTGTAAAGGTTTACCATTAATTCTATTATTTTCTAATGTTAAAACAATTAAATCTGTAAAAGTTTTACTCTCACACATTTCCACTTTATATTGTAAGTGTTCTTGAATAAAAACTGATGTACCTCCATAGCCATCGGGTCTACAACAATGAACATTATTGTAACCTCGAATATTGTATAGTTGAACTACATTTTCCATAATCCATGTTTCTTGAACAGCAATTATATAGGGTAGCCGTGGTAAACTAGCAACTAAAGCTTTAAATTCGTTAAATTTATTTATTGAAGAAATACTCCTAACGTTAATAGAGAGTATTGAAAAATAGGAACTTTTATTGTTTTTATGTAATTATCAAAAGACTTTAAATTGAAAAAATACTGATTATCAATCATTAGAAAAAATTAATTATATAAATATCTCTACAAATTAAATAGGGTAAAAAATAAATAAAATAAAAACAAAAAAAAAAACTAAGGTGATAAATAAACATCATCATCATTATCTTCTCCTGCTTCACGCTCAGTATTAATGCCATGTCGAGATCTACGAATCCTTGAACGATTTGTTGTTGCCTCCAGTAACAGTTCATCCACTTCTTCTTCATTAGCAATGAATTTTGGCCTAGATAGCTCACTTTTTTTTACAAAAATTTTACCACCAGCAGCATAGGCAGCACGATACCCAACGGTTTTTAATGTTTTAGCATGGTTTAATAAACTAAGTGTTTCTCTACTAAGGAAGTCATTAACGAAAATGTTTGATTCAGTTTCCCTTAGCTTTGGCTTTACAGACATTAATTTCTCCTTAGATTTTTTAGAATTAAATTTCACTACAACAGTCTGTTTCTCAGCTTTTTCTTCATTTTTATTTTCATTCTTGCCACTTCTATTGTTACGCTTTTTAATAAAATAGGCATCATCAATACTATCCGCATTTAACTCTACACCAACTTTGCTTGTAAGCTTCAAAATCGTATCGACAGCTGACGATCCAGCTGGTACCTCTACTCCACTAACTTTGTAATTTTTCCACGCGTACTATTATCGGTAGTTTCTTTTGTTCATTTTCTTTCATTCATACAGCTGTTCATTACGTTTATTTAGTGTTGCCTGACAGGGTGAAAGATAGGTTCCACACGGTGTATTTATGAATGAGGTTGGAAAGTAGAGTTACCATACTTTTATGTTTATTTAGGGATTTATTAAAAATGCCCAAAATACCCAAAACTTAAGAAATTGTACCGAATTTGTTTAAAAACCAGAAAATAGTTTCCCTCCCATTCTGTATCCACTGATGGATCTCGTTCTCCACGGCATCTTCTTCTTCAACTGCTAATATAAAACATAAATCATATAAAGAATCGCTATCAACACAAAATACAAGCGTTAAAACGTTTAAGACTCATCGAATATGAAAGTACGATTTAGTTTTTGTGCAATTTTTACAACTACAGTATGGCCCCTATTACGGTTTACAACTCAACTCAGTTGAGTTGTAATTAAGACAACTGGTTGTGATCAGTTGTAATTTTTATTATGTTTTTGCTCACAGTAATTTAGCAAAGTTGTAAAGCATAATCCAAAAACTAAGAAATTAAAATTAAACCGTAATACGGGCCTATGCCACAATTTGTATATGGATTCCGCCGCTGTACTCAGTTGAGTAAAGTTGTATTTTTATTACGATTACTTTTTAAAATATACGCTAGACCAATTATTTTTCATTTATTTTATAAATACGAATGTTCACTTTTAAAAAAATAAATAAAAAAGAAACAAGCCATACAAATAAGGATAAAAAAAAAGAAATATCTTTGGTTATTTCAACACATTTATTTTAAATAAATTATAGTCCATTTTGTGGAACGTAATTTTTATATATAGTAATTTTTTTAATTGAATTTTAATAAAATGTATGTTTCTTTTTAGCTTAAAACGTAAAGAATTCCTAAACCTTTTAAAATCTAAATATTGTTGATAAAAGTAGAGCTGTACTTAAACGAGTACAGCAGCGCCGAATGGGTTAACAAGAACTTTTTTTGTGTCGTTAGCTACAGACATTATTTGCCGATAAAAATTGTTAAAATTTCATTACAGAATAGCTCTTAACTACAATTATCGTTAGCTAACGAATTTTGACTACTTAACGACACATTCTTGGCGTTAAAAAGTTACAGAATTTCAGTACAGGTCTCTTTGTAATGGAGTTGCCATTGGGGAAATTCTTCAGATGAAAGTAATGTAGTGTATGCATACTTATAGCAAGCACTGTAGCATTAATTGTTTACATTTAAGTATTTTTTTAGAATTTATTTGCTATTTTTGATCCAGCCATTTTGATCCTGCCATTTTTGATCCTGCTATTTTGATCTTGCTATTTTTTTCCTGCTAAATGCTACTTTAATCCTGCATTTTCAAAGGGATTTAGACAGAGACTATTGCCATTTTTTTTTGTTTTTGGTATCACCAACCCATGAGTTCACAAGAAGAAATAAATAAAATATTCCAAAAATGGGAGAAATTGCTGGAATATGTTCCTGCTGGTAACAACATAGAGGAACCACCAGTATACACTCCAACACCGATAACTGCGGGGCCAATACCTCTCACTATTGAGGAATATAAAAGAAGGCAAATTAAGAAGAAAAAGGAAACAACAATCCCAAAAAAGCGAGGAGGTAGGAAACGCTGTTTCCATATAGAGTGCCAGGAACTCCAAAACATTATAAATGTAAGCAACGGACAGCAAAAAGGAAAATTAATTAATAAACTAAAAAACTAAAAGAACATGGTTGGAAAAATTTAAAAAAAAAATTAAATACTATTGAATACTTATTAATATAGGTAATGAGTCTAGAACTACTTACCTTTCAGATAAGTGAGAAAGACAGAAAAGAACTAACATTAGAACAACTTAAAATGGGCATCGCAGATGCAAAAGTAGAAGGCCATGCAAGTGCCAACGCAATAAACCAAAACAAATAACGATAGATCAGGAAATAATAATAATTTTATAAGTAATTTTCATAATAGTATTTATATTTAAGTTTCTACAGCATTATATAAAAAAACAAACTGTAAAAAACTCCATAAATTTACAAAACAAATATAAAATAAAGATCTAAAAAAAAAAAAATGTAAAAATAAATCATATTCATGGAACAGATTATTGAAGAATTAGAAAAATTAATTGTAAATGCTAAAAAATCCATAGCAAGAAAATACACAAAGGAAACAATACAGGAAAAACTAAAATCAATAGAACAATTAAGTGAAAAATTCGGAAAACTTGTAGGACATTTAGCACATCCCTTAAGAGACGAAAAAATAATTCAATTTAAAGTAGCATACATTTTGAATTAAAGAAAACCAAACAAAAAGGAAACGTGCTTAATTACAAAGAACGGATTACCACTTTGATGGCAGACTTGACATTATTACAAATTTCAGAACTAGAGAACAGTTCAAATAAAGTAGCTCGCTCTACAATTAAGTCTATGAATGAAAAACTGGCTCTAGAAATTTTTCAAGAAGGTTTATATAAATACATAAGGGTGCCCATTATGAACTAAATTCGATTTTCGACAGCAGTCGAATAAGCTGATCGAACGAATTTTCATTTGGTATTATGACGCGCATTCGATAAAAATTTACTATTGTGATTTTGTTAATTCACAGTAGTACATTTTCGATCAGTTGTCACTTAAAATAAAAAATTTTTGTTTACAAATTTAAAAAATAAAATTAAAGTTAAGCGTGACCACGGCGGAATTATGGTTGTTTTCAAATAATTTAGCTTCAGTGGACTTTCATTCCACTTTTTTAAATGTTAAACTTTGCTGCAAATCATTTGGTCAAAAAAAAATTTGTTCCATTAGGAATATAAATACTATTATGAAAATTACTTATAAAATTATTATTATTTCCTGATCTATCGTTATTTGTTTTGGTTTATTGCGTTGGCACTTGCATGGCCTTCTACTTTTGCATCTGCGATGCCCATTTTAAGTTGTTCTAATGTTAGTTCTATTCTGCCTTTCTCACTTATCTGAAAGGTAAGTAGTTCTAGACTCATTACCTATATTAATAAGTATTCAATAGTATTTAATTTTTTTTTTAAATTTTTCCAACCATGTTCTTTTACAATTGCTGTTTTTTGACGTTGGACTTGTATAAAATGAACAAAACTGATAAAGAATATGGTATTTGGTATACGAACACAAAAAAGTGTACAAATAGTTACATTTTCAACAAGTTTTTTACATTTATTTGCACCGCGGTGCACCGTCGAAAGCAAATTTGTTTTCGTTGAAAAATTCGATGCACAACGAAATTTTCGACGGTGCTGCCAACAATTGCTGTTTTTTGACGTTGGACTTGTATAAAATGAACAAAACTGATAAAGAATATGGTATTTGGTATACGAACACAAAAAAGTGTACAAATAGTTACATTTTCAACAAGTTTTTTACATTTATTTGCACCGCGGTGCACCGTCGAAAGCAAATTTGTTTTCGTTGAAAAATTCGATGCACAACGAAATTTTCGACGGTGCTGCCAACTCATAATACCAAATTAACATTCGATAGTCGATGTTCGATAGCCAGCGAAAATCGTTTATCGAATGTAACTCATAATAGGGGCCAAGAACTGCTGTAATAGCTGCACAACCCAAGACCTTAGCACAGGCCTATGATGTTGCAAGTACACAGGAAAGATCACTAGAACTATCAGAAATATTTACAACCTTACAAATAAACAATAATAGACGAAACTATTATAATAACACAAATAGAATTAATTCAGGATTTTAAAATAACAGAAATAGAAATTATCTAAATCCACAAATCGATAGAAATTTTAACAATAATAGAAATAACAGAAACTATAATAATAAAAACAGAAATTATTACAATATCAACAGAAACTCTAACAGTAACAACAGAAACAATAACAACAATAACAGAAACTATACCAATAACAGACACTATAACAATAATAACAACAACAATAATTACAATAACAATACAGGTAATAGATACAATAATAATACAAGAGGGACAGGCTATTTAAATGTTCATACTATACAACAACAAGGAAACGTAGAAACCCTGGAGACACATTACGAATCTCCGAACAGGGAAAACTTAGGTTATACACAAAAAGTATCGGAACATCAAATTTCCTTTTCCTATCAGTAAAAAACATTAACTATAAATTACCAGTTTTAATAGACACAGGTTCAGAGATATCACTCTGTAAGGAAAATACAACAATTACAAAAATACCGACAATATCTGCCGATTGAGTGGCATAACGAATGAATATAAAGAAACGGTAGGAACTACTGATTTAAATATAATACTTGGAGAACAGATATTAACACACAAATTTCATTTAGTGGAAGAAGAATTTCCAATTATTACTGATTGAATTTTAGGAATCGATTTTTTCTGTAAATTCAACTGTCAGATTGACTATGAAACACGGACTTTAAATACTTGCATAGAGGGAGAGAAGATAACAGTCCCAATAGAAATGAACACAAACAGAATGCATATTATAACTATACCCCCACGAACAGAAAAGATAGTACCTTTAAACATTAATATAAATGAAGATGGTGATTCGTGTAGTAAGGAAATAACAAACGGAATATTTTTGGCAAACACTATAATACCCAAAGATGGCCAACGTTATGTTAAAATGTTAAATACATTAGAGGAACCAGTGCGCCTAGAAAGGTAAGAAGTTACAACAATACCATAAAAAAAAATTATACAATTTATGAAACTGGCATGCGCAATAATACTAAACAATCAGAGCACAGATTTAACAAATTACTAGAAAAACGAGATTTCAGGAACATTGGAGAAGAAAATAACAGAGTCATATGCGATATTCTGAGGAAATATCAAGAAGTATTTCATCTTGAAGACGAACCATTAACGGTAAACAATTTTTTTAAACAAAGTATTGAATTAAATGATAACACACCCACTTACATTAAAAACTACAGATTGCCACAGACACAACTAGACGAAATAAGTAAACAAGTGCAAGAGTTATTGGACAAAGATATAGTGGAACCATCTATTAGTCCAAATAATTTTCCATTATTATTAGTACCAAAAAAAGGACAAAACGACATGGAAAAATGGCGTTTGGTTGCAGATTTAAGACGTTTCAATGATAAGAAAGTAAATGACAAATTCCTTTACATGACAAATTCCTTTTAACCCGGTCCATTCCATTGGGATTCAGCACAACTATGAAGGAAACGTATGAAACATTACGCGAAATTTTTGAGAAAATCAACTACAATGTACACAAATGGAAGATTTGTTGCGATCTAAAGGTTGTCAACATAATACAAGGCATTGTATTAAAGGGCGGTTTTCCAAAATACTTCTGCTTCCTTTGTAATTGGGATGCACGATTAGGGTTTTTTCCCGGGAATTCCCGGGAAATTCAATTATTTTATTTCCCGTTTTCCCGGGATTTTTCTTGCGGGATCCCGGAAAATAAAAAAATTCCTCATAATTTCAGAAAACAGCTATTTATACTTTAAAATTTAGTTTTCTATTCTCTAAAATTAGCATCTGTGGATGGGTTGCGGATTAGATCAATTACAAGAAGTGAGTACATATTTAAATCAATGTCTCCTGATGCAATAAATCTACTAAAAGTAGAATGGGCAGTGTAACAGTTGATAATTATTACATTTAGTGAAGTGAAGAGTTAATAAAGCACATTAATTCAAAATAAGATGCAGGCAGTAAAGTTTCATTGTCCATGAACAAGTCTTAAAAATAGAAGATACCTAAACATATCGCTCGTTTATTGCAACATAGTCATATCTACAAAAACAAACGATTTTGGCAAAATGCGATTAGTGTTTTTAAATGTACCGATTTAAAGATATATTTTGCTACAACTTCGGTTCAGTTTGAGATATAATACGAGAAGGTGTGAAGGAAAACTTTGCTAAAGTTACTTAAATATTTGATTTTTTGAGATATGACTACGATGCAATGAAGGAGCGATATGTTTATTAGGTGATAAACACACATTTTTTAAATTTGTGTTGGTTTATATAACTGTGAAGTGCAGGGAAACCGAAATGAAATAACATTTTGGAGACTCGTGCAAGATACAACTTGAAAAACCTTGACATGCATTTGACTGATATAGACGTTGTTTATAGAAAAGAAAAAATTGCTTCTGATTGTGAATCCGAAGCATGCTACAACGGTGCACTTTTAACTATTTGTCCAACATCGGTAAAAAATTAACGAAATTTTTCGGTAACATGATAATTTGTAAATTAAATCAGACATATACTTTTTGACGACTTACTAAGCGCTTTGAGTGTGTCAGAAAGTTATTTCCGAAGCCGTTAAAATGATATATATATATACATATTTATTTAAAATATTTTATTAATTAACTTTTTGACCTCATATCTTGAGTTCTTCAATTTCTTGTATTGCACCATTTCTTTTACTTTCTTAGTAAACAAGTTCCCTTCCGTACTTTTATAAAAGTTTTTTTTATTAATTAAAAACAAAATTTACTTCGTTTATATATATGGAGCGGGATCCGGGGAAATTTAAAAAAAATTCCCGCTTTCCCGGGAATCGAAAAAGTCCGGGAAAAAAACTCTATTCACGATACACAGGAAATCAATATCAATGTAAAGATTGGAAAGCAAGAACTCCCGAGCTCGAGAAACAATTAAAATTACGGAATAAACCTTTGATTATGGATCTAGATGATATTTTGTTGCCATCGCTCCACATGAAATTAGGAATAGCTGGGAAATTCATCGAAGTAGTAGTCAAAGATATTGATGACGCCTATGACTGTTTGAAATCCACCTTTCCAAAACTCAGTGAAGCTAAAATAAGAAAAGGTACGTATCGTTGTCAGTATTTTAATATTGTCATTTTTAAATTTGTTCACTTCGATATATTCGCATTACCAATAATTTTTTCGTAAATGTTTTTTTATATTTCAAACAGGTATTCTCAATTTACCGGATATACGAAAATTTATGAAAAGTGAATCTTTCACAAATATGCTTTCGAACCATTATAACCACCTATGTGCATGGGACGCAATAAAACAAGTCATCGAAGGCGTTTTAGAAAAAAACCATGTACAGCGAGATGACATACAGACACGAGTGGACAACTTGCTGTATTATTTAAAAAAAATCAATTCATCCATGATGTTAAAATTACATTTCTTGCATTTCCACCTTGAAACATTTTTGGCACAATTACCTCAGGAATCGGACGAACAAGGAGAGAGGTTCCACCAGGTGATCATGCCAATGGAAAAGCGATTCAAATGCAAAAAATAGAATGAATTGCTTGCGGAGGTTTGTTGGTGGAGTTCTAAAATTATGCAGTTTGAAATTTGTGGACACACTGAACAAAACATGCCCTTGAATATTACGTTTATCTCGGATGATGATGCAGACTCAGAACATGAATATGAACAACCTACGAAGAAAATAAGGTCATCAGAACCACAAGTGTCAACTTCAACGAGGATGGATTTTTTTTCTCATTATTTATTTATTGAATCTTCATATATTAAATATGAACTAACAATAATTAATCTAATCTTATTCTAATGCTTTATTTTAAGTCCTGCCAGTGCCAGACAAAAATTTTCTTTATCACGGGTTCTGTTCACTTTTTTTCATGTTTATTTATTTACAAAATTTAACAATTTCTACTATAATAAACCCTAGTATAATATAATACATACTTACATAAATACAAAGTCCCAGGAACGAGCTCTCGAGTATTAAGGATATAACATTAGTTTTGATTTGCAAATATAATAAATTTTTATGTATTAAAAATACAAATTTAAATTTTTATTTGTAATGAAAAATGTGAATAAAAACATTACTTATATATGGCAAAAATAAAAAGCAAAAGTCTAAAAAGTAAAAAAAGAGAGTTTTATATTTTACTATTCTCTTATCCACCAAAACTTTTTGGTTTTTGTGCTTTGTGATGCACGGAAATCTTTATTAGCTATACTTTTATCAAACCTGTTTGAAAAATTTGATATACTGTTGCAATCAATTGCTTTGACATTGGCACGTCTATAATTATGATAGAAAATTGGAATACCATTATTATCCTGTATTATCTTTAATTTGTCTAAGAACAAAAATGACTCAGGGGGACCAAATCCATTTTGTAGAGCATTAGATATATAATTAAAATTTGTGTAAAAAGGTGCCATTATCAAATTATTTTCATTACATGAAGTACATCTCAAAATGTAATTTCTTGTTAAACTTATTATAAAATTATCTATCCTTATAATGTTTGATGTGTCATATAATTTTTTATTATATACGTATTTTAAATAGTTACTATGAGATGATCTAAATAACCCTGTGCAAGCTCTCAAACATTTTCTTTCAAATACCCTTATATTTTCCATATATGTATGAAGGTGAGATATTAAACCATATTGGACATCCATATGTGAGGATTGGTCTAATGAGCGATTGATACATTAATATTTTTATTTTAGGCTTTAGGTATTTTGAATAAAATAATGCTTTATACATGAAAAACGCTTTTTGTGCTTTTCTTATTGTTTCAATGACATGATTATTATAGTATAGGAATTTATCTAATTGAATTCCTAAATATTTGACAATTTGTTTGTTTGATATATTGGCATTATTTAAATTCGATCTAATTCCAAAGCATTTCCAATTTCTTTTAATATTATTATTGCATCTACTAACTGGCGGTCTAAATAAAATTGTTTCGCATTTACTTATATTAATTTTCATAAACCAATCAACTGAAAAATGCTCTACTACATTGAAATATTCTTGAAGTTTTGAATTTATTTTTTCAATTGTATCATCAGCATGATATATAATGATATCATCTGCAAAAGCTATAATATTGTCTATTTTTTTAATTAAATCTAGAATAATAATTTTAATAGTGTAGTGGAGTTAACTGCACCTTGTTGCAGGCCATTAACAATATTAAATGATTTATTACTTTCGTAATTTTGATAATATACCTTGAAAGATTTATTACTTATCATTTCATCAATTCTATCAATTTATATATTAAACCCGGAATCCAAATGCTGTCGAAAGCTTTTTCCATATCTATTAAACGTGCTCCAGTGCATAATTTTTTGTTCCAATTCCAGTTAATATTAGAAGTTAGATAATGTATTGCATTAATTGTCGAGTGCTTATATTTAAAGCCAAATTGTTTTTCATTCACGTTTCTTTTTTCATTACAAAATTTATTTATGTTATTATTAATGCACATTTCAAATATTTTGCTGATATAAGGCAACAAGCTTATAGCACGTAGATTTCTTGGATCCGATATATCTTTGCCCTTTTTAGGTAAAAGGACTACTTTTGCATTTAAGAACACTTTCCTCCTCTGTATGTCAACCGATTTGAACAAAATATACATCATTTAAGAGGTATTTACTCAAAGAAGTGCACAATGTATATTTTATTAAAATCTGTGAAATATGGGAAACTAAATTTCTTTTTTTTTACTTTTCTGTGCTTCATGTGATAATTTTTAAATTTTCTATAATATAGAACTTTGAAACATAATATTATAGGTGTAGGATCCTGAGTGAGTGATAACCTATAAGATAAAAAATGCTGGTATTTTTTGTTTTTCATCTGGAACTTTTTGAATTTTCGTTAATATTCGACCTATTAAGATACAATTATACATTAAACTGGGCGAATAAGAACATGTAAGGGTAGCTTTTTCGAACTTTTTCGTTCTACATCTGATACTTTGATTAATTTTCGTTAATATTAGACAAATAAACATAAAATTAAACGTACAACGTCCTGAGTGGATGACAATATATAAAGGAGACTTTTTGATACTTTTTTGTTTTCAATTGGTATTTTTTATACTGAACTTACAAAATGAAGTCAACTCACGTAGAAGATAAAATATGAACCGGAGGTTGGACCCTCGCCAAATCGAAACAAATAAATTCATATATACTTAGATGAATTATGTTTTCTTCATATTTACAAAAAAAAAAATTATGGTCGAATTTTGACCATAAGGCGAACACTAGTATTATTAAAAAGGCAATAATACTCTAAAATTAAAATTTCAGGTATGTTTTTTAGGACAATATTTGGAATTCCATCGTTTCCAGAAGATAACTTAGCTCTCAACTTAGAAAAGATATAGAGAATTTGGTCTTTAGTTATAAAATATTCATTAGCCTGTACATCGCTCAAGCTATTAGACAATTTTTCCACATTAAAAGAAGTTATAGTAGTGGGATTATTATCAAATTCATTTTTAAGTTCTAAAAATCTGTTAAATTTTTCATTTACTTGTAAATGTATATTATTATTTCTGTCTATTTCTTTATGAGCGTGGACAGATTCCAGGCAAGCACCAATGCCATCAAGCATTTGATCATGCTCATGTATTATAAAATTGTTGGAACCATCTTTTTCTAAAACGTTAGTATCTATATCTACATTATCAAGTAGGTGTTTAAGATTTTGTGGAATTTTTATGTTGTCCAGATGTAATGGTTTATTTTTTTTAAAGTTTTTTTTTATTTCGCCAAACATTTTCTTGGAATCTTTTGGATCTAATTGGGTAAGTTTATCTTGTATATTTTTGTTTAAGATGATAATTATGTTTTCTTTTAAAAGTTTTTTAACTAGTTTTAGTTGAGATCGTAGTAAGTTTAATGATGTTTCAGATAGTGTAAGTTCAAGCCTTTTATGTTTTTTAATTATTGTTAAAATTTTACTTTTTTCTTGGTGCAATTTTTGTAGTATTGGGGTTTTTGTTTTTGTAAAACAGTTTATTTTCCTAGCCTTAGGTGTTACCATTTCAATAGCATTTACAATTACATCATTTAATCTGTCGATATAACTGTCTATCTCTGAGTTTGAAAGATTTTTGTTCTTTGGAATAAGTGTGTTATCATCCAATTTTTGTATAATTTTATTTTTGAATTTTTTCCAGTCCGTTCTCTTATAATCATAAGTTAGATTCTGAGGTTCTTCAATAAAAGAAAAAAAATCTTGTTCTTTATTCATATACGCACATATTTGTAAAGCTTGGTGATCACTGTCGTAGTCTAAGGTTTCTATACAATTAAGAGTGCTGTTTTTAGTAACGATGTGTAACCTGCAATCAGCAATGCACACGTCTATGTATGAATTCGACCTCGGATATGAAGGTAATTCAGATGCGTAGAATTTACATCCAAAATCTATCCCATTATCAACCAACCAGTCTTTCAGTTTCTTACCCTTGATATTCTCAACTCGGTTACCCCAATCCCTATGACGGCTATTTAAATCTCCTGCTAATATGTAATAATTGTTAATGTTATGTAAATCTAAAGAGTGGAAAAGATGACTTAAGCCGAACTAAAATTTGTGTCATTGTTTCTCGATGGATAATAAGCGGAAATAATTATAAGGTTCTTATTTTCAGCCATAGGTATACGCACGCTACAACTTTCTAAAATCTGAATTGAACTAATTGCATTGTTTGTATATACAGTTTACTTTATGCTGCTTTTAATCAAAATCGCTGTACCTCCACCTCTTACTGCACCTGACCTGTCTTTCCTAATCACATTGTAATCAATAAATTTAAGTTTATGTCTTGGATTGAGTTTTGTTTCATTTAAAAGTACAATATCAGGATCGTATTTCTCCAGAAATTTATTAAGGTCAAACCTTCTACTTATTGCTATTAATGAATTGACATTAATATGTATAATTTTAAGCTTTTTTATTAAGAATGAATTACTAGCCATGTTTACACACCAACCATGGAAAAAATAGCATCGATACGCGATGCTTGTAGATTTAATTGTTTTTGGAGACTTGCCATTTGATTATTTAGATTTATCATCATATTTTTCAATTCTAACAAAAAGGTGTTATTATCATGATTTGATTTCATATTATTAGAATTATTTACTTTTAAAACATTAGCAAAATTTGTTCCTGGGCTATAAAAGGAGTTTACATTAATAGAATTATTTTTATTTTCCATTAGTGATTTTTGCTTAAGTCTAAGTTTTTGTTGTAGTTGCTTGTATTTCTCACAGCCTTTGTACGAGGCTGGATGACCATGTTTGTTGCAAAGTACGCAGTACAATTTTTCTCTTTCTTCTTCTGCCACATTTGTTAATTCACATTCACCTCTTTTATGGTCGTTATTACACTTAACACATTTTGAAGGTAAGTAACAGTTTGCCGCGCTATGAAAAAAGCCTTGACAATTTCGGCATTGGGGAATCTCTTCTCGTCTCACTTGTTCCCATTTTATCATACGATAGAAAAGTGTTTTAATATTCTTTAACAGGTTAACATTACTTTCTGGTGTAATTTGTACCAGAAAGAAAGGTAAATTGTACCCTTTCTAAATGGAATTTTTTGTTGTAAATTGACTAACTTTTACAAATTTCAATTCTTCATTTTGATATTGGCCCAGATCATTTAAAATATCTTCTGCTTTTATATTAGAGTCTAAAACTTTTAGCAAATATGTTTTGGTTTTTAAGGCTTTTGGTGTAAACGTAAAAAAATTTGAGTTTGTTTTAACTAAGTACGCTTTAACTCTTGAGAATTCCTCTAACGAATTCATAAATAAAGTTTTTTTGTTTCTAAATTCTTTAATCTTAAAGTCATTTATTTTTAAAGCATTCTTTATAAATTCAATTAATTCTTTCGTTTCTATATTTATTATATTAATAGGAGGAATTTTTTTGTTTTTATTTTTTTCAGTATTGATTACTGTGTTGTTGTTTATTGCTTCAGAAATATTCTTTTCATATATTTTCTGCATTTCAGTCATTGCAGCTAGAGCTGAGTTAAGTTGTTGCGATTTCTTTTTGTTGTTTTTAACATGATCTTCAAATTTTTTTAGTAAATCACTGTTACATTCTGTATCATTTTCAGTGTCTAGCACTTGATAATAGTTGTTTTTTTGATGTTTGGATGTTGATTGCTCCATGCTTTCGTTCTTTCTTTTTTTCACATTCCCGGTGTTGATATTGTTCTTTAAATTTACATTATTGTTATTATTGTTCGATGAGTTTTGAGCATTAAGCTCACTCATTTCACAAGTGATTTTAAACTTTTTAATGTTTTTTTCTTCTTTTTTTTCGCGGTAAATGCAAAAACAAAAAATGTTATTTTTTTCGAATTTGAAAAAGATGTAGAAAATAAGCAATGCACTTATTGAAAATAGCATTCGATTTTTATCCGCTATGCGACTGACTCTCATCACGGTCTCGATCGAACTCCCGGGTTCTGTTCACTTATCAAGGTGTTTATCGCTCATCTTAATGGGTAATTGCTGCAGTGTCTCTTCTCCTTAAGCGAGAGTGGCCGATATCATTTAAAATATTTCGAGCTAGTGGATTTGGGTGCAATCTAGCCTTATTAAATATTTTACCGCATACTTCGTAATAATGGTCCTTACCAGTGGCACATTGAGATCCTTGTGGATATTTGAGTTTTTAACATACCATGGGGCAGCTGTAATTATTCGAAGAAGTTTATTTTGGCGCCTTTGAATTTTTTCGATATTTGAGGCCGAGGCAGTGCCCCATAATTGAATACCGTAGCACCATATTGGCTTTAAAATAGCGTTGTAAAGTAGTAGTTTGCAATCGAGACTAAGAACAGAATTTCTTCCAATAAGCCAGTTAATTTGAATTGCTTTTAGTTTCATTTGGGTTAATTTTGCTTCTATATGGCATTTCCATGTTAAACGCCGATCTAGATGAATTCCGAGAAATTTGACATGCAATTGTTGAGGCACTAGTTGATTATTGATTTTAAAAGGGGGTATGTTTCCCGACGCAAGGTGAATGTTATATGTACGCATTTTTGCTCATTGACCTTTATCCTCCATTTCTTTAACCATAGTTCGAGCTGAAATATATGTTCCTGCAGGTATCGAGATGCTTCACGACTGTTCTCGTGTACGCTTAGAAAAGCTGTATCATCAGCAAAAGTTGAGGTCAGGGTGTAAATGTTTGTTGGCATGTCCGAGGTATATATTAAGTAAAAAAGTGGGCCTAGGATGCTTCCCTGAGGGACTCCAGCTTCAATTGGCTGAGGAGAACTTAAAAAATCACCTTCTTTAATAATGCATTTTCGACCGACCAGGTAGCTTTCTAACAGCTTGTGTGTATTAACCGGTAGGTTTAGATTCAATTTATGTAACAAGCCTACATGCCAGACTTTGTCAAAAGCTTGAGAAACATCTATGAAGAGAGCAGAGCAATATTTTCTTTCTTCAAAGGCTTTTCTTATGGCGTTTACTATCCGATGGGTTTGTTCAATTGTGCTATGCTCTCTTCTGAAACCGAATTGATAATTAGGTATACACCCATTGTCATTTAAAATTGGGGTTAATTTTGACGCTAAGAGCTTCTCAAACAGCTTTGATATATTAGGTAATAAGCTAAAAGGCCTATATGACTCAACTTTTGTGTGATCTTTTCCTGGCTTTGGTATCATCGTTATTAAAGAGACCTTCCAATATTGAGGGTAGTATTCAAGGCGTAAAATAGCATTAAAACTATAAAGAATAATTTTCTTTGCTATGCGAGGTAGCTCCAAAAGCATTTTGTTACTGATCTTATCAATACCAGGTGCATTCTTGGTGTTTAATTCACAAATAGCCTTTTCTATTTCCTTTATCTCAAATCTTAGGGGGATAGCTGCTCTAACATAAACAGGCGGTAACTCGTCCGCTATATCGTCAGGTATATTTGGGGTAAATACGTTTTTCAAATGATTTACAAACAGGTTTCCTTTTTCATTATCATTTCTTGCCCAACTTTTATTCTGGTTTCTTAATGGTGGTTTCGAGATAACTGGTCTTTTGAGTTTTCTAGCTGCACGACTAATGAGTAGTCTGATTGTGGAGTTGCATCCAGTTCCTTAAGATATTTTTCCACGGAAGCCGTTTTCTGTGTCTGCAGAAATTTTCTTAGCCTTTTTGTACACTTTTTTAATTCATTTTTAAGTTGAGGGGATCTGTGCAATTGTCATTCTCTTCGCACTCTCCTTTTTTCATTCAAGAGGCGCTCGACATCTGTAAAATACATTTTATTATAATTGTTTTTTTTTGAGGGTTTTGCTCGAATGTTGAACAGCTAGTTTAAAATAACTGTCAAAATTGACAATAGAGAGATCCACATTTTCCGGTGCGCTAAGCGGTATATTTTCTGTGCAATGGGTACTGAGATATTTTTTATATTTTAACCAATTTATTTGTGTAGCTGACGTCGCTATGTAACCAGAGGGAGATACAATTCTATTGGTATTTGTTATAGTAACTATTGTAGGTGTGTGATCAGAGGATAATTCTAACGAAGCTTCAACGTGAATCGTTTCTGTGGGGATGTTTTTAACCACGCCGAAATCGATGACATCTGAAATTTTTTGCGGATCAGCAGGCCAATATGTTGGTTGTCCGCTCGCGACAACATTTAAATTCATTTTAGAGATTGTATTGAACAAAACACGACCCTTCGGTGTTATTAGTCGTGACCCCCAGAAGGTATGTTTAGCGTTATAATCGCCAGCAGCCAGGAAACAGGGCCCCAATGACTTATAATATTTATAATATTGGCTTTCTGATATTGAAAATCTAGGCAGGGAGTTTAACGATGAAATTAATATGTTTCGATTCAGCTCTTCAACACAAATGTTTGTTGCTTGAAGATCATCTTCATGATGATCACACATTATGTAGTGTTTGATTCGGGTTTTTATCAAAATGGCAGAACCTCCACAAGCTCTATCTCGAGGGTCCTTGGTATCAATTAGTGTATAACCATTGATTTTAAACGAATTTCTTGAGGTCAAATGTGTTTCAGAAACCATCATGACATCAATTTGTTTATTTTTAAGAAAGTATTCTAATTCATTTTTATGTTGGCGGATGCCGTTTGCGTTCCAAAAACAAATTTTTAAACAGTTCATGGTTTGTTAAGTACAGCTTGCAATAACATCGATTGCATTCTAAGAATCTCCTGCATCATATTACCCATTGTGTTTGTAAAATTATTTACTGTTTGCACTAATGTTTCCATAGTTTTTTCTAGACGACTTAAATTAGAAGTTTCATCAGCACCTTGCATTGGCACATGGTTTGATTTTAGGACATTAGCATAAGAGGTTCTGTTATTACTAGGCTGCGGAGCCTGAATGTCATTAGTGTTTATTTGATTTGGTACCTGCATTTGAGGGAGATTAGGTTTCGGTCCAGCCGACTGCTTGACGATAGTGTATACAGGGCAACCTCTATAATTTGCAGTGTGATTGCCGCCACAGTTACTACATTTTTTTACATTGGGGTCATTTTTAGACTTATCGCACTGGACTGTACCATGTAATTCACCACATACTACGCAAACCGGTGGTAAATAGCAGTATGCCTTAGTATGGCCAAATTCTTGGCAGTTGAGACATTGAATGGGACCATTTCTTTAGTGCGGCTCCTCTATAGTTATTTTTCTGTATAGAATATATTTTAAATCATAAATAGGATGCGTTTCATTTTTTTTAAGCTTAACGTCGCCAGGTTCAAGCTCCACTCGAAATAATGGTTGGAGATTTTTTCCCCTACTTTTAATATTCGTAACGTTTTTTATTTTAAAGCCCTTTTCTTCCAAAAAGGTTTTAATTTCCTCTGGGTCCACACAAGAGTCTATTCCCTTGATCACTACCTGAAGACCTTTGCTGCTCTTCAGTTGGTATGTTTGTTATTTGTTTGTTAGTTTACGAAAATCATTCTCATGATTAACCTGTATTTTTGTCTCGTTTATATTACCACACTTGATTGCCGCTACGTAAAACGAATTTTCACCTATTACCGTGATCACGCTCTTTATTAACTCACATGAGTTTTGCTCCCTAAGATATATCGGGGGTGGCTTAGAAGATTTTATGACGTTTTGTGCTTCAGAGGATTCATCCTCCAGAATTGCAAAACGATTTTGAGAGTTTATTTTATCAAAAGTTGGTACTTTTGAGGCCGAAGCAACTGCTGCAGAGGTAGGGCTGCGTCCCCGTTTAAGCACTGTTATGTACCTGTCCATACCAACTTGGACTTGAGGCTTTTGACAAATTGTTACAGGGGGGTTTTCCATTGCATTTGTGTTTAAATTCATGGTGTCATTTCCCACTAAACTTGTTTTTGACATCGCGGCAATACTTGCTGGCCTGGCAACACTTGTCACCAGGTCTAGTTTTAGTTTTTTTAATGAGTCACTATCCACCGTTTGTGTAAATACCGAGGGTGAGAGGGAACGTGTACGAATAATTGGCTTAGCCGTTAGGTAGTTAATATTGTTTTGTTTTGTTTTATTTATTTCAGCATTATTTTCACTTGCATGAACTGTTACATAGCAATTTCTCTCGTTTAGTTTTATTGTTGTCTCATTGTTTTTGTTCATACAAAATATTGTTTTTGTTTTTCACCGTATTATGTGCTTTTAATATTTTTGTTATTTTTTTTTTGTTCTTTACAAAATTAAAATGTTTTTGCAAGATTATGTATACATACATACATACATAAGTATGTAGGTATGTACATTCATTCACTTATATTTTTTATTTTTCTCTATTTAATTTTATCATTTTAAATAATTGATTACTTTTATGCTAAATAATTTATTTAAAAATCATTAATTTTGCGCTCATTCGCCGAATGTTTATTTTAAATAAAAAATCAAATTATAAATTAATTCAAAGCACAAACTGGATGAATAGTGACAATAATTGAAAATGTTTTAAATTGTGTTTCCATGCATAGATAACATATAAAAATTGCATATTTTCTGTGTAAGAATAGCTGTAATATGAATCGGAATGTTTATTTTCATGCAAAATAAAGAATCAATAAAAAAGTCATCAATGTTTTTTCCAAAGAATTTTGTGGATATTTCGAGCAAATTTTTGATATTAATTTTTTTTTTTTTTTATAGGACTAGCACTCAGGGGATGCCCCCTACTAATACATTGCATTGTGTTGGAACTAGGAAAATAGGTTATGGGAAGGAGGATAGAGGGAGTAGTGTTTGTGAACATTCGATTTGAATTTGGTTATGTTGCAAGTGAGAGGGAAGACTTCGGCAGGAAGGTTATTCCACATACGAACAGTCCGGACAGTAAGGATGGGCTCTTGAGGAATAACGTGTATTGCGAACAAACGTGCGGGTTTCGGGAACCAGATCCCTTATTTCGTCAGAACACATCCCATTGTAGTAACGATACCTTTAATTAATTGTGAATAAAAGCGAAACGCGTTCATCGATTTTCATGATTTATGTGTCATTTTGTTCATAGGTTATGCGTCTTTACCTAAAAGTAATAGGACTGGGCACTTTTTTACCGTTTTGGATTTTTTGTGAATTAAAAATAAAAAATTATATTTGACTGTTGGCTGGCGGGCACCGCAGTAGTGCAGTGAGTAGAACTCAAAGATTTTCTGAGAATAGAATGTGGTGATTCTTGAAACATCTAAAAATCAACCCGGGTTCAAATCCCAGCTCAGCCAAGAAAAATTATCAATAAATTTTAATGGAAATTCCAAGTTGTAAAATTCCTTCCTCAGTGAAAATAATTCAATGAAAATAAAATTTGATGAACTCAAGCCTAATTAAAGAATATCAAGAAATTAAAAAGTAATAATAACAACTGTGATCTAAAAAGGACAAATTTTTTTGTGTTAATTTTTAAATTTACATATAAAATTTGATGAACTTAAGCCTAATTAAAGAATATCAAGAAATTAAAAAGTAATAATAACAACTGTGATCTAAAAAGGACAAATTTTTTTGTGTTAATTTTTAAATTTACATATAAAATTTGATGAACTTAAGCCTAATTAAAGAATATCAAGAAATTAAAAAGTAATAATAACAACTGTGATCTAAAAAGGACAAATTTTTTTGTGTTAATTTTTAAATTTACATATATTTATTTTAATATTTTAAGTTTTGTGTTGTGTTGTCCACCTATACAAAATACTGTGATATATTTTATAAATGATGTAAACTGACGAATTATTATTTTAATAAAACTCAATCCCTGAAGAAGTTGGAAAGAATACCAACGAAACGTCGGATTTTATTGATAATGAAATAAATAATCTTTTATTTACATTAAATTAATGACCTTGAAAGCCTGTATATAGAAAACATAAAAACTATTTAAAAATAAAAAATTTAAATTTTTCGGGCAAAAAATATTTTTTTTCTTCATACATTTATTTATAACTGCGAAACTGTTGCTTATGTAGCGAAACGTTGTAAGAACAGATTAAAGAAATTGTAATTCTCAATTTTTTCAGCTTATTCGGACTAGTGGTTCTCGAGTTATGACAAAAAACAAAAGAGGGTGAAAAATTCCCCTATACGATACTTACTAACTTTAAATTAATTTTTAAATTATTTATTGAGGTACCATGACCAAACTAATGATGCGGAAGTTCTTCTTTGGTTCTACTTTCATAAGCAATTATCCGAATTGAGTCCCGAATCAATCACCTGAAAAATGTTGTACTGTGTTATACAATGTGAAATTTGTTAAACAAGCGTTATATAATCTCATCTGAATAATTACCCAAACGAAATTCACTTCTTTACTATTTTAAATATGTATGTATTAGTCCACCTATACTTTCTATAAGTTTTCGAATTAGATTTGTGTTAAGGGTCCTCATGATGTCGCTTAAAATTGCCATTTGTGCAAATGCGCAAACTTACGAGTCTTGTTTCATGAAGCCCCTTTTTTTACTTTTGTGTAATTTTAAACAATTAATGTCAGTTTGTAAGAAACGTCAATACAAAAATAAATTAAAAATTAAAATTCAAAAATATAAAAATGGTTTACTTCAGAAACAAATATATTAATTGAACGTCGGGATACGCTACAAAACTAACGATCTAAAAAATATTTTTCGAGTGGCTAGAAGAGCTGTTGTATCAAAAATAAGACACGATAAATTAACCTACTACGGGGAAAAATTTCGCACTGCAGTGACCACTAAACAAAAATGGAAACAAATTTGCGATATAGGCATAGTAAGTTCTCAAAGAAGTACTGCTACAAATGTTATAGATGTTGATAAACTAAATTTCACTTTTTAAAACATTCCTAAACCACCGGTTCAACTTGACTTCTACAACCAAAACTCTTCTCGTATTTCCGCAAACAAATTTGGATTTCAATGCTTCACCATTTGCGATACTGTTGAAGGGTTCCGAGCTGTAAAATCCAATGCAGTTGGTCTTGACGATATTCATCCACGCTTTGTAAAACTAATATTACCATATATAATTCATTATATTAACCACATATTCAACTCTATTATTACAACCAGCACTTATCCAACTGATTGGAAACTTGCAAAAGTTATACCAGAGCCCAAAAATGATAACGAATATCGCCCAATATGCATCCTTCCATACCTGTCAAAGGTCTTTGAGCGTCTCGTATATAACCAGATTTATAAGTACACTCTTGACCACAATCTCCTTACCGTTCGCCAATATGGTTTCAGACGAGGCCATAGCTGCACTGCAGCCTTATCTGAAGTAAGCGAAAATATTCGAAAGAGCATGGATGAAAGTAAAATTACCTTTCTGGTTTTACTTGACCACTCAAAGGCCGAGAGGTGTTCCTCAGGGGTCAATACTTGGTCCGCTTCTATACTCAATGTATGCCAACGACCTTCCTTCCCAGATCAAGCACTCAAACATGCATATGTATGCCGATGATGTCCAGCTATGCATTCAGTGCTCCAAAACATCGTTAAGTCATAAAGTTGGAAATCTTAACTACGATCTCAACAAGATTTATAACTGGGCCACGGCAAATGACCTATGCCTAAATCCAAAAAAATCGAAATACCTAATCATTTCCAAGAAGCGCATGAAAATCGCTAATGACGTAGGCTTATATTTAGGTGGAAAGAAAATTGAGATGGTCAACTCGGCTAGATATCTGGGTGTTGTTTTCAATAGAACACTTACATGGTCTGACCACATTAACCAAACGTGCGGCGGAGTATATGGTATGCTCAGAAGTCTATGGTATAGTCAACCGTTCACACCACCGAAAATAAGATTACTTGATTTGTTACCTGCGTTTAAGGGAGATTAGGTTTCGGTCCAGACGACTGCTTAACGATAGTGTATACAGGGCATCCTCTATAATTAGCAGTGTGATTACCGCCACAGTTGCTGCATTTCTTTACGTTGGGGTCGGTTTTAGACTTATCGCAAAGAACTGTACCATGTAACAAGGTCCTGAGAGTAATCACCAACTGTCCGTGGTATGTCAGGAATGTTGATATACATAGAGATCTACATATAGCAACTGTAAATGATGAAGTTAAGTTTTATGCGAAAAAGGACTCTTTAAAGCTACTACAATACGCAAACGAAGAACAACAGGATGTGATAAGAAATCCAATGCACCGAAGAAGACTAAGAAGAACTCTACCAATGGACCTATGTCTGGAGACTTAAAATAATATAATTTGTATTAGTTCAATTAGTTATAACCAATGGGTTATATTCTAAGCACCTGTGATTTTTATTGAAATGTAAATAACTAGATGGGTCTTAAATGTAGTCAGTTGTAATAAAATTCAAAACATTGAAAAAAAAAATTTTGTTTTTTTGTTTTATCCCAGATGGTAAATTAATCATAATTGAGTTACAATTATATTTTCAAAAAGGATTAAGAATCCAAAATCGGTTAAGAACTGGCCCAGTAATAAATAAATTACCCAGACCAATTATGTGCCAAATTGTTACTTGACAGAGAAAATCGAGCACAAACCTTAATGATTTTTGAAATTGAATTCTGTAATTTAGGCCCCTATTACGGTTCACAATTTTTAATTTTTGTACTATGGTTTACAACTTTGCTATATTGCGGTGAACAAAAACATCAAAAAATAACAACTCAACACAACCAGTTGTCTGATTTACAACTCAATTGAGTTGAGGGTCCTAAATTTTTGTTTTACATTTACTTTTTCAAACTTTGTTCTAAAAAAACTTAAGTTTGAAATAAATTGTATGCCAAAATTTGTTCTAAAAAAACTTAAGTTTGAAATAAATTGTATGCCAAAATTTGTTCTAAAAAAACTTAAGTTTGAAATAAATTGTATGCCAAAATTAAACTTAAGTACCTAGCTATACGCCACATATAGCCAACCTTCGGAGTATGGCCTTATTTTGGTCCCTTAGCCAGAAGAAAAAAATAAGTGAAGTTCAATAGAAATTTACTTTTTCAAACTTTGTTCTAAAATAAACTTAAAGTTGAAATAAATTGTATACCAAAATGAAGCTTAAGGACTTAGCTAAACGCCA
This sequence comes from Pollenia labialis, assembly GCA_949318255.1. Taxonomy (NCBI): domain Eukaryota; kingdom Metazoa; phylum Arthropoda; class Insecta; order Diptera; family Polleniidae; genus Pollenia; species Pollenia labialis. The sequence continues at coordinate 47,601,575 of OX439140.1, forward strand.
CGTATAGCCAACCTTGAGAGGATGTCCTTATTTTGGCTAAGAGCCCAAAAGAAAAATATTAGTGAAGTTTAATAGAAAGTTATTTTTTTTTAAACTTAAAATATATATTTTTAAGGAATCCAACACAAACGTTTGTAAACTTATTTAAATATATTAGTTTTTCTAATAGTTTGTCGCAATAATTTAATTATTTGTTACTAGCTGACCCGGTCCACGTTGCTGACCCTAAGCAAACAGTAGTGTTGTATTACCACTCTATTTAAATTAAACATTTAACGAAATTTACGGCCTTTAAAATAAAAATCCATGGAATACCTATCATTAAGTTTTTTTTACAAAATCACTTACATATGGTGTAGATATGGGCTCAATCAAAAAAGAAACGCATGTATTTAAGGCAAATTGGAAATTATATTTATTTATTACTTCATCTTAAGGCCAGCGCATAGACAATGTTTTTTGTTTTTTTTTTATTTGGTGAAAGAGCCGTTTTCTGATTTTAGGTAAATCGGAAAAAGCGCGCGGGGCAAAATTTTCTTTCCGTAAAAACCTAAGTTAAACCATGGCGATCATTTTGAAGAAAAAATCGTCCAAATCGGTCAAGTCGTTCTCCAGTTATGCGCTTAATAGAAAAAGTGGGCGTAAAAGTAGGCGTGGTAAATTTTTCTTTCGATGAAAACTTAAAGTTGATTAATACGAAGATTTGAAAGAAAAATTAGTCAACTCTATGGAGCCGTTTTCTGATTTTAGGTAAATCGAAAAAAGTGGGCGTAAAAGTGGGCGGGGCAAAAGTATCCTATGTCCGTCACCTGGCTCTAAGCTACCTCCCTACCAATTTTCAGCCAAATCTGTTCTGCCGTTCTTGAGTTATAAGTGGTGTAACTGGTGATTAAGGACCCAACGCCTTCAGCGAAACACAGCATAGGCTTATCGCGCTAATCTCTATGGGGCAAAACACAAAAGAATTAAATATTGCGCCATCTGCCGGACAAATTATTTTTTTCAGTAAAATATGTTAGGTTTGAGTTGGTATCGGGCTAATTAACGCCACTACACGCCGATTAAGGACCCAACGCCTTCAGCGAAATACAGCATAGGCTTATCGCGCTAATCTCTATCGGGCAAAACACAAAAAAACTAAATATTACGCCATCTGTTGGACGAATTCAAACTACACAGAAACACTCCTCACGCCCCATAGAGCATGTACATAAAGTTTGGTCAAAATCGGTGCAGTAGTTCTTGAGTTACGGTGCAAAAACCCAAAAAAACTAAATATTGCGCCATCCGTCGGACGAACTTCAAACTACACAGAAACACTCCTCATGCCCCATAGAGCATGTACATACAGTTTCGTCAAAATCAGCACAGTAGTTTTTGAGTTTAGCGATCACGAACATACACGTAATTTTTATATAGTATATAGAGATTATATAAATAACATTTCCGGATTTACTTTGTTATCTTGGTAAAAGCCGAAATACTCACCCACAGGGTTTAAAAAGCTGCAGTCAAAATCAAAAAATTTATTAAATTAAACAGTCGTAGTGAAGGCAAAAGCAAAACACGAAAAGTTGACAACAACAAAGAACATAGGCACTCGACATGTTCGGAAGTGTTTCGTTTGACAGACTGAAACCAAAGACTATAGATTTATATAAATCTATAGTCTTTGCTGAAACTTTTTATAAATACCGAAGTTAACGAAGATGGGACGATGTGTTTTTTTCCGCAATTTTTTTTTTTTTTAATACATGTGTACATAAATACATACGTTTTATTTAATTTCAAAAAATTAAAAAAATTGTATTGTATATGTATTTATGCACATGTAGGTATTATTAAAAAAAAAAAAAAATCGGAAAAAAACACAACGTCCTATCTTCGGTAACTACGGGATTTTTTAAAAGTTTCAGTCTGTCAAACCAAACACTTTCGAACATGTCCACTGCCGGTGTTCTTTGTTGTGTACAACTTTTTGTTTTTTGCTTTTGCCTTCACTACGACTGTTTTCATTTAATGAATCAGAAGTAAAGGCAACAGTTTTTTTTTGTCCAATGACAAATGAAGATGTCGAAGTTGCAGCACAATCTTATGACTTTTACTATTTCAACTGCAACTTTTCAAACGCTGCTCTCCCATACACCGAAAACAAGAAGAAGATATTATTCTCTTTAAAATGTATAAAGTTGCCATATCTATTCAAAATATTTCGCTATTTTAACTTGGCTCCTCCTAAGTTTAGTTCTGCTCAGCCAGAAATACTCAATTTTACTCTCTATCTTTAGAGTGAAAAAATATTTACTTTGTTAACTACTTTGCTATGTTCACGGAAATCAATTTATGTAAATTTGGACAAGCAGTGTATGTACATAAAAGACTATCAAGAAAAATTTGACCGTGTGGCCGGAGGGTAAGAGAAAAATGAAAAAACTAACCCAAGGCGAATTGACTAGAAGGTGAGGTCACTCTACAACAACACTGCTTCAGTGGTCGGATTGTCAAAAATATTGCTAGTAAAAATAATAGGTTGGTTAACAAAAAAAAACTAGTTTGTATACAAACTTTGACAAATCGACCACCGAAAAAACACCTTACGTTGACCTGACCCCACCTTCTAGTCAATTCGCCTTGAACTAACCTTAACTCTTGTGGACATGTGATTTTCCCTCTCTCTCTTTAACCCATTTGTGCTACTCGACTACGGAACATATATCTGTACTACTTCCCTACAGGTAATATTGGACTACGTGGTCCATTGTTGCTTAAATGGACTGCTTACAACATGGTCCAATGTACTGTAGTATGGACCACGTTATAAGAAATTCACATGCAGTGCTGCCAAATACTGCATAATGTATTATTTCTATAGTTTACAGTATTACACATTGGTAGCCCTGATGGTGTCCATTATTAATTGTTTATTTAAAAGTGAGAGGAAAGTTTGTGAAATTTGTAAAAAAAGGCATGACTTATGATACTATATTTTAGTTATTAGGTTTTTTTCCTCAAAGACAAATTAATTAATTTAACTTAGGTTTTTTTATAAGGATAATTAAAAAAAATGGAACACTAATTTTTTTATAAAATAAACATTTTTCCAAAATAATACTACATGCAAACTAAAGTCCTTCACCGTATACATACATACATAATTATATTATATGGGTGAGAAAAGGATTGTTTTTATTTTTAATAAACAAAAATAAAAAAGCTTAATCGTAAAGTTATTTTTAAGGTAGAAGTACATACCACGCGTTAGTGCGCGCGCCCTCTGTAGACTTCTGTCAAAAAAAGTTAAACTACTGTATTTTAATAGAACAAGCTACATGCAAATTATTTTGTCTCGTTAGCGCCAGAAAGTTGGTTAACTTTGAACTTTTTAACGCGTTGTTTATTTATGACAAGTAATCAGCTGACAATAAAAAGAAAAATTTAACAAATTTGCGAATCGTGAAGGAAAAACTTATTGAAGAGCTTCAAAAACATACAATATTTTTATAAAAAGAATAAATTTAATAAAATAAACAAATTGTTTCATACTTTCGAATCCGTTTTCAATGCACAAATAAGTAAACAAATAAAAAACAGCTGACAGGAAAGGCTTTTGTAACGCGTGTTTTGTAACTTGCAATTTTTCATGCGCTAAAGTTTTTAAACGCACGACAAACGTCGACGAATTAACGCGTGTTATGTACTTCTACCTTAATGCCCGTAATTTCTACGAACAGATATCTAGCTGTGTATAGATATCTATGGTGTTACGAATTTTTGATAATTTTAACATGTTTGTCTTACCTACTGGTTGAACTGTAGTGTATTTCACACCATCGATTTTTGACAGTTAATTAAAAATATTAATAAAAATACAAATGTTGCCATATTTTAAAAGAAAATTTAAAGGAAAAAAGACGTAGCAAAATAAATGTTGAAATTACCAAACTACTTTTACCGGATAGGTAAAGATAAAAGTTAGGTACGAACACGAGCAGATATCTGTTTGTTGAAATAACGGGCATTAGTCTTTCATTCAGTAGTAGCATGAAGTAGTTTTCAAACTACCTATTTAGTGCACTTCATTCGGTAGTGACATGAAGAACTTTTTAATTAACCCTTTGAGTTAATCCATGGAGTAGAGACATGGAGTACTTTTGAAATTACCCCTTTAGTGTACTCCATACTGTAGAGACATGGACTAATTATAAAACTAACACACTTTAGTACTCCATGCAGTAGTTTCGGGATTACTTCGGTGGGTTATATGGTCCCCTCCTAGGACAGCGAAATGTTACATATTTATTTTGAGTACTCCTCTCCTACTCCTTAATGGACTACTCTTTACATGCATGTATGGACTAGTCTCGGTATCTGCAGGGTTACTTTACTACTATTTATTAGTCAATAATAACGTAAATATTGGTTAGTACTAACCTTTATAAAATAATACATTTTTTAATTTTCATTTTAAATTAAAATGTTTATTAAATAAATTCTAATTAAGTACAAAATATGTAGGCCTCATATTTGTAAGTCCATTAGCTAAGAACTCTAGCAACCAAAAACAAATTCAACTCCACTTCCTAAATTATTGCGTACATACACATTTGAACCAAGATCATCCGCCACTTCTTTATCTGTTAACCCTGCGGCCACACCAGGGCTGCCAGCTTTGGGGTTTTTACCCCAAATTAGGGCTTTTCTTGTTGCTAAAAAGGACAGAAAATTTTATTTGCGGTTTGGGGCTTGCATTGGGGATATTACTGCCCGTCTATACCAGAGATAATTATTGCCACATATATTGCAGTAATGATCAAAATTATGTTATCTTTACATGCAGTCTACAACTGAAATGAAATGTTTAACATTAACACTAATATGATGTTAGTGTTAAGTATAGACTCATCATGTTAGAGGTTTCTCATGTTATAACACGGTTGTTAATGCAAATGTTTTAAGAACGCTTTTATAGCATAACGTTATAACAGCAAATGATGTCAGTTGTAGACGTGGAGTTAATGTATACAGCAATTTTTTGTACATATTTAGTGCTAACAATTTATGTTGCATTAATTGTTAGTCCATTTTCGTTGACAATTATTGCTTACATAAAACGTCAAATTTGGTCGTCAATTGAAAAAAGAAGCAAATTATATGAGAAAGAAATTAAGTTTGTAAAATTGTATCAAATTAAAACTGTAGTAAAATAATTTAATTCAAGAATTAAATAAACACTAAAATAAAATTCCAAAAATTATTTTTATTAATATAATTTTTTCCTTATTCGATCTTTATTACACTGTGCGACAAATGGTAGGGGTCAGTGATCGGGAAGGGTTCAAACTACCGGGGGAAGTTATATCGGTAAAAAAGAAGTTATACGTGTCCCGGCGTTTCGCTGGGTCACGTATAGCAATCGAGATATATCGATTTGAAAAATGGGCTAAAAACCATCAAAATTTTTATAAAAACCTAAATTTTAGGGCTGCCATACGTCCTATGGAAATGAGAGAAAAAAGAAAAGCATAAATTTTGAATTTTAAGAAAAATTAAAAAGTTGCCAGCATAAATGTATTTTTGATAAAGATTTGATTTTATTTGTTTTCCGCTATTTTGTTATTGGTTTTTTTAATAAAGTACATCATGAATTATAACGTTTTAAAGTGAACATTACCTGTTTAATTATGTTTTGGTAAATTTTATTTACGGCGGGTAAGTAGAGGAAGGTAATTCTTTTGCAGGTGAAGGCTTGGGACATCCGGAGATTAAAGGATGTCATGGAGAGACTTCGTCTCTAGTGGGAGGGCCAATCCCGGCACGTCATCAGCCGGAGATGTGTGAAAAAGGTGAGGCAAGATGTGTTTTCGTTGCTTTTTATTTTTTAGCTTTTTAACTACTTCGGGCCCCAGCATTTTTTTTATTTAAACTTTTTAGCTGGTATGAGTTTTTTTTTGTACTCGGGACTACTGCCAGTCGGTTGGCAAGAACCACCCCATCCGGCGAGCTTAAGCCGCGCAAACCGCCAGCATACCAGCGCCGCCGACAGTCTGGCCACACTCACTGGTTGTTGTTCAACAGCAACCAGCTGGTAATTTTTCCCCGTCTCGTACAGTACAGAATGGCACCGGGCAAAAAGAGTTTCGTTTTTATTAAAAAAATATCTAATAATTTTGAAGTTAATCTATCAATAATTCGATTATGTACAAAAAGTCCAAAATTTGCATTTTCCTGGACAACTTCATGTGTATAAGAGGTGTTCAAAAAAATTAAAGTAAACTCTAATGCCAATGAATGGGCTTATTGGTTTCGTTGCATATAAAAACATTTAATTTGAAGTTTGGTGGCGATTGGGTAAAGAAAAGTTAATTGAAGTGTCAAATAGTGTGTACAAGGCTAACAATTAATTATTTATGTTTTTGGAAATTTTTTAAATGTCGTAAAAGTTATTAGTCTAGATTATAAATAATTCGAAATGAACATACGATTATGTTTCTAAAAAAGAAAAAAAAAATCGGTTTAGAACTATTAATAAATGATGCCCCAGACCACTAATGTGCCAAATTTTAGTTGACCTAGAAATGCGAGCACACACCTTAAATAGTTTTAAAATTGTTTTGGGCTGCACTCAATTTGTAAGTGCCGGCTCACACACGTCAAGTTTGTCTCGTCAAGTCTTGAGTTTTTAGGGGAAAATAAATGGCATTCTCTTTTTCCTTCTCTCCTAAAAATCAAGACTTGAAGAGTCAAACTTGACGTGTGTGAACCGGCACTAAGCAATTTATTTTCAAGATGTCATCAAGAAAACAATTTATAAAGACAAACATGTAGCTGTTAAATTGAAAGTAAAATTGTCAAACAAATGGAAAGGTTAAATTTAAAGCAATCACGTGGTCAATTTACAAAGTGCGAGTGTGTTAGTAAAAAAGCGAGAGTGTATTGTAAATTAAATGTAATTGAAATGCAAAACTTGATCATGTGGCTACCAAGTATGCAAATTCATTGAATGGGTTGGATCTCGTTTATAATCTTCTTTATAAAAGTTAATTTTGGACGGAGGTTAACGTATTTGTACGTATTTTTTAACATTTTGGAAAACCAAATACATACATACCTACTTGAAAAGTTATCAGGTATTTTTGTGCCAGGTATTATTTGCTCCTTTATTGCCACCACCCAGCGCTGCCAGAAGTAAGATTTTACCTTAATTTTTAACCAAAAAAAGATTTTAAGATTTTTCCCCAAAAACAAGACTTTTTGTTTTGTCTAGACGAAGGTTAGGTTCAATAAAAAAAACCTTCTCTGTTCCCATTTAATAATTTTAAAACTAAATAATACAATTTATGCCCAATTTTCAGGATTGATATTAAAACACATTTATTTTTAAAATCGTTTTAAATACAAAATTCTCTTCTTCACTAAAAATTTAAGTGGAACTTAAGTCACCGATGTGGTACACTTAATTTCAACTTAAGTTTCCATTGTAATATTTTAGCAAGGTGGACTCAATATCACAACAATACAACAACAACAGGCAAAGCATTAACAGGTATTTAGTAGTGCTACCATACTTTAATCTTAAATAAATAAGACTTTTCAAATAAAACTCAAAACCCCAATCTGTATTTAAATACGATTTAAGTTTTTATGAAAATTAACTTAATAAAGATTTAATTACAATCCGGAAAATTGGGCATTAGTATAAGAAATTAAATTTTTTGTAATGTTTTTTTTTGTTTATTTTATGTATTAAATAAAATATGAATTGTTTTTATTATATATAATAAAAAAAAACTACTTTTTTCCAAAAATAAGATTTTTTCTTCAAAAATAAGATATTTTGGGTAAAATTAAGACTTTTTGCTAAAAATTCTGGCAGCCCTGCCACCACCCAAGGTGCATTAACACAAGGTAGACTCATTTGGGAGTAGACATGCTGCTCTATAAAAATAACCGAAATGAACAGAGTTGTCAAAATTGTCTTCATATAAATTTAACGCACACATGTACAAATTTTGGCTCATATACACGAAATTTGACGTTTGGGTTCCAACTTAGGTAAACAGCTGACAAACATATACCCTACAAGAAATGAATGGGCGAGTAGTCCCTTTTTTTAAATGTGAAAAATGTGACTACTCGCTCATTCATTTCTTGTAGGGTAGGCCAACGAGTTTACCTTGTGTAAATTTACCTTGCCACCACCAAATCTTGAACGAGTATCCCGGCCACGCTTACCCCACTTATAAAAAATAACGACGCAGTTTTTTCAAACGTGGTAAGTATTAAAGATATTAAGATGAAATTTGCACATAAAATAAACTCATAGTACTGATTTTTGGCAATTGTACTGTTTTATGCATAATGTCCAAAACAGTGCGCAAATGTACTGTTTTTTTTACAATTTTTACTGTTTTTTGTACTGATTTTTTTTTGTTCAGTCTACAAAAAACCAAGATATTAGAAAAAACCCTGTTAAAGTCATATTTTAAAAATATCCTAATATAAAACAGTATATAGCTTAAAAAAGAGTTGTCAAACAAAAAAGTTCTAAAATAATAAGACTTTATACGCTGTGGTCATTGTTTTCTCATAAATACGCAGTAGAAATCTTAATTATAATGGGTGACTCGCAGCAGTTGTATATTTTCATGTTATTATTTTTAAGACATATGATTTTATGGCTACCTCTTCCAATAGTATTTTCCTTTACACACCTGAGAAAGATTAAAACAAAATCGAAATTTTGTTAAAAATATTATTGGCAATTTCTTTTCTGGGAAATTTGTTGCATTAATGTTACATGGTCTACATTTTTGTGTTCGTTTGTACAAAAAATACAACTGTGGGAAACATTTTCAAGTTCTTTTGTGATTATGTTGATGAAACACATTCAAATCATGTTGCATATTTCACCCTTACTTTTACTTAAGGTGTTCATATTGCCCTGTTTTACAACTTTATTTTGTTTGTCATAATTCATAACGATCATAATATTGTAAAAAAAATTGTTTTAAAACAAAATATAAAAATATTTACATATTAAAACCAAAAAAGTCTAATTATATTATAACCTTTTTAATTTTTCTAAGCCATAAGTGATGTCAATATTTGTTTCCAAACCGTAATTGCGAGCAGAAACCGCTCAAAAAGCTTTAAAAATTGCTCATGAAGTACAATAATGATGAAAGTCTAATAGTGTAAATAAATGCAGCTAATTGTGTTTTATTGAAATTGCACAACATGTAACACTTCGAGTGTCTATAGGTAACATTAAAAAATGTTACATGTACATATATACTGTAACATATTTTTTTCAGAAAAGAAATCGCCATATATTTTTTAAATACTAAATGAATACTTATTCCGACACAATTATCTTGAACTCCTAGAACTTTTTTTTAATATTCGGGCAAGTTCTGGAAATCGAAATCACGTGAAATTGAAAACGTACAAATTTGTAAAATTCTCCGGGTTCAAAATGTATAAAAATACCTAACTCCTTTCCGGACCACTTTTTTTACCTAAACTTCTTTTGACATAAGGAAAAGCTTTAAATAAAAATATGCTTAAAGAAAGTCCTACTTACACAATAAACTAGTTAATTGTTTTAATCTAAGTTAGGCTTTTCTCCTTTCTTATATGGCCTACAGGAATGTTATGGTTTTCCTGTCTTCAAATTAAAAAAAAAAAACATTTATGCCAAATGCTTCCTTTTAGTGTTTTTTTTAAACGCAAATGGAGTAATTTCGTATACGTATAAAATGCCATAAAACGGAAATCATTCCTTTGGCGTTACACATATTAAGTGTTTTTCGTTATATAATTGCTGCATATTCAATCAAAAGTTTTAAATATATAATAATTTAAATAAATAGTTGTGTTTTCGCAAAAAAAAATGTACTGTTTTTTTTCTTGATTGTACTGTTTTTTTGTGTTCAATGTACTGTTTTTCCGAATTTAAAATCTAGCTACCCTAGAACCGGCAAATAGCGAACAATTACCCGGCGTTTCCACATGCAAGTAATTACTTGCAAGTAGTGTATACGTATTATCAACGAAAAATCGAGAAAACAGCCGATTGGCTGAAAGTACACAAATTGTGTGAATGTTAGTGAAAAAAGTGTGAGTGTATTGAGTTTTTCGAAATTGTACTTACATGTGGAAACGCTAGGTTATGCATCATTAACTCCAAAATATGTGCCGGTTCACACACGTCAAGTTTGGCTCGTCAAGTCTTGAGCTTGTAGGAGAGAAGGGAAGAGAGAATGCCATTTCTTTCCCCTCTCTCCTAAAAACTCAAGACTTGACGATTCAAACTTGACGTGTGTGAACCGGCACTATCATACTTTGAGTCATTACGACGTTGCAGCAAATGATAGAGCTGCAAAACAATCGATAGTACTATCGATAGTATCGATAGTTTTATTTTTGGCTGACTATCGATGGTGCGACTATCGACAGCGATACTATCGGAAAATTTTAAAAGCATACTTACTCAGGCTTTTCGCCGCTGGTAAGTTTTTGTATGTATTTTCTAATTTGTCTTTAAAAACATTATGTTTGCATTTACTTAATGTAAAATTAGAGCAAGTAAATTACAATAAGAGAATCCAGTGTAAATACATATAAAAGAAATTGGAATTGACAAAAAAAGTACATTGATGAAAAACAAGCAGTACATTTAAAAAAAAAGTACATTAATTTTTTTATTAAAAAACGTTTAAAAAAATTCATTAAATAACATAAATAACAATTTATTCAATAAAGAACATAAAAATGAGATCGTAAATAAATATAAGTAATAACTTAAAATTAGTCAGGTCTTTTCAAATTCAATTCTTTTTTTTTAAATAAAATTAATTTTAAATATTTTTTAATACAGTGGCCGACAAATGTCTACATATGACTACATTGAAGATGTAATTTGTTATCAAGAAAGTTAACAATAAAAGACCAAATTACTATCAAACAAGTTCTTTTGTAAAAAGTGCTGTTTAGATAATTTATCAACCCTTAATTAAAGCTTAATGACGCTATGATTGATTAAATATTAAATCTACTACAAGCAAAAAAAAACCAGAGTGGAAGTATATCGAAGGCTTTGGCTTTAAATTTTGCTTGTAACCAAACGTTTAATAAGTATAGCAAAAACGCCAGCAGTAGCTCTACTTTTCTACTTATGTATGTTTATTATGTTAGGAAACAATCTAAATTCAAAGCCAAAGCCAAGGTATATTTATAGCAGGTAGCCGCGATATTACAACAATTGTACAATAAAACAAACAACAGGGCTTTTTATTGTTGTTATGCGATATAAACTGTCAAAAAGCAAAGGGGCTGATAAGAGACAAAAAGACAAAAGATAAAGACAAAAAGCTTGTTTACTTGTTTACTATACAACATTTGACAGTTCGTATCGCAAAACAAGCAAATAAAAAATAAACAGCTGGCTTTCCGAGACTACCTGCTATAAATATACCTTGGCCAAAGCCTTCAATGTACTTGTACCCTCAATCGCCATTGTAGATATTTTTACTGGGTGTTTCAAAGAACTTTTTTTTTCTACACTAAAACTAAAAACGTTAAGCACAGAAAAAAAGTACAAAAGGCGAAAAAAAGGACTTTAGCGTACTTTTTTAGGTGTTATGCAGAAAGCAGTACATTGATGAAAAAAAAGTACGTGTACTGCTGAAAAAAGTACGTCTGGCAAGCCTATAATGCTACCCTGATTTTTTTAATGTACTACAAAATACATACATATGTATGTATGTTAAAAAAAATTCGATAGTATCGATATAATCGATAGTTCATTTTAAAACTATCGAAACTATCGATGGTGCGACTATCGATTAGGTTAGGTTCAATAAAAAAAACCTTCTCTGTTCCCATTTAATAATTTTAAAACTAAATAATACAATTTATGCCCAATTTTCAGGATTGATATTAAAACACATTTATTTTTAAAATCGTTTTAAATACAAAATTCTCTTCTTCACTAAAAATTTAAGTGGAACTTAAGTCACCGATGTGGTACACTTAATTTCAACTTAAGTTTCCATTGTAATATTTTAGCAAGGTGGACTCAATATCACAACAATACAACAACAACAGGCAAAGCATTAACAGGTATTTAGTAGTGCTACCATACTTTAATCTTAAATAAATAAGACTTTTCAAATAAAACTCAAAACCCCAATCTGTATTTAAATACGATTTAAGTTTTTATGAAAATTAACTTAATAAAGATTTAATTACAATCCTGAAAATTGGGCATTAGTATAAGAAATTAAATTTTTTGTAATGTTTTTTTTTGTTTATTTTATGTATTAAATAAAATATGAATTGTTTTTATTATATATAATAAAAAAAACTACTTTTTTCCAAAAATAAGATTTTTTCTTCAAAAATAAGATATTTTGGGTAAAATTAAGACTTTTTGCTAAAAATTCTGGCAGCCCTGCCACCACCCAAGGTGCATTAACACAAGGTAGACTCATTTGGGAGTAGACATGCTGCTCTATAAAAATAACCGAAATGAACAGAGTTGTCAAAATTGTCTTCATATAATTTTAACGCACACATGTACAAATTTTGGCTCATATACACGAAATTTGACGTTTGGGTTCCAACTTAGGTAAACAGCTGACAAACATATACCCTACAAGAAATGAATGGGCGAGTAGTCCCTTTTTTTAAATGTGAAAAATGTGACTACTCGCTCATTCATTTCTTGTAGGGTAGGCCAACGAGTTTACCTTGTGTAAATTTACCTTGCCACCACCAAATCTTGAACGAGTATCCCGGCCACGCTTACCCCACTTATAAAAAATAACGACGCAGTTTTTTCAAACGTGGTAAGTATTAAAGATATAAAGATGAAATTTGCACACAAAATAAACTCATAGTACTGATTTTTGGCAATTGTACTGTTTTATGCATAATGTCCAAAACAGTGCGCAAATGTACTGTTTTTTTTACAATTTTTACTGTTTTTTGTACTGATTTTTTTTTGTTCAGTCTACAAAAAACCAAGATATTAGGAAAAACCCTGTTAAAGTCATATTTTAAAAATATCCTAATATAAAACAGTATATAGCTTAAAAAAGAGTTGTCAAACAAAAAAGTTCTAAAATAATAAGACTTTATACGCTGTGGTCATTGTTTTCTCATAAATACGCAGTAGAAATCTTAATTATAATGGGTGACTCGCAGCAGTTGTATATTTTCATGTTATTATTTTTAAGACATATGATTTTATGGCTACCTCTTCCAATAGTATTTTCCTTTACACACCTGAGAAAGATTAAAACAAAATCGAAATTTTGTTAAAAATATTATTGGCGATTTATTTTCTGGGAAATTTGTTGCATTAATGTTACATGGTCTACATTTTTGTGTTCGTTTGTACAAAAAATACAACTGTGGGAAACATTTTCAAGTTCTTTTGTGATTATGTTGATGAAACACATTCAAATCATGTTGCATATTTCACCCTTACTTTTACTTAAGGTGTTCATATTGCCCTGTTTTACAACTTTATTTTGTTTGTCATAATTCATAACGATCATAATATTGTAAAAAAAATTGTTTTAAAACAAAATATAAAAATATTTACATATTAAAATCAAAAAAGTCTAATTATATTATAACCTTTTTAATTTTTCTAAGCCATAAGTGATGTCAATATTTGTTTCCAAACCGTAATTGCGAGCAGAAACCGCTCAAAAAGCTTTAAAAATTGCTCATGAAGTACAATAATGATGAAAGTCTAATAGTGTAAATAAATGCAGCTAATTGTGTTTTATTGAAATTGCACAACATGTAACACTTCGAGTGTCTATAGGTAACATTAAAAAATGTTACATGTACATATATACTGTAACATATTTTTTTCAGAAAAGAAATCGCCATATATTTTTTAAATACTAAATGAATACTTATTCCGACACAATTATCTTGAACTCCTAGAACTTTTTTTTAATATTCGGGCAAGTTCTGGAAATCGAAATCACGTGAAATTGAAAACGTACAAATTTGTAAAATTCTCCGGGTTCAAAATGTATAAAAATACCTAATTCCTTTCCGGACCACTTTTTTTACCTAAACTTCTTTTGACATAAGGAAAAGCTTTAAATAAAAATATGCTTAAAGAAAGTCCTACTTACACAATAAACTAGTTAATTGTTTTAATCTAAGTTAGGCTTTTCTCCTTTCTTATATGGCCTACAGGAATGTTATGGGTTTCCTGTCTTCAAATTAAAAAAAAAACATTTATGCCAAATGCTTCCTTTTAGTGTTTTTTTTAAACGCAAATGGAGTAATTTCGTATACGTATAAAATGCCATAAAACGGAAATCATTCCTTTGGCGTTACACATATTAAGTGTTTTTCGTTATATAATTGCTGCATATTCAATCAAAAGTTTTAAATATATAATAATTTAAATAAATAGTTGTGTTTTCGCAAAAAAAAATGTACTGTTTTTTTTCTTGATTGTACAGTTTTTTGTGTTCAATGTACTGTTTTTCCGAATTTAAAATCTAGCTACCCTAGAACCGGCAAATAGCGAACAATTACCCGGCGTTTCCACATGCAAGTAATTACTTGCAAGTAGTGTATACGTATTATCAACGAAAAATCGAGAAAACAGCCGATTGGCTGAAAGTACACAAATTGTGTGAATGTTAGTGAAAAAAGTGTGAGTGTATTGAGTTTTTCGAAATTGTACTTACATGTGGAAACGCTAGGTTATGCATCATTAACTCCAAAATATGTGCCGGTTCACACACGTCAAGTTTGGCTCGTCAAGTCTTGAGCTTGTAGGAGAGAAGGGAAGAGAGAATGCCATTTCTTTCCCCTCTCTCCTAAAAACTCAAGACTTGACGATTCAAACTTGACGTGTGTGAACCGGCACTATCATACTTTGAGTCATTACGACGTTGCAGCAAATGATAGAGCTGCAAAACAATCGATAGTACTATCGATAGTTTTATTTTTGGCTGACTATCGATGGTGCGACTATCGACAGCGATACTATCGGAAAATTTTAAAAGCATACTTACTCAGGCTTTTCGCCGCTGGTAAGTTTTTGTATGTATTTTCTAATTTGTCTTTAAAAACATTATGTTTGCATTTACTTAATGTAAAATTAGAGCAAGTAAATTACAATAAGAGAATCCAGTGTAAATACATATAAAAGAAATTGGAATTGACAAAAAAAGTACATTGATGAAAAACAAGCAGTACATTTAAAAAAAAAGTACATTAATTTTTTTATTAAAAAACGTTTAAAAAAATTCATTAAATAACATAAATAACAATTTATTCAATAAAGAACATAAAAATGAGATCGTAAATAAATATAAGTAATAACTTAAAATTAGTCAGGTCTTTTCAAATTCAATTCTTTTTTTTTAAATAAAATTAATTTTAAATATTTTTTAATACAGTGGCCGACAAATGTCTACATATGACTACATCGAAGATGTAATTTGTTATCAAGAAAGTTAACAATAAAAGACCAAATTACTATCAAACAAGTTCTTTTGTAAAAAGTGCTGTTTAGATAATTTATCAACCCTTAATTAAAGCTTAATGACGCTATGATTGATTAAATATTAAATCTACTACAAGCAAAAAAAAAACCAGAGTGGAAGTATATCGAAGGCTTTGGCTTTAAATTTTGCTTGTAACCAAACGTTTAATAAGTATAGCAAAAACGCCAGCAGTAGCTCTACTTTTCTACTTATGTATGTTTATTATGTTAGGAAACAATCTAAATTCAAAGCCAAAGCCAAGGTATATTTATAGCAGGTAGCCGCGATATTACAACAATTGTACAATAAAACAAACAACAGGGCTTTTTATTGTTGTTATGCGATATAAACTGTCAAAAAGCAAAGGGGCTGATAAGAGACAAAAAGACAAAAGATAAAGACAAAAAGCTTGTTTACTTGTTTACTATACAACATTTGACAGTTCGTATCGCAAAACAAGCAAATAAAAAATAAACAGCTGGCTTTCCGAGACTACCTGCTTTAAATATACCTTGGCCAAAGCCTTCAATGTACTTGTACCCTCAATCGCCATTGTAGATATTTTTACTGGGTGTTTCAAAGAACTTTTTTTTTCTACACTAAAACTAAAAACGTTAAGCACAGAAAAAAAGTACAAAAAGAAGTACAAAAGGCGAAAAAAAGTACTTTAGCGTACTTTTTTAGGTGTTATGCAGAAAGCAGTACATTGATGAAAAAAAAGTACGTGTACTGCTGAAAAAAGTACGTCTGGCAAGCCTATAATGCTACCCTGATTTTTTTAATGTACTACAAAATACATACATATGTATGTATGTTAAAAAAAATTCGATAGTATCGATATAATCGATAGTTCATTTTAAAACTATCGAAACTATCGATGGTGCGACTATCGATAGTTTTGCAGCTCTAGCAAATGAGCGATACATATTTTTTAAACCTATTAATGGAATTTGTGTTATAAATATTTAACGATTAAATTTAGCACTAGCTAGCGCAAACAGTTTGGAACATATTTAACATTTCGATATTTCTACAAACATGTTTTGGTTGTACAAACGTACAATATTGACATGTTTGCCAAGCTGTTGGAGTAGTTAATTTGCTTTTGAAAATTTTATTTAATCCTTGTTTACATTTTGTGATGCTTTGTTTCTTTTTTAAAGTTGCATTTTAGTTTATATAGTAACATTGTTCAAGTAGGCTGTACACTTGACAAATAGCAAATCTGCGGCCGAAACTAAAATAAATTTTGTGTCGAATGTGGAAAGAAAACAAACCGCAAGACTAAATGTACTTGTGTACCCCTCATAATTCCACTCTTTTTCATCTACAGCCCAATTATGAATAAAAATTCCGCGGGAGTTTTCTCCTTTCTCCCATTTTTCCTATGCAAATTCAAATGTTAAAATGGGGAAAGGGAAAAACTCCCGGGGAATTTGTATTCATAATTGGGCTGCTATTCTACAAGGTAATGATATTCGTTAATAATATAACATTTTATTTGTTTTTGTTTAACTTAAAACAATTAAGTAAATTATATATTTTTATGATATTTTCATGTGCAGTTTTTTTAAGGGTCCCATACACTTGCAATATTATTGTATATGATATTCGCAATCATGTTTGATTAAATATATTGACAAAATTTTAAGTTTTGTTGAAAATCTATCAAGAAATATGAATATTTGAAATTGGCCCTCAACGGGCTAATAAATCGAAATTTTTAATCTGTTGGTGATATAATAATAAGACCAACATTTTTTCTTTTTTACAAAAAATATAAAAAATTTATTTAATCAAAAATTCAAATCAAAATTCTAAAACTGACTAACCGAGCTACCTTTACTTAAAACAAAAAAATATTTTTTCATGTCAAAAACAAATTCAATGAAATACTGATTAATATAAAAAATTAAATTTAGGTTTTGCAAAGTGTTTTTTCTGTAAAGTGTTTTACAGGCACAACAAATCCATCATGTGATAACATTTTTACTATTATTTTATGTTTGCTTATAATGCTGGGTACAGACAGTGCTATCTACATTCAATCTGTTTCAATGCAACCTCAAAGTATCAAAGCGTTTTGATGTTGATGCAATCTAGAATGAATGAAAATAAATTTTATTTGCTAGATTACGTAAATGCATTCCATTGTGTGTACCCAGCTTTAAACTGTTGAAATTTAGCTAGTGTTCAAAAATTTAAACTTTGCACAGCTGTTGTGCAGTAAAAAAGTATCAGCATCACAACGCATCATAGTTAACATTTTGCATCACTGCATAGCTTTTATGCATTTACGTACGTACCCAACGTGTTCTGAAACTTT
This sequence comes from Pollenia labialis, assembly GCA_949318255.1. Taxonomy (NCBI): domain Eukaryota; kingdom Metazoa; phylum Arthropoda; class Insecta; order Diptera; family Polleniidae; genus Pollenia; species Pollenia labialis. Next base: position 47,619,434 of record OX439140.1, read on the forward strand.
TACGACGTGCGTTGACGGAAAAAAAATTTAATTTTTTTATTTTAAAAGCAGTAAATATTTATTTTTATTTACTCTGTCGTTAAAATTATATTGTTTATTAGTTCCAAAAAACAAAATAAAAATATTTTAAATGACTTTTAATAAATTTATTTGTTTTTACGCTATAAAATGTATATAAATAAGTATTTATATAGTTATAGGCTTAAATTAATTTTGTTTACTAGTGTTAAATTATGCATGTTTTTACAATTCATAAAAGTAAAAAAAATGATAGTGGCACTACTGAAATATAAATACATAATAAAATACAGCTGTTTATAATTTTTCAATTGTAGCTGTCGTCTTCAAAATAATTCAGTAGCTGACTACACGACTATAATTGCACCCAGCAGCATTTGTAGTCGTGTGTTCGTGTAGCCTGCTGTGGTGAATGTGTTTAATGCATGACATATGACTAGACCAGTGTTACCGTTATGCGACTAAAGTCGCATTTTGCCCCTTTTTGACTGCCGTGCCACTTTTTTGACCCCTTTGTTTTAAATCCCCTATTGTATCATTTTGTAGTTTTTTGTGCCCCTTTTGCCCCTTTTTGAACCAAATTTTTTTTATACTGTCAATCAATGAATCCGACCTCAATTTGAAGAGAAAATAGCATCTAATTTGGAAAAAATTAAAATAATTCAGGAAGGGCTATCTATTAACAATAAAATTTACCTCAAATTTCTAGTATATGTATTAAATATTATGAATAAATTAAACCTTAATTTTCAAAACGAATCATCACAAATTATATATTTAGTTTCATCCACGAAAGATATTGTATTAGAAATTTTTAAACATTTTTTAAAAAAAGAGTATGTTATGCATCAAATATAGAACAAATTGATTTTGTTCTGCATATAAAAGAAACTCTTAATATATATATCGGCCACGAAGCCGAGCTAGAAATATGTACTACCAACATCTTAAATAGTGATATTGTAGAAATTAAAAACAACATTTTACTTCTTTACCAAAAGCTGTGCAAAGAAATTTTATCAAGAATTTATAATAGCGATAAGAGGCTGAGTTCATTAAAGGTTTAAGATCCAGTATTTACTAAGTCAGCTGAAGACATAAATTACTTAGAAATTGTTACCGTTTTTATTGATATAATTACTAACCCAGATGATTTTGTAAAAGAGTTCAAACTTGTATAAATTTGCTTCGTATGTTTTTACTTTACCACATAGTAGTGCATCCGCTAAGCGGATTTTTTCTAAGTTAGCATATTTAAAAAAAAAAGTGAAAAATAGACTGAAAGTAGATACCTGTCAGTCTATGTTATCCGCTTTAAATTTGTATCAAAATGACTTGGAAGATTGGATTCCAAGTGATGAATTGATTAATAAATATAGATTTACGTTTTCAAAAAAATAGATATGTAATAGTTGAAGAAACAACATAACACTGCAATTTATAAAAAAAATGGATCTGTACCTGATATTAACTATCTTCCTATCAATACTTTTATATGCTTTTTCCTCGAGGATTTTTCGTAACTTAATTTTTTTGGTAAAAAAGTAAAATAATCCAAGTGCCAAATATTTTTGTACATATCAGTGATGCCAATAGTAGGGAATTTTCCCTTTTTGCAGGGATTTTTTCGGAAAATTTCAAGCGTAGCGATAAAAGGACAGATTTTTTCATTTTAGGCAAATGTAGGGAATTTTTAAAATATTCACATTTGCGAACTATAGAAAGATCAAAGATCTAATCAACGAGATTTCTACAAAGAAATTTATTTGTAAAAATCACACCTTCTGAAGTAAGAGAAAAATCAATATTTTTTCGAACTTTTAATGAAAACTTTTAAGGGTAAGGAGGGATATATTTTCAAAAAGAAATTTTTTTATTTTATGTCAAGGGAACTGAAGTAAACATTTTTTAAAATTAACGGAGCCTTCCCTTTTATTTGGTATTAACTTTGGTATTAAAAGATACTTTTATTAAAATAAAAATTATTTATAATATGTTTTCTGGAAAAATATTAAAAAGGACAGAAGATGAAGAAATAAAAATCAAATACGAAGCTTGCCTATGTTTCGTCTAGATTGAACGATATATACAGGCGAATCTGCCAAAAAGAAAATTTTAATTTTGTCACACAGTGTTATTTTTGAAATTTAATTTTTATACGTGCGTGTATGACATTAACATATTTATTTTGGTTTTTTTCTTTTTGATAATAAATGCTTTTATTATATTATGTACAAAATTTTAACAAATTATGTGTTTGTTTGCCTGTTGCTAAGAATTTTTTAACGTAGGGAAAAGTGTAGGGAACATTTTTTTAGTTATAGGGAAAAAAGGTATATTTTTCTTTGACACGTAGGGAATTGTTGAAATTTCTCCTGGCATCACTGGTACATATACTTATATACATATCTCTATCTATTTAAATGTAAAGTTTTTTTGTATCAAATCATATTATGAACTATTTTTTGTTTTTGTAAGTATTGTTATTACACTATTTTAAGCTCGTTTTATTTACAAGTAATTAGTAACTGTTTTTGTATAAATAATTGAAATAAAAATTTTATGCAACAGTTCATTATCGTTTACTTGCAAACAAGACATATTTTCATGATATATGTATATATGTAGATATATATATATATATGTATATATATATATGTGTGTTTTTTCCAAACAATTTGTATTATATACCTATAATGTATTTTTTTATAAATATGAAGTTTATTTTTTGTTATGTTTAGTTTTCGATGAAAATAATTTAATAAATACATACGTTTTTTTTAAATTTTCCTGTTTTTAAAGTTGCCCCTTTTTTTCTCAGAATTCCCCTTTTTGTGACACTTTTTTTTTTGAAAATCCCCTTTTTGTGCCCTTTTTGAAAATTTTGAACGGTAACACTGGACTAGCAATGCAAGACCAATAAATCGTCATCTGGCGTAGTGCTGCCACCTTCTTATTATTTCACCATGCTACGTACAACCATGGTGAAATTACTACAAGGTGGCAGCGCCAGGTGTTGTTGTACAACAATACAACAAAAACAGGCAAATTTGTTTGTGTAATAAACTCCGTGCTGTCAAAAATTATGTGCAACAACGTTACCATTGTTTGTCTTTTGCGACAAAATTTGGTCGGAAATTTAGTCGGATGGTAGGCTAAACCTTAGGGCAATGTGACACGTTTAATAAATATGTACATACATATAAAACAAAAACGAAAACAAAATTAAGATTAAAGCTATTTTAAGATATTAAAGGAGTTATTTTTGATGATAATAGTATCATAGACAATGTTTATACATACGTATAAACATTGTCAAATTCATAGCTCATTTGCAAAATGAGAATGAAAATATTGTAGTCTAAGGGGAATGTTATTTCTGGAACAGAAAACTAAACCATATAAAGTAATATTTCTGTAGCAATTTTGTTATTTAACAAATTGTGCATTAAGGAGAAATTAAATTTATCACAATAAATACAATTTTTGACAGTTTTATACCCTTAATCAGTCGTGGTGTATGAAGGGATACTACGTTTATCAATCTATGTGAATCTTTTTTTTCCCATAAGGTATATACATATGTATATTCTGGGTGTTCTAAGTCGATTTAGCCGTTAGGGTTTCAAATTGTTTCTAGTTCTTCAAAGTTGTTTTTATTAGGAAAAGAGTTATGCTCCCAAATGTAAACTGCCTCCCTAAAAACTTACATAAATTTGTAGCGGAATGCACTGATTGTCATTAAATTTCAACAAACCCTTTTTATTATGTCACCAAATATGGTGAAGGTTGGTCCATAATTTACCTACGGCCCCATGTTAACTCAAAATTTACAAATTTTCAGTAGAAGCAAAACAATTTTTAATTGAATTTTTAATGTATATGAAATAGAAATTTTAAACTAACAGCTATAACTGGTGGTTAATTATAACTGAACTTCCTAAATTAGCAGTTAAATATATCAAAAATACAAAACTGGTCGGATCAAGTTTGGTCGAATAGTGGCAACGCTGATCTGAAACAAATAAAACAAAAAATATTATGAAAAAATTACTAAAAGATTCATACTTAATATTTTAATGTTTTTTGAATTAAAAACAATTGTTTTTCCACTTTTTCTTCGTTACAAGTCCTTCGGAGGTTAAAAGAAAGTGGCGTACAAGTCCATATCAAAAACAAACAAATTTTTCACACGTTCGCACGCTAGAGCTGAAAAACTATCGATAGTCGGCCCAATCGATAGTTTCGATAGTTAGCTTTAAAACTATCGATACTATCGATAGTATCGAAAAGTTTCTATGTGCCACTTCTGTGGACACGGTAGTCAATGAAGGTGGTAAAAAATGAAAAAGGTTTAAAACTTCATTTACTGAAAACGTTTTTCAGGTATAAAGACCAGCATATTCATTTTAAATTTCAGTGTCATCTATAGTTTATAATTAATATAAACTTTATATAGATGTAGATACGGTTAATTGTCATCAGGGTTGTCCGTTTTTTTCATCTTCGACGTCAAAATACTCAACTTAAGTCTAGAAAATAAAAAGGTTATTTCGTAACCCTTACGTTGATAATTTATTTATGTAAAATTTTTGGAATTTTAAAAATTTTCAAGGAAGTAGATTAATTTCTTTTACAAAATAACCCCATTAATTTTTTTAAGAGTTTTCGTAAAGAAAAAAAGACAAACAGGTAAAATAATTGCCACATTTATCGAGAAAACAAAACTTCTAAGATCCCTGGTTGCAGGTTTAACATTATTTTAATATGCAAATTAGTACACAATTCTGTGGCAGTAAGGAAAATGCTCTTAAGTCTATTTTTTAAGTTTTAAAGGTGATTTTTGAAAATTTACTCCTATTCCAAAATAATCTTCACTTATCTGCGGTTAAATGTTTTTTTATAGTTTTTGTTTCTAAACATTCCTTATGTCACAGATCGGAAGTAAACCTAAGTTTTTAATCCAAATATTATTACACATTGAAAAAAGATATGTACACCTGTGTGCAATTTTGATTGTGAAGATCTCAAGGGTGCAATTATTTCTAGTTGTTGTTGCATGTACTTTTGAACATGAAGATAAAAAAAAACTCAAATTTAGGTTACATTTTCCTTTTTTCCAAAGAACAAGAAAAGTTTATGCACTGCTTAAAACTTGCATCGAATGAGTTGTTAAAAATGTTTCGTTGACAACATTTAATCAGCTTTGCAGTTACTTTTAAAGTTTTCCGATAGTATCGATAGTGATAAAAACTATCGATAGTCCGCCAAAAATAAAACTATCGATAGTACTATCGATTGTTTTGCAGCTCTATCGCACGCCGTGGTCACATACACAATTATTTTTGTTTTTATTTATTATTTAAAAATAAAACTATTTGCACAACTAAAGATTCACATATACAAACCAAAAACGATTAATTTTTTGCAAATATTTTAATATTTTTGTACAATTTTCATTCAAAAACCCGTAAAAAATTATTTTTTTTTTAACGCACAACAATTTTTTTTCAATAATGTAAACATAAACAAAAAAAAATGACATCTTTGGGTTCTCACCAGAGACCTGCGCCGACAGATTTGATCGGCGGCGGCGGCTCGTATGAAAATTATCGGCGGCGGCTCAAAATCGGCTGTCAGCCGGCTTACACTTTGTTGTATTCAAAACAATATCAAAGATTTTTTTCATATTTATATCATATACAAATATGTACATATCATACTTGTTTAACAATACTTGTACTGACTCATATTTTTCTGTAGAACCAAAACTCTTTTTAATTTAATATTAAAGGCATATGAAAAAGAATTTTTAAATCAACCGTTTCATTGCCAAAAAGTAGACAAAATGGCACAATATTTTTTCAGCGGGTAGATATCAATATTTTCCAAAAAGTGAACAAATTAAAATTTTAAGTTAATACACCATTGTTCAACAAGTGCCCCGGTAGGCTAGCTAGTAGTGAGCTAGTCTATCAACCCCGGGGACGCGGGTTCGATTCTCGCCAGAGACTCTGGTTTCTTTCCTGCAGACAAGCGTAAAGCTTCGCGGGGATTAGCGTAGGGAATTAAAAATAAAAAAAAAAAAAAAAAAAAATAACTTAAAACCTGAAATATAAAATTGAAACTTTTGCAGTATTGGTTAATTTTCTATCACCATTTGGCCAAAATAATTCCACACCATTGATCCTCCTGCACTTTTCTTTATGAGCACAATTTTTGTTTTTTGTTTTACAATTTCTTTTGTTTCCAGAATTTTTTGAAATTTTAAAAAGTCACTTTCTGTTTCACTCAATTGAAAATCAAACACATTTGTGTCAGTATCAGAGTCCGAATTTGATAATTCCCCACTAGTTTGCTGGAAGAAATCAGTAATTTTTTTATTTTCCATTATTTTCTTTTTCTCACTCACCACTTTTTTGCATTTATTATTATAAAAAGTAACTGTATTTGTAGAGTTGCCCTCCCTTTGAAAAAAATTACATTTCACTTGGTAGAGCTGCCAAGCTTTCCACACTAAATTTGTTTAAACAAAATGTGTAATATACACACAATACTAAAAAAGCATTATCGAATCTACTATGAGCATACCATTTTTTAGTTCTGTGTGTGGGCATTATGAATTCAAGAGTTAAAAATGAAAAAAAATTACATTGATAAATTAAATATATATATAAAATTAAATTAAAAAAAAATCAAAACGGCGGCTGATTTTAAGCCGACATAAGCCGAAAATTTTTCGGCGGCGGCGGCTATTCAAAATTTTCGGCGGCTCGGCTCAGCCGGCTTTCAGCCGCTCGGCGCAGGTCTCTGGTTCTCACCACAGTTAAGCAAAAAATTACCAGATGCCCTAGTGATGCCACCTTATAGTAATTTCACCATGCGTACAACAAACTATTGCACACTTGTACAAAATCGTCGAATCTGGCAGCCGTGTAAGCAATATAATAAACTCACCACAATAAATAATGGAAACATCACGGTTAATACAGTTGGTACAAGTGTACTTTTTTTGGTACATTCAAAGCCAAAAATTACGCTGGTACCCCCGAGACCCAATTGGTACAATCTCCAAATTTTTCAAACCTATTGTTATTTGATATAATATAGCAACTCGTATCGAATCGTATGTTTGGTGCAAATGGTCTGCGAATTTGAAAATGCGAAATTTCGTACATTTTTTTTATGAATTTTAACGGAAGCTTTTTATATTATGTTGTTGGATTTAACAAAACATCTTTCATAATTTGCATTTGCTTGTTTGCCACATTCTAAATCAAGTATCATTGGCAGCATACAGGCTTGCATATATGATATTGAGTTTTTTTAAACATATAAGAAACCACTTTTGCAAAAATTCTAGTAGAAGAGAACTTCCTCTCTTCTCAGGATTATTTTGGAACGAAATCTCATAATATTTTGAAATATTAGTCAACAATCACATTACTTTTATTTTACTCTGAATGATTTTAATAGAGATTTTACAAGTGCTTAATTCAATTTTATTATATCCGGACTTTTCACTTCAGCTTTTAAAATATATTTCTTATTTCTGAAGTACATATTGAAAATTAAAGACAATAAATTTGGAAATGCAATCCCAATATGATATGCTCGTGTGCACATGTTTTTAGAACGCTAAAAATTTTTGTTTTGTCAATTGCGTCACAATTTTTTGAACATGGAGGTTTTAGACAAATTTGAATTATCAAAGCTAAGATTTGGAGAAAATCATTTGCCAATTAATGATATTTATTTATCCGGAAATAACATCAAGAAATAAAGTTAACTTCGAAGACGAAATTTTAAACTGGCTAGCAAAATTTAATCCATAAATAGGATATGAAAGTGCAAATTATGATACTATTTATAACGAAAATGAAAAATGAATTAGATCAGATAATGTTTGCAGTGCTCAGTAGAATAACCAAATGAATATTTTCCATTCCAGAAACTTCGGCGAATGTGGAGGGAATAATTTAATGCCAAAATAATAGTAAAATAAAGAACCGAAATAGACTACATATGTATATGTATGTGCCAACCGAAACAAAAGCCTTTTTCTTTTAGTCTGCTTTCACACGTTTCATCTTTTGATGCTCAACTCTTATGTTTTAAGATGAGAGAAGAAAGATCAAAGGGGGTAAGTACGGAGATGCCTGTGCTCGGTCAGTACGCTTTATGTTTTTATTCGTTGGTATGTGCACAACGATGGCTGCATGTAATTTTTTTTTCTTTTTCTCTTTGATTGTTGATGTTTTGAACCGAAAAAGAAAAAAGGAAATTAAAAAGAAGTTGAGCATCAAAAGATGAAACGTGTAATTTTAGACTAATAAAAATATTATGAAAAATGATTTAGTACTATTGGTGCGAAAAAGTACGATTTCAAAAATTCGATTGTACGATATTGGTTTTCTCATTTCTCATCCCTGGTAAAAATATTCAAAGTTTGTTCAGAATCGGTTTGATTTTTCACATGTGTGACTATTAAAGCATTATTTTACTGTTTACATCAACAACGCGTTAAAAATGAAACTTGTGAGGTAAATTAAAATTCTATATTTGTTGGCAGACATTAGGTATCCTGAAAATTAATACTTGTAAATTAATTTTCTTTTAATAATAGTATGCTTTATATACACTAATTTTTACTGAAATACGATATTCTATCTACCTAAGTACATACATATGTACTCATAAATATGTATACACAGCATAGTTTTGCCGGTTCCTAATTATGTGCATACATCCCTGCAAATAATAGGACTAGTCCAAACACGCGTGTAAAATGTAGCCCACAAGGGACTAGGACTAGTCCAAAATTAACCCAAACGTATAGAAAAACATGGTCTATTGAACATTACGATGTACTAGGCAGGACCATAGAATCCAGCTTTGGATTACAAAGGAGTAGTCTTAAAACTACATAGTATACACAAGAGGATTAGTCTTAACTTCGTTTAAAAACGAAACATGTCTCACTACAGACACTTAACAATGAGTTGGTCCATGCTTGCATTACATCGGACCAGTCCATGGATTATTCCATTTAATACAAATGGATCAGGTGGTCTAATATTATTTGCAGGGATATTATTTACACAGTCAAAGCATCAACATTTTATAAATTACACAAAACTTATTTTTAGTTTAATACTAACGATCCTTATTTCCGAATATGTGTCAGTTTCAGTTAAAAGGGAACTTTTTGGTGATTCTTAAAAAAGACAATACGCTCTTTCTAAGGCTTAAATCTAGTTTACCGACGCAGCTCCAAATAAAAAAAAGTACCTAGGGGGATAGAAAATTGAAAAATAAGAAGAAAAAATTAAATAAAAATATTGGCGCAAACGCTTAGTTTTCGAGTTATGGACGTTTTTAGTTTTCATAGAAATATGTGATTTGGCTGAAGTGCAGCTTAAAGGGCTACGAAAAAAAAATAAAAAAAATTTGCCACCCAATTCAGAATAAAAAAAGAAAAAAACCAAAATTAAAATTTAAGGGCGCTGAGGCCCGTGGGGCCCCCTGGAATCAAAAAACTGCCCCGCCTACTTAGTGATATTTGTGGGTACTCAAATTAAAGGTAATTTGCTCACGATATGTATTTTGTATTCGCATATTATTTACCTCTAGGCTAATTTAAGCATTTTTTAGGCGCAGAAAAGTTTTAGTTAGCGAAGCCGGTGTTTGTTATACCATAGAGGAGAAAATCCTTGCGCCCGGCCAAAGGCCGGCTATGCAAAGAAGCTTTAGTTAGCGAAGCCAGTTTTTGTTATACAATAGAGGAGAATATTCTTGCGCCCGGCCGAAAGCTGGCTATGCAGAAAATGATTCTTTAGCGGATCGGAAATAGTCTATTAGTTACAAAAATATTAAAACATTTATTAATTTTTTGTATCAGTTTTGTATATAAATACATACATAGGTACTAATTTTTATATAAATATTTTAATAAAAATAAAACATCTTTTTGAAAAAAAATAAGAAATTACCATTGAAATTGCATTTTCTATATTGTTATTTGGTTGTAAGGGGTTGTACATTAACCCTGGCAATTTCAAAAATTCTACGAATTTGTTTTTATTTTCTGAATAAATTTTTGGATACATCCATTAAAAACTGTTTTCTTCGATTATATTCTGGCACTGATCTTTTTAAGTGCCGCCAAAGGCCTTCAATAGTATTAGTGTGTTGTCGCCTTGTTCTATCCACAAAGGAAACAGAGTGGTTTAATTTTTCGTGTTTATAGCCAAAATCTTTCAAAGCATCGTATGACTGAAAAGATAATCATATGTATGTATGTATGTATGTTGTTCAGGTTCATTAAAATATTGTTAATTTTATCCGAAACAATAATTGATCCTGGAGAAATGTACTTTTGAATAAGCGGTATTAGTGTTTCACGGCTCCTATATCCTACGGGAACCATAAAACACTTACCGCTTAGTCTTTCTACTCCTCCAAAGACCCATTGTCCTTCTACGTTGTGGCCTCTGTGGAACTTGCGTTTTCCAACTTTACTTTCGTCAATTTCTACTATAACGTCAGAGCCTCCTATTTTTAAATTAGTTTGAAAAGAACCAAATATGACTACTTCCCTGCAAAAGTTGTTCCAGTCGACAGCAGTCTGTAGACCCTCAATGCCGGTTTCTCTCATTGCAAAATTGAGTGATACATTTTCTGTCCACAAATATACATACGAACATAATGCGATAATTTTTTTTTTTGTCTTGATAACTCCAGCATCTACATATAATTAATTAATGTTATTTTAAAGTTCTAAATAAATTCTTTTTTACTTGCCTCCAGATCCATCCATCAATTCCATCACTGGGGATTAATTTCAAAGCATGACCATTTTTACATAAGTAATCGCCTTCCTTTGGAATTAGTCCCCAATCCACTAAAAGTGGGAGGGCTTCTACTGGAATAGGCCCATTTAAATTATTGTTAAAAATTTTAAATATTTCAATTGATCTATTTATGTATATCCATTGCTTTTTTGCGTGTGATGATAAAATTTTTAAAATTACTTATGCTACTTAAGCCTATAGTACACGGAATGTAAAAAGCTACATGCGCATGTGGTTCTGACGTAATTTTGACGACACTACAAATCACAATAGCGCAAGTTCGTGTTGTGTGATGACAACAAAATTACGTCAGAACCACATGCGCATTTAGCTTTGTACATTCCGTGTACTATAGGCTTTACATTAATAACGGTAATTTTTATGTATTGTTGTTTTTAAGGCAAAATTTTTAAAATTATTTGTACATACATACTTACATTTATTACGGTAATTTTCTTATGCATTGCTCTTGAGTTTATGTATATATGATTTATTCTTGCTCTTTATTTTATTTATAAAATTGTTGGTTTATTGTTGTATTAATTGATAATAAGAGAGTTTTAATTAGCGAAGCTGGGGTCTAATCACCGCATACGATATCGAGCAAAAATGATCGAAATTATTTATTTTGGTATCATGACTCTCGATATCGAATGAAATTTATTGAATTTGAAATAATAGCATTCGATATTGAGTAATTCGCCATTACATTTCTCGAGTTTTTATTCGATACGTCAGTGTCTATCGTATGCAAAAACATTCGATAGTTTATTCGATACGATAGTATCGAATGCGGTGATTAGACCCCTGGTGTTTGTTATACCACAGAGAAGAAAATCTTTGCGTCCGGCCGAAGGGCGGCTAAACATGAAGTGTATGTTTGCGACATTGGTGTTTGTTATTTTATAAAATTTGTATTACACTTTTATTTAAATATATGTATTATACACTAAGTACACAAAAACTGTAATGTAAGCTTAAGAGTTAAAATTTTTTAAATCAATTCTATATATCCGGAAAGATCTAGTCAAAACCTTCAAAATGATACCAATATTGGCCATATACCTTTAGAAATGTAGTGGAAAATTACACATTTCTATGAAAACTAAAAACGTCCATAACTCGAAAACTAAGCGTTTGCGCCAATTTTTTTATTTAATTTTTTCTTTTTATTTTTCAATTTTCTATTACCCTACGTACTTTTTTTTTATTTGGAGCTGCGTCGGTAAACTAGATTTGTTCCCTTTCTAATGCAGCAAACCGCAGTTTTCTAACTGCATTACTTTTGCCATAAGTAAGCTTACACCTTTTAACTTGTTAACTTCAAAGTCGCTTTTCTCCAACACTCATCTTTTGCCCATAGGTCCCTTTTAACTGAAACTGTCACATAAACATATGTATGTATATTAGGGATGCCAAACGGGACCAGGTTTTTTGAAAACCGGGATTCGGGATTTTTTATTCAAAAAACCGGGATCCCGGGACGGATCGGGATTTTTCGGGATTTCATAGATAAAGGCCAATTTTTTAAAATCCATAAACATAATTAGAATTTAATGTTTATGTATAAGTATTAAAACAAATTAATTCATGAAGAATATTAAACTCATTACAAAATAAAATAGTTTACTGTAACTATTCTTTAAAAGTAATATCGAAGAATTATGTATTAAAACTTATATTTTTAAAAGCTTCTAAAACAAATAAATGGCGGCTGATAATCGATACCTTATTTTATTGCAAACATATCGACCCCTTTGCGCGAAATTATCGTATGTTACAAAAACCAAATTTTACAGGACAGCCATTTTTCTACTTTTCTCTGCGTTCGCTTGCATATAAAAATGAAAATATACATTAATTTTTTGGAGCAACGAAGTGGAATTCGCCTACAATATTTTGTCAGGTGACGTCTCTTTGAATGTAGAACAAGATTGCATCAAAAACTCAATTTAAAAAAATTGGCATATACGATAATTTCGCTCAGAGGGGTCGATATGCTGCCGACGAAAACAATGCTCGCATAAAAACACTTCAGGGTGGTATCGTTAATAAATAGCTACATATGTATATACTATATGTCAATAATTTATTTATTTTATCTTAAATATATATGCAAGTATAAATTTAATAAAATAAACTTAAACAAATATGTGCCAAAAGACCTTTGGTAGTAGAATCCCAAACTTGCATTGTGCTTGCGCAGTTCTTCTGATTTTATTTTCTGTGGTACAAAATGCATTGCATGTAAAGCTGCCCATACACTTGCAATATTATTGTACATATATGATATTTATATTATGCAATAAGTCGCACAATGGTTTCAATCATTCAATAAAAAGGTGAACAAAACCTATAGGAATAACATAAACAGCATTGTACAATGTTGCCAACACATTTCACTTTCTTTTCGTTGTGCAATAAAAATCAAAAGCCTTTTGATTGTTGCCAATATATTGTGCCACCTTCGAATATCACAAACACATTGGAGATATAAATGTACAATACGTAAAATTGAACAATTTTATTGTAAGTGTATGACCCGCTTAACATTTATTCACTTGCGACTTCTTTTTGTCATTCATTTCCATTATGATTTAATATTAAATTTTTTAAGTTATTTTTAACGGGGTGACTCACGTTTATTTAAATATAGTTGTATTTAATAAAAAAAAAATACCATATATTTACTAAATCCAAAATTTTTTTATGTAAAAATCCCGGGATTCGAGACTTAAATTTTTAGAATAATCCCGGGATTTCGGTATTCGGGATTTCGGGATTGGCATCCCTAATGTATATAGAGTGTGAGGAAAAATTAGCTATGTATATTGTCAAAATTGTTCATAACTATGTATATTTATTGCAAGAATGAAGATATCTTGTTTTTGAAGATTTTTTGACCAAAATAAGATATGAAAATTATTGATGATTTTTTTATGGCAAAAGTGCTGTTTACAAAAATTTGATCCCCCTCTGGAATTACAAAAAAAAAACAAAATTAAAATTTAAAGAGGCGGAACTTTTGTGGCCCTCTGGGCGAAAAAAGTGCAAACATCCACTCATATCTATGTACATATGTGTAGGTACTCAAATTAAAGGTAATTTGCTCACGATTGTAAATATTTTGTTTTATTTTGTATTTTTCAATGTTTTATGCCCGATTTTTTTTTAATTTTTTGTAACTAATGGCCTATTTCCGATGTGCTAAAGAATTCTTTTCTGCGTAGCCGACCTTTGGCCGGGCGCTAGGATTTTCTTCTCTATGGAAGAACAAAGACCGGCTTCACTAACTAAAGTTTCTCTGCATAGCCGGGCGCAAGGATTTTCTCCTCTATTGCATAACAAACTTCGGCTTCGCTAACTAAAGCTTTTCTGTACCTAAAATATACTTAAAATAACCTAGATATTTGCATATACATATTTGCAATTTGATTTGAGTACCCACACATATCACAAAGTTGGCGGCTCAGTTTTTTGGTTCCAGGGGGCCCACGGGCCTTAGCCACCTTAAATATTAATTTTAGTTTTTTCTTTTTTTATTCTGAATCGGATGGTATACTTTTTATTTTTAGTTTGCACAACATACATACATACATAATTCTTTTTGAAGTTTTTTAAGACAGCAATTTTTTAAACAATGGGGTTTTGTATCAGCTTGTTTTCTGTTGGATTTTCGAACTTTTGCACCTACAAAAAATGCATAATTCTATCTGGGCATACAAAATATTAATAAAATGCATATGATTAGATTAGCGGTTGTTAATTTTGAGAATAGTGATAAAAAATAATTATTTGTGAAAATAAAAAAAAGAATGTTAATAAAGTTTCATATATTAAAGAACAAAAAAGTTCATGTATTTAGTACCAAAAGGTAAAACTAATGGAACTTAGAAGCTTTTAGTTTGAAAATTCTACATTCTATGTTGATGACAATTTTTATAAAAAGTATACATATATATATACTAGGGTGACAATGAAACATATGGGCATTTCCATGAGAATGTCAACCACGACTCAAAAAATTAAAACGCTTGAAACTTTTTTTCAAATATGGTAAAGAGAAATAAAACACCCAAATTTTACTATGCAGACGTACTTATAGCTTATTGCAATTTTTAAAAAGCAAAAAATAAAAGTTTAAACTGACTTTCTCTTTGATTCATTTTTAGTAACTGCAATTAACAATTTTCAATTTTCTTCCGATTAAATACAGAAACTGGCAACCCTGGAATTATGCTTTAAAATTAGTGTTACAACAACAATGAACAAGATCCATGTGGAAAGACCAAGTATATAGTTCGATTAGCGGTATATTTTTTGGTTTGTTTTGGATGCTATTCTAACGTCCCCTACGTGGTGCAAAAACAACATTTGTCTTTGTCATTTCTATTTGGCCAGTCTTAGGTGTTTCAAAATAAAAGTTCAAAGCAAGATATTTGCTGCAAAAAAATATATTGATCGGAATTTTTTTTTAAATTGGTATAATCAAAATTTTATAAGCTTTTAAAGCTCGTCACGTACGATATTGTAAGTACTAAAATGCAACTAAATGCATCATCTTATTATGTTAGTATTAAGTTTAAATGTGGTCAAACCTTATTTTATTACAATCAAAAGCGTCTTACAAATTTTTTTTGAATCTGTCCATATTTGACCATAGATCCCATACAAGTGCCACTCCAGAAAATAGCTTGAATGTCATAACTTCCTTAGAAATGTTGGCATTTACATAAAAATTAGCGACAATGACTTTTGCGATAGGTACTATATCATGATAAAATGTTGTGCTGGTAGGTCCAAAAATTAACCATAGGTCCCATATAACCCCCCTTTCTTAAATCGGCTAGGGGCACACAAATCGCATATAGATGGAGATACATAAATAATATAATAAAATTACTCTTATATAATTCTTAACCTCATGCATAATTCTATTCTGGCGATCTTGTTTTGCCATGGGTCCCAAATAGGGTACACTCTCAAAAAAAAAATTGTTTTAAATATTATAGTGTAGGGTGTCATATGGTCGGGCTTGACCGACTTTTCTAACTTCTTTGTTTTAAGTTTTTATATGCATACATATATTTACAAAAAATATTGTTCATGCCTTGTAAATACTATAAAAGAAAAATCTGTCACGTACGGTATGTCACGAACGATATAACAATTTGTTCATTATTAAACCATCCAAAAAAAAAAAAAATTTCCAATTACGGAATATAAAGGTAAAATATCTGGCTTAATGCTTAAAATTAAAAGAAGAAGAAAAACCTCTCACAATTCGCAGATTTTCGTATTTTTTTACATTCACCCCAAAATCACTTCCGTTTTATGTCACGTACGATATGCACTTACTTTGCTCGATATTTTGGACAACAAGGTTCCGAATTTAATAATTTTATTTTCATATATAGTACCCTCGTAATGAAACATAATGATAAAAAAAAAATGTCCAGTTAATACTATTTTGGCAAATTTTCTATCTCTCTGAAGGTGTACAAATGTCACGTACGATGACATGGAAATGCCCATATGGGAAAATTTTTTTTCCAGAATTTTAAACAAAAATGTGAAGATTCTTTGCCACTTGGTCTAAAACTTACTTGCTGAAAATTTGAGCCAAATCGGATAACTCTATTCCGTGCACCTTTGAGGTCAAAGTTCAAATGATAAAAAAAAATTTCCATACAAGCAAAAAAGCTTTATTAGCTTATTAACAACAAAAAATTTCATTTCGATCGGACAAGATTTTCAGTTTCAAAAGTGACTCTGAAAAAAAAATTTGAGGCTTGTTAGGGGCTTACTCTAAAAAATTTTCAAAAAAAATTTTTTTTTAGTTTTGATAAGCACACATTAAAGATTTTTTGTTGCTCTTAATACCAGGTTTTTTAAATTTTTTTTAAAAAATTTTTTTCGACATCGCTTTGTTCTAAATTGGGGCCAAAAGCTGCAAAAATTTAGTTTTTGGCCCTATTAAAAAACAAAATTACGATGTCACAAAAAATGTTTAAAAAAAACCTATTATTAGGAGCGACAAAATATCTTTAATGTATGCTTGTCAAAACTAAAAAAAAAAAAAAATTTGAAAATTTTTTAGAGTAAGCCCCTAACAAGCCTGAAAATTTTTTTTCAGAGCCACTTTTGAAACTGAAAATCTTGTCTGATCGAAATGAAATTTTTTGTTGTTAATAAGCTAATAAAGCTTACTAATACTAAAAAATAAAAAAAAAAAATCGAAAAAAAAATTTTTTGCTCGTATTTCCATTTTTTTTTTATCATTTGAACTTTGACCTCAAAGGTGCACGGGATAGAGTTATCCGAATTGGCTCAAATTTTCAGCAAGTAAGTTTTAGACCAAGTGGCAAAAGAATTTTCACATTTATCATCAAAAATCCAAAGTTGATTTTTCATTGTCACCCTAATGTATACATACTTACTTGCTTAGTCTGCTTTTACACGTTTCATCTTTTGATGCTCAACTCTTGTGTTTTTAGGTGAGAGAAGAAAGAAGAAAGGGGGTTAGTACGGAGATGCCTGTACTCGGTCAGTACGCTTTGTGTTTTTATTCGTTGGTATATGCACAACGATGGCTGCATGTAATTTTTTTCTTTTCGTTTTCTCTTTGATTCGCTATTAATAAAATTGTTGTTGTTTTGTACCGAAAAAAGTTGAAACCGATTGCTGCGTGTGAATATATTGGCATCTTTAAAAGGGAATTGAATGGAAGTTGAGCATCAAAAGATGAAACGTGTAAATTCAGACTTAAGAATATATTTTAAGAGGAGTAACGTCATTATTTTAATAACTATTCCATTAGAAATATATTTAGGAAAATCCATATATGTATCTTCAATGAGCTTTTTAAAATGCATTTTTCACAAAATCCAATCAAAAAATATAATATTAAATTAAGAACCCTTAATATTTCATATGATGTATGAGCTTCATAGCTCCCAAACTAATATCTTCTTGGCCAAAATTTATGTATCTCTAGTTTTAGCATTTAATTACTTTTAATGAAACTTCTTTATTTAGATGGACTTTTTAACGATCTTGTTTATTAGAAACCAGCACTTAAATCGTTACTTTGTTAGCGTCTCCTTTTTCTTCGTGGACATATTTGTATGCCAAAGTTTATTTTTCCAGGTTTAACTTGTTTAAATTCTAGCACTTAACCCGCTACTTTGTTATCGGGCCTTTTCTTTCATAAACATTTATATTCCAAAGTTTATGTTCCTAGGTTTTTACAAATTTATCCTATATTTTTGTGTTTCTAAGTTCAATAGTATAGAAAATTAATAGGTACCACACGTAGAATATAAAAGCAAATTAAAGAAAGTAAATTTGGCGTATTATTTCAAAATATGTACAAAAAAAATTTTTTGCTTGTATGGAAATTTTTTTTTATCATTTGAACTTTGACCTCAAAGGTGCACGGGATAGAGTTATCCGAATTGGCTCAAATTTTCAGCAAGTAAGTTTTAGACCAAGTGGCAAAAGAATCTTCACATTTATCATCAAAAATCCAAAGTTGATTTTTCATTGTCACCCTAATGTATACATACTTACTTGCTTAAGAATATATTTTAAGAGGAGTAACGTCATTATTTTAATAACTATTCCCTTAGAAATATATTTAGGAAAATCCATATATCTTCAATGAGCTTTTTAAAATGCATTTTTCACAAAATCCAATCAAAAAATATAATATTAAATTAAGAACCCTTAATATTTCATATGATGTATGAGCTTCATAGCTCCCAAACTAATATCTTCTTGGCCAAAATTTATGTATCTCTAGTTTAAGCATTTAATTACTTTTAATGAAACTTCTTTATTTAGATGGACTTTTTAACGATCTTGTTTATTAGAAACCAGCACTTAAATCGTTACTTTGTTAGCGTCTCCTTTTTCTTCGTGGACATATTTGTATGCCAAAGTTTATTTTTCCAGGTTTAACTTGTTTAAATTCTAGCACTTAACCCGCTACTTTGTTATCGGGCCTTTTCTTTCATAAACATTTATATTCCAAAGTTTATGTTCCTAGGTTTTAACAAATTTATCCTATATTTTTGTGTTTCTAAGTTCAATAGTGTAGAAAATTAAAAAGGTACCACACGTAGAATATAAAAGCAAATTAAAGAAAGTAAATTTGGCGTATTATTTCAAAATATGTACAGATTGTACGCGTTTACTTCCTCAGGACATTGCATTTTGAATTTTATGTTATTAGGTCCAATACAAACTTACGAAAATTCATAAACTACCAGTTAAAGAACAAAAAAGTACCTAAAAGTTCTCTCATAGATTCGTATCCACTCAGGTTATTGCATGTTGAATTTTATGTTTTAAGGTCCAATAATAACGATAATTAAAAATTATTAGTTGTAGAACCAAAAAGCTGAAGAAAGATGTACAATTTTCCGTATTTCCCATTTTGGTACTATTTTTCCCCCCATTAAAGTATAAAAAATATGTCAATGAATGAAGAAAATGTTTTGTAAAAACGTACCAAAAATAGTTACGATATTCACTATTTAAACGTTCGAATTTCGAAAAAGTACCAAACTTGTATTCGTATTTTTTTGATAAGTTTCGAATGTGGTATAAACTTTATTTTTATGTTTATTGGTTCAAAAGATAGATGGGCTGAAAAAACGTTACCCGTTTTCACCCTAAAGAGCCGAATTTCAAAAACGTACCAGACACCTGCCCACTTATTTTTCAAAAGAACAACGATAATTTATTACAGTTTTTTTGTATCTCTTAGTTTTGGAGATAAAAGTTTCCGAATTAAGCCTTTTTTAACCCCTAAACATTCGAACTTCCACAAATCCAGTCTTAGCGGACCGATTTGTGGAGAGACCCCCTCCGGTCGTAATTTCAAGTTTTTAGCTTAAGGCGTTTAGGCTGTGCGATGATGAATCAGTGAATCAGTAACGTAACAATTTTATATTTATAGATTAATTGGATTTAAAAGGTATTTTAAGAAAAAAATTTATGGAATATATAACTAAAAACACAATTTAAAGTCAACAATGGGGGCATTATTCCAGTAACTGTAACATACCTCAAGCTTGTGTTAAGTGTTCTGAAAAACATGGCATGGGTGAGTGTTAAGTTAATGATAACTCCAAACCGTTTTGCGCTAATTGTAAAAATTTAGGACATTCAGCAAACTGGCGAGGTTGTCCATTTTTTTTTGCAATACAGTGAACATAAAAGAGAATGTTGTTCAAAATGCTAATATTAATTCTAGTTTTATATCTTCTAATAAAACATTTGCTAATTGTTTTAATATTTCTCAAAAAACTGTTAAAGTCTCAAAGAAACCGCCGTTGGTTGAAGAATTTTTGAAAATTGCTAAAGAGTAATGTAAAGAGGAAACAATGACATTAGAGGATAAAATTCTGATTGTTTAAAGTTCCTTAAGGAGATTGAATCTATTTATGGTAATTAGAAATATGGACATTTTAACGTTTAACGTTCGTTCCTTAGTTAGTTCGAGTAGAAGAATAGATTTAGTTAAAACTTTGATATGCAATAAGGTTGATGTTGCCTTTATGCAGGAGACACATTTTAGTCCGACTCATAGAGTTGTGTTAATTTTTTAAAGATAATAGTTCCGTAGGCGTTGCTATCGCCTAAAAGGAAAATTACTCTTTTCGTCGTATTACTTTAGATTTTATTCCCAAATCTTTTTGTTGAAGTTTATTTGGTAATTGACGGTTCCTTATATTTTCCTTGTAATTTAAATTATAATGGTGCCATTTTAGGCAGTGTTTTTAATGCAAAGCATAATTCTTGGGGTGATCTACTGAATAATTGTAATGGTATAGCTTTATTTGACTGGTTGTCAGATTTTGTTTAGATTTTCTGACTCTAAGCCTTCTTTTCCTAATGGGAACTCATTCCTAGATCATTTTTTAATTAGTACAAATTTGGTTGATACGTTTAATCCTAATTCAGTTAAATCTCTTCCATCATTTTCTGATCATTTTCCTTTACATTTTTAATTAAAATTCTTGAGCTTTGAATATGGGCATTTCCATCATGTCGAACGTGACCATCGTACACATTTAAAGTTAAAAAAAAGTCAAAATAAAACTTTTTTTTATTTTGGCAATAGATTCAAGTTATAGCTATTAATTAGCCCTATAATTGGTGCTATTGTTCATTTTGATAAATTGTTTCGTTTTCAAGAAAATTGCAAAAAAACAAGGCATTTGCACGTGACGAAAACAGAAGTGTTTTTTGTGGCCATTAATTCGAATGCCGATTTCAGCGAAACCTGAGGCAATATTTGAATGAAAAAAATTGAAGAATGTTATGCACGCATATCTCTTAAATATGGCTGTCATTTTAAATAAAAATAATGTATACTTTTTTTTTTATTTAGCTTTAATCGCAGTCGCACGTGATCTGTCGCACATGACATTTTTTCCCATCATGATATTTATGTTGATTCTGTTACTCTTTTTACGAAATTATATATAAATGAGCTTAGTTAAAATGTTTTTAAATGAACAGAAGTTTTCAAAGTGTTTATTTTCATATTAAAACAACAAACTTAACAAAAATATGTACATAGTATGAATAGTAGTAAAAGTTATAGTAATAGTAATAGTAAAAGAATTAAATATTATGAGGAATATAAAATACAGTTTTTTTAGAATAGGCAGTCCTAGCAGATTTTATTTCTTGACCATCGCAACAAAAGAAGTGCAACTGGGCTATTCCTGGAATGCTTTTTACTTTCTTCCATTTTTCGTCTAACTTATATAATATGCTTTGCTTTTCAATTTGCTGAGAGGGCATAAAATACATTTGAACCCCATTAATATTATTTTGTGCACATTGATAAAATGAAAATGCATCGGGTATAGCAATGTTTTGGGATTTCGTTATCTGCCATACTTTTCTTTTTATAACAGCTCCGACTCCATCAACGGCTCCCTTACCGTGTGAGCTTGCAAAAAAATTCCATTCCACTAAGCAACATCTAAATTTTTTTTAAAATCACCTAGGCTTGATAGTATAAATTTGTTTTTAAACTGAGAGCGGCTCCCATCAGAAAAAATAAATATTTTTGAAAAACCTCCATAAGATTTCATAATTTCAATTAAGAGATTGTTCAAAAAAATAAAAAAATAATTTTCAAATTTTTAATTTTCACACTTACCATGTCGCACGTGAACAACTTTATATAAGTACCTAGGTCACAAATCTTGCTATTTTACCGTAATGTTTTTTTTATTTTAATTGTATAAAAAATCTCTGTTTGGTCTGGTAATTTGATGAGGTTTTTCCTTTTACTTTCGACGCACTGATAGAAAATGATGTTTTTCAATGTCGCACATGACATCGAAATATGAGATAATACAAAGAAAAAAATTACAGTTATTTGCAATCGCATAGTTTCTTGTGCATTCTATTTTGACTCTTTGGACCTTCCAAAAGGTTTTAGAGAGAAAAAGTCAATGCATAATGTCTCTCTTAAAGAACTGTTATCATAGCAAAACGTACAATAGAAATATCCAAATAAGAAAAGTTGCACTTGTTCCACTTTGCATTCATAAATCTTGAAATGGGTTATAAATAAATATAAAACTTTTTTACTTTTATTAAATTTGATTGTTTTCCTGTTAAAATATGATAAAACAAGGCCTTTTCAAGAACTTATATTTTTTTGTTGCGGTGGACCTTTTGGTGGAAATGCCCATATGTTTTAAGACAACCACGTATATTTACATCTTTCAGAAATACTAATTAGGACTTTTTCAAAAGGGAAACATCATCCAAAATAAATTCAAATTTACCACCTTTTAACGTTAACTTATCAAATTTAGAAATTGACAATTTTGTTGAAGAGTTTTCTTCTGCGGTAAACGAAGTAACTGATAATCACTGTGAGAAAATCGAAATCAAAAAGAAGCGTATTTTTATCTCAGACAGAATTAAGAATTTATATAAGTTAAAGTTTGCTTGGCAAAATGAGTTAAGGCCCCTTTTTGAAGAAATTTAGGTAGGACACAGCCGACTTATATTCTGTTATCAAAGCAGATTCATCTGATTGAAATTATTATTAAAGAACAGGTTCAAATTGAACAAGTCGAAATTTTCAAAAATCGTCTTGCAAGTATCAAACCAGACCCTATGCATAAAAACAAATTCATAATATCTTAGGAGTTTCTAAAAAATCTCCATTTACGAAACTAATAGGAAACGGCACGGAGATACAGAAAATAATCAAAAATTATTTTATCTTCACAAGCATTTTTCTTCTATTTATTCAGGTTTAGTGTCTAATAGGGATTTATTATTCAATTTTAATCAAATAAACTGCCTAAATCTACAACCTGCGAAGCCTGTAGGAACTTGGAAATTCATTAAATGTGTTATTCATTGCGAGGATATGTAATATTGTTTTAAAAGTTTTTTTCTTTTGATTTTTTTGGGAAAGTTCATAAGATGTTCTGGTAGAGTGTTTAATATAGTTGTTGTGATATCTCTCAACTTTGTATCTCCCATCAGCTCTCTGTCTTGTGTTGTGTAAATGATCTATTACTTGTAGAAATCTTAAATCATTATTAAACTCTTTTATTATCGTAAAGTTGAAGATATTCTTAACGTTCAATATTCGATTTTTTTGCGAGTTAAGAGTTGTCAACCTGTGACCGACGATATGTATATCTTTATAAAGATGTCATCTCTGGTGATATTTCGAACTGACTTAAAAGAAAATTGTGCTTAAACGGCCGTAAAATGATAAGTTTCAAAGGATCTTCAAAGTCACGACTTATTAATCACTTTTAATTAGTCTACAAGCTTGACATAAATATGCGCCAAGTAAAACTGTTCTGCCAATAATGAATGAAAAACTCTTAAGTAGTTTTTACATATCTTCATGCTTAAAACACGAACATACCGGCGTAATCAACGACATGGGAAAATTTATCAGTTTTATTTATTAAAACACCAAGAACTTAAAAAAAAATTGAAGGAATCAAAAATGTCCTGGAAGGGTCGAACGTTCGGAAATATTTTCTTTTTGTGGGATTTTTTTTACCCCTTTTCGTAAATTATAAATTACCCTTTTACAATTGCAACTATATAATACGAAAGCAAATGTCAGTTCATTTAAATTTTTCGTAAATTATTCGAAAGGTGCTGTGCTTGCGAAAACAATAAAAAATTTAAAAATGTAAGTAATTAAATAAAACTTTTTACAAAAAGTGTAAAATATAATTTAAAACATACGATTTCCTCTATATTCAGAACTGTGAGTGACTTGAAATCAAAATTTATACTGTGTTTGTTGTCACAACTCCTTGTTTTTAGTCTGAAAATTTTTATACATAGTATTTTTTTTAAATTTGGGTTGTGTTTAGGGAAAGCTTAAACAAAGCAATGTTTACAAAACCAAGACAGAATATGGTGATGGTTGATTTTATAATTGCACATGCATATTGAGCAAAGGGGCACCTCAATGTTGCAAATGCTAAATGCAAGTCGAAGGATTTGTGGCAAAGACTATCAAAGGATTAAGATGCGGTTGGTCCACCGTATCGTGAATTGAAAAAGTGGAAAAAAGTGAGTTTTCATTTAATCGATTTTGTATTAACTATTTTTACAAATGTGCTATGTTACTAGGTATGAGAAGAGTTAAATGTCTGTTTTCGGTTGAAGTATAAATGCTCATCGTTACTTGGCCAATTACTCCAGGTATTCCACATTTATTTAAAAAAAACCATCTTTTCGCCTCCATCTTTTTTTCTTCAGTCATTTCAAAGATAATATGCTTCGGACAAATATTTTGTTCGATTATTTCGCATACCTCAGATAAGCATATGGAAATTGATGAGTGTGAAAGTCCTACAAGACGATCTTAATCAATCTGATGTTGGTATCCACCTTGTACCAAACATTTTAATGTTGCAGCTAATTTCATCAATGGTGCAATGACTGCCGATCTTTCAGGTGGCTTTAAATCACCCTACATATGTATATACAATTGTTTACATACATAAATGAATTTTTATTAAGCCGAAAGTTTTTCACGAAACTAAAAATAGTATTTTTATAATTAAATTTGATAATTAAAAATCTTTCTAACGTACTATTACAAGGCTCATAATGTCGGATGTATCGGATGTATTTCTGCAATTGCATCACTTTCTTTATCGCTATCTTCTAATGTTTATGTTCTTAGACCGTTATATTTTTATAAATAATTACACTACGTGACAAAATTTCAACAAAGTCGTGACCAAATGAATCTGACAGCTAATCTTTATGTAAAATTTTCCGCTGAATCCGAATATGAAGTCAGAATTGTCAAAAGTAGAACAGTTTTTGAGATATTCCAAAATAACCGTTATTTGTGTTTTTAAAAAAGATGATGTGAGTGAAATGCAAATATCTTAAAAAATTTTAAACGGATTATGTAATTCTTTCTTTCTAGTGAAAGGTTATAAAATTTCTAAAATAACCATGGATTGCTAGTGAAGATTGGTCAAGAAATGACAGAGTTACAGGGGACAAAAGTTCAAGCTACATTGAAAATTTTATGATTTTGTTCAATTTTGCTCTTTTCAAGTTATTTTTTTTTACCAATGATTTAAAAATCTTAATGTTTTATTGCATGCGACATTAGATTATTTTAATGTGAACATTTTGCGCCCAACAAGACATAGATTGGTACAACAATGACAAAGCTACAGAAGATTTAGTAAATTAACCCACATAGAAATTCAAAAGTTTCAAGCAATTTTTAATATTGATTGTTACTAAAAATTTAGCTTTGTATATTTATTTGTTGTGGGTTAATTCAATTAATCTTCTGTAACTTTATCATTTTTGCACCGATCTGGATCCTATTGGGCACAAAATGTTCGTATTGAAATATGCTAAAATTTTATTTGTTGGATATTTGCATTTCAGTCACAGCATCTTTTTTAAAAACACAAATAACGGTTATTTTGGAATATCTCAAAAACTGTTCTTCTTTTGACAATTCTGACTTCATATTCGGATTCAGCGGAAAATTTTACATAAAGATTAGGTGTAAAATTCATTTGGTCAAAAAATTGTCACGTAGTGTTATTTGTTATTTTATTTTGTTTGGAAGTTTTCATTTATATTTACATTTTGCGGAAAATTTAACGTTTTTTAATTAACGCTTGTTTTTCAAAAAATTTCTGTCAATATTGACAGGTACTGTCAAATTTATCGGCTATAAATTTGGCAGCACTTTGTTTTTCCCTTTTTTTAACAAATACAAATCTGTGGGGCTTTCGAACGGATTAGAAAATACCATTTCATTTTCGATACGGAAATTTCTTTCGAAAGTATTTTCGTTTCGAATCGAATTACATAATAACCCCCCTGGTCCTGTATGATTTCAGTTGCGGTTTCAATATTTTTATGTGCGACAATAACAGCCGTATCATCTGCATATGCAAAAGTAGTGCTGTTCTTAAGTTGACTTATCATGTCGTTTTCGTAGAGTAAGTGAAGAATCGGACCAAGCTTCGAGCGCTGCGGTACTCCGTTGTGGGACACAATTTTTTGACTAAAATTGTTTTTAATTTTCACCCGATATGATCTGCATTCTAAATAACTCTTGAACCAATCAAGAAAGTTTCCTCTAATGCCATTTCTTTGTAATATTTCTATTAGTTTCTTGTGAGAAAGCGTGTCAAAAGCTTTGCTAAAATCAATGATCAAGGATAGACAATGCTTTTTTCACTTAAGGACTTGTTAATAAAATTAGATAAATTTCCTAACAATTTGTTTATTTTTTTGTCTTTTTGGAACCCGAATTGATTTTTATTTATGACGTTGTATCTTTTTAAGAAATCTGTAATTCGTCGCACTATTATTTCCTCAAAAACTTTTTCAATTACGGACAAAATTGATATTGGTCTGTAATTGTTGTAGTCAGATTTGACCCCAGATTTGTAAATAAGCCTTATTACCGATACTTTTAGTAGTTCAGGCATATGAGAGTTATTAATACTTGAGCTTATCAACACTGTTAAAATTGGAGTTAACCATTTTGCATTTAACTGAATGTCTTTCGGTCTAAAATTATCTATTCCCGCTCCCTTTTTGGTATTGAGGTATTTTAAAAGGTTAAAAACTTCCTCCTCACATGTTGGTGTTAAGTACATAAAGTTTTGTACTGTATGTGTTGTAACTTTAGTTGTTTTGATGTCACAGTTATGAATTATGTTTTGTACATTTTGATAAAAATTTGTTGCAAAATTATTTACAATTGGGGGATTCACAAGGTGTGCTATCAAGTCATATCATCATAATGTCATAAATAATATTTAACAATTGTTTAAAAAAAATACTGTTGTGTTTCAAAATTGTAATGCTGTGTTCATTGATTCGTCATAACTGTACAGTAGAAATCTAAATTATAACCGGGTGCCCACAGCAGTCATATTTATTTCTTGTAATTATTTTAAGACATATGTCTTTAAAAATTTATGACTACCTTGTGAATCCCCCAAATGTTTATAGTATTTTCATTTCTAAAATTTTTTAATACGATTTCATCTATATTATTTGATTTTTTCCCAATAATTTCATTTATTATTTGCCAAGTGCCTCTCATATTGTTTCTATGTTCGATCAATTTTTCACGGTAATATTTATTTTTCGTTATATTAATTTTTTTATTTAAAAATTTTCAATATTTTTTATATTGATTTTCATAAATAATTTTTCTTAAGTTGTATTTTTATTCGACCTTTAAAATTCAATATTAAGTTAAAATGCTTAAGCTCGAGGTCTGTTGTATGTAAGATTTTTCTTTATTTATTTCCGATATTTCGATATTCTTTGAATATCATCATCAGGGAATGAGTACTAAAATTTAACAATAAAACAATAATACATAAATACACTAAGGGCCATTATTATAACTTGGTGTTAGCTGTTATCCGGCGGTTAACAGATGCTTTTTGACAGATAACACATTGCTATCTGTCAATTTAATCTTAACTTTAGCTAACTTCAAGTTGTAATAATGGCCCTAAGAATACAATTAACATAAAAACAATGTAATGTTGATCGACACAAACATAATCACTCACATTAAAATTTACATTAACCAGAATAAAGGAGTAATAGCTCTTCACGTTTCAGCATCAAAAACTACACTGATTATGTCAAACAAATTTTTATTATGTTCTTCTCTTTTCTTTGGTTATTAAGTGTCTGTAGCTAAGAGCACAATTGAGAGTATCAACTTTAAAATTCATCCTCTTGTCTGGTGGTAAATTAATAATGTGGAGCATTTCGAGCATGTAACGGCGTTTGTAATTGTTCTCTGTTTGTAATAAAAAAATAACGAACTTGTTGAGGAGCTTTTTAGGAACAAGATTGTAACGGAGATAGAGAAAAAACGATTAAAAACGGAAACAGCTATAGCTCCCAGGATATATGGTCTTAAAAAGATCCATAAAGATGGATACCCATTAAGACCTATTTGTTCTAACATTAACTCTCCCTCTACCCGACTGTGTAAGTACATGACTGGCATTTTAAGGACAATCAAGGATGATTCAAAATACAACGTTTAAGACTCCATGTAGTTTAAAGAAAAATAATTAACGTGAACTTAGGAGAGGATGAAAAATTGGTATCGTTTGACGTAGTATCGCTTTTCCTCAGTATTCCGGTGGAACTAGCTTTGAAAATTATAGAAGACAGATGGGAAGAAATAACAAAACACACCAAGATTCCAAAGGACTTGTTTTAAAAATTATGAAATTTTGTATAAAGGACAATCGTTATTTTTCATATAACAATAAAATATACACACAGACGAAAGGGCTACCGATGGGGTCAACTGCATCTCCGATTGTTGCAGATATTGTGATGGAAAAACTTCTGGATACGGTGATATCGAATTTGGCTGTAATGCCGAAAATACTGACGAAATATGTGGATGATTTATTTATTATACTTAGGGACAGTGCAATAGAAGAGGTTTTGACGAAGTTTAATAGTTTTCATCAGAATATTAAATTCACAGTGGAGAAGGAAATTAACTCAAGATTACCACATCTGGATATTATGATAATAAGAGGGAATAACGGTTTAAAAATGGACTGGTACCAGAAACCAACAGCTTCTGGCCGAATAGTGAATTTCTTTTCTAAACACCCGAAAAGAATCATAATTAACACGGCGAAGAACCCTATAAACAGAATCTTGAACTTGAGCGACATTGAATTTCACAAAAATAACTTAAGAAAAATAAGAAATATATTATCTGACAACAATTTTCCGATCAAACTTACAAATAAGCTTATATTTGACTACCAAAACAGCAAAAAATGTATTAGAACTTCTGAGACGCCACTTATATACAAAACCTTAACATATGTTTCAGGGATATCGCAGAGATTTGAAAACTTGAAGTTATTTAGAATCAAAATATAAAAATTGCTCACAAAACCGAAAATAATCTGACGCAAATATATAGCAAAACCAAAGACAAAATACCTAAAATGGAAAAATCCAATGTTATATACAGGATACCTTGTACTGGGCGAGAAAACGAAAACTGTGATCAAATGTATGATGGAACGACGAAGAATAAATTAAAAACAAGAATTTCCGCACATAAATTTGACCAAAAATTAAAACAAAAAACGGAGCACAGTGCTTTGTCCCCATATAACGAAGGGACATAAATAGAAGGAGTTGTCAGAAATTTTTGAAATTTGGTACACTAGGATAAAATAGCTTAGTTAAGAAAAATTTAATTTTTGGAGAAATCGGTCCAAGGACACGCCTACCTCCCATGTGTCCTGAAATGGAAAAATGTAATTTTAGCTTCAATAATGCCCACAAAACTACAAAAAATGGTCATGCTGATACATACACAACTAGCAACGTGTGCGTATATTTTCATTTAAATCTGAACAAGGACTCAAGGTCCTGCCATATATCCTTTTTCTAAAAAATGCTATAACACTTACAAAAATTGTCCAATCATAATAAAATTTGGTGTGAAAATTGATATTTGTTAGATATATACATATGTATGAAGAATCCGATTATTAATGTAAAAAATACAAAAACATCATTTAATGAAAAATGAGTTAAAAACGCTTAAAATGCTCTTGCAAAAATAACAAGTCAAGCCCGACCATGTGATACCCTATAGCATAGTATTTAAAAACAAAGTTCCTAGAGTGTAATCTATTTGGGACTATGGGCAATCATGGACCCGCCAGAACAAAATTAATTTTCTTTTAAATTGAAAAAAAACCCTGTATGCAATATTTTCGAACACTCCACAATAGAATTGCTCTTACTACAAACAAAGGCTGTTGCCAAAAAAACTTCTGTCACGTACCAATCTTCAATTTAAATAAAAAATAACGGCACTAAGTCACATTTTGAAAACATTCTTTAAACGATGAAAAACCAACGTCATCTGTGAATTTAGCGTCATCTTGTAGCGACAAAAAGAAACAGACACAACTGTTATACTAATTTTTTTAATTTATCTTGTCAATTTATCTAATTTAATAGTATATATATTTGGATTTATTTCTTATTATGTTCCTAGTTTATTTTTTTTAAACTAATTTAATCTATGAAAACTTTAGCAAAAATCACGAAAATAGCATTTTTTTAAATAAATTTTTTTTTCAAGTTGTGGTAAAAATTTTTTAATTGTTTTTCTTGTAGTTATTAGAAAACAGTCTGAATATTTGAAATCAGAAAAAAACCCATAGACGATATTCCATCAAAGTTAAGAAATTTTTAGAGCTTAAGTAGGTAGGTAGGTAGGTAGAAAGGCTGGTGTGAAGTCTCCCTCACACCTTCACCCAGAGACCAGTATGGTCCATTGTGACGCCTTAATTAGAGAAAGATATGTAGAGAAGGAAAGTAGGTGAAATAAACAGCGAAAGCACAAGTCAGAAAAGAAAGATGGATAGAAAAGAGGTTTCGGACCAGCCCCAAAAGAAATCCTGACCAACCAAATTCGACCTACGTGTGGCCAGCACCCAGACTCCTCTCGGGCAGCCAGGCCATCCCCATTACGAATCCTATCAGATTCTCAAGTCCACAACCCGAGACATCCCCTAATTCGTTAACCGCCTCCATACAGTTAGGGTCCTCTATCTCTGAGCGCTGTCTTGCTAACTCGTCAGCAACTTCATTGCCACCTATGTCGCAGTGACCCGGCACCCAGCACAACCTTAGCGTATACTCCCCTAACCCTAAGACTTCTTCCAAAGCCCTCCTACAATCATCAACTAGCTTTGAGTTCACATAACAGCCCCTTATGGCCATAAGAGCCGCCTGGCTGTCCACATATATAGTGACCTCAGAGCCCCTATCAATGTTGTCCCTCATCAGTTCCACGGCCCTCAAGACCCCCAGAACCTCCGCCTGAAAGACACTACAGTCGTCAGGAAGCCTATATGACCTTCTGATGTCCAGATCCTCAATGTAGACTCCCGCACCCGTGCCCCTCATCTTCGAGCCATCAGTGAAAATAGCAAATCCACTAAATAATCTGCCCCTACCTGACCAGCTCTCCCTAGAAGGCACTATTACCTCCGGCGACCGCCCAAAGTCCACCCTGGTGCTCACATAATCAGCGGAGCCGGGTGGTCCCTGGCAATAGCCACAATCCTCAATCACACCCAGGATCCGTGAGTGACCCTGCGTGACATTCCCTATCAATCCTAACTCCCTCAGTCTAAGAATGCTCCTGGCCGCCATTCCCATCACATACTGCTCAATAGGCAGAAGATGTAGAATGACGTCCAGGGCAGCCTGAGGAGTACTTCTGATGGCACCTGTCATGCCAATTGAAGCACACCTCTGAGCCTTAGAAAGAATGTTCCTACGACTAGCAAATCCCAATGACTCCCACCAAACACAGCATCCATACGTAAGAATGGGTCTAACCACCGAAGTGTACAGCCATCCCACTACTGACGGCCGGAGTCCCCAGCTCCTACCTATCGATGATCTGCAAACATAGTAGGCATTGAGACCCCTCTTAAGTCTCTCCTGAGTATTTCTTTCCCATGACAGCTTGCTGTCCAGAAAGACCCCCAGATACTTATCACAATCAGACAATCTAAGCTCCAATCCTCCCAGTACCGGTAGCCTGAAATTCTCCACCTTGTACCTCCTAGTGTAAATAACCAACTCCGTCTTCTCCGGATTAACTCCCAATCCCTTATCACTAGCATATGCTGACAGTTCGCCCAGCGCCCCTTGCATGATGTCGCTTATTGTCGGCAGAAACTTGCCCGACACCAATATAACTACATCATCCGCGTAGGCCACGACCTTCTGACCCATTCTGTCAAAACGCCTCAGAACGACATTGACGGCCAAGAGCCACAATAAGGAAGAGAGAACTCCCCCCTGTGGGGTCCCCCTAGTCACCGATTTCCTCAAGCGTTCGTTTCCCCAGTCAGAGAGAATAACTCTGCTGCTAAGCATCATAGTTATCCATTCGACCAAGAACAACGGAACCCCTAGGTCAACCAGTGCCTGCCTGATAGCCTCTATCCTCAAATTGTTAAAGGCGCCCTCTATATCCAGGAATGCCGCCAAGGTGTATTCCTTGTTTCGCAAGCCCCGCTCCACATAACCAACCACATCATGCAGCGCACTCTCAACAGACCTACCCTTAAGATAGGCGTGTTGAGCACCGCTGACGATGCAGGCGTCAATCTTCGTCCTCAAATGTAGATCAATCAGTCTTTCCAACGAGAAAAGACGACAAGCTGATTGGTCTAAAATCCTTGGCTTTAGAGTGACCGGTTCTACCCGCCTTGGGTATAAAGACAACCCTAACCTCCCTCCACCCTCTAGGAATGTACCCGTTCAGCACACATACCCTAAACAGTTCCACCAACAACAGGAGTGATGATTTCCCGATATTCTGTAACATCGCCGGAAAGATACCATCTGGTCCCGCCGATTTGTAGGACCCAAAGGTATTTACCGCCCATGTAACCTTATCCAAGGTAATCATCTCCCCCACCGTCTCCCTTTCCTCAACGCCCGAGCCTGACCCAGAGAAGGGGTCACCACATACAGCCTGTTCCCCGACCCAGGATCCACACACCCCGGAAAGTGAGTCTCCATTAGCAAACAGAGAGATTCAGAGCCAGATTCCGCCCATGAGCCGTCCGGTCTTTGAATAAATCCAGGGACTACCGGGTCATTAGATAAAATCCTCCTGAACCTAGACATCTCATTCACGGATTCGACTGACTCGCTAAACTTAATCCACGAGTCCCTTTTCGCCCTTCTAATATCTCCCTTATACCTCCCATAACTTACCCTGAAGTTACTCCAATCTTCCTCCCACCGCGTAAACTTCCCTATTGAACAGCCTTCTGACAGTGGACCTTTGAGTCCTCAACTCGTCTGTCCACTATCTTGGCTGTGTACGCCTGCCCGGAAAATTTAACGGACAGGATCGTTCATAGCTACTGGTCAATACATCCGTGAAGCTGTTTACCAGTTGCTCCACACCGGCCGGATTCGACCCCCAGTTCCGTGTAACCCTAAGGTTCCTTTGCACCAGTCCCGAAAACGAATCCCAATCCGTCCTTCTCGGATTCCTATACGGACACCTTTTCGACCTCTCAAACATTAGACTAAAGGACAGACGACTATGGTCAGAGAAGGAAAAAACCAAAGCCACCCTCCAGTCCTCTACTAATTCCCTACAGTTCGTCAATGATATATCTATCACTGCCTCTCTATCCCTAGTTCTGAACGTTGACGTATTCCCCTTATTACAGATAAAGAGATTGCTGGCAATAATAAAATCATACATAGACTCACCTCTTTTGTTGATGTCGGCACTTCCCGAGCCGTTTCTGCCCGAGTGCTCAACCAACTCCCGTACTTTATCACCAGGTGGATCGGTAGCCTTGTACGGCAAGTATACCGATGCTAGTGCCAGAACCGTTCTGTCCCTGGCCTCCATTACTGAAAGCATAAGAAATCATAAATTTAAACTCAGTTCTCGCCAGTATACAAGTTCGTACCTTATCATCCGTGTGGGGTACGAACAAGGTATACCCCAACTACTTGGTTTTTGTTAATCCAGGGCTCTTGGATTAAGGCCACGTCCACGTTGTTGTCAATGAGGTGGTTGCTCATTCGGTTGAGGCTGCTTCGCAGTGGTGCAGGTTTATCTGCACCACTTTCAGCCTCTTAGGGTCTATCATCTTTAGGAAACCTAAATTTGATAGACCCCAACCCGAACACAGCAACCCCTCCCATTGACTTCAGCCTTTTGAGAGACTCCTGGTCCACTGCGAACATGAAGTCTCGCCCTTGGTTCTCCTTACAGCCCAGTAAGCTATCAATTTCCTCTGGCCTGTAGTGAGACCATCGTTCTGGTTGGCCAGTAACCCCAGTATGACCTCCACCGGTTTTATAGGTGGAGGTATCCACACCGTGACTACTGGCCTCAATGGCAACTCAGACGCTAGTATGACGTCCAATCTGGCTTCAGGGAAAGCGCTGCCACACCTGCCAATTGCAGCCTTTAAAAACTCAAAGGTGTTTTGATTGCCGCAACTGACAGTTTTGACACCTCTTGCCCAGTCATCCCCTTCGAACGATACTTCGTCCGGCCTTCCTTTCACGCTGAAGATTTCGTCGAGTAGTTTGTTCTCTTAAGAGCTTAAGTAAATAATAGGGTGATCGATTATTCGACTTTTTTCAATAACCGGTTTCCGAATATTCCGAATAGTTGCTATTTAAAAAAAACCGGTTTTCGGTTAAGCATTTTTAAAATAACCGGTTAACCGGTTTTTATTCGAATACATAAAAATCAAATTAGTTTTTGTAATAAAAAGTTAATTAGAATAAAAACAAAACAATTCACGAAGGTAAGGAACCAACAAAATACATAGATATGACAAAATATGATATGTTCAGACCTAACAAATATTTGACGATAAAATCAAAAAAAAGCGTGACCAGTAAATTGATAAAACTAAAGCATTATTTTAAATAATTTCTTGTTATTTGCTAAACTTTATGTCTAAGATGATAATTGTATTTATGTATAATGTAGTTAAGAAACCCTTAAATAATGTTTGCTCTAGCTAAACGATTTGCAAAAGCAAACAATTATTTAAGAAAACTAGTGTTTACGTTAGGAGTCAAATATTTAATAGGTGTGAACATAGCTTTAGAATTTTTTAAAAACATTGGTTTTAAAAATATAGGAATGCAATAAATTTATTATTTGACATATTTTCCTAAATTTATTGTAAATGAGTTTTAATTTGTTGCTGGGGAAGCATGTCTATATGAAGCAGTAAACTTCAGCCATATTTTTGAAAAGTAGCAAACAAAACCTCTTATCCAGGATTATATATTTCAATTATTTTTGTTTCAGCATTATAGAAACAATAGTAATATGAACATTTTTTTGTATGAAATATCTGTCAATTCGTCGATCACACAACTTAAACCCTTCCAGGACATTTTTGATTCCTTCAATTTTATTTTAAGTTCTTGGTGTTTTAATAAATAAAACTGATGAATTTTCCCATAACGTTGATTCCGCCGGTATGTTCTTGCTTTAAGCATGAAGATGTGCTGGAACTACTTAAGAGTTTTTCATTCATAATTGGCAGCATATTTTAGTAAAGTATTATTTGCAGTCTCTTAAAAACTGCTTGACCCTGTTAAGTTTTACTTGGCGTATATTTATGTCAAGCTTGTAGACTAATTAAAAGTGATTAATAAGTCGTGATGTATAGAACTTTTGCCACTTATCATTTTAGGGCCGATTAAGCACAATTTTTTTTTAAGTCAGTTCGAAATATCACCAGAGATGACATCTTTGTAAAGCTATATATAGTATTTATAATACTGTCCAATTGCTTATTACTTTTTATGCTGAACTTTTTTTGTAGTACGCTTATATAAGCGATTTGTATTTACATTGCTCATAATGTTTTTTTGAATTTGTTTCATTTTGTTTTGACATTTTTTATAAAAAGTTTAAGTTTGCAAATATTCAATTAGAAAAATACTTAAATTACGGGTGCATTTAAAACAAAAGTAAGGAATAAGTATATAAATTACACATTACTAAAATAACCGGGTAATTTTACTAAAATAACCGGTTTATTCGATATTCGAAAAATGGACATTTTAAAATATTCGACTTGGGCAAAACTAAAATAACCGGTTAAAACCGGTCGAATACTATTCGATCGATCACCCTAGTAAATAATAAGCATTTTTCAAACCATTAAAAAATATGTATAGGAGCATAATTCACCTAAATTTTTTTTATAGATGGCTTAGAATATTGTAAGGTGTTTAATCTCGTAACCTAGAAAATTAATTTTTTACAATTATTTTCTTGAAACAATAAAAAACTAAGGACATTTGTGATTTCAGCGCCCTCTTATGCTGTAAAATGCCGACAAACACAAAAATTTTTTTATACATATTTTGATTTTTGTTGTTTTTTATTGAACGGTATAAGTTTGAATTAATATTTCACAGTATTTGTCTTTTAAACTCCTGAAAACTATGAAAATTTGAGCAAAAATCATGAAAATAGCCATTTAAAAAAAAATTTTTTTTCAAGTTGTGGTAAAATTTTTTCAATTGTTTTTCTTGTAGTTATTAGAAAACAGTCTAAATATTCAAAATCAGAAAAAAACCCATAGACGATATTTTTCTTTTTTTTTAATAGTCCATCAAAGTTAAGAAATTTTTAGAGCTTAAGTAAATAATAACCATTTTTCAAATCAATAAAAAAAACACTTATGAGAAAATAATTCAATAAAATTTTTTTACAGTTAGCTCTAAATATAGTGAACTACTACAGAAAAAATTTCAATCTCTTTCTTTGAAAAACAACAGTTTTACAACAGTTTTCCTGAAGCATGTAAAACTCAAGTAGTTCAGCCATTTTTACTATAAATTCTCAAACTTTGGCGCCCTCTAGCGCCGCCAAAAAGAGTTAAATCTTTAAAATTCTTCAAAATTCATTTGAATTATTTTGTTATCTATCGATCTGGACATTTTTAAGTACAATATAAGACTTGTTTTTTTTTTATTTATGTCTATGGGCCACAGCATGTGCGGCATTGACAAACCACTGTGTACAAAACAAATACAATCCAGATTTTGATAATGTGCAAATATTACAAACAGAGAACAAGTACTTCATGGATTAGAATTAAAAAAATATTTTGATGTTAGGTATATATTTTTTTATATTTGTTTTAAATTGTGCCCCGGTAGGCTAGCAGGTAGTGAGCTAGTCTATCTATAGTTGCGGGTTCCATTCCCGCCAGAGACTCTGGTTTCCTGCAAACAAGCGTAGAGCTTCGCGGGATTAGCTTAGGGAATAAAAAAATCGGCTGATTTAAATTCAAAATAGCACACTAAATTATGAGGGGTTGTTCACAATAGTCGTATTTTTCATGTTAATTTTTTAAGACACTTTGTGAATCTACCAATTGTATATATTTTTATGAAGATGTCATCTCTGGTGATATTTCGA
Organism: Pollenia labialis; assembly: GCA_949318255.1. Taxonomy (NCBI): domain Eukaryota; kingdom Metazoa; phylum Arthropoda; class Insecta; order Diptera; family Polleniidae; genus Pollenia; species Pollenia labialis. Next base: position 47,656,874 of record OX439140.1, read on the forward strand.
ACTGATTTAAAAGACAATGTTGCTTAAAGTGTCCTAAAATGATAAGTTGCAAAGGTTTTTCAACGGCACGACTTATTAATCACCTTTAATTAGTCCACAAGCTTCGGGAATTCGGATCACAATACCATTTCTGCTTACTTTTCATATTCGGCACTTCATAGCGTTTCGAAAACAGCCCCGAAACGCTCGATTTTTATTTATGAAAAGGCTCGTTGGGCCGAGCTTAACGAATTTTACCGGCATTTCAACTGGAAACTTTGTTTCCTTGACAATAATGTTGATGCCGCGCAAAAATGGTCGTAAATGTAATTTTGCTTGGAATGAAACTTTTTATTCCCTCGAAGCAAATTTCGGTTAAACCAAAACTTAAGTGTTGGTTTAACCAGACGTGCAAAAATGCAGTCAGATCCAGAGAGGAGGCGTTTAGTAGTTGGCGTTTGAATAAAAACGCAACTACTGATCACCTACGAAAGAAGGCAAGATCTGAGTGTGCCAAAGTACTTAGACGGGAAAAATTTCTACACGAACAGCGTCTTCGTGCTAAGGTCCTTGCTGCTCCTCGGGGCAGTAAGACCTTTTGGTCCTTCGTTAAAAGAGTAAGGGACAGTGCTAGTTCTTCTATCCCGGCGCCTTTAAAGGACGACCAAATATTTACTGACCCGATTGATAAAGCTAACCTCTTGGCTGAACTGTTTGCAAGTAATTCGTTCTTGCCGGAAAGCAGTCAATCACTGCCCGTTGTCGGAAGAGTATCATGTACTATGCCCAAGATATTTTTCCGATCACGCGCAGTCAAAAGGGTTCTTTCGGATCTTAACGTAAACAAGTCACCGGGGCCGGATGGCATATCAGCACTGGAATTGAAACAGTGCTGTTCGACGTTAGCTCGTCCGTTGGCCAACCTTTTCAGCTCTTCGTACCGTGCGGGAATCTTTCCCTCTTGCTGGAAGGTGGCCAATGTTCAGCCAATCCCCAAGAAGGGTGAGGCTACTAACCCTGACAATTACCGCCCAATCGCAATTTGCTCTTCGCTCTCGAAGGTGATGGAGAGCATGGTTAATTACCATCTTGTGAAATATCTGGAGACGAATTCACTTCTCAGTGACAGACAGTATGGTTTTCGTGGTAGCCGATCTACAGGAGACCTGTTAGCGTTTCTTTCAGAACGTTGGAGTCGGTCCATTCACCGCTTTGGTGAATGCAAAGTGGTTGCTCTGGATATTTCCAAGGCGTTTGATCGAGTGTGGCATGGTGCGCTTGTGTCAAAGCTTATTGCTTTTGGTGTCGGTAATGATTTCTCTCGATTTATATCGAGTTTCCTCAGTGATCGCACTATACGTGTTGTTATAGATGGGATTGCATCAAACGAGTTTCATCTGAATTCAGGGGTACCGCAAGGTTCTGTCCTTTCTCCTACGCTATTTCTTATATTTCTTAATGACCTTCTTAGTCATACTTCAAATCCTATCTACTCTTTTGCAGATGACAGCAACATTTGTCATTCATATTCCTTCGATCATAGGCCAAGCCTTGTTGAGATTGGGGGCAAAAGGCAGAATATGAATGACACACTTAATCAGGACCTGGCTGCAATCTCTGAGTGGGGTCAAGCGAATAGGGTCGAATTTAATGCACGCAAGACCCAATGTTGTATGTTGACTGGAATAAACACGTTTTTAAAGTGTCGAAAGAAGCATTCAAGTGTTTAGGTTTTTTAAAACGGTGCAAGACTTACTTCACTTCATCCGATCTCCTTACTATCTATACCACCTATATCCGACCGAAGATGGAATACAACTCCCATATATGGGCAGGGGCTTCAAAGTCTATTTTGAACCTTCTGGACCGTGTACAAAGGAGGGCGGTGAAGCTCATCAATGACAGTAGGGTATCCAACTCTATTGACTCATTGGAGCATCGTCGGAATGTGGGTTGTGTGGCACATTTCTATCGATATTACCATGGGAGGTGTTCCACTGAGATAAGTGAACTTATTCCACCCGCCCGAGTATTTCTTCGTAATACTCGCTCATCCAGTGGATCACATCCGTTTGTAGTCGATTGTCCTGTGTTTCGCACAACGCATTATAGAGAAAATTCGTTTTTCAGTCGAACTATCCGTATGTGGAATAAACTTCCCGCAGAGGTCTTCCCCGGTACTTATAATTTATTAAGATTCAAGTCAAATGTCCACAAACACTATTCCCTCTTTCCTCCTTCCCAAACCTTATTTTCCAGATCAACACAATGCACTGCATATAAAATAATATATACGATGGTAAACAATAATACAACTATGTATACAAACTATCATAACAGATATGGACCACATCACAACAAATATCGGAAACCATACTAACAGCAACATATCAGAAAACAGCCCAGCCAACAACATTCATCAAACAAATTACACAAACAATGAAAGCACCTATGAAAACACAAACAACAATACCAACAACAATCAAAACACCGAAAATGCGCTAAATAATAACAACAACAACATCTCGAGAAACAATCCAATAAATGTCAACAAAAATAAAGAACCTATTTTTAATTTTAAAAGCAAATTTGAATACCGAAACGAATTTCGGTATCGGTATTAAACTTTTGTAATTTCAGTATCGGTATTTTAATTATATCAGTATACCAACTTTACATCGGAATAACAATTAAATGATAATTTCAGTATCGGTATTTTAGTTACATATATCGGTATACCGGTAGAGTAAGGCGACCAGATTTTAAAAATAAAAATAGAGGACATAAAGAAAAAATTTTAATTTAAAAAGATTTTGTTAGTCGTGCTAATTCCCAATTTTTATTCTTGATAAAAACACTAAGATTTATTGTTAAGCTATTCCTATTTATTGTTTTCATGAAAATGTATCTAAACCCTTATTTTCGTAAATATTATCAATTTTAGTTAATGATGTGACAATTAAATAAATTAATTAATTCACTTTTTACACTTTTTTGGCATATTAAAAATATCAATTACTTCCACGAATTATTTGGCAGATTTTTTTTGACAGTTTGTAATTTTTACAAAAAAAAATAAAAAAAAACCCTTTCACGTCAATAAAAGTGTAATATTTCTTTTTTTCCAACCAAAATGAATACCCTTTCTAAGTATTTCTAGCATGTCTTCATGCTGAAAACTACAACATACCAGCGGAATCCACGATATGGGGAAATTCATCAGTTTTATTTATTAAAACAAATATTTCATACAAAAAGCATGTTCATATATCTATTATTTCCTATAATACTGAAACAAAATAATTTGAAATATGTATGTATATAATCCTGGCTAAGAGATTTTGCTTGCGACTTTTCAAAAATATGGTTTAAGTCTACTGATTTATATACACATGATTAGCAAACTAATTTTTAATAAATTTGGATATTTTCCTAAACGCCTGTTGCATTGTAGTAATACATGGCAACATGTTCTTAAATGCAACCATAAAAATTTTGAGAATGCATTTAAAAGAAAAAGCATTTAAAATAATGTAGATGCAAACCGTATTCAAATACAATACAACGTAGGTAAGCATTTAAGAACACAATGCATCAACACTGTATTGATACATTGTGAACACACGTTGAGGAAAACAGCCTTTTTGAAAATATCTCAAATAAAAAATTTATTGAAAAAAATTTATATAAAAAGAACTAACAAATTGAGTGATTTTCATATAAATTTTTCTACACAATCAATTACCTGGAAACAGCACATAACCTCCTATAATTTTTTAAAACCAAAGTTTTTCTAAAGATATGTTCACACCTATTAAATATTTGACGTCCTATACAACCACTAGTTTTCTTAAAGATTAGTTTGCTTTTGCAAAACGTTTTGCTAGATCAAATATCATTTAACAGTTTCTAATTTACATTTTGCAATTATGATCACACCTCTGAGCTTAAGACTGAAGGTTCCTTCGAATAACCCATCTCAATGACTCCCACCAAACACAGCATCCATACCAGAGAACGGCTTTTTGTGAGTGCAAAAAATTCGGATTCAATGAACACCATCAAATACACTCGATTGCGTTCATGCAATCAGGCTTGCGCAATCACACACATTCGCTGCTGGCTTGCAATCATTCAAATAATGCACATCGTGCTTTGCTATATTTAACATCGTTTAGCTTCGTTCGTCAATTAAGATGTTTGTGTTTTTGGCCCGACAATGATTGCTTTGGTAAAGAAAAATAAAGTAGTTCAGTATGTACAATGTATTGTTGTTAATGTTAATGTAACAAAGCGACTCGTACTCATACCAATTTAGTTCGTCGTTGTCTCATCGAGTGGACAATAACTACTTGAATGCAAAAGCATAAGAATGCAAGCCTTTTGATTTTGAGCAATTGTGTTATTGCGTGCGCATCAATGAATGCAAACAACCCAGCGGGAAAACTCAGAAGACCTTCTTACTTCAGACCTTTTTAAAGGCATGCTTAAACAATTTTTTGATTTAATTACCATTCTTATCTAACTGCTGAAGAATGCATCATAGAATGACTCGGCTCTTTCATATAAAAGATAAAATGCACCTTCCACACTCGCTTCTATGAGAAGAGAGTAGAGAAGGAGTAACATTTTGTTACGTGTGTAAAAAATATATGAGTATGGAATGGAGCAAGAAGGCCTTGTACATCCAAAAGAGGGGTACAGAATCTTGAAGAGAAAGTACGTTCAATCATCAAACTCACACATGCACAAATAAAATGATACCGACAAATATAGAATTGAATGTAATTTAAGCGTATGAGTGAATGCACAAAAATAGTGATTTTTGCAGTTCTCTGATCCATACGAAAGAATGAGTCTAACAACCCAAGCGTACAGCCATCCCACTACTGACGGCCGGAGTCCCCAACTCTTACCTATCGATGATCTGCAAACATAGAGCGCATTGAGACTAGAGTTGGGCAAAACCGTTCCTTTTGTGGAATCGTTCCGACCGAATTTGAAAGATCAATCAAATATTTGTTATATGTACATACATAAGAATTGTGTTTTTTTTTTAAATTTTTGTTAAAAATAATAATAAGTGGTATATTACTAAAATATATTGCTTTGGATTCCTAATTAATTTAATTTTTTATATGTGACGATAAAAATACACAAAAGTCGGCCACACTGATAAATACACAAAAAAATGAACCTACAAAAATACATGTGATGTTCCAACAGATTGCAATTGCGGAAAGAGGAATTATTGAAAAAGTCCGCACCGTTCCTTTTAGGGAATCGTTCAATGAAACTAGGTCGTTCCGGAACTACACAACTCTAATTAAGACCTCTTAAGTAATCAATAGCAAAAATTATACATGTGTATTTGCTCAGCTGTTGTACAACAGGATTTTGAAAAATTCATAACAACATACTAAAATACAAAATTTAAATTAAAATTTTCTCTGATTTTCATTTTAACACTTTACTGCCTGTTTACTAACCACGGCAGTATAATCTGAACACAAAGTGTAAAAACCGCCACTATATTTTGATTCCATATTAAATCTCTTAAAACTCGTTTATCTTTTCAGATTTCTAATGAAATTAAGTCATGAGACTGTCACAATTGAATTAAAAAATGGGACACAAGTACATGGAACTATTACTGGTGTAGATGTCGCTATGAACACTCATTTGAAATCCGTTAAAATGACTATAAAAAATAGAGACCCAGTTCAACTTGAAACACTGAGCATAAGAGGCAATAATATAAGATACTATATCTTGCCTGACAGCCTTCCCCTTGAAACTTTACTTATAGACGATACTCCAAAGTCAAAATCTAAAAAAAAAGAAACCAATCGCGCTGGCAATAGAGGTCGAGGAAGAGGAACTCGTGGGAGAGGTGGAACTCGAGGTAGAGGTAGAGGAAGGGCGAATAGTAGACGTTAAATTCTTAATAAGAAATATTAAAACCACAATAACAAGTTTACGAAAAATGTGTAAATATAAGTAATATTTTTAATAAATTGAAAAATGTCTTCAAACTTAACAAAGGATTTAAATAAGGTGGCATCTTTGTTAAATAAAATTGTACAAAAAAATTTATAAATAAACTTTCGTGCAAAAAAAAAATTTGTTACTTTTTTTATTTTATTTTGAAAGCTTCAGCATTAAAAAGGTCAGATAGTTAAAATTTTTTGCAAGCAAGTAAGGATTATAAATTAAACTATGCCACAAAAAAAATTAACCCTAAAAATGAAATGTTTTTAAGCTGCTGAACAAGTGTATGGCGTTCATTTATTTTTTTTAAAAAAGCGTATTCGAGATTTTCGCACAAAACTTTTTTTTTGCCGTTTGTAAAACTTTTTTGAACTACGCAAATTTTATATTATTACAAAGATATGTTTGTGCTAAATGAAAAAACTAACCGAAACTCTTGTGTACATGTGATTTTGCCTCTCTTTCTAACTAATGAATTCCACTCGGCTACGGAACATATATCTGTACTGCTTACTCTCCTGCTTTTTATTAGTCAATGATAACCAAAATAGTGGTTAATTTTTTTTTAACGATAAACCAACACTCAGGGGATGCCCCCTATATATGCAGTGCATTGTGTTGATCAGGAAAATAAGGTTTGGGAAGGAGGAAAGAGGGAATAGTGTTTGTGGACATTTGACTTGAATCTTAATAAATTATAAGTACCGGGGAAGACCTCTGCGGGAAGTTTATTCCACATACGGATAGTTCGACTGAAAAACGAATTTTCTCTATAATTCGTTGTGCGAAACACAGGACAATCGACTACAAACGGATGTGATCCACTGAATGAGCGAGTATTACTCGGGCGGGTGGAATAAGTTCACTTATCTCAGTGGAACACCCCACATTCCGACGATGCTCCAATGAGTCAATAGAGTTGGATACCCTACTGTCATTGATGACCTTCACCGCCCTCCTTTGTACACGGTCCAGAAGGTTCAAAATAGACTTTGAAGCCCCTGCCCATATATGGGAGTTGTATTCCATCTTCGGTCGGATATAGGTGGTATAGATAGTAAGGAGATCGGATGAAGTGAAGTAAGTCTTGCACCGTTTTAAAAAACCTAAACACGAATGCTTCTTTCGACACTTTAAAAACGTGTTTATTCCAGCGGACATCGCACTATATTCTCATGCCCAGACCATCAAGAGTATCCGATTCCTCAATATCAATGCCACCCATTAATACAGAAGACAAAGTTGGTCCCACGGCCCGTCTGTGAGTCAACATACAACATTGGGTCTTGCGTGCATTAAATTCGACCATATTCGCTTGACCCCACTCAGAGATTGCAGCTAGGTCCTGATTAAGAGTGTCATTCATATTCTGCCTTTTGCCCCCAATCTCAACAAGGCTTGGCCTATGATCGACGGAATATGAATGACAAATGTTGCTGTCATCTGCAAAAGAGTAGATAGGATTTGAAGTATGACTAAGAAGATCATTAAGAAATATAAGAAATAGCGTAGGAGAAAGGACAGAACCTTGCGGTACCATCTATAACAACACGTATAGTTCGATCACTGAGGAAACTCGATATAAATCGAGATAAATCATTACCGACACCAAAAGCAATAAGCTTTGACACAAGAGCACCATGCCACACCCGATCAAACGCCTTGGAAATATATAGAGCAACCACTTTGCATTCACCAAAGCGGTGAATGGACCGACTCCAACGTTCTGAAAGAAACGCTAACAGGTCTGTAGATGGGCTACCACGAAAACCATACTGTCTGTCACTGAGAAGTGAATTTGTCTCCAGATATTTCACAAGATGGTAATTAACCATGCTCTCCATCACTTTCGAGAGCGAAGCGCAAATTGCGATTCGGCGGTAATTGTCAGGATTAGTTGCCTCACCCTTCTTGGGGATTGGCTGAACATTGGCCACCTTCCAGCAAGAGGGAAAGATTCCCGCACGGTACGGTTGGCCAACGGACGAGCTAACGTCGAACAGCACTGTTTCAATACCAGTGCTGATATGCCATCCGGCCCCGGTGACTTGTTTACGTTAAGATCCGAAAGAACCCTTTTGACTGCGCGCGATCGGAAAAATATCTTGGGCATAGTACATGATACTCTTCCGACAACGGGCAGTGATTGATTGCTTTCCGGCAAGAAAGAATTACTTGCAAACAGTTCAGCCAAGAGGTTGGCTTTATCAATCGGGTCAGTAAATATTTGGTCGTCCTTTAAAAGCGCTGGGATAGAAGAGCTAGCACTGTCCCTTACTCTTTTAACGAAGGACCAAAAGGTCTTACTGCCCCGAGGAGCAGCAAGGACCTTAGCACGAAGACGCTGTTCGTGTAGAAATTTTTCTCGTCTAAGTACTTTGGCACACTCAGATCTAAACGCCTCCTCTCTGGATCTGACTGCATTTTTGCACGTCTGGTTAAACCAAAACTTAAGTGTTGGAAATTTGCTTCGAGGAAATAAAAAGTTTAATTCCAAGCAAAATTACATTTACGACCATTTTTGCCGCGGCATCAACATTATCGTCAAGGAAACAAAGTTTCCAGTTGAAATGCCGGTAAAATTCGTTAGGCTCGGCCCAACGAGCCTTTTCATAAATAAAAATCGAGCGTTTCGGGGCTGTTTTCGAAACGCTATGAAGTGCCGAATATGAAAAGTAAGCAGAAATGGTATTGTGATCCGAATTCCCGAGAGGATCGAGTGTTCTCACTTCGTACTTTTCAGGGTGAGAAGTGAGAAAAAGGTCAAGAGTATTTAAAGATTGCCCTACAACACACGAATTGTGTGTTGGCTCATTCACTAGTTGCGCTAAGTGGTTATGCGCGGCGAATAACTTAACGTATTGGCCCTCGGGAGTTGTATGGCGCGAATGGCGAAGCCAGGAACAGTTTTGGACATTTAAATCGCCAACCACTACAATTTCACTGTTCGGACGACTTTCCAGGATTCTAGAAATGGTATCGGAAAGGGCGTCAAAGCCATTAAGAGAAGCCGCCGCACAGTGCTGTGGCCCATAGACATAAATAAAAAAAAAAAACAAGTCTTTTATTGTACTTAAAAATGTACAGATCGATAGATAACAAAATAATTCAAATGAATTTTGAAGAATTTTTAAGATTTAACTCTTTTTGGCGGCGCTAGAGGGCGTCAAAGTTTGTGAATTTATAGTAAAAATGTCTAAACAACTACTTGAGTTTTACATGCTTCAGGAAGACTGTTGTAAAACTGTTGTTTTTTAAGGCACGAGATTGAAATTTTTTTTCTGTAGTAGTTTACTATATTTAGAGCTAACTGTAAAAAAATTTTATTGAATTATTTTCTCATGTGTTTTTTATTGATTTGAAAAATGCTTATTATTTACTTAAGCTCTAAAAATTTCTTAACTTTGATGGACTATTCAAAAAAAAAGAAAAATATCGTCTATGGGTTTTTTTCTGATTTCGAATATTTAGACTGTTTTCTAATAACTACAAAAAAAACAATTAAAAAAATTTTACCACAACTTGAAAAAAAAAATTTTTTTTTAGATGGCTATTTTCATGATTTTTGCTCAAATTTTCATAGTTTTCAGGAGTTTAAAAGACAATTAACTACAAATACTGTGAAATATTAATTCAAACTTATACCGTTCAATAAAAAACAACAAAAATCAAATTATGTATAAAAAAATTTTTGTGTTTGTCTGCATTTTACGGCATAAGAGGACGCTGAAATCACAAATGCCCTTGGTTTTTTATTGTTTCAAGAAAATAATTGTAAAAAATTCATTTTCTGGATTACGAGATTAAAATTTTTTTCTGTAACACCTAACTATATTCTAAACCAGGGATTTCCAAAATTTTTTTGGTTGTGTATTAGTGAGTACCAGAGAGTAAACAAATTGAGAGAATGCATTTATTTACAGCCGAAGTAAAATGTTAGTAATATATTTTATAAGTTGTATAACACAAAGGTACAAAATTAAAAATTTTTTGTGTTGATAAAAAATTTGTAGCAATTCTTTACCAATTCAATGTCGCTGATTTTAAAACTGATTTTGGTTCATTAATTTCCTCTTCTAATAACCATTTTTAAATTTTTCTAAAAAAATTGTTTTATTTTTATAAAACAGGTCTTCTCTTTCCCTATCATTTAAATTATTTATATTATTATGAAAACGATCGCAATGCCGTTTAATAACAAATTCCGTTTCTTCCTTAAATGTTGCATAGCATATAAGGCATTGAATGTTACCAAAAGCGTTTTTGACCGCACAATATTTTTTAAGTGCCATCATAAAGTTTTTTCTGTTAACCTGAAACAAAAAGTATACAAGTATTAGTAGTGGTATACACAATTGTGCTTGGAAATGGATTTCCCTGGTGTATTTATTCAAAAATAAAATAAATTACATGAGAATTATAACGTGAAAAAGTTATTTTAGTAAACACTTAGGGTATTCATAGTGGTAAGTAATATAGAAATGGTATTCACGGTGTTGGGTTGCTCATATTTCAAACATCTGTGCATACATTTTTATTCTAGCTAATGGTATATCATAACTTTTTAAAAAATACCAAATGCGCACATGAGTTTGCCTGCAAAAATGTATAAAGTCATTATAACAGGTCAAAGTTACGTTTAATAATTAACATAAATTAGTAAGGTCAAAGGCAGAATTAGTCTTTACTTTCTGTTTCTGTTCGGACGTCACGGTCTGTGAGTCGGAGAGTACCCTCTCTACTGTTCATGAGAGCATAATTGAACAGGAGAGACAGGTACTGACCGACCTATATGTGGACAGTCTTCTGGGACTATCGAGTGACTCCTGTGGTGAAACCGGGGCTACTCAGGGGTTGGAGGGGCTGACTCTGCTCTCTGACACGGAGCTCGATATTGACATATCAGCTCACAGTCAGAGTACAGAGCCTGCCACTCTCATCTGTGAGGCCAGGGGACAGCAGAGGGGACACTTGGGAGAAGATTGTACACAACTTGTTCGGGAGGATGTGCCTAGCGCCCCTGTCAGTACCGTGCTTGGTTGGCCCTATCCCTGGAGAAAGCAGGTGGATGAAGTCGCCGGCCCGGTCATTACTCAAAAGTGTACAGGGTCGCTGGAGTCGTCAACCTGCCATGGAGAGAGGAAGAAAGGAGGGGTTGCCCCAATTACCAAAGCGCTCATGTCTTCGGAACGAGCTGCGGAGGATAAGGGGGCGATACCCAAGAAGGTCGGCAAAGTGGCTAAGGCAGTGGACACGGGGAAGAAGGCTGTTAATCCTCCGTCCGATTCCACTAGTGGCTCTCGTAAGGAGGCTAGTAGAGGAACAGGTGCGGACAGGAACAAGCCTTCTGAACTTGTCGTGCCGAAGTCATCAAGCTCAGTGAAGAGGGTTGGTACATCTCCGGCTGAAGCTCCTAATGGCTCTAATAAGGAGACCATTAAGAGGATCAGATCTGGGGATGATCAGCCTTCTTCATCGAACAAAAGACTGAAGAAGTCGACGAGCCTGGAGGGTCATCTGCAAGTGGCTGTCATCGATCGGAATGATTCGGATGGGAGGATCAGTGTCGAGCTATGGCAGCTAGTGGAGGCTAGGCTTATCGACGAGCTGGCAGCATTCAAGGGCAAAGAGGAGGACGTATCCTTCAATGGTGCGGACTGGGTTAAGGGAGTGAAAGTTGTCAATTGTGGTAACAAGAATTCTTTGGAATTCTTAAGGACTACAATTGACAAATGCAGCGACATTAACCCGGGGGCAAGGTTTGAAATAATACAAGCCTCCGATTTGCCAATTAGGTCCATAGTGACAGTATGGATTCCACCACCCGTACGCCCGGTGGAAACTATACTGGCAGTATTGGGCAACCAGAACAACAGGCTTCTTACCGACCAATGGAGGCTAGTGACCTCACTGGTGTGTAAGGAGAACACCGGCAGGGACTTCCGCTTCGCGGTGGATCGGAAGTCCATGGAATTCTGGGAGGAGGTGGGGGGGGGGGTTGTTAAGTTTGGTTTAGGTAACGTCAGGTTCCGGTATCCGAAGCATGACAGGACCAAAGAGGTTGTTAGTGGTGCAAATAAACCTGCACCACTGTGAAGCAGCCTCAGCCGAACTAACAATCTTCCTCACCAGCACCCGGACGGACGTATCCCTAATCCAAGAACCTTGGATTAATTAAAATAAGGTTTGCGGCTTAGGGGTTGCGGGATACACTCTGTTTGTCCCGTCCACGGAGGACAAGGTAAGAACGTGTATATTAGCGAGGAATGAATTGAATTTTCTCATATCTCATTTTTTCAGGTGCGGTGATTTAACCGTAGTAAATGGAGAAGCCAAAGGTAAGCGTACTCTTGCACTGGCTTCGGTGTATATGCCGTACGAGGCGTTGGACCCACCTGGAACGGAGGTGCGGGAACTGACGGCATATGCAAGGAGGAAGGGTGCAATCCTTGTATTGGGCTGCGATGCCAATGCTCATCATAGCCAATGGGGGAGTGCAGACATAAACAAAAGAGGTGAGTTAATGTTTGATTTTATAACTACTAACAATCTTATTATCTGTAATATGGGTAACACACCGACGTTCAGAAATAAAGATAGGCGGGCAGTGATAGATCTGACATTGGTAAACCGTGACGAACAACTTGTTGTTGATTGGAGGGTGGCAACGGACTGTACATTTTCAGACCATAGCCGTATTACCTTCACATTGAATTTTGACCCACCTGGGGTTGCTCCATTTAGGAACCCTAGGGGGACAAAATGGGGCTCCTTTAAGGAAAGAGTCCGAATTGGATTGGCGCAAAGGGCCTTGGGCGACTTGCTGCCGAATGATCTGGAGGGTGTTGTGAACAAGTTCACTCATCTTCTAAGGGAAGGCTATGAGCAGTCCAGCCCGGTTACATTCCCGGGTAGGCGTAAACAGCCCAAATGGTGGACCAGGGAACTTCACGTTTAAAGGTCTACGGTTAGGAGACTGTTTAATAGGGCCAAGCTTACCAGAGCACCAGAGGATTGGAACAATCACAGGGTGCAGTTCAACAAGTATAAGGCGGATCTGAAAAGAGCAAAGCGACTATCATGGAGGCAATTTTGTGCATCCATTGATAATGTCAACGAGTTGTCAAGATTCCGACGGATCTTATCCAAGGACCCTAAAGCCCTTGGTTACATCCAAAGGAATGACGGCTCATGGACTGAGTCTAGCTATGAGACCCTGACCTTACTTATGGAGACGCACTTTCCCGGGTGCAGGGAAACCGGAGGTATGGAAGACGGTCAATGGGACGTGACGTCCATGACATCGGATTTTACTTCCGCCTGCGTCGAGGAAATGGTCACAAGAGAGAAGCTGGCGTGGGCGGTCAATACTTTCGACCCATATAAATCACCGGGTCCGGACGGTATTTTTCCGGCCATGCTCTGCAACATTCCGGACGATGCATCACTTCTGCTGATGGATGTATTCAAGAAGTGCCTCAGTAGGAGGTATCTGCCTAGGGGGTGGAGAGAGGTCAGGGTTATTTTTATACCCAAGGCTGGTAAAGCGGGCCACTCGAAACCGGGGGATTTTAGACCTATTAGTCTGTCTTCACTTTTGTTGAAGACTCTTGAGAGGCTAATAGATTTATATCTCAGGAGCAATATTGAGACCCGCCTTATTGGCAACGCTCAACATGCTTACCTGAAGGGTAAATCGGTTGAGAGCGCGTTACATGAGGTGGTGGGTTTTATTGAGCACGGTCTGAGGCATAAGGAATGTACTCTCGCCGCGTTTCTGGACATAGAAGGAGCCTTTAATAACATTAGGATCGAGGCGATTAGAGATTCGTTGTTAGAGTTGGGAGTGGAGGACTTTCTGGTGGAGTGAATAGTCTGCATGCTTGGCAGTAGGATTATAAACTCGAGCCTGGGGGATCATGTGATAAGGAGGAGGGTTACCAGGGGGACACCACAAGGGGGGGGTTCTATCACCTCTACTGTGGTTGCTTGCGGTCAACGGGATTCTTAGGTCATTTGATTCCATGGGTAGGAAAGTTGTTGCCTATGCGGCCGACATAGTTCTGCTGGTCAGGGGAAAATTTTTGTCCACGATCGGGGAAATTATGCAGGTGATGCTAGGCGAACTCTCGGCATGGGCAAAGGATAGGGGACTGGGTGTTAACCCTGCGAAGACTGAGCTGGTGCTATTTACCAGAAGGTATAGGATAGAGGAATTTAGGAGGCCAGTGCTAGATGGCGTCGAGTTACCTCTATCGGACGGAGCAAAGTATTTGGGTAACTTTCTGGACTGCAAACTGTCTTGGAAGAGAAATACTCAGGAAAGGATGAGAAGGGGACTCAATGCATACTACACATGCAGGAACTCCATTGGTAAGAACTGGGGTCTAAGGCCGGATATGGTAAACTGGATTTACACATCGGTTGTTAGGCCTATACTTACCTATGGATGCACTGTTTGGTGGGGTGCGTTGGGAGTGGATAGCTATAGGAAGATGCTCAGCAAGGTTCAAAGAAGTGCATCTCTTGGCATCACAGGGGCAAGGAGAAGCACTCCGCAGGCAGCGCTGGACATCCTACTATATCTGTCCCCTATTGAGCAGTACGTAAGGAGTGTGGCCGCTAGGAACTTAATTAAACTTTACGAGTCTTCCTTAGTTAGACCTAGGCGGGATGATCACACGAGAATCTTGTACGAGATGGGTCTGCTTGATCAGGATATTTCTCTCGGGAGAATTTCGGATCATATGACTATGACCCTGGACTTCGGTGCAACACCACCAGTGGAGTTCCCGGATAGGGAAGTTTGGAGTGGATCCAATGGACTGTTTGAGGGGTGGGCAGTATTAACGGATGGATCCAAGATGGAAACCGGCACTGGTGCCGGTGTATATATAGCGGACACCGAGGTGAAGAGGTCATTCAGACTCCCCGATGAGTGTAGTGTCTTCCAGGCTGAGATCCTAGCGATCTGGAGGGTGACGGAGGTGATACTAGAACACATCGTGGGTGGATCTGAGGTGACAATTTACGTCGATAGTCAGGCGGCGCTTAGGGCATTGACGAATTATACGGTGCGATCGTGCCTGGTCGCTCGGTGTAGGAATGCTCTTGGTGGACTCATGGAGGCATTCAATGTGAGGCTGGGTACCTGGACACTGCATGGTTGAGGGAAATGAGGTGGCGGACGAACTCGCGAGAGGGGGTATGGACTTAGTGGTAAGGGACAGGGGGGTAAAGCCTCCCCTATGTTACTACTATGGTGTGATACGGGAGAAATTCCGTGATGACGTTAACCGATTCTGGGAGGACAGAGTGGATTGCAGGGTGTCTAGGGCATTATGGCCCGGATTGGACGCGGGGGCAACCAGGGTTCTACTGGGATTGGATAGGAGTAGTCTTGGAACGCTTATAGGGTTCTTGACGGGTCATTGTCCGGTCAGGGCTTTTGTGGGCAGATGGGACAACGCCATACCGGACTTCTGCAGATTGTGCGAGGATTCGGAGGAGCTGGAGACGATCGAACATGTACTTTGCCATTGTGCCAGGGTGCAGGGTCTCCGACAGAAGTGGCTAGGAAATAGGTTTCACGACGAACTGGGGTGCATCGCTGGATGTAGTCCAGCTGATCTACTGGCGTTTGTCAGGGAAATAGTGCGGTTATTTCTGTTGAGGGGACAGTAGAGAGGGAATTTGTTCTTCACATCACCTACTAACTTTCCTATATTCTATACTCTGTCAACCTCATACTTCTTTTCTTAACCTTTCTCTTTTTCTATCTTCTTTATCTATTCTTCATCATGTTGAAGGGATTCACAATGGACCGTACTGGTATCCGAGTGGAAGTGTGACCTTGGGCACATAACCCTTCTGAACCTAACCTAACCTTCTGTTTCTGTTTCGTGCCGTACTGTTTCAAAATTGTAAAAGTTAATTTTTCTGTAGCAACTTATTAGTAATTTATGACAAATTTATTAGTTTTGCGCCATCCATTGTTTTATTTCAATAACTTTTATGCACATAAATTTGAAGAAATAAAATTTAATTAACGTATTTTTTATTATTTATTTTGCGGTAACTTACAATTACTTTACAAGTTTTTGATTTTATCAAACTGAACCGCAACAGAACAGAACAACTAATCAATTTTACAGGTTTTTTAATAACAAAAACAAATCAGCTGGTTCTTAACAGAACGGAAAGTAAAGACTTACTGAGCCTTAACTCTTTGGGCTCGGTCAAATAATTGTAGCATAAAAAAGTAAGCAATAAAAATAGTGCGAAACAATTAAGTTTCATTAATACATCAATAAAACACATCTTCTTACCCAAACATTTTATCTACTGTCACATTTGCTTTTATGTGTAGAGGTTATTTACACATAAATTGTAGCAAAACAAGACTTTTTTACTTGTTTTTTAAATATTTCTACTTACTTAAGAAAAGGGTTTTCAAAGAAAGAAAAACCCCAACGACGCAATTGGTACAGAAACCAAAATATTTTTACAAGCAAAATACCAACAAATTCTTTTGGCTATTTTTTTTTCTTAATAATTTCTGCATTTAGGTCTTTTTAAAGAAAGCAAAAGGGACCCTTTTACAGGTATCAAAGAATTTTTTTTCACACACAAAACACATATCGTTAGCTTAAACGTTGCAGTAAATGTTATTGTTAAAAAAAGTTACTAAATAAAATTTACGCTAGCTTTGCTGTTGAATATTTTCAACAATTTAAATTATGTTAAAATTAAATAGAAATGTTATATTACTCTGCATTTAAGTCTTAAAATTAAGACTCTAAATATTGCACGCAAGGCATTGGATGTTACCAAAAGCATTTTTGACCACACAATATTTTTGAGTGTTAGCTGAAACAAAATAATATAGCATCCGCTAAACATGTACACTTGTCGAAGTCACACCGACGACTGAATTAAAGAGCATAAAAATATGTGTTTATAGTGGTTTGCACTTTTTGTAGTTTTGTGGGCATTATTGAAGCTAAAATTACATTTTTCCATTTCAGGACACATAGGAGGTAGGCGTGTCCTTGGACCGATTTCTCCAAAAATTCATATTTTTCTTAACTAAGCTATTTTATCCTAGTGTACCAAATTTCAAAAATTTCTGATAGCTCCTTCTATTTATGTCCCTTCGTTATATGGGGACAAGGCACTGTGCGCCGTTTCCATGTTTGGACTTCTATACAGAAATCCGAAATGCAACATGTGTGTCCTGATCTGGAATTTAACCCAGAGGGAACTAAATTCCGCATCACCACATGTAAGATGTTGCTGGTACTGGTACACAACATCGTTGCGAATGTACATCGCAAGGCCCCTATGAAGAGAAAAAAGGGATAGAAGTTGATACCCAGGTATGGGAAAATCCTGTGGATCAGCATCCCCACAAACCTGGGTTTCACATAAGGCGAAAACATCCGGCCGATGGAAGCGAATGTGAGCATATAAAGAGAAATAATTCGCTCTCAATCCGCGTATATTGCAGAAGTCTATGCGAAATCTACCTATTACAAATTAATTCAAGGCAATACTCCTTACTTACACAGTACAACACATGATTTGCCAACTCAATTCTGTGAACTGTATGTGAAATTAGACCCAAAAAGAAGAATTTCTGCATCATTCGTTTTGTCTTCTTACCTGCGATTTGAAGTTAGTATCGATTTGAAGTTAGTACTATCGTATAGGGGAATTTATCACGTTTTAGGCCCTGTTGTTTGACATAGCTCGACAACCACTAGCCCAATTTAGTTGAAATAAATTTAAAAAAATTAAGAATTACAATTCCCTTAATCTGTTCATATATTGTTTTCCTATACAAGTAACACTTTCGAAGTTAAAAATGAATGTATGAAGGGAAAAAATTATTTTTTGCCTAAAAATTTAAATTTTTTTTTTTAAAAATACATAAAAAATCCAAAATGGAAAAAAGTTTCAAGTCTAGTTATTTTTTCGCAAAGTCACATAACCTATGAGCAAAATGAGACAAAGATCATAAAAATCGATGCACGCGTTTCGCTTTTATTCGCAATTGAGTAAAGGTATGAATTTCAAAAATCAGTTATAGC
The DNA here is from genome assembly GCA_949318255.1 of Pollenia labialis. NCBI lineage: Eukaryota > Metazoa > Arthropoda > Insecta > Diptera > Polleniidae > Pollenia > Pollenia labialis. Next base: position 47,674,936 of record OX439140.1, read on the forward strand.
CACCACCCTTAAAATAAAAATATAAATTAAAAAATTATCATGCAAAAAAAAACTTTATTTATAAAAACTTAATGAAAATAAAATAATATGCAATTAATACGCAATTATAATATGCATAAAAACAAAATTTAGAACATTTTTTCAATTATTGGCAATATCCATCCTTGTAGAAGTTGACGCTTGTGGTTCTGATGATCTTGTTTTCTTCGTAGGTTGTTCATATTCATGGTCTGATGGCCGTTTTCTCATTACACGATTAACTTTTATCCCATCGAAAAACTGTACATTAAAGAAATTTGGTTTTCTCAATGTCTCATTTGCTTCTCTTCTGTCGCAAAGCTAACCAGCACTCATCTACCGATTATTTATTTTCCTTTTATTTGCCGTACAGATAAATTCAATCAGCTGACTCACAACTTTTACATGTATTTTGAGAGGTGTTGCCAGCTTAAAACCATACATTTTGTCGGTATATTGAGAAACCCAAAATTGTTAACAGACAGTTTATCGGTCTAATAAATTTATGTCGACATTAAGTAACAGGCAGTTTGACGGTACATTGAGAAAATGGCCATAAGTCTGTATCGTCATCCGAGATACACATACTATTCAAGGGCGTGTTTCTTTCACTGTGTCCACCAATTTCAATGTCTTCATCTTCGGTGGTTTCTTCAAACTGCATAATTGTGGAACTCCACCAACAAACCTCCGCAAGCAATGCATCCAATTTTTTGCTTTTGAACCGCTTTTCAAATGGCATGGTCACCTGGTGGAACCTCTCTCTGATAATTTTTTAATTTATATTTTTATTTTTATTTTAAGGGTGGTGGCTATAACTGATTTTTGAAATTCATACCTTTACTCAATTGCGAATAAAAGCGAAACGCGTGCATCGATTTTTATGATCTTTGTCTCATTTTGCTCATAGGTTATGTGACTTTGCGAAAAAATAACTAGACTTGAAACTTTTTTCCATTTTGGATTTTTTATGTATTTTTAAAAAAAAAATTTAAATTTTTAGGCAAAAAATAATTTTTTCCCTTCATACATTCATTTTTAACTTCGAAAGTGTTACTTGTATAGGAAAACAATATATGAACAGATTAAGGGAATTGTAATTCTTAATTTTTTTAAATTTATTTCAACTAAATTAGGCTAGTGGTTGTCGAGCTATGTCAAACAACAGGGCCTAAAACGTGATAAATTCCCCTGTACGATAGTACTAACTTCAAATCGCAGGTAAGAAGACAAAACGAATGATGCAGAAATTCTTCTTTTTGGGTCTAATTTCACATACAGTTCACAGAATTGAGTTGGCAATCAATTTACTGAAAAATGTTGTACTGTGTTAGTAAACGTGACAAAAATTCCAAATTTCTGTTGAGAAAGTCACTCAATGGCCAGTGCTTTGCCTTTGTCATTAAGTAACCAACAGCAATCTGGCATGATGCCAAATAAACTTCGTAGAAAAATGGTATGGGAATAGTGAACAGCAATGGCACTGTAAACGGGGACATAAAAGCCCTTCGTTTGGTCATTGCCAAAAAATATATTGTTAATCGCGTATATCGAGGTGTAAATGTATCCTGATATTGTGTGGTTGTGTATTTGATGTGTGTTGTAGGTTATTTATGTAGATCAGCGCTGCCAGAAGTAAGATTTTACCTTATTTTTTAAGATTTTTTAACCGAAAAAAGATTTTAAGATTTTTTCCCCAAAAACAAGACTTTTGTTTTGTCTAGACGAAGGTAAGGTTCAACTAAAAAAAACCTTATTTGTTCCCATTTAAAAATTTTTAAACTAAATACCACAGAATATACAGAACTGACACGAGACGGAAGATTTTGCCTTTTTTTTTTGTCTCTTTCTAAGAAAGCTGCCCTTTTGCATTTTTTGTTTTGATTACGCAATTCGTGATGATAGTAGCGGCCTGTTTTTACACATTGCCACTTTACTACCAAAAAACATTTTCTTTCTCTTTCTTAGAAAGCTGCCCTCGCAACTGATTTGGGCCTTTTTCACACGTCACTTTTTACAGTTCTGTGTATTCTGTGCTAAATACTACAATTAAGTATAAGAAATTAAATTTTTTGTAATGTTTTTTTGTTAGTTTATTTTTTTTTGTATTAAATAAAATATGAATTGTTTTTATTATATATAATAAAAAAAAACTACTTTTTTCCAAAAATAAGATTTTTTCTTCAAAAATAAGATTTTTTTTGGTGAAATTAAGATTTTTTGCTGAAAATTTCTGGCAGCCCTGATGTAGATGATTGTGCACTTGTTTAGTTGTTATTGTAAATTTGATTTTTAAAAGAGTTGAAATGTGTTTTATTGTTTTTGTTGTTTGTTTTATTTTTTTATTTCCAATTGAAGCCACAGTTATTAAGTGAATTTTGTTATTGTATTTTTTCTTTTTAAGTGTTGTGTTTTTTTTTTAAATATTTTCAGTTATGTTTTGTGTTTATTTTTGTTTTGTTTTGGAATTTGCGTTTTTAGTTTAAGATGTAAAATTGTTGGTCTATTTTGTTGTTTTAAGTTTAAACTATTTCAATAATTTAATTTTAACATTAATGGACGATAACACGGGGACAACAAAGAAAAAACGTGTTAACAGCACGACGGACAAAACACTACTCTGTTAACTAGTTAGTCATAACGTATATATTGGTTAGCACTAACTAGTTATTTATAACGTAAAAATTTTTTAGTACTAACCTGTATAAAAAAAATACTTTTTTTTAATTTTAAATAATTTTTTATTATAAATATAAATAACACACAAACAAAATAATAATAAAAACATTTTTGGAATATCTTGGCATCCTCGGCATTAATGCGTTCATATTAATACTGCTACAACGCAAGCTTGATTTTAATTTTTACCTGGTTGTAAGAGTCGTTAGTGACCCGCTGGCTTCCCAAACAGGTTTTACTATATCCAATTTCTTCTCTTCGTGTTCCTTTTTGGTGACAGACTAAAATGAAATCGATGGAAGCAGCTTTATTGCCGTCTGTTACGCTTTCATGTGGCACGTTGGGTAAAGTAGTTGGACGTATTCACCTTAGCCACATGGGCACCGTTGCCTTTATCTTTCCTTTCACTGATATCGTCGTAAACATTGCTTTTGCAATCGTTGCTGCCTTCATTTTTATAGTATTTAATTGAACAAATTAAAAAAATTCACGAGTTTTTGCACGTACTGATAAGTCAAGCGTATTACAAATATATACTAAAAATTAGCATTATTTAGGAAGTTTTAGTTGTTCCACTTTAACATATATGTTAGAGTGGAACAACTAATGTAAAATTGTTGCAAGTGTGTTAGAAATTTTTTTAGTTTTGGTTATGCATTTCTTGTATAGTTGAAGTTTTTGATTACTGATATTTCTTATTTTCCTTTGCAATTGTATTTTTGTTTGAAGGGTTTTACATTGTATCGTTGGGATAGGAAAGCTAAAGTTGAAATTCAAGGTGGCCAACGTAATAGTAACTCTCAAATTCAAGGTGAACAACGTGATATTGAACAACGTGATGTAGAACAACCTGAAAGTCAACAACGTGATAGTGAACAACGTGATAGTAATACACAGACGGGTCAACCTAAACAGAGAAAAAAAGAACCTCGTGGTGGTGGGGTAGCAATATATGTAAGAGAAGGGATTTCAAGTAAAGTTTGCTGTACCTCTTTGCCAGGAGAAAAAATTGAATATCTGTTTATTGAAGTCTTTGCTTGTGGTAAAAAAGTACTTATTGGATGTGTTTATAGACCTAATCGTCAAATTGATTTAAATATTTTTCAAGAGAAACTTGAAACAATTACTGTATCCTATGAGGATGTTATAATTTGTGGTGACTTTAATTCCAACTTACTATGTGAAGTTCATTTAATTGATTGCATGAAAACCTATGGGTTAACTCCAACTAATAGCACAATACCAACTCATTATACGTCAACAATTGACTCACTGCTGGACATATTTTTCGTTAGCTGTAAGCACAAAGTCTTACTTTATGAACAACTATCGGTACCTTGCTTTTCAAAACACGATCTGATATTTCTAACGTATGATTTTAAACTGCAAACAGTTAATGATATAGTAACATACTACGATTTTAAGCACATGGACTTTAATATAATTTCTAACGAATTTTATAAAATTGATTGGGATTCGATCTATTATATGCCACTTGTTGAAGATCAATTACAATTTTTTGAACACAATCTGTTGCACATTTTTAATATGTCTGTGCCTGTGAAAAAAATTAATAACAATTTTAAAAACAAACCATGGTTTAATATGGATATAAAACGGATGATTTCTCGCAGGGATTTTGCATACAAAAGCTGGAAGCGTTTTAAAACATCGTATTTACATGAAGAGTATTGTAAAATGAGAACAGAAGTCAACAAAAAGATACGATGTGCTAAAGCTGCGTATTATTACCATCGTTTTAATTCTGCTGTAGAATCGTCAAAAACTTGGAAGACTATTCGTGAAATAGGTGTTGGAAAAACTCAACCAAATACTTCAACTAAAATAGATGTGGAAATGCTTAACGAGTTGTTTATAAATACTCCTAATGTTCCCGCAAATTATAATTTCTATAATGACATTCACAATCCCACACCAGATGAAAACAGGTTTTACTTCAATTGCGTAACGCAGTTAGATGTACTCTCAAGCTGTTGTGCTGTAAAATCGAATGCTGTTGGATATGATGGATTGCATCCCAAATTTGTTAAAGCTATGTTGCCTGCAGTGTTACCTTATCTAACATATATTATTAACACAATAATTACGAAAAGTGACTTTCCAAAAAATTGGAAATATGCCAAAATTATTCCTATACCAAAGTCCAATAATGATTTCAGGCCTATTGCAATTCTACCATATTTATCGAAGGTGTGTGAAAAGCTGCTTCACCAACAAATGAACAAATACCTACATGATAATACTTTGCTAACTGATAGACAATCAGGATTTCGTAATAGGCACAGTTGCGTTACCGCCCTTATTGATGTGTCGGAAGATATACGTGAAAGTATTGATGATGGTGATATATGTTTTCTTGTTCTTTTAGATCACTCTAAAGCATTTGACACGGTCGACCACAATATTATATGCACGAAACTATTAACAATGTTTAATTTTTCATCCTCGTCTACCAACCTAATATCGTCTTACTTATCTGGACGTTACCAATCTGTGTTTTCTAATAACCAAAATTCACGTGCTTTGCCTGTGATTAAGGGTGTACCTCAAGGCTCAATTCTGGGTCCACTTCTTTTTTCGATCTATATTAATGATCTAGTTAAACATCTATCATACTGCAGAATTCATTTGTACGCTGACGACGTGCAGATATATATAAATAGTAAAATAGATAAAATTACTACTTGCGTGGATAAATTGAATGCAGATCTGGCTAATGTACACACTTGGGCAACAGCTAATGGACTCTGCATTAATCCATCTAAATCGAAATGCCTTATTATAACCCGTAAGTCAGTAAACTTGATTACTGAACCAACCGTATCTATTAATAATCAACCAATTCAAGTTGTAAACTCAACCAAAAACTTGGGTATCATATTTAATAATACTCTTTCTTGGTCTGATCATATTAATGCCGCAGCCGGAAAAACCTACTCCATGATACGTACACTTTGGACTACTCAATACCTTACCCCACTCAATATTCGTATTTTGCTTGCCAAAACCTATCTTATACCTTCTTTGTTGTATGGATGTGAAGTGTTTGCCAACCTTGATTCTACTACTAAGAAAAAACTTACCGTGACTTATAACTCCATATTAAGATATGTTTTCAACTTAAGAAAATATGATCATATCTCAGCATTTGAGAAACGTCTTTTTGGGGTTAACATTATTGATCTTTTGGAGATAAGAACTTTGTTACTTTTTCATAAAATTCTTTTCACATGTGAACCAAAATACTTATTTAACAGATTAGTCCCTACTCGATCTAGAAGATATAATGATATGATACAAATCAGATATAGAACCTCTTTCTCTGAACATCATTTTTATATTTTTGCTATACGTCTTTGGAACGAGCTACCGCCAAATCTACAATTTATTAGTAACGCTTTGCAATTCAAAAAAGAAATTTTTAAACATTACAATTAACCATAATTGTTTTTGATTTGTTTTATAATTGTATAAAGTATGTATGCTTGTATTGCCCTTGCCAATGTATAATTTTTTATAATTTTTTATTTTTTTTTTATGTTCCTTATTATAACATTATTTTAAATTATATAATATTTTTTTTTATTGTAACAATTATGCTAATTAACATTGTAATAATTCTGTGCGATAATAATAAGATTCTAAATCTTGTAGCACAGAAACACAAATTAAATAAATAAATAAATAAAAAGACGTTTTATATGCAGCACATGACATACCGACAGCATCTCATGGTGGAATTGCTAAAACGTTAGAAAGAATAAGACGACATTTTTATTGGCCAAAACTTGTGACTGAAGTTAGAAATTATATTACAAATTGCGACGTGTGTAAGACATCCAAGACACCGACAATGAACTTAAGACCAACATCAGGACAAATGGTGAAGACGGAAAGACCGTTTCAGAGACCAGGACTGGCAATACTGGCATTTTAATCGTGTTGGATCACTTTTCAAAATTGACTTTACTCAAACCTTTCAAGAAATTGGTTTCGAAGCATATACTTGATTTTCTTCGGGCGGAAATTTATACATCTTATGGAGTACTACAAATTATAGTATCAGACAACGGGACTCAATTTAAATGTAAAGATTTTGAAAAATTTTTAAGCAAATATGGCGTGCAACATATGTTGACCGCTGTTTATAGTCCGCAGGCTAATGCAAGCGAACGTGTTAATCGATCTATAAACGAAGCTTTAAGATCATACATTAGGGATGATCACCGAAATTGGGACATTTACATAAGCAGTATTAATTGTGCTCAACGAAGAAGTATACATCAAACTATAGGTAAGACTCCATATGAGATAGTTTTTGGACAGACTATGGTGACACATTTAAAAGACAACCAACTTTTGGAAAAACTAAATCTTTTGCCTGAAACGAACATTCAAATTGAACGACAAGACGAATTCGTGTTGATTAGAGATTCTATTAGGAAGCATATGTTAAAGGCATATGAAAAGAATGCACGCTTATACAATTTAAGATCGCGGACAAAGGAATATTCAGTTGGACAACAAGTAATTCGTAGAAATTTTACTCAAACTTCTAAAATAAATTATTATAATTCAAAATTGGCACCTGTTGGCATAAGGGCTAAAGTTCTTCGAAAGATTGGAAATGTGAACTATGAACTAAAGGACATATATAGTGATTGTGTGGGAATATATCATGTAAAAGACATATGGACTTAACAGACTTAATGAATGAATATAATCGTATTCAAAGTTAGCACAAACTAGTTATTTATAACGTAAAAATTTTTTAGTACTAACCTGTATAAAAAAAATACTTTTTTTTAATTTTAAATAATTTTTTATTATAAATATAAATAACACACAAACAAAATAATAATAAAAACATTTTTGGAATATCTTGGCATCCTCGGCATTAATGCGTTCATATTAATACTGCTACAACGCAAGCTTGATTTTAATTTTTACCTGGTTGTAAGAGTCGTTAGTGACCCGCTGGCTTCCCAAACTGGTTTTACTATATTCAATTTCTTCTCTTCGTGTTCCTTTTTGGTGACAGACTAAAATGAAATCGATGGAAGCAGCTTTATTGCCGTCTGTTACGCTTTCATGTGGCACGTTGGGTAAAGTAGTTGGACGTATTCACCTTAGCCACATGGGCACCGTTGCCTTTATCTTTCCTTTCACTGATATCGTCGTAAACATTGCTTTTGCAATCGTTGCTGCCTTCATTTTTATAGTATTTAATTGAACAAATTAAAAAAATTCACGAGTTTTTGCACGTACTGATAAGTCAAGCGTATTACAAATATATACTAAAAATTAGCATTATTTAGGAAGTTTTAGTTGTTCCACTTTAACATATATGTTAGAGTGGAACAACTAATGTAAAATTGTTGCAAGTGTGTTAGAAATTTTTTTAGTTTTGGTTATGCATTTCTTGTATAGTTGAAGTTTTTGATTACTGATATTTCTTATTTTCCTTTGCAATTGTATTTTTGTTTGAAGGGTTTTACATTGTATCGTTGGGATAGGAAAGCTAAAGTTGAAATTCAAGGTGGCCAACGTAATAGTAACTCTCAAATTCAAGGTGAACAACGTGATATTGAACAACGTGATGTAGAACAACCTGAAAGTCAACAACGTGATAGTGAACAACGTGATAGTAATACACAGACGGGTCAACCTAAACAGAGAAAAAAAGAACCTCGTGGTGGTGGGGTAGCAATATATGTAAGAGAAGGGATTTCAAGTAAAGTTTGCTGTACCTCTTTGCCAGGAGAAAAAATTGAATATCTGTTTATTGAAGTCTTTGCTTGTGGTAAAAAAATACTGATTGGGTGTGTTTATAGACCTAATCGTCAAATTGATTAAAATATTTTTCAAGAGAAACTTGAAACACTTACTGTATCCTATGAGGATGTTATAATTTGTGCTGACTTTAATTCCAACTTACTATGTGAAGTTCATTTAATTGATTGCATGAAAACCTTTGGGTTAACTCCAACTAATAGCACAATACCAACTCATTATACGTCAACAATTGACTCACTGCTGGACATATTTTTCGTTAGCTGTAAGCACAAAGTCTTACTTTATGAACAACTATCGGTACCTTGCTTTTCAAAACACGATCTGATATTTCTAACGTATGATTTTAAACTGCAAACAGTTAATGATATAGTAACATACTACGATTTTAAGCACATGGACTTTAATATAATTTCTAACGAATTTTATAAAATTGATTGGGATTCGATCTATTATATGCAACTTGTTGAAGGTCAATTACAATTTTTTGAACACAATCTGTTGCACATTTTTAATATGTCTGTGTCTGTGAAAAAAATAATAACAATTTTAAAAACAAACCATGGATATGGATATAAAACGGATGATTTCTCGCAGGGATTTTGCATACAAAAGCTGGAAGCGTTTTAAAACATCGTATTTACATAAAGAGTATTGTAAAATGAGAACAGAAGTCAACAAAAAGATACGATGTGCTAAAGCTGCGTATTATTACCATCGTTTTAATTCTGCTGTAGAATCGTCAAAAACTTGGAAGACTATTCGTGAAATAGGTGTTGGAAAAACTCAACCAAATACTTCAACTAAAATAGATGAGAAAATGCTTAACGAGTCGTTTATAAATACTCCTAATGTTCCCGCAAATTATAATTTCTATAATGACATTTACAATCCCACACCAGATGAAAACAGGTTTTACTTCAATTGTGTAACGCAGTTAGATGTACTCTCAAGCTGTTGTGCTGTAAAATCGAATGCTGTTGGATATGATGGATTGCATCCCAAATTTGTTAAAGCTATGTTGCCTGCAGTGTTACCTTATCTAACATATATTATTAACACAATAATTACGAAAAGTGACTTTCCAAAAAATTGGAAATATGCCAAAATTATTCCTATACCTTGTATAAAGTATGCTTGCATTGCTCTTGCCAATGTATAATTTTTTATTTTTTTTTTGTTCCTTATTATAACATTATTTTAAATTATATAATATTTTTTTTTATTGTAATAATTATCCTAATTAACATTGTAATAATTCTGTGCGATAATAATAGGATTCTAAATCTTGTAGCACAGAAACACAAATTAAATAAATAAATAAATAAAATAAATTCCTTGTTGTTGTTGTATTTTTTTTATTTATGTATATCTTGAGAACGGCAAGAGCCAAAGTTTCCAAATTAGGTACACACATTTAGGTTGCCAATACACACCATCCTACAAAACGTGGGCGGGATTGGAGAAGTGGGCGTGGTAAAATATATAAAAACCTAAATTTTAGGGCTGATATATGTCCTATGGATATGACTTATATATCAAAATATCGGAAATTTTTAGTAGACCATTTATAAAAAACTCGGGAAAATCGGTTCAGATACAAAAAAGTTATGACCAAAATTAAATTTTTTTTTTAAATACCCACTTTCGGGAACCATTGATCTCCCCGAGTCCAAGCTTTATAACTAAAGTAAATGGTAAATTTCTTCTTCAACACGTCGGTATATAAATCTGCCAAATCGGTTAAAAAATGGCTGAGTTATAACCGAAATACTGAGTCCCCAAAAATTACTCTTTTTATACCCTTCACCGAAGATAAGAGGGTATATATAACTTTGTCATTCCGTTTGTATGTTCCACAATATTGTTTCTACACCCTATAAAGTATATATATTCTGGGTCCTTATGAAAAGCGAAGTTCAAATCCGGTTGTCTCTTGTTCCCCCCCCCCCCCCCCCCCCCCTTCCATTTCTTCACATATATTAGCATAATGCCCAATATGATTTTCGTTATCACCCTTCTTTATTATTTCATCTATTTAACGAAACAATTTTAACAAATAAAAACGGGGAATTTCTGATTATTTTTGCTACTTACAACTCGCCAAAAAAGCGAAATCTACGGTAAGACTACACTGTCTATACTAAAAGAAACAAACAAACACACATACATGGTACAAACCATTTTGGTGAATATAGGCCACTTTTGTGTTATGGTTTACAACTTTGCTGAGTTGAGTTGACACAACTGAGTTGAGTTGTGAAAACTAAATCGGGCCATATTCAGTGTTGCCAGAACTTTTAGAGGAAAAATCAGCAAAAAACCATAATCTTTTATCAAAAAATCTGCAAAATCTGCGTCAAGGTTTTAAAAATCTTCAATAAACCATCAAAACACATTTATTGCATTTTTTATGTAGTTTATTTAGAAAAAGATATTACAATTAATTTCAAAATATGTTTCCGAATTTAAAATCGATGGTAGTTTAAAATGTGATTCTGGTAAATATGAGTGGTCCTCGAAGTACCAAATTTAATTACTCAGGCTGAGTAAGCATTAGTCACATCTTTGTTAATTTAAACAACAAATTAAAAGTTAATTGCGCGATGACATAAGTCCCGCGATATTAATGTGTCAAGACAATGCGAGTTTTTAATTTTTAAGTTATCTTTTGTGAATAATTTTTCTACTAATGAATCTATTTCCACACGGTTCTTCCATGCAATGTTAAACCAAAAATCTGCAAATCTGCATTTTGACAATTTTGGGGAAAAAATCTTCAAAATGCAGATAAATCTGCACTTCTGGCATCGCTCGCCATATTTCATTTTAATGATATTCAAACAACGTTCGTTTATGGTTCAGTCGTCTAGGGGGTTGAGTTTAGAAACCTGAGTCCTCTGGTTCAAATCTTGGTTTTTCAAAGAGAATTTTTTTTAATTTTTATGTTCTAAAAACGATTTTAAAAAAATATTTACCAGTTTTAGATTTTTAAATTTAATTTATAATGAAGTTTTTAGAATTGTGAATATGTATGTATATGTAAAAATTATTTAGTTTTTGTCTAGTTGCTCTGTATTCTGCTCGCACAATGGTGAAGGGTATATAAGATTCGGCACAGCCGAATATAGCACTCTTACTTGTTTTTATTGAAGTTGTTCGCTAGGATATCTCATTTAAGGTTGAAATTTATTGAGTGTTATTTCGTATACTTATTATTGAGTGTTATTTCTTATATTATTGAGTGTTATTTCTTATATTTAATATTTAATATTAAGAGCACAGAATGAGCACAGCTTACATGTACTGCATAACTCAGGGATGATAAAGTCGGTACAATTGTACTTTTTTCAATACTATTAGCATTGCAAAAGTACTGAAGTACTCCAATGACATTTTTAGTACTATTTAAAAATTTCAAGTGCCTTAAAATAGAAACATTTTGGTCAAAGGTTGAATAATTGAAAAATTAAATTAATTAACTAATGTTTCCAAATATCAGAGAATTGCTGCACCAAATTTGTCGGCGAATTTGGAAAAAATGTTCATACTAAAATACATATGATAAAAAAAAACGAAGAAATCGCCTTTATGTAAATTTACGTATTTTTACTCTGTTCCCCTATTAAGTCTAAAAAACAAGCTAAAAAATCTTTGTATTAACTCCTTTTTACATATTTTTTTTGTTAATTGCCAAATAGTTATTTGAAATAAGTATAAAAGTGAATTTTAATGCAAATGATGTTTTTTTTAGCTGCACGAGAACTTAAAAAGATACTAGTTACAAGACAAGATATGGTTGATTTTGAAATCGCTTTATTATAATCTGGAAGATAATTTAATGGCATTTATGTATTAAATATGATTTCAAGTTACTCGGTCCATTCTGTTCAATTTTGGACCACTTTTTCTAATAAATCTGGCAGTGTGGCTTCAGTGTTGCCTTCCAATAAAATAATGACCTAACATAGCCCCATAAAAAGTTATCCAGACGCCTTCAATCGCACGTGAACAGGACAACTTCCTGAAATTGTCTTCGCTCCAAATACAGCAATTTTGCTTATTGACGTATACATTTATTCACAAACCACTAAACACAATTCTTTGATAAAAGTGCACGCGAACAGGTTTATTTTTTCAAAGTAAATTTCCACAATTTGGAAGCGTTGCTGTAGCATCAAACAATTCATAATGACTTGGCAAATCTTACTGAACAGAAATGTCTACACAGTTTGACATTCTCAGCGAACAAGTATAGTCACCGATATCGATATTTCTAAATTTGAAAGGTCGTTTCGTTGATCACTTGCCATCCTGCACTCAATCATAATACTAAATAATTCTTGCGATAAGCCACATGCAAACATAAACTTTTTTTACCTAACCAGGGACCGTAACTGTTATGGCTTTTATCAAAAAAATCAAGAAATAAGAGTTATTTTTGATTTTTATATTTTTTGATAGAAAAAAGAGTTATTTTTGATTTTTATTTTTTTAAATGAAAAATAAAAGTTATTTTTGATTTTTAGAATTGTGGTTATTTTTGATTTTTATATTTTTAAATGAAAAATAAAAGTTATTTTTGATTTTTATATTTTTATATCAATAATAAAAATCAATTCAAAACTCTTATTTATTTGTTGATGCCGTATGTATTAAAATATGCTGCTTCATTCAAATTTCTATACGAATATAATATATAATGTGACTTATCCATTATCAGCTATAAAAACATGAATGCAATGTTTTGGCTGCCACGCAAGTCATTTTCAGCACTCAGATTAATATTGGGAGATTTGAGATATAATTTATCTGAGGAACATTTAAAATCAATTATGATGGTAAAATTGAACACCTGAAAACGACCTCTTAACACTGAGTTGAATGGCAGCCAAAACTTATAAGCTATTTCTATGCATTCATGTTTTTATAGCTGATAATGGATAAGTCACATAATATATTATATTCATATAGAAATTTGAATGAAGCAGCATATTATAATACATACGGCATCAACAAATAAATAAGAGTTTTTAATTGATTTTTCTTATTGATATAAAAATATAAAAATCAAAAATAACTTTTATTTTTCATTTAAAAAAATAAAAATCAAAAATAACTCTTATTTTTGATTGTTAAAATAAAAATCAAAAATTTAAATATCATGCAATATGTTGGATGCATTTCGCCTAAAAATCATGATGGTGTAATTAAAAGTTTTCTACGATGTTCATTTATGTACGATTTATTTCTTCAAAAATTTAAAAATAACTCTTATTTCCGGTCCCTGTACCTAACTATTTAAAATTACAGTGAAACTTCGATATAACGAATCTAGAGGGATCGAAAAATCCTTCGTTATAGCTATTGATTCGTTATACATATGAATTGTGAAACCTTGGTATAACGAAATTTAAAGAAATACAAAAACAAGTAAGAGTGCTATATGCGGCTATGCCGAATCTTATATACCCTTCACCATGGAAAGAACAGAAGTTTATATAGGTATATATATATTTAAATATATGTATATATACATGTATATTTATAAAATATATATCGTTTAGTTTTATTTAGGCCCTAATTTCGTAAAACACAATGCACGCCAAAGTATTATATTGAAAGCTAAAACAAATTCATAAATATTTTGTAATTTTGTTGTTGCTTTGTACAGAAATTTATTTATCGTTTTAAAATTTTCAACGCCACAAGCAATGAGGCGTATGAAATCTTAAAAACCAATGTGAATTTCTGTTAGAGGCAACAACAAAATATTTATGAATTTGTTTTTGCTTTCAATGTAATTCTTTGTCGTTGCGTTGTGTTTTACAAAATTAGGGCCTTAATTATTTGCACATGATTGCGTGCTATTAAATATATTAAAAGTTTAATAGTATTTGGTCATACCGACATCTTAAAGTATAAAATTACCATTTACTTTGGTGATAAAACTTGTAGTCGGGAAGTTCTATGGTTCCCGAAAATAGGTATTAAACAAAAACTATATTTTTGACATTACTTTTTTTTTACCGATATTCCGAGTTTTTCTAAAGATTTCCGATATTGTGTTCTTCTAAACATTTCCGATATTTTGATATCTAAAACGTATGAATAGGTCATAATACAGATATAGAATTTTAGTTAATGTTTTTAAATCCTTTTTTGGAGTATTTTGCACATAACTTAACCATTTTTAACCGATTTGGCAGATTTATATACCAACGTGCTTAAAAATAATATTTCCATTAAATTGGCTTATAGGCCTACGTATATGTACATATATTTAAGCAAACTTAATTATAAAAAAAAAACTTAATTATAAAACGAGTAATTTTTGGGATTTCAGTATTTTGATTATAACTCAGCCATTTTTTAACCGATTTGACAGATTTATATACCGAAGTGTTTAAGAAGAAATTTACCATTTACTTGGACTCGGGAAGATCCATCGTTACCGAAAATGGGTATTTAAAAAAAAAAATTTAATTTTTGGCATAACTTTTTTGTATCTGAACCGATTTTTCCGAAATTTTCAAAAAATATTTTCTACTAAAGATTTCCGATCTTTTGATATATAAGGCGTAGCCATAGGTCATATTAAAGTAAAAACATTCAGGTTTTTATAAAATTTTTTATATTTTTAGTATGGGCACACATTTTGTAGGATTGTGTGTATTGGCTACCTTAATGTGTGTACCTAATTTGGAAACTTTGGCTTTTGCCGTTCCTCAGATATACAGCAAAAAGTAATAAAATTACAACAACCAAAGGGATTTTTGGAAAATATTAGAGGTAGTCGTGGTTTTTTGCTCATATCTCAGCCATTTGTGGATCGATCTTGCTGAATTTCAATAGCAACCGATGGTAGACTATATGTGACATAAATGTAAAACAACCTAGCCGCTATCATGTCTGGAGTCTCCGGAAAACCCATATCAAACGTAAGACGGACAGACGGACGGATATCGTTAAATCAACTTCTCTTCCCATAAGGACCTAGAGTACATATACTTTATTGGGTCTAAGATCAATATTGTAGAAATTACAAACGGAATGACAAACTTATATATACCCTTTTCCACCTGAGGTGAAGGGTATAAAAAATCGTTACAACTACAGTTTTTTTCTGCCCAAATTCTATTTTACACGAAAATACTACGTACATAATAAAAATTCACTATTTAATAGGTAAATAAAGAATTATGTTTTTATTATTGTTTGATTTTATTACATTTTAATAAAATATTGTGTAATTTGTGTTTGTTTACGCAAGTTTAGAATGCAACCATCAATATTTTTTTCGACAGATGCTAATCTGTCAAATGTATTTTGCGGTGTAGAATCTTTTTTTTTTTTCTTTTTTTTTTTTCATTGTTTATTTATTGAATCTTCATATATTAAATATGAACTAACAATAATTAATCAAATCTTATTCTAATTCTTTATTTATATCCTGCCAGTGCCAGACAAAAATTTTTTTCTTCATTTTTTGAACGTACATTTTTTTCTTATCGTTCTTCTAGTTGGGTAAGTGCTGCAGTGTCTCTTCTTCTTAAGCGAGTGTGGCCGCCATGATTTAGAATATTTCGAGCTAGTGGATTTGGGTGTTGTTCAAGCCTTTTTAAATATGGGAATAGCAGCTCTAGCAGCAACAGGTGGTAACCCGACCGCAATATCGTTAGATAAATTTGGTGTAAATACGTTTTTCAAGTGACTCACAAACAGATTTCCTTTTTCAATATCGTTTCTTGCCCAACTACGATTCAAGTTTCTTAATGGTGGCTTTGATATAACTGGCCTTTTTAGATTTCTAGCTGCACGCCATAATGAGTAGTCAGATTGTTGAGTTGCATCAAGTTCCTTAAGATATTTTTCTACTGAAGCCGTTTTCTGAGTCTGCAGTAACTTTCTAAGCCTTTTTGTGCTCTCTTTTAATAAATTCTTAAGTTGCGGGGATCTGTAAAGTTGCCACTCTCTTCGAACTCTCCTTTTTTCAGTCAAGAGCCGCTCGACATCTGTGAAATATATTTTAATATTTTTTGTTTTTTTGGGGGCAGTACTAGAATGTTGAATAGCTAGTTTCAGATAACTGTCAAAATTAACAATAGAGCGGTCTACATTTTCCGGTGTTCTAAGCGGAATATTTTCTGTACAATGGGTACTGAGATATTTTTTAAATTTTAACCAATTAATTTGTGTGGCTGACGGCGCAAAATAACCAGTCGGAGATACAATTCTATTGGGGTTCATTATAGTAACAACTGTAGGTGTGTGGTCGGAGGATAATTCTAAGGAAGCTTCAACATGAATAGTTTCTGTGGGGATGTTTTTAACCACGCCAAAATCTATAACATCTGGAATTTTTTGCTGATCAGTAGGCCAATATGTTGGCTGTCCGCTCGCGACCACATTTAAATCCATTTTAGAGATTGCATTAAACAAAACACCAACCTTTGGTGTTATAAGTCGTGACCCCCAGAAGGTATGTTTAGCATTATAATCACCAGCGGCCAGAAAATAGGGTCCTAGTGATTTAGAATATTCACAATATTGGCTTTCTGATATTGAAAATCTAGGTGGAGAGTATAAAGATGAAATTACTATGTTTCGATTTAGCTCTTCAACACAAACGTTTGTTGCTTGCAGATAATCCTCACGATGATCACACATTAAGTAGTGTTTGACTCGAGTTTTTATCAAAATGGCAGAACCTCCACAAGCTCTATCTCGAGGGTCCTTGGTATCATACAGTATATAACCATTAATTTTAAAACTATTTCTTGAGGTCAAATGAGTTTCAGAAACCATCATGACATCAATTTGTTTACTTTTAAGAAAATATTCTAATTCATTTTTATGTTGGCGGATGCCGTTTGCGTTCCAAAAACAAATTTTTAAACAGTTCATGGCTTGTTAAGTACAGCTTGCAATAACATCGATTGCATTCTAAGAATTTCTTGCATCATATTACCCATTGTATTTGTAAAATTATTTACTGTTTGCACTAATGTTTCCATGGTTTTTTTTAGACGACTTAAATTAGAAACCGGAGTTTCATCATTACTTGGCGAGGCACCTTGCATAGGCACATGGTTTGATTTGAGAACGTTAGCATAGGATGTTCTGGTATTACCAGGCTGCGGAGCCTGTATGCCATTTGTGGTGACTTGATTTGTTACCTGCATTTGGGGAGGATTAGTTTTCGGTCCAACTGACTGCTTGACGATATTATATACAGGGCATCCTCTATAGTTGGCAGTGTGATTACCGCCACAGTTGCTACATTTTTTTACGTTGGGGTCGGTTTTAGACTTATCGCAAAGAACTGTGCCATGTAATTCACCACATACTACGCAAACAGGGGGTAAATAGCAGTATGCCTTAGTATGACCATACTCTTGACAGTTTAAACATTGAACGGGACCATTTCTTTTGTGCGGCTCTTCTATTGTTATTCTTCTGTAGAGAATATATTTTAAATTGTAAATAGGATGCGTTTCGTTTTTTTTAAGTTTTACGTCGCCGGGTTCAAACTCCACTCGAAAAAGTGGTTGGGGAATTTTTTCTCTATTTTTAATATTTACAACATGTTTTACCTTGAAGCCTTTTTCTTCTAGGAATGTTTTTACCTCTTCAGGGTCCACACATGAGTCAATTCCTTTAATCACTACCTGAAGACCTTTACTGCTTTTCAGTTGGTATGTATAAAAGTTTTTTTAAGTGCTTCAAAGTTGTTTATTATTTTGCGGAAGTCATTCTCATGATTGACTTGTATTTTATGTCTCGTTTATACTTCCACGCTTGATAGCCGCTACGTAGAACGAATTTTCCCCTATCACCGATATCACACTCTTTATGAGCTCATTTGAATTTTGCTCCCTAAGATATATCGGGGGAGGCTTTGACGATCTTATGACATTTGGTGCTTCAGAGGATTCATCCTCCAGAATTGCAAAACGGTTTTGAGAATTTATCTTATCAAAAGATGGTACTTTTGAGGCCGAAGCAACTGCTGCAGAGGTAGGGCTGCGACCCCGTTTAAGCACTGTTATGTACCTGTCCATACCAACTTGTACTTGAGGCTTTTGACAACTTTTTACTTGTGATTTTTCCATTGCGTCTGTGTTTGAATTCATGGTAACATTTGTTACTAAAATTGTTTTTGCCGAAGCGGCAGCACTTTCAGGCACTAGCGAGAGATTAATATTTTTTAATGTCTCAGCATCAACCGTCTTTGTAAAAACAGAGGGCGAAAGGGAACATGTACGAACAATTGGTTTAGCCGTTAGGTAGTTAATATTGTTTTGTTTTCTTTTATTTATTTCAGTATTACATTCTTTAGCATTAACTGTTACGTATGCATTTCTTTCATCTAGTTTTATTGTTGTTACATTGTGACTACTCATGCAAAAAGTTGTTTTTGTTTTTTACCGTTTTACTGTGCTTTTTTATTTATATTATTTATTGTATTACACCAAAAATGAGAATTTTAAACTAAATGTTTTTGTTCAGTATATGTATACATACATATATTTTATTTATTTTTTTTTTATTAAATTTTTCGTTTTTGATAATTATTCACTTTTATTTTAAACATTTATTTTAAAAAAAATGCGTCCATTCGCTTAATTGTTATATTAAAATGTTATTAATAATTAAAATTTTATGCGGGGTTAAGAATACGCGTCTGTATCGCAACAAAGCACTAAACTAACTGGTGTAGAATCATGTGCCTCAAAAAATGATAATTTTCGGTATTTTTCGGATTTTAACTCCATTGTTCGGTCTGGTGCGCATTTAAAAAATAGTCCAGTTTCTCCTGCATTAAAAATATTGTGCGGCTCATATTCTGCCAACAAACTTGGTAACTATGCTTTCCATTCAGAACAAACTTCATCACTTACACTGGCACTTTCTCCACTCACTTTTCGAAATCCGATATCATCGCGCTTTTTAAAATTATCAAGCCAACCGTTACTAGCTTTAAAATCGTTGTGTCCCAGACGTGCTGAAAACTTTTCAGCTTTGGTTTTTTTTTTTTTTTTTTTCTTTTCATTATTTATTTAATTAATCAAATCTTAACCTAATACTTTATTTTATGTCCTGCCAGTGCCAGACAAAAAAATTTTTTCATCACGGGTTCTGTTCACTTATATATGTAGGTGTTTATCGCTCATCTAATTGGACAAGTGCTGCAGTGTCTCTTCTTCTTAAGCGAGTGTGGCCGCTATCATTTAAAATATTTCGAGCTAGTGGGTTCGGATGCAATTCGAGCCTTTTAAAGTATTTTACTGCATATTTCGTTATCACAGTTTTAACTAATGGAACATTGAGATCCTTGTGAATATTTGAATTTTTAACATACCAAGGGGCAGCTGTGATTATTCGAAGAAGTTTATTTTGGCGCCTTTGAATTTTATCGATATTAGAAGCCGAGGCAGTGCCCCATAACTGAAAACCATAGCACCAGATAGGCTTTAAGATAGAGTTGTAAAGTAGGAGTTTGCAGTCGAGACTAAGAACAGAGTTTCTTCCAATAAGCCAATGAATTTGTATGGCTTTTAGTTTCATTTGAGTTAATTTTGCCTCTATATGGCTTTTCCACGTCAAACGGCGATCTAAATGTATACCGAGATATTTTACATGCGAATTTTGAGGTATTATTTGATTATTAATTTTAATAGGGGGACATGATTCCCGCCGCAAGGTGAATGTTATATGTACGCATTTTTGCTCATTTACCATTATCCTCCACTGTTTTAGCCATATTTCTAGTTGAAATATATGATCCTGTAAATAACGAGATGCTTCATAACTGTTTTCGTGGACGATTAGAAAAGCTGTATCGTCTGCAAATGTTGAAGTTTGTTTGTAGTTGCTCGTTGGCATGTCCGAAGTATAAATTAAGTATAATAGAGGCCCCAGAATGCTGCCCTGTGGGACTCCAGCGCCAATTGGCTGAGGTGAACTAAAGAATTTTCCTTCTTTAATAATAAATTGACGACCGACTAAGTAGCTTTCTAGCAGCTTGTGTGTGTTTGCTGGAAAATTTTGCTTCAATTTATGTAATAAGCCTTCATGCCAGACTTTATCAAAAGCTTGAGAAACATCGATGAAGAGAGCGGAACAATATTTTCTTTCTTCAAAGGCTTTTCTTATGGCGTTTACTATACGATGGGTTTGTTCAATTGTGCTGTGTTCTCTTCTAAAGCCGAATTGGTGGTTAGGTATACATCTATTTTCACTTAAAATTGGAGTTAATTTTGACACTAACAGCCTCTCAAACAGCTTTGATATATTAGAAAGTAAGCTTATAGGCCTATATGACTCAACTTTTGTGTGATCCTTTCCTGGTTTAGGTATCATGGTGACTAAGGAAACCTTCCATTTTTGAGGATAGTATTGAAGACGTAAGATAGCATTGAAAATTAGAAGAATAATTTTCTTTGCTGTGCTGGGTAACTCCAAAAGCATTTTGTTGCTGATCTTATCAAAACCAGGGGCTTTTTTGGGGTTTAATTCACAAACAGCCTTTTCGATTTCTCTTATCTCAAATCTTAGGGGAACAGCCGCTCTAGCAGGAACAGGTGGTAACTCGACCGCAGTATCGTGAGATATATTTGGGGTAAATACGTTTTTTAAGTGATTAACAAACAAATTTCCCTTTTCGCTATCATTTCTAGCCCAACTTCCGTTCAAGTTTCTTAATGGTGGCTTAGAGGCGACTGGCCTTTTTAGATTTTTAGCTGCACGCCATAATGAGTAGTCTGATTGCGGAGTTGCATCAAGTTCCTTAAGATATTTTTGCAGAGAAGCTGTTTTTTGAGTCTGTAGTAACTGTCTTAGCCTTTTTGTACAATCTTTTAATAAACTCTTTAGTTGAGGGGATCTGTGCAATTGCCACTCTCTTCGAACTCTTCTTTTTTCAGACAGGAGACGCTCAACATCTGTGGAATAAATTTTAATATTTTTAGTTTTTTTTGGGGTAATACTGGAATGTTGCACAGCTAGCTTCAAAAAACTGTCAAAATTAAGAATAGCGCGATCTACATATTCCGGTGTACTAAGCAGAATATTTTCTGTGCAATGGGTGCTGAGATATTTTTTATATTTTAGCCAATTGATTTGTGTAGCTGGCGTCGCTAAGTAACCAGTTGGAGATACAATTCTATTGGGGTTCATTAAAGTAACAATTGTTGGTGTGTGGTCAGAAGATAATTCTAAGGAAGCTTCAACATAAATCGTTTCTAACGGAATGTTTTTAAAAACGCCAAAATCGTTGACATCTGGTATTTTTTGCTGATCAGTAGGCCAATATGTTGGTTGTCCACTCGCTATCACATTCAAATCCATTTTAGAAATAGTATTAAATAGTACACGACCCTTTGGTGTTATAAGTCGGGACCCCCAGAAGGTATGTTTAGCGTTATAATCGCCAGCGGCCAGGAAACAAGGTCCTAATGATCTAAAATAATTATTATATTGGCCTTCTGATATTGAATATCTAGGTGGGGAGTATAACGATGAGATTACTACGTTTCTATTTAATTCTTCAACGCAAATGTTTGTTGCTTGGAGGTAATCTTCACGATGATCACACATTAGGTAGTGTTTGACTCTTGTTTTTATCAAAATGGCAGAACCTCCACAAGCTCTATCTCGAGGGTCCTTGGTATCATATAGTATATAACCATTAATTTTAAACGTATTTCTTGAGGTCAAATGAGTTTCAGAAACCATCATGACATCAATTTGTTTACTTTTAAGAAAATATTCTAATTCATTTTTATGTTGGCGGATGCCGTTTGCGTTCCAAAAACAAATTTTTAAACAGTTCATGGTTTATTAAGTACAGCTTGCAATAACATCGATTGCATTCTAAGAATCTCCTGCATCATATTACCCATTGTGTTTGTAAAATTATTTACTGTTTGCACTAATGTTTCCATGGTTTTTTTTAGACGACTTAAATTAGAAACCGGAGTTTCATCATTACTTGGCGAGGCACCTTGCATAGGCACATGGTTTGATTTGAGAACGTTAGCATAGGATGTTCTGGTATTACCAGGCTGCGGAGCCTGTATGCCATTTGTGGTGACTTGATTTGTTACCTGCATTTGGGGAGGATTAGTTTTCGGTCCAACTGACTGCTTGACGATATTATATACAGGGCATCCTCTATAATTGGCAGAGTGATTGCCGCCACAGTTGCTACATTTTTTTACGTTGGGGTCGGTTTTAGACTTATCGCAAGAAACTGTACCGTGTAGTTCTCCACATACTACGCAAACAGGGGGTAAGTAGCAGTATGCCTTGGTATGGCCAAATTCTTGGCAGTTTAAGCACTGAACAGGTCCATTTTTTTTGTGCGGCTCCTCAATTGTGATTTTTCTGTATAGAATATATTTTAAACTATAAATGGGATGCGTTTCGTTTTTTTTTAACTTAATGTCGCCGGGCTCTAATTCTACACGAAAAAGTGGTTGAGGATTTTTTTCCCTATTTCTAATATTTACCACATGTTTTATCTTGAAACCTTTTTCTTCCAAGAATGTGTTAATTTCCTCTGGGTCTACGCATGAATCAATTCCTTTAATCACCACCTGCAGACCTTTACTGCTCTTGAGTTGGTATGTATAAAAACTTTTTTTAAGTGCCTCAAATTTGTTCACTATTTTGCGAAAATCATTTTCATTATTTACTTGAATTTTCGTTTCATTAATACTAACTCGCTTTATTGCGGCTACATAAAAAGAGTTTTCACCAATCAACGAAATTAAACTCTTTATTAGATCATTTGAGTTATGCTCCCTAAGATATATCGGGGGAGGCTTGGACGATTTTATTACGTTTGGTGCTTCAGAGGATTCATCCTCCAGAATTGCAAAGCGATTTTGGGAATTTATTTTATCAAAAAATGGCACTTTTGAGGCCGAAGCAACAGCTGAAGATGTAGGGCTGCGACCCCGTTTAAGGACTGTTATATACCTGTCCATACCAACTTGGACTTGAGGCTTTTGACAACTTTTTACAGGGGGGTTTTCCATTGCATTTGTGTTTAAGTGCATGGTATCATTTCCCACTAAATTTGTTTTTGACGTCGCGGCAATACTTTCTGGCCTGGCAACACTTGTCACCAGGTCTAGTTTTAGTTTTTTTAATGAGTCACTATCCACCGTTTGTGTAAATACCGAGGGTGAGAGGGAACGTGTACGAATAATTGGCTTAGCCGTTAGGTAGTTGATATTGTTTTGTTTTGTTTTATTTATTTCATTATTTTCATTTGCATGAACTGTTACATAGCAATTTCTCTCGTTGAGTTTTATTGTTGTCTCATTGTTTTTGTTCATACAAAATATTGTTTTTGTTTTTCACCGTAACTTTGTGCTTTCAATATTTTTGTTATTTTTTTTTATTTTGTTCTTTACAAAATTAAAATGTTTTTGCAAGATTATGTATACCTACATACATACATAAGTATGTATGTACATATATTCACTTATATTTTTTATTTATCTTATTAATTTTTCGTTTTTATTAATTGATCACTTTTATGCTAAATAATTTATTTAAAAATTATTTATTTATTTTGCGTTCATTCGCGGAATGTTTATTTTAAATAAAAAAAATAATCAAATTTAATTAATTCAAATAGTATGCGGGTTTAATAATACACGTCTGTATCACAACAAAGCACAAACTGAATTTTTATAGAATTTTTTTCTCGTATAGAAATTGAGTTACGCTTTAATATGTACACCCATTTTGGCAAAGAACCAAAACACAACTGACTACATTCGTGGCGCTTTACATATGCAAATACATTTATGTACCTTTCGTTGTTTTTAAAAGGGACTTCCCCGTTTTGCTTAAAATTTAATTTTGCTTTTTTCTAACTTCGTTGTAAGGAGGCTATAGTTCAAGACTTCGTTATGTAGAGGCTTTTGATAACGGGATTTTAATGACTTACACACTTAAAATGTTATACATATGTATGTATTTCTCAATTATAATTTTGTTGTATAGAGGCTTTTGTAGAAATACTTCGCTATATAGAGGCTTTATAGCTCAGGAGGCTTATTCTACATTGCGATGCGAAAATCCATGTGATGCGAAAATCAATGCGATGCGAAAATACATAAATGCGAACAATTGCTATTCTGAATTGCGATATTCGCAAAGTTTTTTTTTAATCGCATTTCAAATGCGATAAGGTGGCAAGTCGGTATCCTACATTGCGAAAACAAATGTTAAGCACATGTCAAATTCGCAAAATGTATTCGACAATAAAATAGCATTTGCAAAGTGCAAACATGTAAGTGAAAGATAATATTTTTGCCCCTATTACGGTTCCAACTCAACTCAGTTGAGTTGTAATTTCTTAATTTTTGTATTATGGTTTACAACTTTCCTATATTGCGGTGAACAAAACTATAACAAACATTACAACTGATCACAACCAGTTGTCTTAATTACAACTCAACTGAGTTGAGTTGAAAACCGTAATAGGGGCTTTTATTTATTTATCATATATTTATTATTTAATTCAGGGAAGCAACATATAAGACCACCAAATCGCGTCAATTTGAAATAATGATAGAATTTATGAATAAGCACAGCCAATTGGCAAGAGGCCATTTGAAAACACCAAATGCACGTCAGTCGGCAAATACTTTGTTACAAACCACCACCACAAGCCACAGTGCCACAGAATCCATTTTTATTAATATTTTTTTCTTGCAGTATGTCCTAAATAAATTTTATAAACAATTTTCACAGCCAAACACAAACAATTTATTTATTTTTAATTTGACGTTTGTTTACACTAACGTTTATTTCAGCAGCGTAGCCAAGATTTGAAAAAAATTGCGAATGCGAAAGTCTAACAGAATACCAATTTTCTTTCGCATCGCATTTCATTTACGCATCGGATTGATTTTCGCATCGCAATTCAGAATAAGCCTCCAGAATTTCTTCGTTATAGCTATAGAGCATTTTTGTATGAAAAACTTTGCAATAAAAAGGTTTTTTCAAGGGACTCAGCTAAAAATTCGTTATATTGAGTTTTTCTTTATAACAAAGTCGTAATAGCGAAGTTTCACTGTATATTTAAATATAAACTTCCCTTAAATTTTTTAATTATAATCTCAAATATAAATTGTGATTAAAAACCCAAATTTAAAAATACATAGAACCTTTGTGAATTTGAATCAGAATTTGGAAGCGTTATCACTTGAAACGCACTCTATACCCAAGGTAAGCACTACCGTGAGCTCCACTGTTTTCTACAGACATACTTACCCCTCATATTTTATTTCAATCTTCCTAATCTGCAACCACTTTCAACTACTCCGTAAAGTAATTAAGGATTAGTTGCCTTTACAGATTTCTCCTTCTTTGACCCTCTAAGAGAGGAAAATCTGTAAAATATTTAAATATTTAGGCTAACCCAGAAGTCCAAAATATTCATGGTCCTTCGAACCAGGAGAAGTAAGCCAGGAGAATAAAAGCACAAAACCATCTGGTCACCCCAAACATAAAACGGAAGGGGAAAATTCAACGTACTCTTTTCAAGGCGAGAGTAAATAAAAAAGGAAAAATGAGGTAACTAATGTAAGGCACATTAGTCTTATTAAACAACTGCTAGAGTGAGTACCAAAGAACCATTAAAAAAATTTTTTTTAAATTAAATTTGAAGAAAGTAAAAAAGAAATATAAAAGCGTGTGAAAAGTGTCGGGAGAAAAGTAAAAATTTATGTATGTGTGTGGAAAAATTGTAAAAAAAATGTCGAAAATAAATGAAATTATACCAAAATTATAAGAAAATTAAAAATTGAAACGGCATATGTCGCCATATTGGCAATGGAATGAGGCATAGTGCAAGAAAGCGATAAGTGTATAAGTTAACGAGACAAAAGTTGTTAACCTTTTTTTTATAATTATTGTTTGCAACATCCGTTCTACTATTTTTAATATGGCCCAATTCGTTAATTCGATTTATGCTGACACTATGTTGCAATTAATCGAACAAAGAAATAAAAAAACAGAAATTGATATATTCGAACAAAGAATAAAAAAAACCAAAATTGAAATTGATGACTCTTGCTTTTAATTCATGCTTTAGATTTAAGTTAAGTTTGATTTAAAAAGAAATGATGAGTTGTTTATTGACTGTTGAAACGAACAGTTTAATAAAAAAAATATTTTAAGTTTAAGTAAAAAAATAAATTTAAGTGTTTAATTAAAAAAAAAGTTTCAATCAAAAAACTCTTAAATGTTTAAAAAAAATTAAAATAAGTGTTTTAATAACTGGCGCCCGAGCAAAATAAAAGGACACTTATAGCACAAAAAATTTTGCAAGCTATTCCAGCCAGACCTAAAGAAGCTCACTGCTGGACGCGTCACCGCTGGATTTCTCAAAAAAGCGACTATTACAACGGGTATAGCAGAGGACCGCAGTAGTCAAAAGACAAAAAAGAACAATCCAAAGCTGTCGGTAATAGAGATGCGGAGTGTCGTAATAATAATGTAAGTTATTTTAAGAAATATTTATTTAAGAACATATAAAAAAAAAAAAAAAAAATACATTAAAGTAAAAGTTTTAAAAAGTGAATAAGTGATTAATAGTTTGTTAATTTGAAAGGAAACAAGCCAAAAGCCATTAAAAGAAATTAGAATTTAATTAAGTGCAAACAAATTATAGGAAGTAGTG
Source organism: Pollenia labialis (assembly GCA_949318255.1). NCBI lineage: Eukaryota > Metazoa > Arthropoda > Insecta > Diptera > Polleniidae > Pollenia > Pollenia labialis. Next base: position 47,702,159 of record OX439140.1, read on the forward strand.
AATAAAAAATTTTTTTTTTTGTCAACAATATTTTGAAATTAGTTTCAAAATTTAGTATTCAGAAAAATTTACTTTTATAAAAAAATATCCCAACATCCTAATCATGGCAAATCCAAGACCAAGTTTCTCAACAAATTAATTCACAAAACTAACCTCAAATAAATGTTGCACTACTGCGACCTTAGTCGCAGAACAAGTTAGAGCAACAATTCAATTGTTAAGCAATTCAAATGATGATTTACCTAACGGATCAGATGTAGTAATAGGAGAAAGACATAGAAACTATCTAGGTGAGTTAGACAAAATTCCCGATATTGTCCGATGTTTGAGAGAATTCTCAGGTAATCCTGCAGAATTCGACCCCTGGAGGAAAAGTGTAGAAAGGGTACTAGAAATTTATGACAATACTTTAGGCACTGCAAAATATTTCGGAATACTGAGCGTTATCCGCAACAAAATCATAGGTAATGTAGATGCGGCCTTACAATCGTACAACACTCCTTTTAATTGGAAGAGTATTGTTAAGTGCTTTACACTTCACTATGGCGACAAACGTGATTTAGGTACACTAGAGTACTGTGATGGCGACAATTGTAGTTTCGCTTATAAGTTTTAATTTTTGACTAATTATGTTGTTTTTATCAACATTTTGGTATGGGTGTAAACATTTTTTACTTTGAATAATTTGGGTTTTAAAATTATTGAATTTTGAGTTAGCTTTGGAATTTTTATAATTCATTTGGCAAATTTTGTATCACATTGAATTTATTACTTTAGTTGTGTTCGGATGTGTACGTGATTTTTTTTGGTTGATTTAAGAACAGGAAACATTTTCCAAGCTAATTTTGCAGAGATGACTCAGATTCTTTTGGAATTACATTAGTGGTAAGCAATGGTGTTGAACGAAAATTAAGATTTTGAGCGTTGTACTAATTTCCACGAGTTATGTTCGCAGGATTTTTAATTTTGGTCGTATATTTCTTTTAACGGAATGAAGGAAAGGTGCTAACAGTTCCAGTATTTGCTAGAAACTTGTGGGATTTCTATCCGTTGAAATATTTTCTGGGACAAATCTTTTATCAACGTCATTTCCGGGCATAAGGATAATTATTTCAGGAAAACAACAACTAATTTTTGTGTCCTTTTACCCAGATGAACTTTACTTCCCACTAAATCGGGTCGCCAATCAACTTTTTTCAAATAACCAGTTTTTTTTTAAATAATATTTAGTTTTTTTTTGAATTCGAGCATCGGTTATTAGCAATTTGTTTTTACGTTTGCCTGCCTTTTGGGCATCTGGGGATAACCAGATGCATTTAAAAAAAAAAGAGAAAAGAAAAAATGAATTTGATATAACAACTATTAGATACATTACTACATTCTAATATTTGATTTATTCTGTGATGTTAATATCCAATAATTTAAACTTCATTCTTACTATCTAGATTTACGTTCATTGTTAATGTTTATTCATTTCTATTAATTTTCCAAATATTTATTAAATTTTTTTTTATGTATGGTCATTTAATTTAAAAATTTGCAAAAATTTCATAAATTTACACGATACTCTATAAAAACCCTTTTCAAATTTAAATTTCAAGAACGTGCATTCATATCAATCATAATTCTCTTAAGTTGAGTGGTTTTTGTTATTACGGAAATGATTTTTATGGGGTAATCACAGAATCCACGCAACTTACAAACGCATCCTTTACATTTAATTCAAACACTATTTAAAATAAAATTAATTAGCAACTGTCAACTGGCGCCTGCTGACTTCGTTGGAGATAAAAAAAATGTAAGTTGCAAATTTCATTTAATATATACATACATATACTTAAAGCTATTCACTTTCACTCAAAACTAACATTAAAAACATTTTTTTTTTAAATTTTGGCATTAAAGGTGGCCATATAATAATTTCATTTCTATATTTAGTATTAAAAAAGAAAGGAAAAAAAATAATACATAAATAATTTATAATAAATTGTTAACGTTAATAAGCTTCCATCTTATTGGTTAATCATGGAAAATTTCTTTAATTGATTTGTAAGAATTTGTTTATATTTTTTTTTATATATATATAGATACCTTAAAATAAATATTGGCATAGTTTATAATGTATTTGAAAATGTTACATTAATTTTTATTTGATTTTTGAATACGAAAGGTGAAGCTGCTGGTAGGTTATGGAATAGTTTAATTTTTTTTTAATTTTTTTTATTTTCTTTTGTGATTGGGCTGACAACAAAAGTGGTATTTTGTCAGCATGGTGGGTGGGCATAGGTCTAGTGTGGCGAATTTCATCATAAGCTACCTTCCATTCATCATCAACACTTATTTTTTTTTTGCTGTATGGTTTGTTTGTTTATAGCTACCTAAAGTAATATCTCGTAAGATGCTTAATAAATATAACTAACAGTTATTTTCCAAAAGGGAACACTCACCCCACCCAACGACGAGCACAGCCGAATTATGAGGTAGCCCGTTCCCAAAAGTAGTTCAGAATCGTTACAGAGATATTTGGCGCCCAACGTGGGGCCTCAGTTTTCGTAAGCTTAAAAATTTTGGTGCAATTTCATCTAGAAGCTGAGGGCCGTTGAATCTTTCGTGTGTGGTAATACATATGGCTTTTATTTCTTTTCCTTTTTTTTTTTTTTCTTTCCGTTAATTATAACTGTGGACCTAATATTATATTTATTTTATTTGAATATCAAAACCCAGTTGCACATTAACGGGCTAAGTCTATCAGGGTTTGGGTTCGAATTTGAGAAGTTGTTCTGGTTGACATTGGTTCAATCCTCGTTTGTCTTATTCCCTCTTCTATTTAAGTTTGTTTGTTTTTCTGGTTGTGTGGACTTAAAGTAATTGTTTTTGGTATCGGTTACTTTCCTGCAACAGATGAATAATTCCTTATTAATTTTTTTCTTGTGCTTGGTCTTTAATCTATTGTCCACTGGCAATAGATTCCAGCAAGAACTGAGTTAAATCTTCTATTTTTTTTTTTCGGTGTTGAGGATGATTTAACAAATCATATTTATTTTATTTTTTTTTTTTTTTTTGTTCCATAACCTTACCTTCACTTCACCAAGTAGTATAAATGATTAATGGTGGTTGAAATAAAATAATTTAAATTTTAATTGAGAGTTAGTTAGGTTTTGATATAATTTGCTATAACAATCATTGTTGTGATATTTATACAATTGCTATATAGTTTTGGCGTTTTGGAATTCATTAATTTTTATAGTTTCGGTTTAGACTTAAGATGCCTTTGGTACGTAGTACCGGCGATATTCCTGCTCGGGTTGAACAGAATCCCACTAATGTTACTATGTCATTAGATGGGGGAGCGAGTGGTGATGCAATTAGACCGGTTAACCGGCCAGTAACAAGATCACAAACGCGAAGGGAAGCCGTTGATCAGGAAAATTTGACTGATGAACGGATTCGGTATATAGTCAATGACTCACTGGGAGATTTTAGAAATGACATTGCCAATTTAATTTAGGACAAATTACGCGATTTGACTTTGACAAATTTTCCGACAAATGCTGCGGATGGCATGGAACGCGAGTTTAGAGATGATAGAAGTTGGACTTCACGGGATGAACATCGCGAGCCTCAAGTCGCAACTGGGAATTTTGATAGAAATTCGGAAAGGGTGCTAAATATAATCCGAAACTGGCGTATTCGTTTTACCGGTGATACATCGGAAGTTACGGTGGACGAATTTATTTATAGAGTCAATACTCTTACGAAAGCTACTTTAAGAGGAGATATTGATTTATTATGCGAACATGCACAATTACTTTTCGAGGGCAAAGCGTTAACATGGTTTTGGCGTTTTCATCGTAGCTGCAATAGAATTGATTGGGAAGAGTTGTGTGAGGCTTTAAGACGGCAGTATAAGGATTATCATACCGATTATGACATTAAAGATGCCATTTTGCGGAGAAAACAGAAATCGAATGAGACCTTCGATGAGTTTTATGACGCCATCATGGTACTTTGCGATAGGCTTCGTATACCATTGACTGATGGTGAACTTTGTGAAACTTTACAACGCAATCTAAGACCTGAAGTGAGGCATGAGCTTTTACATCTTGAGATTACTCGAGTTGCTCAGTTACGTCGTGCAGTACGAAAACACGAAAAGTTTATTAAAGACATGGCATCTTTTAAAATGGGCAATCGACCTAATCAAAAGGGTCAGATAGCTGAGATAATTGATAACGATACCTCCAAGTTGGATGAGGATTTAGTTGAAGAATCTGAAATCTGCTTGTTAGTTAAAACTGGAGCTTGTTGGAATTGCGGTAACTCTGAACACACTTTCGTCGATTGTTTAGAACCACGGACTGTATTTTGTTATGGTTGTGGGATGAAAGACATGTATAAACCTAAGTGCCCTAATTGTATACATAAGCGGGGAAACGCAATGAGGGGTGTCCGTGTAAAGAAGGACGGGCATCCGGGGAAAAATTAAATAACAACAACTCACTTATAGTAGAGAATAAGTTACCAAGTATTTCAAATTTTTTAAATAACACCACTGATCGTAAATTACCTGTTTTAACAAATTTACCGGAAATTACAAACAATCTTAATTTAATGAATGTACACCCTTTACAAAGACCTTACCACATTCGTTTGGAAGAGTATAATCGAACAAGAGATAGAATTTTTAAGGATTTTGTACGAAAACCAAATAGATCGTCACGAAGGATACGAGATTTCTACAGGCGAAGGAAATGCTTTCGAAAATATGTTATATCGTCGTTAGTAAACAAGGAATATGACAATAGGCCCTATGTTAAATTAAACATTCGAAATAAGAAATATGTTGCATTACTAGATAGCGGGGCAAATGTAAATGTTATTGGTGGCGAATTATGTGGCGAAATCTTGCGCTCAGATGGGTTCAAACATGGTATAAGTAATGTCAAGACAGCTGACGGGCAACGGCAACGCGTTTTGGGAACTATAGAACTTGAAATTGGATATAATTGTCTGAATAAAACCGTGGAATTTTTGTTGATTCCATCAATTACACAAAATGTTATTTGCGGCATGAAATTCTGGGATAAATTTGGGCAATACTTGGGTTATATAGTTGGAGAGGGGTCACTTAAAGTGGATCCAGGCAAGGTGAAAGCCATATCAGACTTTCCCATTCCCAAATCTGTTCGTCAATTGCGTCAATTTCTCGGTATGGCTGGTTGGTACCGTCGATTTATTGATGATTATGCTACGATAACGTTCCCCATGACGGAGATGTTGTCGAAAAAGAAAACATTTGTGTGGTCAGATGAAGCCCAGAATTCATTTGAGACTGTCAAAGAAAAATTGACTTCGGCACCTGTTTTGGTTCATGCGAATTTTGATAAGCCTTTCATCTTACAATGTGACGCAAGCACCTGTGGAATTGGTGCAGTCTTAGCCCAGCTGGATGAAAATAAAAACGAGAGACCAATAGCGTACATGTCGCAAAAGCTCAACAAAGCTCAGAGAAATTACGCGATAACAGAATTAGAATGCTTGGCAGGTATATTAGCTATTAAAAAATTTAGGGCATATGTTGAAGGTCAAGAATTTAAAGTCATTACAGACCATGCAAGTCTCAAATGGCTCATGAGACAGAAGGATCTCTCAGGACGCTTGGCCAGATGGGCTCTTAAATTACAGGGCTTTCATTTTAGCATTGAACACCGACGAGGAAAAGACAACGTCGTGCCTGATGCATTATCTCGTGCATTTCGTGATGACCCTACAGTAGAGGAAATTGATTTACAAATTATGCCGTCAATTAATCTTAATTCCAGCGCCTTTAATAGTCCCGAATATACTCAGTTGAGAAGTGAATATTCGAAATCAGCCTTACCCGATTATCGAGTGGTTGACAAATTTATCTACAAGAGGACACACTTTTCATCCGGTAATCTAGATGAGTCAGATAGTTGGAAACTTTTTGTTCCAGAGGAAATACGTAAAGAAGTCATTCTTGCAGCGCATGACGTTCCAAACGCAGCACATGGTGGCATTGCCAAAACTGTACATCGTATACGACAATTCTTTTTCTGGCCCAAATTAGTCTTAGACGTGAAGGAATATATTACAAACTGCTCTTCCTGCAAAACGTCAAAAGCGCCAACGGCGTTGCTTAAACCACCTATGGGACAAATGGTCAATACTGATAGGCCATTTCAACGTCTATATGTTGATTTAATTGGACCATTCCCTCGAACGAAGAGCGGTAATATTGGAATTTTTATTGTTTTGGATCACTTCTCAAAGTTTACATTTTTAAAACCATTAAGGAAATTTATTACAAAACCTATAGTCGAGTTTCTCGGCAATAAAATTTTTACTTGTTTTGGGGTACCTGAGGTCATTGTATCTGACAATGGCAGCCAGTTTAAATCAACTGATTTTAGAAAGCTAACGGGAAAATATGGAATTGAACATCAATTTACAGCAATACATAGTCCCCAATCAAATGCCAGCGAAAGAGTCAATCGCTCTATTAATGAAGCTCTACGATCATATATCCGTAATGATCAACGACAATGGGATTTATATTTGCCTAGTATTAATTGCGCTCTGCGTAGCAGTATTCATCAGACAACGGGGAAAACACCTTATGAACTTTTATTTGGACAAAGAATGCTTAGACATGGACAAGACTATAAAATCTTACGGAATTTGGAACTTCTTGCGGAATCGGATACAAGTTTGGAAAGAGATGATAGTTTTACAATTCTACGAGAACCTTTACGGACTAAAATAAAAGAAGCATATGAACGTAACGTCAAATCCTACAATTTGAGATCTAGAGGGCGAGAATTTAATATAGGCCAAACGGTAATACATTGGAATTTTGCTCAAAGTTCGTTGATAAATAATTTTAATGCAAAATTAGCACCCACTGGTATAAAAGCTATTGTTAAAAGACGAATTGGAAAAGTAAACTATGAACTGGAGGACGTAGGTGGTGGAAATACTAAAATTTACCATATAAAGGACATATGGGCATGAATGTTTGTGAGCTTTTGAGTTGATTTTTTTTTTTATTATTTTGTTTATGTTATTCGTCACCTTTTCTCAGATTAAATTCTTCGGCTAGCTCTGCATTTCATCTGCTTTGTGATGGCGACAATTGTAGTTTCGCTTATAAGTTTTAATTTTTGACTAATTATGTTGTTTTTATCAACATTTTGGTATGGGTGTAAACATTTTTTACTTTGAATAATTTGGGTTTTAAAATTATTGAATTTTGAGTTAGCTTTGGAATTTTTATAATTCATTTGGAAAATTTTGTATCACATTGAATTTATTACTTTAGTTGTGTTCGGATGTGTACGTGATTTTTTTTGGTTGATTTAAGAACAGGAAAAATTTTCCAAGCTAATTTTGCAGAGATGACTCAGATTCTTTTGGAATTACATTAGTGGTAAGCAATGGTGTTGAACGAAAATTAAGATTTTGAGCGTTGTACTAATTTCCACGAGTTATGTTCGCAGGATTTTTAATTTTGGTCGTATATTTCTTTTAACGGAATGAAGGAAAGGTGATAACAGTTCCAGTATTTGCTAGAAACTTGTGGGATTTCTATCCGTTGAAATATTTTCTGGGACAAATCTTTTATCAACGTCATTTCCGGGCATAAGGATAATTATTTCAGGAAAACAACAACTAATTTTTGTGTCCTTTTACCCAGATGAACTTTACTTCCCACTAAATCGGGTCGCCAATCAACTTTTTTCAAATAACCAGTTTTTTTTAAAATAATATTTAGTTTTTTTTTGAATTCGAGCATCGGTTATTAGCAATTTGTTTTTACGTTTGCCTGCCTTTTGGGCATCTGGGGATAACCAGATGCATTAAAAAAAAAAGAGAAAAGAAAAAATGAATTTGATATAACAACTATTAGATAAATTACTACATTCTAATATTTGATTTATTCTGTGATGTTAATATCCAATAATTTAAACTTCATTCTTACTATCTAGATTTACGTTCATTGTTAATGTTTATTCATTTCTATTAATTTTCCAAATATTTATTAAATTTTTTTTTATGTATGGTCATTTAATTTAAAAATTTGCAAAAATTTCATAAATTTACACGATACTCTATAAAAACCTTTTTCAAATTTAAATTTCAAGAACGTGCATTCATATCAATCATAATTCTCTTAAGTTGAGTGGTTTTTGTTATTATGGAAATGATTTTTATGGGGTAATCACAGAATCCACGCAACTTACAAACGCATTCTTTTACATTTAATTCAAACACTATTTAAAATAAAATTAATTAGCAACTGTCAACTGGCGCCTGCTGACTTCGTTGGAGATAAAAAAAATGTAAGTTGCAAATTTCATTTAATATATACATACATATACTTAAAGCTATTCACTTTCACTCAAAACTAACATTAAAAACATTTTTTTTTTAAATTTTGGCATTAAAGGTGGCCATATAATAATATCATTTCTATATTTAGTATTAAAAAAGAAAGGAAAAAAAATAATACATAAATAATTTATAATAAATTGTTAACGTTAATAAGCTTCCATCTTATTGGTTAATCATGGAAAATTTCTTTAATTGATTTGTAAGAATTTGTTTATATTTTTTTTTATATATATATAGATACCTTAAAATAAATATTGGCATAGTTTATAATGTATTTGAAAATGTTACATTAATTTTTATTTGATTTTTGAATACGAAAGGTGAAGCTGCTGGTAGGTTATGGAATAGTTTAATTTTTTTTTAATTTTTTTTATTTTCTTTTGTAATTGGGCTGACAACAAAAGTGATATTTTGTCAGCATGGTGGGTGGGCATAGGTCTAGTGTGGCGAATTTCATCATAAGCTACCTTCCATTCATCATCAACACTTATTTTTTTTTTGCTGTATGGTTTGTTTGTTTATAGCTACCTAAAGTAATATCTCGTAAGATGCTTAATAAATATAACTAACAGTTATTTTCCAAAAGGGAACACTCACCCCACCCAACGACGAGCACAGCCGAATTATGAGGTAGCCCGTTCCCAAAAGTAGTTCAGAATCGTTACAGTACCAAATGACTTCGTTAATTCAAGGTAAAAACTCCATTCAAGGCTTTTATCAAGAAGTCTATACCCATCTGTCTTTAATACTTAATAAAATAGGATGCATGGAAATAGGCAGGGAATCAGCTACATTAATAACACAAACGTATTGCGATAAAGCTCTCGACACCTCCATAAGAGGTCTCAACGGAAACTTACCTAAACTATTAGGAATCCGTGAACCATCAGATTTACCACAAGCGTTACATTTATGCTTGAAATTGGAAAATCAGAACTATAGAGCAGAATACGCCAATAGCCATCATAATATTAGGCCAAATAAAGAAATGCCACCACATCCACCAAAAAGAATTAGTTATTATAATAGAGTACCATTTTATCCTGCAACAGCCTAGTAACGCAAGGCAATGGAATACAATTCAATACCAAAATAATCAAAGGCCATATCAACAATCTTCTTTTAACCAACTACGCAATCAGCCCCGACAAAACGTTCAACCTCAAAGTCTATATTTTCAACAAAATTTCATACCAAACGTCCAACCTCAGAGTCCATATTTTCAACAAAATTTCATACCATCAAGACCTACAGCCCCAAAACCACAAAGACCTGAACCAATGGACATAGATAGTTCTATTCAGTCCAAAAACATTAATTATCAAAATAGACCTCGTCAAACAAATCAATTTTATGGCAAAAGGCCTACACCCCATCTCTAAACAACCAAATGCCCCATAGTGAATTACAAAGATATTTTCACATAGGAGTCAATGAAGAACTTCCTTCTAATATGTCATACAACCAAAACGACAATCCTAGTATTCAGGAATACCAACAAGTGATTCAGGAAGAAAGTCTTCAGGATTACATACAAGATCACTATCAACAAGAAAGCGAACAGGGAAATACCCATGCTGAAGATCTTTCAGATATTAATTTTTTAGGTTAGTGCACTCTTCACTTCCATATTTTAAATGTAAAACAGAGAAAAGTCAGATATTGAAAATACTAATTGATACAGGCTCTAATAAAAATTACATTCAGCCTTCTCTGGTAACTAAACTAATTCAGAATGAAAAACCTTTTTTTGCAAATTCTATATCCGGCAACATAAAAATTACACACCACACTTTAGTAAATCTTTTCAATGTACCAAATCATAAAATAAAATTTTAAATTTTGCCATCGTTGAAATCTTTTCATGGCATTCTTGGTCATGATAGCTTAGAAAAACTTAATGCAATAATCCATATTAAAGAACAGTACATGTTAATATATAATGTGAAGAGAATTAGAATCTTTCAGCACACTTCCCAATCAATAAATAAACTGGAACTTAGAATCAATCACTTGAGCAAAAATCAATTAGCAAAGCTAGAATAAGCATTTCACACGTATCCGAATTTATTTACTGAACCTAACCATAAATTAACCTACACTTCTCGAGTTCAAGGAGAGATTAGAACAACTACTGATTCACCGGTTTATTCGAAATCTTATCCCTACCCTATGGCACTAAAATATGAAATAGAAAAACAAATAGTTGAACTTCTAAATGATGGAATAATTCGACCATCAATTTGGGCACTCACATCATTAAGAAATTATTTGTATGGGCCGAGGAAAATAAATATTTTCACAGACCATCAACCGCTGACTTTCGCTCTTAGTAGCAAAAATACGAACAGCAAAATGAAAAGATGGAAAGCCATCTTAGAAGAATACAACTATGAATTAAAATACCAACCAGGCAAAACCAATGTAGTCGCTGATGCATTGTCCAGACCCCCACAAATAAATTCCATGACAGCAACCCAACATAGTTCTGAGAGTTCTTCACATAACTTAATACCAACGATGGAATGTCCCATAAATGTTTTTAAAAACCAACTTCTCGTACTAATAGATGACCAAAAACATTATGAATTTGAAATCCCTTTCGCAACATATCACAGACATATTATAAAACAACCCCATTATACGAAAAAAGATCTAATTTCGGTGCTTAAAAAATATTTTAATCCAAGTGTGATTAATGGCCTTTTTACAAGTGAACCAATTATGGGAATCATACAAGAATTTTATCCTGAATACTTTAAAAACTTTAAAGTTAGATTCACTCAAAGCCAGGTAAAAGACATAACAGACGAAAGAGAACAGGAGAAGATCATAATATCAGAACATAAAAGAGCACTGTATATTGAATGGACTCTTTTGTCCTTCAATGAATTTGTGTTGGGTTTTTTATCGAGGCAGTATCACCAAGATAAAATTTGGAGCAACTCAAGCACTTGAACTTGGTTGCAGCGGAGAAAAAGTGGAAAGAAGTCGAGACACTAACGAGTTGTGAATTTCTGACAATTTTATTGATAAATTTTCTTTCTTAAATACTAAATTATTGCTAAGTTTACAATTTGTTGGTTTTTTTTTATATTCTATAGTGTGTTCCCTTTGGATAAATGGGAACGCTGCTCATTTAGTTAAACATACATACATACATGTGATATTTTTATTATAATTGCTAAGTTTACAATTTATTATTGGTGCATTGACCAGTGTGGTTCATTGGACTATTGCGACAATTTTATTTGTTTACATAAAGTTTTTATGCAAGTGTGTGTGTGTGTTTATTATTGGGGCAAATAAATAAATTTTTGAGTCAGCGTAAATAATTAACAAAAAAAAAAAAGAAAATAAAGAAAACAAAAAACAAGCGATGTGAATGTATGAACATGCTCCCCGCCGTTGAGCTATGCTCGACAAATTACATTGTATTGATATTTGATATTTTCAATGGTTTGAATGTTCCTGACCTAGTCACTAAATGATATACATAAGTATTAAAAAAAAAATAATAATGTTTTTTTTTTTTTTTTGTTTTAATTTTATTTCTTTGTTGTTCAAGCTACTGTTACTGTAAATTCTGATGACGCTGCATGCTGGCAAATTGCTGCTGGTGAGGTTTGTTGACCTATTTTACTTCTTCGACCTTGTAGCTTCTGGTAGATTGTCGCAATGATGACTCCGATTGTAAGAAGAAGGGCGGCGTAAGCAACTGCTGCATGGTGTCTTTTTATGTGAATCAGTTGTTGGGGTAGATTAGTGAGTACCTGTTGGTGTAATTCTTGTTGGATATCCGATATATTTTTTATATGGTCTATGTACTTTTTGAGGTGAATACTGCTGACTTCTTCTTCGGTTGGGTAATTAATTTCACTCATGTTGGCAGTAGCAGTATATGATGTGTATAGGGATGTTGAATAGATTTCGTGTCCCTGAATGAACATAGCTTTGTATTTAAGTGTGCAGTCTGGGCTTATTTTTATTAGTCCAGTGCCCTGTAGATTGAGTCGAATGTGTTCTTCGCTGCACACGGCGGTTATAGGCGTTGAGTGCTGCATAGTGTACATCCATTTATTGTTGTGGTTCAATTGAATGAGTGATGTGTTTTCTACAAACGGAGTTACGTTGCAGTTGGTACTAGTGACATTGTTCAGCAACGAAATTTCACATAGGCATTTGGCTGCATCTGAATTGAATTTAGACTGCATGCTTGAGCACAAGACTTCATCTTCTGTTAATGGTGTGCAAGATGCCCATTGCTGTTCAGTCAACGTATAATATTCATCTTGGTGAGCGTTTATGGCGATGATTTGACTGCACGGCTGGATAGCTGTCATCGTTGTGGAGAAGAGCTGGTATCGGATGCAGTTTAAAAAGTTCCAACGTCTCTGGATCACATAGAGGAATTGTTATATGGAAAATTATGTGATTGTTTGCGATTCCTCCCTTCACGTTCATGATTTTATAGAGCTGAAGCAGATTGTCCTGATTGACTGGTAGTTGTAGTGCTGAGGGTAAGTTATTTCTCACTTGTATCAGCTCGGCTTGAAGTTGTGATGGTGACAGCAGTAATGGGCTGATCTTGCCGTGTTGAGAGTCAGACAATGCCGTGATTATTGCTGTTTGAGTTCGGTGTAGTCTTGCTGACATTAATGACAATTGTGTAGCTAGTAGAACAAAACTTTGTATTAACTTAAGTTCATGTTTTTGTTGTTCGTTGTCGCGTAACCTGGAGTCAATTCTGTTTACTTGCTCGTCGAGGTTGTCGAATTTGCTCTGGATCTGAGTTTCATCTTGCTTAAATATGTTGAGGGTTGAGTCTATGAATGAGGTCTGGTTTTTTAACAGTTGCATTAGATAAGTTTCATCTTCCTTGATCTGTTCGATGGTGTTCGACATTTGTTCAGCATAGGTTGAATCTAGTACCCCAAACAATGAGTTGGCAACATTTCCCACGATATCTACTGCACCACGTTTATTTCTTTTGTTCTTGAGTAAAGTGTTTCCATCTTTAAGATCTGAGAAGCCAAATTTGAGACTTTGGAGAACGTTTATACATGTTGTTTTTTGAGATACGAGGGTACATAGCTGCTGTAGGGATGCCGTGCCATTTGTAAAGGTCTGCATTTCTCGCCAGTACGGTTGTAATTCATAATATGTTATGATTTTCCATTCTGACCGTGAAATTCGTGTTGTGCCGATGCCTTCAAAATGTATGCCAATGTTTGGTTGAAACTTAGTTATTTCTATTTTATTCGCGTTGCAGATTAGTGGAAGAGCTAGTAATGCAACGAACATGGTCATCATTATACCGGAGGTGACTGTCTTTCGTTTTTTCCTGCTTGGACTCTCGTCTTGTGAAGTTAGCGAAGCTTGTTCCTCTTCCTCATCTGTGTCAACTGGCTGCGACGTGGTTAGTTGTTCTTCGCTAGTGGTGTCTTGTTTGAGTCTCTGCAGTGGTGCCAGATAGTGGATGGCCCGTTTGAGCACACCGGAGGCTGTTTTTACATCTGCAACTCTAACTGTGTTGTCTTTTCCTCTGTATGTCTTTATGACACGCCCTAGTGGCCACTGCATTACTGGAGCATTATCTTCTTTGATGATGACAATGGATCCTGGTTCAAGATTTTTCGACTGCTCTTGCCATTTGTTGCGATACTGTAATTCATTTAGATAGTCTCGGGACCATCTGCTCCAGAAATTATGCTTAAGTTGGGAGACCAGTTTCCATCTATTGGCCAGGCTCAACGCCGCTGGCCTTGCTTGTGCGTCAACTTGGGCCGTGAGTGGTTCACCGATCAGAAAATGTCCCGGGGTCAGCGCGCCTATGTCATTTGGATCGTTTGACATTGGAGAGATGGGCCTTGAATTCAGTATTGCCTCGATTTCTACGATTAATGTTTCAAGTTCCTCATAAGTTAGTGAAGCATTTGCTGCGCTTCTTACCAGAAGATGCTTGGCTGATTTGACAGCTGCTTCCCAGAGGCCACCAAAGTGTGGTGCTCTTGGCGGGATGAAATTGAACTGGATACCCTTGTTGTTGCAGGCGTTTGTAATGGCTTCTTGCGCAGCAGGGGTGTGTATGACCTCTGACAACTCTGGTAACTTATTTTTCGCTCCAACAAAATTTGTTGCGTTATCACAATATATTCTTTGGCAGTGACCTCGTCGTCCAATGAATCTTTTGAGGGCACCTATGAAGGCCTCAGTTGTGAGGTCGCTCACTAATTCTAGGTGCACAGCCTTTGTTGCGAAGCAGCAAAAGACTGCAATGTAGGCCTTATGTGGCCTTTTTCCCCGCAGCTTGTAGTGGACTGTTAGAGGGCCACAGTAGTCAACTCTGGTATTAATGAACGGTCGTGCTGGTGTTACCCGTGTTGAAGGCAGGTTTCCCATGACTTGGTTGAGCAGTACTGGCTTAGCTCTGCTACATCTTATGCAACGGTGAACAGTATTTCGAGCCATGATTTTTCCTTTCAGTGGCCAGAATCGCTGTCGTACGATTCCCAGCAGAGTTTGCGCTCCACAATGCTTATTCTCCTGATGGACCATTTCAAAGATGAGTTTTGAAATTGGATCATTGTAGGGAATTAACAATTGATGTTTTGAGTCGAATGGCAACGATGATTCTTCAAGACGACCTCCAACGCGTAGTAAGCCGAAGTTGTCCAGGAATGGTGATAAGTTGCGTAAATTGCTTGTTCCGCGCAATTCTTGATATTTTTTTAGCTGGTCAATTTCTTCCTTGAAGTCCGAATCTTGCATCCCCCTGACTATGTACATCAGGGCAGTGTCTAGCTCGATTGTGGTAAGTGCCTGCTGAGTCTGTTGATTGATGTCCTTGCGCCTGCATCGATTACTGAAACGCAGCATATAAGCTATAATGCGTTGTAGACGGGCAAATGAGTTGTTGTGTCTTATTAGATACATAAAGTCAGATGAAGCTACTGAAGTGACAAGAGCCTCAGGCGCCTTATGTTTTCTTTCTAGTTCCGTTGGGATTGCCAGTTGTGAATTGTATGTGGGTGGCCACATCGACTCGTTTCCGTGTAGAAACAGAGGGCCACAGAACCAAAGTGCACAATCTTTTAGAGCGGCTGGTGAAATCCCGCGAGATAAAACATCGGCTGGATTACTTTTTGAGCCAACATGACGCCATTGATCGGCTTTGGTTGACTCTTGAATGATTGCAATTCTGTTTGCCACAAATGTATGAAAGGTGGCAGATGATGAATTAATCCAGGCCAGAACGATTTCTGAGTCGGTCCAGAACCAGACAGGACATGATAATTGAAGATCAGTTTTGATTCTTGATGCAAGCTGAGCTCCAAGTACTGCCGCGCAGAGTTCCAACCTTGGTATAGTTTGTCGCTTAAGAGGGGCGACCCGAGATTTTGCGCAAAGAATTCGAGTCATGGTGGTTCCATCCTTGAATGTGGATTGGATGTATGCCACTGCGCCGTATGCCTTTTCTGATGCATCGGTGAAGATGTGTAGTTGCATCGACTGGGGCACCTTTCCCTTACCAATGTGCCGCGATACCCGAAGAGTTTTTAACGCGTTCAGGTCGTTTCTGAATGTAGCCCATTTAGTGTGTAACGATTCTGGCAGCGACTGATCCCAGTCAAACTTTAATTCCCATAACTCTTGTATAAATATTTTTGCTGTTATTATGACAGGTGATAATAACCCCAACGGATCAAAAAGCCTTGCTAGATCGGATGTGACCGATCGTTTAGTGATTCTCCGAACCGAGTCAATGTTGACCTTTACGCAGAAGGTGTCATCCTTTGGGAGCCATGTGAGGCCTAACGTCTTGATCGAATCCACCTTTAAACTTTCAAAATCTAAATTGACTTCCTGATCTCCTTTCGAAATGTATTGCAACAATTGTGGGTTATTGGCACACCATTTGCGTAGGTTAAAGCCGTTCTCCTTCATGATTTGTATGAGTTGCTGTTGTAGTGTTAACGCTGTCACCAGGCTATCGGATCCACCCAGGCCATCATCAACGTAGAAGTTCTCTTGGAGAAACTGCGACGCGAGCGGGTACCGTATCCTGTTTGCCTTGGCCACCTGCTGCAGGCATTTTGTTGCTAAGTATGGTGCCGCTCTGGTGCCATACGTAACTGTGTTTAGTTGATAGTAAGTTATGGGTTGCGAGGGTTCCTTTCGCCAAATTATTAATTGAAGGTGACGATCCTTAGGCGAGACGAGTATTTGTCGGTACATCTTCTCGATGTCAGTTGTGAATACATATTTGGGCAACCTGAACCGTAGAAGTATGGAGAACAAGTCACTTTGAACAGTTGGACCTGTGTACATTAGGTCATTCAGTGAGTGTCCCGATGAAGTTTTTGCCGAAGCATCAAATACGACCCGAAGCTTTGTGGTTGAGCTTTCCGGTCGTTGCACGCAGTGATGTGGAATTAAATAGTTTGGAGAGCGAATCGCTTCTGCTGGTATCTTTGTCATGTGTCCCAGCTTTTCGTATTCTTCCATGAAATTAGCATATTGAGCTTTTAATTCCGGGGTTTTCTGCAATCGCCGTTCCAGAGAAAAGAAGCGATTGATTGCGATTCCGTGTGAGTCACCTAAAGCCTCAGGACTTTGATGGAAGGGAATCTGCACCACAAATCGATTTTGATTATCCTTTATGGTGTGTTGTTCGAAGTGATTTTCGCATTGTTTATCTTCGATGGACATTGGTTTACTGGATGTTTTGATCTCTTCTAGTTCCCAAAGTCGGGCGATGGAAGCATCAAGTGATTCATCAGCGGTGCATATTCCGCACGTCAGATTGTTGAATTGTTCCTCCTGTATTTTTCCAGAAACTATCCATCCGAATACAGTGTTCTGCATTGTTGGAAGCTGATTTGCCAATTTTATTTGTCCGATCGCTAGCAAGTCGTGATAGTGTTCTGCGCCCAGAAGAATGTCGATTCTATCGGGGCGGTTGAAAGCTGGATCAGCGAGTGCCACATTTTTTGGTAGTGGCCATTTGTCAGTATTGATGAACTGTGATGGTTGTGGTGACAATATACGCGGCAGAACAAAGGCCTCAAGTCGCGTCGAATACTTGTTAATTCGGGATTTGAGTCCTACGTTTACTCGGTGCCTTGTCTTTGTATTTGTTGAACCGATTCCATTGATGCTTATATTCGAAATCTGTCTGGAAATGCCGAGACATTTTACTAGACGTTCCGTGATGAAATTGACTTGTGATCCGGAGTCTAGTAAAGCACGGCATTCCACTTCTGTTCCATTTGCTTGTATTTTCACAACTGCTGTGCTGAGTATCACGTACGAACTTGCTTGTTGATTATTAGATGCTGCTAATGAGGTAGCTTCTATGTCGTTGGTTGCCTGAGATGATGACGTTGAAGATGAAGGCCCTGCGCCCCCCGCTGTTTTAGTTGATGCGGCTGATGATACCTTTTGATTGTCCTTTTTGTTTGAGGACTCTTGCTTGTTGTCCAAATGCAACAGTGTGTTGTGTTTTTTATTGCACTTCATGCAACATCGTGAAGTGCATTGTTTTGCTGAATGTCCCGTACGTAAGCAGTTCACACAACATTTTTGCCTTTGTGTGTAGTTAAGTCGCTCCGAGGGTTTTAATTTCAAAAAGGTCTGGCACTGAAATAGTTTGTGAGTTCCATCGTTGCATAGCGTGCATGCCACATTGCCTTGGTGTGTTGAAGCTGCTGAAGCGCACGACTTGGCTGACCCTTTTTCTTTCTGCCCCATGGCTTCCATTGATTGAAACCGGGTCTCTAGAAATTGTAGGAATTGGCTCACATGCTGCAATTCCTTTGGATTTTCTATTGTTTTTTCATATTGAGAGTGAAGACCCCGATCTAATTTTTTTATGAGAAGATGAAGCAGCATTGGACTCCATGAAGAAGTGTCCACCCCTATATTGTTGAGGGCATGCAGACACTCTTGAGTGACATCATGTAGCTGTTTTATGGAGGCTGCTGATGTCCCAGATGACGGCTGATCGATTAGTTTCTGCATTAGTGTTGATACCAGTACACGCTTATTGTTGTACCGGTCTTGTAATGCTTTCCAGGCTGTCTCATAATTATCAGCTGTGGCGGAAAGATGGCTGATGAGTTTTTCAGCTTCACCGGTTACGTTCGCCTTGAGGTACCATATTTTCTGCACAACGGGAATGTTTTGGTTGACTACCAGCTGTGAAAAAAGATCAGCGAACGCAGGCCATTTCAAATAATCCCCGTCGAATTTCGGAATTGTAATTTTGGGAAGTGGCAACGCGTTCATTTGTGCACACTCTGCCCTGTATTGTGCTGTAGGTACTGTTGTATGTTTGAAGTTTTGTATCACCATTTTTTCTAGATCCGTGTACGAGTTCATGTCATATCCTTCTTCGAGTGGGTTGACACAGTTTTCCCAAATTGAGAAATGTAGCTCCTGGACCTGTTCCCATAGCTTCTCTTTCAATTTCATGTTTGTTGCTGTTGGGTCCGTTGTGATTACCCGTTTTAGATACGATATCATTACGTTTTGTCTTCTAATGGATAAGGTAATTTGCGAAGCTCTTGCGGATGGAGTAGGTGTTGGGGAAGCCATATCCTCCTGTTGAATTTGTGGAGGCTGATGATGAGCTTGTGTCCTTGCCATTGTTATAGTTGACTTAGCGGCGGCCAGTTCTTGATGTTGATACTCTGCTTCTGGATTGGTTGGACCTTTTTGCTGGTTAACCGGTGTTTGCTTCATTGCCGACTCAAATTCCTGCCTGTATTTTTCCACGAGCGCCGCTATGTCAGTGTAGTAATTACTGACAAAATAATCGTGGTTTAATGGTGGATTTTCAAGACAACGTATTTTGTTGTTAGTTATCTCGAAATCCGCCCATGCGCTATTCAACCTCCTAAGGCGCTCCTCATAGTACTCTAGGGTCTTCCTGGACTGGGAGTCCTTCTTATAATTTTTTATGATTCCCTGTATGATATCACCCGTTTCGCGTTGGGATTGAGCCAATACGTCCATACTGATTTTTTTTTCTGCCATCTTCTGAAGCTAGCACAATGCACCGATGATTCGTTGATTGGTTCTCTGACTGCGGTTGCGAGTTGCTTTGTTGATCCTGATAATTTTCAGGACCCAAATGAATATTGCTGATTGCTGTGTGGACAACTATCCAATTTTTGCAGCAAATCGATACGTTGATCCTGTTTAAAGTTGCAGAATCTGACGTAATTCGCGAGGTTGCGTGTTTTGTATGTTCTATAAAAAGAACTAGGGGTCACCAAATGTATATTGAATGGACTCTTTTGTCCTTCAATGAATTTGTGTTGGGTTTTTTATCGAGGCAGTATCACCAAGATAAAATTTGGAGCAACTCAAGCACTTGAATTTGGTTGCAGCGGAGAAAAAGTGGAAAGAAGTCGAGACACTAACGAGTTGTGAATTTCTGACAATTTTATTGATAAATTTTCTTTCTTAAATACTAAATTATTGCTAAGTTTACAATTTGTTGGTTTTTTTTATATTCTATAGTGTGTTCCCTTTGGATAAATGGGAACGCTGCTCATTTAGTTAAACATACATACATACATGTGATATTTTTATTATAATTGCTAAGTTTACAATTTATTATTGGTGCATTGACCAGTGTGGTTCATTGGACTATTGCGACAATTTTATTTGTTTACATAAAGTTTTTATGCAAGTGTGTGTGTGTGTTTATTATTGGGGCAAATAAATAAATTTTTGAGTCAGCGTAAATAATTAACAAAAAAAAAAAAAGAAAATAAAGAAAACAAAAAACAAGCGATGTGAATGTATGAACAAGCACATTGGAATGGAAAAGAGAATAGAGAACAAAGCAAACAAAAATATTATTTTCCAAAAATGGCGGAAAAACCCAATAAAATATCAAAAGCCTGTAAAATTTGCAAGGAACAGAAATATGATAGGCATCCAAGTAAACCTAGTTTAGAAATCACACCAATTCCAAAAAACCCAGGAGAAATACATAATTCATGTCGACATCTACTCGACCGAAACAAATCTAGTTCTCACAGCTATTGACAAATTTTCAAAATATGCGCAAGCAAATATTTTAAAATCAAGAGCAATAGAAGATATAAAAGAACCTCTCAGAAAATTAATTTTAGCATTCGGCGTCCCTAATTCAATAGTAACAGATAACGTAAAAACCCTTAATTCAGCTACAATATTATTTTTTCTTCAAAATCAATTCGGAATAAATATTTATACTACACCCCCATATTGCAGTTCTGTTAATGGGCAAGTAGAAAGGTTCCATTCCACTCTCTCGGAAATTATGAGATGTTTTAAAACAGAAAATCTTCACACCTCATTTCATGACCTTCTTACAAAATTAATTTACGAGTGTAACTCCTCAATTCACTCTACAACTAGGAGAACGCCGTTAGAAATATTTTTTGGTAGGAACTACAGAGATTTCAAAGTAACAGAAGATGAGAGAAAGGAAATTAGTAATAGATTTAAAGAGAAACAAGAACAAGACTTAGAGCATCATAACAAAGATAGAGATAAAATTAAAAATTATTCAATAGGCGAAAAGATCTATGTTAGAGTAAATAAAAGATTAGGATCAAAATTGTCTCCTCGCTATAGAGAAGAAATTGTTAAAGAAAATAGAAGTACAACGATTTTAACTAATTCAGGCAAGATAGTGCATAGAAGCAATATTAAAAGGTAAATAATTTTACAGGATCCATCTAATCTGCATTCGGTCGGAGATAGAAATAATTAATTACTCATCCTCTCACATAATTACCATTGATAAAAGAAAAGCGAAAATACAACAAGGGACGTTTACAATAGTTCACGTCATAAAAATTAAAGAATATGAAGAATTCGTAAATAACGTGCAGGCATTCATCGAACGAAACATACCTAAAACCCACAACAAATATCCTCTCCTTATCCACGAATTAACCCAAACCCCTAACATCCTAGAAAACATTACCCCTTCCACTAACAACCGACAGAGAAGATCCATTGACACCATTGGAACAGTATAGAAATACATAGCGGGAAGTCCCGACCATAACGATTTCGAAATTTTGGCTAGCAATATTGTCGACATAAATAAAAACAATAATAAACAAGTATTCATTAATGAAGCCTTTGATAAAAGATTAAATAATTTAACTACAATGTTTAACATAATGGCAAATCAAATAAAAAGAGATGTTTATTTAGAAAAAGAAATGGTTATTAATTTACATAATAAAATAAGATTAATTAAAAAAGAACTAATAAATATCGAACGTGCCACTTTATGGGCAAAAATAAATATTGTAAACCCACTTAGCAAAAAAGAAGTTAAAATAGCCATGAAAACTCTAATAAAAGAAAACATTGTATTTTCGAGCCCAGAAGAGGCATTAGAATTTTCAAAGATATCTGTAATAAATAATAATAAAAAAGAAATATTTGATTTAATTAAGCTTCCATTAACAAAGAATGAAAATTATTAAAATATGGTCATAAGACCCGTAAAAAAGAAAAATAAAACAATACATTTAGACCTTAAAGAAATTTTAGTTAATAAAAAACAAATGTTTGCTATGAAAGAATAATTTAAAGATTTTAATAATTTAACAATTTGCAATGAAAAGATATAATTAATATAACAGAAACAGATTGTATTCCCAAGCTTATTAATAATTTGAATTCTTCTTGTATCATAAGTAATATTCGTCAAATTCCTTTAATTGAAGAGATAGACTCGGAAGTCATTCTTTTAAATGACTATAATGGGGCAATTTTTGAAAACGGGAAAAGATTTAATATTTCGGGAACTTACTTAATTAAATTTCACAATATCACTATTAAAATTGAAAATAGAACATTTAGTAACTGGCAAGCTTCACTTTTGCAAACTATGCTATGATTCAACCCACTCCCTTTGAAAAAAGTCAAATTAATTTTTTATCTTTGAAGGCACTTAACGAACTCCAAATTAACAATACGGACACTATAACAACCGTAAAAAACGCCTTATAATTGGAGAATGGACAATCTCTGGGATATGTTTATTTATTATTATCTTAATTATTTTCCTTAAAATCTGTACCAAAACGGTAGAGAAAATCGTTGTATGGGAACCTTAGGTACCTAAAGTAGATAAACCTATTGAAATGGAAAACATACCACAACTAGCGCATATTACTTTTATCGCTTCAGAGAAACCTCCAAGGCTACATAAAATTCCACTTTTTTAAAGAAGAGAAAAAAACGATTGAGGACACTCGATTTAAAGGGGGAAGAGTTAACGACACAAAAGTTTATAATTATTGTTTGCAACAACCGTTCTACTATTTTTAATATGGCCAAATTTGTTAATTCGATTTATGCTGACACTATGTTGCAGGCGCGGATTCAGGGGGGGGGAGGAATAAGGAAATTACCCCCCCCTAAATTATAAAAATATGTTTGTTTTATCTCGATAATACAAAAATTACCAATAATAATATTTTTTTATATGCACAAAATTTTAGGAAATCCCAGCAAGGTTTTTTTGTTTTTTCTTTATTGAATCTAACGAAATTTTCAATAAGTATCCAAATCTTAATTCAATAGTTATTTATTAGATATTTCCATTGAAACATCTAGTTTACTGTATTCAAATACTTATTATTCTACATTCAATCCCAGCAGGTGCCATCTATATCAAAGAATAAACGTTTGACTTGTAAATGCGTGCGGTTGAATTATTAATAAGCCTTAGTATATGCAATATTTATGTATATATGTATGTGTTATATGAATCAAAATTCTATTCGATAATTTTTGACGAAAACACAGATTTGTCGGGGAAAACCCAGATTTCCTTATCTTAAAGATATTTCAACATACAACAAAAAGTTGTTAGGAAAGCATTTATTAGCTTTGTTGTAAACGCATTTGAAGAGGCTTCAAAAGATATCGATAATGTCGTTGATGGGTCAATTGATGCGAAGGCACTATCATCAATAGTTCAAAAAGCTTTGACAAATTTTAGTCTTGACCTAAAAAATTGTGTAGGAAATAGAACAGATGGGTGTTCTCTGATGTAAGCAGAAAATGGAGCTTTTATAAAATTCAAAGAGTTTTTTTTATATAATTTTTCTCTAGATCTTAGGCTCGTTTTCACAACTTACCGATAGCTAAAGGTAGGATTTTATCGGCCGTATAAAAAGTCTTCCATTATTACAATTTAAATTCTACTTATCAGGCAGGATGATCCTTAATCAAAATTATCGCTCACTTTATGTTAAAGTACAGTTTTAATAACGGATCACTCTTTGTAAGGCCGGTTAAAGTGTACTTTTAGCTATCGGTAAGTTGTGAAAACGGGCCTTAAACTGTTAACTATTTCTCATTAATTTAATCAAAACATTATTTTATTTGAGTAGAAAGGATCATGCATATCTAAACTCTCTACATTATTTAAAACAAATTTATAAATTCCTGTACATATTATCATAAATAAACGAATTGAATTGAATTCTTATAAAATTCTGGACAAATGCAAAACAAACGCCTTGCTTTTCCGATAAATTAAACAACTCAATTTTTAAAAGCAGCAAAGTGCCATTAATACAATAAGTTGTATCATTTGTTAAATAAACTACAAATTTTTTTAAATATAATCATCCCAAGCGAAACGCAGTTTTAGCAAAGTATTTGGGAGCCAAACTCTCTACATTATGCGTGACAAGATGGTTGCACCGTCACGACTCAATTTTACACATTTCAACAAGTGTACATCATATAGTAGAAGCTTTGAAAAAAATATCTGAGTGGAAAGGTAGATATACTTCTTCAAAAGCCTTATATAAAGGAACTCGCTAGTACTTTTGAATTCATTTACGGAATAAACATATTAAGTTTGATACTTATTGTATCACAGCCGCTTAGTATCATTTTACAAAAGCACGATATAGATCTTCAAAAAGGACCAAGCCTTATCAAAACTTAAATCATGTGCCTTGAAGAGAAAAGAAATAAAGCCGAAGAGACAACCGGATTTGAACTTCAAATTAGAGGTAGTCGTGGTTTTTTGCTCATATCTCAGCCATTTGTGGACCGATCTTTTTGAATTTCAATAGCAAACAATTCCGGACCATATGTGACAGAAATGTATAATAACCTGGCCCCCATCATATATGGGGTCTTCGGAAAACGGACAGACGGACATCGTTAAATCAACTTCGCTTTTTATAAGGACCCAGAATATATATACTTTATAGGGTGTAGGATCAATATTGTAGAAATTACAAACGGAATGACAAACTTATATATACCCTTTTACCTTCGGTGAAGGGTATAAAAAGGGTCATTTTGGGATTTCAGTATTTTGGTTATAACTCAGCCATTTTTTTTTTTACCGATTTGAAAGATTTATATACCGACGTGTTAAAGAAGAAATTTACCATTAACTTGGGTTATAAAACTTGGACTCGGAAAGATCTTTGGTTCCCGAAAATGGGTATTTAAAAAAAAAATTTTATTTTGGCCATAACTTTTTCGTATCTGAACCGATTTTTCCGAGTTTTTTATAAAATATGTTCTACCGATATTTTGGTATATAAGTCATATCCATAGGACATATGGAAGCCCTAAAATGTAGTTTTTTATAAAATTTTTAATTCTTTTGTACGGAAGGTACCACGCCGACTTCTCCAATCCCGCCCACATTTTGTAGAATGGTGTGTATTGACAACCTAAATGTATGTACCTAATTTGGAAACTTTGGCTTTTGCCGTTTGTAGTGAACGATTTATTGGGTAACCGCTAAATTTTTTTTTTTATTTCAATGAATTTTTATGTCTATAAAAAAAAAACAACAAAGAATAAAAAACTAATAAGTAAACGAAAGTGCCTATTCATATACCCAATGTTGCGACCACTTAATTAATCACTCATAATCATTTATACGTTCGATAAATGAAAACAATGCATATAAACATGTTGCTATTGCAGCAGACAATAGGTAATAAGTAAATGTGGATGGAATATTATTAGTACAAAAAAATGTTCATTAATAATAATAAGATTTACAATTGGTTCTAAATTTAGTAATAAAAGATATGGGTCACTTATTAATAAGTCGAAACAGCAAAATGAATGAAAGATATAAAAATAAAATTTGGTGTTACCTACAAAAATTCGGTTGTACACGTATAAGTACCTGGTATTGATCGAATACAAATAAAATCAATTACCCTATTACTGAATTTGAAAAGTAACCTACTAAGTTTCTACAAGCGACATGAAGTTTATAATTTCCTTTTTAATAAAATCATCAACGAGTTAACATTAAAATTCGGAAAACTAAAATCGTACATCAAAGTTTAAAAAAATATATAAAGTAATATTGCAGTTTTTTAACTATTTCAATTATAGTTTTCAACAAGTTTTGGTAATTATTTTAGAAACAAGTTTTAATTTTCGACCTACCCATGTTGTCATTGCTAATTTTCTAGCGCAGGGATCGTAAGCCAAACACACAAAACTTTTGGGGAAATTAATTTCAAAATCAGGCCCTGAGGTCTGGCAGGAAATCAATCTTTAATCCTAGAATTAAAGAAAGATATCCCATAAAGCGTAGAAACTTCAAATCTGCTTGTTTTAAAAAGAAATTACTAGACAATTGTTAAGTGTACTGTGAGAATATCCTGTCCTTTGTGGTCAGTCAAGACTAAAACATTTTTTATTGTAGATTGCACAGTATAAATAAACGTGACCTAAGGCAACCATATGAAAACTGTTAAACATTTATTTTGGATCTGGCGACTAGTTAGTGGAACAAGGGAGACAAGTTTCACAAAAATTCCCCACAAGTACACGAACCAAGAATCCTTTTGATTCTCCATGTAAATTGTATATTCAACATTCCAAAACTCCAGAAAACTCTTCAACGGAAATATTTCCTTAGAAGAATTCGTAAATAATACCAATTATTTGGTCAAGTGTATTCAAACTGTGTAATAACTTCAAAGGCGGCTTCTATCACGGTGGAAAAAGTTTCTTGAATTTGTGTACGAGCTACGAAGGGAACTTCATAGCGATCAAAATAGAAAGTAACCACTCTACCTTCCATCAAAAATTCAACCAAGATTTCACACATCACCAACTTTGAACAAAAATGTTGGTAAAACAACAAAATAATGTACATCTCCTAAGGGATACCGAAATATCAACGTAGACTACCAACATACTTTAGTGACCTAAGTCTGTTAAGTTATTAGAGCTATCAGAATGTGTCTGTAAATATGTATGCAAGATTTTTTTTCTTTTAATTAAATTTTTTTTATTCAATAAAAACCATAACACCGAAAACGTGATCGAGGAGGCCTCATCGTTCAGCTGAAATGTGGTGAGTGAAAATTAAATGTAATAAATAATTATTCTTGCATATATACATTTACTCAATACAACACGATTTCCAAGTATTCCAGCATTTAGTTTACAACCGGCTTAAATTATAGATTTTTGTTGTACTTTGATAAATTTCGTCCCAATCCATTTTGTTTTCTTTTACTTAAGCTAAATGATGAAATAATTGGTCTCAAAACACTTGCAGTTTTTTTATTTTAGTAACGTTAACGTAATCGTAAGGAAACTTTGGAAGTATGCATATTATTAAATTTGTATTAAAAACGTTAAAATGAATTTTTGAAGTATGCATATTATTACATTTGTATTGAAAACGTTAAAATGAATAATTAATAAAGTAGCATATTCAATATGAATTGCTGAGAACACCTTTTATGTTTTTGTTATGGTCTGATTAGTTAGAGCTTACTGCATTAATTTATGGGATCTTAGGATATTGATAACATAGCGCTACTAAGATCAAGGATGGGTG
Source organism: Pollenia labialis (assembly GCA_949318255.1). NCBI lineage: Eukaryota > Metazoa > Arthropoda > Insecta > Diptera > Polleniidae > Pollenia > Pollenia labialis. The sequence continues at coordinate 47,729,457 of OX439140.1, forward strand.
GGTTAAGAGCGCCATTCCCGGCAACACCAGGGAAATGTTTAGGACAATGTAGTCATTACCAAGTTTTGGTTCCTTTTATTATAATAGCATTATAGGGGCTTTGTTTTTTTTCTTAACGATGCTATTTCGGTCCATTTAAATTTAGTAGTATATAAAAATAGGGAGTCTTTATAAAATTGTATGTAGCAAAATTGTGTTAAGTGAAGAGGGTCACGAACCCCCCTCCGACTGATAGCTAGCGATACTAGGCTCCCTCAGACCTTTCTTTTAACTTAGCTACACATAATCCTCGACATTTGTGGAGTTGATTGTTATAACATTGATGATTATGTTCATCAGTAAATATACGTTTGTATGTTACATTACACGTTCCCCATATATACAGCAAAAAATTAGAAAAAGTAATAGGACTTGACACTTTTTTTTACCGTTTTGGATTTTTTATGTATTAAAAATAAAAAATTTTAATTTTTTGGGCAAAAAATATTTTTTTCTTCATACATTTATTTATAACTGCGAAACTGTTGCTTATGTAGCGAAACGTTGTATGAACAGATTAAAGCAATTGTAATTCTTAATTTTTTTAAATTTTTTTCAGCTTATTCGGACTAGTGATTCTCGAGTTATGATAAACAAAAGAGCCTATAACGTGACAAATGCCCCTATACGATACTTACTAACTTCAAATTAATTTTTAAATTATTATTTGAGCCACTTTGACCAAACTAATGATGCAGAAGTTCTTTTTTGGTCTACTTTCATAAACAATTATCAGAATTGTGTCCCGAAATCATGTGTTGTACCGTGTAATTCAAGACTAGTACACAAACATTATTTAAGCCAATAAATATATAAATACTTATTTATAATACATCTTACAGCGTAAAAACAAATGAATTTAATAAAAATCATTTAAAATATTTTAATTTTGTTTTTTTTTTTTTTTTTTTGAACTAATAAACAATATAATTTTAACCGCAGATTAAATAAAAAAATTTATACTGCTTTTAAAATACAAATGTTGTTCCGTCATCGCACGTCGTAAAAGTTTCAGAACACGTTGGGTACGTCCGTAAATATATAAAAGCTACGCTGCGGTGAAAAAATGTTGTGGCTGATGCGTGGTTACCAGTTGCAGTTGTAATGCTGATACTTTTTTACTGCACAACAGCTGTGCAAAGTTTGCTGTGGCTGATGCGTGGTTACCAGTTGCAGTTGTAATGCTGATACTTTTTTACTGCACAACAGCTGTGCAAAGTTTGCATTTTTGAACACGAGCTAAATTTCCAAAGTTTAATAGGCAAACATAAAATAATAATAAAAATGTGATCAACAATAACGATTACAAATTCTATTGAAAATATTGAAACAAAAAGTGACAGTGTTCTTATAAATTACAAGAAAAAGCATCACAAAAGAAAAATAAAATGATTTCTGTTATGTCAAAAGTTATTGCATCAGAAAATTACCTTACCCCGGGTCTCCACGTAGCAATATTTATTGCGGCAAACATCAAATTTGATTGCTCCATAAAATTTGCGACGTATAGACCGCATATTGCCATGAGTGGCAATCCATTGCGCAATGATTGCTCTTCTTATTGCTTGAGCAATCAGCTGTTATTTATCTGAAATTTAATTTCTCTGTACGTTTTTTTATGGCAAAGCAATTTCACGTGCTCTCCAGACATATAGTTAGCAATTATTGCGCCCTGGTTCTGCCGACGTTATTGCTTGTGCTTTTTTTTTCATTATTTATTTATTGAATCTTTATATATTAAATATGAACTAACAATAATTAATCAAATCTTAACCTAATACTTTATTTTATGTACTGCCAGTGCCAGACAAAAATTTTCTTCATCACGGGTTCTGTTCACATATATAGGTGTTTATCGCTCATCCTAATGGGTAAGTGCTGCAGTGTCTCTTCTCCTTAAGCGAGAGTGGCCGATATCATTTAAAATATTTCGAGCTAGTGGATTTGGGTGCAACTCTAGCCTTTTTAAGTATTTTACCGCATACTTCGTAATAATAGTCCTTACCAGTGGCACATTGAGATCCTTGTGGATATTTGAGTTTTTAACATACCATGAGGCAGCTGTAATTATTCGAAGAAGTTTATTTTGGCGCCTTTGAATTTTTTCGATATTAGAGGCCGAGGCAGTGCCCCATAGTTGAATACCGTAGCACCATATTGGCTTTAAAATAGCGATGTAAAGTAGTAGTTTGCAATCGAGACTAAGAACAGAATTTCTTCCAATAAGCCAGTTAATTTGGATTGCTTTTAGTTTCATTTGGGTTAATTTTGCTTCTATATGGCATTTCCATGTTAAACGCCGATCTAGATGAATTCCGAGATATTTGACATGCAATTGTTGAGGCACTAGTTGATTATTGATTTTAATAGGGGGGCATGTTTCCCGACGCAAGGTGAATGTTATATGTACGCATTTTTGCTCATTGACCTTTATCCTCCATTCCTTTAACCATAGTTCGAGCTGAAATATATGATCCTGCAGGTATCGAGATGCTTCACGACTGTTCTCGTGTACGCTTAGAAAAGCTGTATCATCAGCAAAAGTTGAGGTTAGGATGTAATTGTTTGTTGGCATGTCCGAGGTATATATTAAGTAAAAAAGTGGGCCCAGAATGCTTCCCTGAGGGACTCCAGCTTCAATTGGCTGAGGAGAACTTAAAAAATCACCTTCTTTAATAATGAATTTTCGACCGACCAGGTAGCTTTCTAACAGCTTGTGTGTATTAACCGGTAGGTTTAGCTTCAATTTATGTAACAAGCCTACATGCCAGACTTTGTCAAAAGCTTGAGAAACATCTATGAAGAGAGCAGAGCAATATTTTCTTTCTTCAAAGGCTTTTCTTATGGCGTTTACTATCCGATGGGTTTGTTCAATTGTGCTATGCTTTCTTCTGAAACCGAATTGATGATTAGGTATACACCCATTGTCATTTAAAATTGGGGTTAATTTTGACGCTAAGAGCTTCTCAAACAGCTTTGATATATTAGGTAATAAGCTAATAGGCCTATATGACTCAACTTTTGTGTGATCTTTTCCTGGCTTTGGTATCATCGTATTAAAGAGACCTTCCAATCTTGAGGGTAGTATTCAAGGCGTAAAATAGCATTAAAAATATAAAGAATAATTTTCTTTCTATGCGAGGTAGCTCCAAAAGCATTTTGTTACTGATCTTATCAATACCAGGTGCCTTCTTGGTGTTTAATTCACAAATAGCCTTTTCTATTTCCTTTATCTCAAATCTTAGGGGGATAGCTGCTCTAACATAAACAGGCGGTAACTCGTCCGCTATATCGTCAGGTATATTTGGGGTAAATACGTTTTTCAAATGATTTACAAACAGGTTTCCTTTTTCATTATCATTTCTTGCCCAACTTTCATTCTGGTTTCTTAATTGTGGTTTCGAGATAACTGGTCTTTTGAGTTTTCTAGCTGCACGCCATAATGAGTAGTCTGATTAGGGTTGCCATACGTACTGTTTTTAACAGTACATGTACTGATTTTTTGCAATTGTACTGTTTTATGCATAATGTCCAAAACAGTACGCAAATGTGCTGTTTTTTACACTTTGTACTGTTTTTTGTACTGTTTTTTTTGGTTCAGTCTACAAAAAACCAAGATATTAAGAAAAACCCTGTTTAAGTCATATTTTGAAAATATCTTAATATTTAACAGTACATAGATTAAAAAAAGGTTGTGTTCCAAACAAAAAAGCTCTAAAATAATAAGACTTTTTACGCTGTGGTCATTGTTTTCTCATAAACACGCAGTAGATATCTTAATTATAATGGGTGACTCGCAGCAGTTTTATATTTTCATGTTATTATTTTTAAGACATATGATTTTATAGCTACATCTTCCAATAGTATTTTCCTTTAAACACCTGAGAAAGATAAAAACAAAATCGAAATTTTGTTAAAAATATTATATTTTTAAATACTAACGCCTGTATTTATAAAAAATTTTGAAATTTAATAAAGGTTTACAAAACAAATTTTGTATAAAAATTCTCCTTAATAAACTTTTGTAAGATTTAATAATCGTTTATATATACGGGGGTAAATAAATACTTATTCCAACACAACTATCGTTAATTCCTAGAATTTTTTTTTAATATTCGGGCAAGTTCTGGAATCGAAATCTCGTGAAATTAAAAACGTACAAATTTAAAAAATTCTCCGAGCTCAAAATTTATAAAAATACCTAATTCCTTTTAGGACAACTTTTCTCTACCTAAACTACTTTTGAAATAAAGAAAAGCTACGTTAATTTTTACAAAAATTTTATTGAATATCTTCAGCGTATAAATTTTATTGAAACTTGTTTTTTACTATTTTAATATTTTCAGATTTTGTTAAATAAAAATACACCAAACTATGTTTTTTGGAATTTATAGATTATAGCTGAACTTGGTAAAATTGTCCGTAAATAGCTTAAAATTTTTTTGAAATTTGAAAATTAACTTGGACACATACATTTTTTCAAATTCTATTTGATTTGTGCAACTATGTGTGTGGTGAAAATTGCTTTAACTACCAGTATGCTTAAAGAAAGTCCTACTTACACAAATGGAGTAATTTCGTATACGTTTAAAATGCCATAAAACGGAAATCATTCCTTTGACGTTACACATTTCAAGTGTTTTTCGTTATATAATTGTTGCATATTCAATCAAAAGTTTTAAATATATAATAATTTAAATAAATAGTTGTGTTTTCGCCAAAAAAAAAATGTACTGTTTTTTTCTTGATTGTACTGTTTTTTTGTGGTCAATGTACTGTTTTTCCGAATTTAAAATCTGGCTACCCTAAGTCTGATTGTGGAGTTGCATCCAGGTCCATAAGATATTTTTCCACGGAAGCCGTTTTCTGTGTCTGCAGAAATATTCTTAGCCTTTTTGTACACTTTTTTAATTCATTTTTAAGTTGAGGGGATCTGTGCAATTGCCATTCTCTTCGCACTCTCCTTTTTTCATTCAAGAGGCGCTCGACATCTGTAAAATATATTTTATTATAATTGTTTTTTTTGATGGTTTTGCTCGAATGTTGAACAGCTAGTTTAAGATAACTGTCAAAATTGACAATAGAGAGATCCACATTTTCCGGTGTGCTAAGCGGTATATTTTCTGTGCAATGGGTACTGAGATATTTTTTATATTTTAACCAATTTATTTGTGTAGCTGACGTCGCTATTTAACCAGAGGGAGATACAATTCTATTGGAGTTTGTTATAGTAACTATTGTAGGTGTGATCAGAGGATAATTCTAACGAAGCTTCAACGTGAATCGTTTCTGTGGCGATGTTTTTAACCACGCCAAAATCGATGACATCTGGAATTTTTTGCGGATCAGCAGGCCAATATGTTGGTTGTCCGCTCGCGACAACATTTAAATACATTTTAGAGATTGTATTGAACAAAACACGACCCTTTGATGTTATTAGTCGTGACCCCCAGAAGGTATGTTTAGCGTTATAATCGCCAGCAGCCAGGAAACAGGGCCCCAATGACTTATAATATTTATAATATTGGCTTTCTTATATTGCAAATCTAGGTGGTGAGTATAAGGATGAGATTAATATGTTTCGATTCAGCTCTTCAACACAAATGTTTGTTGCTTGAAGATAATCTTCACGATGATCACACATTAGGTAGTGTTTGATTCGGGTTTTTATCAAAATGGCAGAACCTCCACAAGCTCTATCTCGAGGGTCCTTGGTATCATATAGTGTATAACCATTGATTTTAAACGAATTTCTTGAGGTCAAACGTGTTTCAGAAACCATCATGACATCAATTTGTTTATTTTTAAGAAAGTATTCTAATTCATTTTTATGTTGGCGGATGCCGTTTGCGTTCCAAAAACAAATTTTTAAACAGTTCATGGTTTGTTAAGTACAGCTTGCAAAAACATCGATTGCATTCTAAGAATCTCCTGCATCATATTACCCATTGTGTTTGTAAAATTATTTACTGTTTGCACTAATGTTTCCATAGTTTTTCCAAGACGACTTAAATTAGAAGTTTCATCAGCACCTTGCATTGGCACATGGTTTGATTTTAGGACATTAGCATACGAGGTTCTGTTATTACTACGCTGCGGAGCCTGAATGTCATTAGTGTTTATTTGATTTGGTACCTGCATTTGATGGTGATTAGTTTTCGGTCCAGCCGACTGCTTGACGATAGTGTATACAGGGCAACCTCTATAATTTGCAGTGTGATTGCCGCCACAGTTACTACATTTTTTTTACATTGGGGTCATTTTTAGACTTATCGCACTTTACTTTTCCATGTAATTCACCACATACTACGCAAACCGGTGGTAAATAGCAGTATGCCTTAGTATGGCCAAATTCTTGGCAGTTGAGACATTGAACGGGACCATTTCTTTTGTGCGGCTCCTCTATAGTTATTTTTATGTATAGAATATATTTTAAATCATAAATAGGATGCGTTTCATTTTTTTTAAGCTTAACGTCGCCAGGTTCTAGCTCTACTCGAAATAATGGTTGGGGATTTTTTTCCCTATTTTTAATATTCGTAACGTTTTTTATTTTAAAGCCCCTTTCTTCCAAAAAGGTTTTAATTTCCTCTGGGTCCACACAAGAGTCTATTCCCTTGATTACTACCTGAAGACCTTTGCTGCTCTTCAGTTGGTATGTGTAAAAGCTTTTTTTAAGGGCTTCGAATTTGTTTGTTAGTTTACGAAAATCATTCTCATGATTAACCACTGATGGGATTTGTGGTACAATTGTACCAAAATTGGTACAATCGAAACTTAAGTGGTACACTGGTACAATTCATCCTATTTTGGTACAATTAAAATAAAATACCCACGTAGTTTTATCATTTTTTCAAGGTGGATTAATTCACTTTTCTTTTCAATAATAAAATTTTATTAACATATCGACCCATTTTCGCGAAATTATCGCATGTTAAAAAACCTAATTTTACAGGACAGCCATTTTTCTACTTTTCTCTGCGTTTGCTGGCAATATAAAATGAAAATATACATTTAATTTTTGGAGCAACGAAGTGGAATTCGCCTACAATATTTTGTCAGGTGACGTCTCTTTGAATGTAGAACAAGATTGCATCAAAAACTCAATTTAAAAAAAATTGGCATATACGATAGTTTCGCGCAAAGGGGTCGATATCTCCAGCTCTGACCAGAACTACCAAAAATTGCATTATTGTTAATTTGTGTATATGACCCAGCTTTTATTTTATGAAATTTTTAATTACATTCGAGTCTTTTCTGACTCTTCAGCTCTATTAAAAAAACCAGAATATGCGCTAATTTTCTGATCATAAATGATACTTTTGTCGGGAGAAAATGGTACCCTCTCCTTGAAAAGTCATTAATGATTCGTTTTTTTTTATTAGTTTAGAGACGTTTTCGACTTTTTTTTAATAATTTTTATAATTGAATTTTAAATCAAACACTTTTAAAGTGTTACAACAAAAATTACTCGAAAAAGACTCATACGGATGATTTTTGAAAATCAATCTTCCAAATTCTATCAGAGGATGTAATACTAACATATGACGTAAATACATACATACATAAGTATTCTCTTTTGTTTTTGTGACACTGTCTACAATTTTGTTTGCTTTGACAAGAAAAATGAAATTTGTCATTCCTTTTTATTTTGTATTCCCCCACCTCAATAGTGGAGATGGTTTACTGATTGGTGTAACACTAAAAAATATTGATCCTTTACCCACCTTTTAGTATGCCCCTCGACTCAATATCACTGTCTTAGTCGCAGCTTGCAATTTTGAAGGTAATTTGACGAAATTTCGTACATTGCTTTTAATTCAAAAGTACGAAACATACGAAAAATGGTGAGAATCGGTTCGTAATTTCACATTGCCGCCATACAAACTTATTTCTGTAATAGTGTTTGTGCCTATAAACCCTCTTATTATATTGGTATTTAGATTAAATTTGGGCAAAACTTATTTTATTGCAATCTAAATCATATAACCAAATTTTAATGGAATCGGTACATATTTTTTTATACAACTCTCGGAAAGCTTTTAATTCCATAACTTCCTAATAAATTTTGGTATTGACATAAAAATTGGCTACAATAACTTTTAATATAGCTACCATATCGTAAAGAATGTTGTGGTTCAATATTAAACATAGGTCCCATATAAGCGCCCTTCCTAAAATCACTTAAGGGTAGGAAAATCTCATACAGATGAAGATATTTAAATAAAATTCAAACAAAGAACTTTCACATGAATTTTTGCCTCCTAACATAATTTTGTTTTGGCTGGTCCATGATTGCCCGTGGGTCCCAAATAGATTCTTTATATTCTGTGGCGTGGGGAATTAAATGGTTTGGCTTGACCGACTATAATTTTTACTTGTTTTGTTTTTAAATTTATTGAATAAAAAGTGCTTGAATAACAATGCTTGCTTCTTTATTTTTAAGCGAAGTTTTGATACAATTTATGTCAATTGGGTACAATTTTGCCATTGAGACGGTACAATTTAAGAATTGTCAGATCCCAACAGTGTGATTAACCTGTATTTTTGTCTCGTTTATATTACCACGCTTGATTGCCGCTACGTAAAACGAATTTTCACCTATTACCGAGATCACGCTCTTTATAAACTCACTTGAGTTTTGCTCCCTAAGATATATCGGGGGTGGCTTAGACGATTTAATGACGTTTGGTGCTTCAGAGGATTCATCCTCCAAAATTGCAAAACGATTTTGAGAGTTTATTTTATCAAAAGTTGGTACTTTTGAGGCCGAAGCAACTGCTGCAGAGGTAGGGCTGCGTCCCCGTTTAAGCACTGTTATGTACCTGTCCATACCAACTTGGACTTGAGGCTTTTGACAACTTTTTACAGGGGGGTTTTCCATAACATTTGTGTTTAAATTCATGGTGTCATTTCCCACTAAACTTGTTTTTGACGTCGCGGCAATACTTGCTGGCCTGGCAACACTTGTCACCATGTCTAGTTTTAGTTTTTTCAATGAGTCACTATCCACCGTTTGTGTAAATACCGAGGATGAGAGGGAACGTGTACGAATAATTGGCTTAGCCGTTAGGTAGATAATATTGTTTTGTTTTATTTATTTCAGCTTTATTTTCATTTGCATGAACTGTTACATACACTCACAATATTATTACAGTAAGTGCCGGTTCACACAAGTCAAATTTGACTCGTCAAGTCTTGAGTTTTTAGGAGAGAGGGGAAAAGAAATGGCATTCTCTTTTCCTAAAAACTCAAGACTTGACTTGACTTGTGTGAACCGGCACTAACGGACTGTAGTTTATTTAAGAAATATTCCGTTCAGTCATTTTTAAATAAATAAACATTTAAAATTCCAAGCAAATTTATTTTTAACTGATTCTAGCAGTTATTCAAAAAACTAAGTGCATATTAATACGGATTTTCAGTTGCAGTTAATATTTTCCGTTGATTGAGTTAAATTCTTCTTTATGTTAAAGTAAATAAAAATGTAATTTAAAGCAACGAAAGTTCATTTAATTTTTAATGTCAAAAATTCAACCGCGAATTCCGTAAAAACAAATCAATATTCAGTTATCTTTTATAAATTAATTGTCAAAAAATTTACTACATATTTCGTAAAAACAAATAAATATGCAGTTATTTTATAAAACTTTACTGTCAAAAATTCAACACCATATTCAGTAAAAACAATTAAATATTCAGTTATTTTATATAATTTTACAACCAAAAATTAATTTCTACTTATCTATAAAAAATGAATTGCTTGTTTTGTGTAAGCCATTCCCATTTTCTATTTGTTAAAATAATTTGGTTAAATACATCAAATTTTAAAAGTAAAATAATTGCGAAGCCATATCGGTCATGCTGCTGGTGTCTTATAATTTTCTTTTGTAAACAACGTGGTCAGTACAACAAAAGTAAAACAAACGTGTGTAACTGGGTAAGTAAATAAAAATATTCTCCCTCTCTCGCTTATAAGAAAAACAAGCGCACAGGTGTCTGTCTGGTATTTTTTAGAAATTCGGCTCTTTTGTGGAGTAAACGAAAATTTAATAAAAAACCTGAATATTTAATTGTTTTTACTGAATATGGGGTCAATTTGACAGTAAAAAATTTACAGTAAAATTTTAATAAATAACTGAATATTTAATCGTTTTTACTGAATATGGTGTTGAATTTTTGACAATAAAATTTTACAAAATAACTGAATATTTATTTGATTTTACGGAATATGGTGTTGAATTTTTGACAGTAAAAATTAAATGAACTTTTTGTTAAAAATAAATGAAAAATAGGTAGACCGGTTTTTAATTGAACTTTCATTTATTTTATATTACAATTTCAGTTAATTTTACGTACAGAATATTGCGAGTGTAGCAATTTCTTTCGTTGAGTTTTATTGTTGTCTCATTGTTTTTGTTTTTCACCGTAATTCTGTGCTTTTAATATTTTTGTTATTTTTTTTGTACTTTACAAAATTAAAATGTTTTTGCAAGATTATGTATACATACAAGTTATATATGCCACCCAAGAAGAACCAATGATTTTGTAAACAATGATTCTTGAAATTGTTTACAAAGTATTGATTTCGTTTTCTATACATTTGTTGATTGCCCAACGATCAATGGAATTTCATCATCCATGATCGTTGTGCTGATCATGCAGAAATAGTTCATAAGTTTAAGCTAAGAATATGTAGAGAATAAAATAAGAATTTAGTTCTAGTTTGAAATTCAAATAATAAAGAGCATTAGCTCAGAAAATATTTTATTTTAAAAAATAAAACTTTTAATTAATTAATTTGTACGCTCACAATTATTATAGAGCTGAAAATAGATAACTTACATACATAAGTATGTAGGTATGTACATTCATTCACTTATATTTTTCTCTATTTAATTTTTTCGTTTTTAATAATTGATCACTTTTATGCTAAATAATTTATTTAAAAATCATTAATTTTGAATCAAATTATAAATTAATTCAAATGTATGCGGGTTTAATAATACACGTCCGTGTAACAACAAAGCACACACTGGACTGCTTGTGCTTAACGAAAAAAAATTGCTACGTGGAGACCTAGCGTTAAGCAATATTTGTTAAAGTTTGCTGCAGAGCTGCGGCATGGCTGCACAAAAAACTTTTGACATATGAGAGTGATGCCAAGTTTCTTACAAGTGATGCTTTTACGAATATTAAACTTTACTTCTGCGCAAGCGATACCCAACAACTGCATTTACGAACGTTCTCCTTATCAATAACTTTAAAAACTGGATTGGTATTATAAGAAACTACTTCGAAATATCTTTCACATGATGGATTAAAAATTCCGATGTATTAGCCCGTTAAGAACCAATTTCAAATATTAATATTTCTTGATAGATTTTTCAACAAAACTTAAAATTTTGTCAATATATTTAATCAAACATATTAGTAATTTCATCATGTAAAATTTTAAATTTATTACGGTTCAAAAAAGTTTTAGTAAACATATATATGTGGTAATAATTTATGTACTATTTACAAATTTAATTATTGTAATATGTACATATTTAATAAGTGTTCCGCAAGGCCGAAAACCCGCAATACAGAAAAACTTTATTAGGCAAAAATCGAAGGGTTAAATAATCATTGTTATATCGACATTATTTTAAGATAAAGCTAATTTTGTAAAAAAAAATCAGCCACTTAGTACGAATATAGATATTAAATTGGCTCTAAGTTGGTTAATCGGTATGCTTTAAACGCCATGTGAAAAACACTTTGAATCATTTTCCAATGATTCCCATATTTTATAGATTCATTTTAAAGCTAAAGAGATATAGATAAATTATTTTACAGCTGTTACGTCCTATAACTCCTAAACTAGGAAAGCATAAGCGCGAAAAAATCTTCCTATAGAACTTCTTTCAAGAATACTAAAAAGTTATATAATTTTTTCAATATCAAGCGTATTCTTTTCTGTTAAACAAAAAAATTGAGTGTTTATAATTCTTATTCGCTTTAGGGTTTTATTTGTATAATATTTTTGGCCTTTCTAAAATCTTTGGAAAAGGTTTCCTGATGAGCTGGCCTAAGCAACCAGTGAAATGAGCATAGAAGCTAGCTTTCCCTCAACAATAAATTGCAGTGTATTTATCAAATATGAAAAACTGGGAATTTAGCACGTCATACGAAAATCGTATTAATAATAAATTTTGTATTCCCGAAAATAACTTTGATAATATACATACTTGCATGTGCCCGTGCAAAAAACTGAATTGGCAAATTGGTTTTTTTTGTTGTTTTCTTACGAAGACAGTAGAATGAAGCAGTTTGTTTTTTAATTTTTGTTTTTTTTTCTTTTTACCCACTTACAACTACAATTCGAGTCGGAAAGAACCCGACCAATTGTAGGGGAATGTAAGAAAAGATAAACTCACTGTTTATTGTTGGTGTTTTGTTTTGGCTTTGATATTGTTACAAGTAAGACTTTGAGTGTTTATAATTCTTAATTGCTTTAGGGTTTTATTTGTATAATATTTTTGGCCTTTCATAAAATCTTTGGAAAAGGTTTCCTGATGAGCTGGCCTAAGCAACCAGTGAAATGCGCATAGAAGCTAGCTTTCCCTCAACAATAAATTTCAGTGTATTTATCAAATATGAAAAACCGGGAATTTAGCACGTCATACGAAAATCGTATTAATAAAAAAATTTTATATTCAACATTTTTTATTTTTCGAATTTATTCTATGATCATAATTTCAGTTATGTATTTTATAAAGCTTTTTTGTAATAGTCATATTCCTTAAATTTTTCAGAAATGACTTTATACACTATCAGACTATTATATTGTATTTTCTTATTACATTTTACCTTAGCTTTCCTTTGGAAAGCAATGAGGTATTTTGTATGTACAGAAAAATTTACAATTATTAGACACCAGCAGAATGTAATGCATTTTCTGGCCCGCTACAGCCTTCGTCAGCATTCTTTGTGTCACACTGGATAGTTATACTTTATAAATTGAATGTATTTAACTCAACTATTTTAACAAATAAAAACTTTGAATTATTTCCTTCCGAAGGTTACTTTATATTATATTCAACATTTTTTATTTTTCGAATTTATTCTATGAGCTAAATTTCAGTTATGTATTTTATAAAGCTTTTTTGTAAAAGTCATATTACTTAAATTTTTCAGAAATGACTTTATACACTATCTGACTATTATATTGTATTTTCTTATTACATTTTACCTTAGCTTTCCATTGGAAAGCAATGAGGTATTTTGTATGTACAGAAAAATTTACAATTATTAGACACCAGCAGAATGTAATGCATTTTCTGGCCCGCTACAGCCTTCGTCAGCATTCTTTGTGTCACACTGGATAGTGATACCTTATAAATTGAATGTATTTAACTCAACTATTTTAACAAATTGAAACTGGGAATTATTTCCTTCCGAAGGTTACTTTATATTATATTCAACATTTTTTATTTTTCGAATTTATTCTATGAGCTAAATTTCAGTTATGTATTTTATAAAGCTTTTTTGTAATAGTCATATTCCTTCAATTTTTCAGAAATGTCTTTATACACTATTAGACTTTTATATTGTATTTTCTTATTACATTTTACCTTAGCTTTCCGTTGGAAAGCAATGAGGTATTTTGTATGTACAGAAAAATTTACAATTATCAGACACCAGCAGAATGTAATGCATTTTCTGGCCCGCTACAGCCTTCGTCAGCATTCTTTGTGTCACACTGGATAGTGATTCTTTAGAAATTGAATGTATTTAACTCAACTATTTTAACAAATAGAAACTGGGAATTATTTCCTTCCGAAGGTTACTTTATATATCATATTCAACATTTTTTATTTTTCGAATTTATTCTATGAGCTAAATTTCAGTTATGTATTTTATAAAGCTTTTTTGTAATATTCATATTCCTTCAATTTTTCAGAAATGACTTTATACACTATCAGACTATTATATTGTATTTCCTTATTACATTTTACCTTAGCTTTCCGTTGGAAAGCAATGAGGTATTTTGTATGTACAGAAAAATTTACAATTATTAGACACCAGCAGAATGTAATGCATTTTCTGGCCCGCTACAGCCTTCGTCAGCATTCTTTGTGTCACACTGGATAGTTATACTTTATAAATTGAATGTATTTAACTCAACTATTCTAACAAATAAAAACTTTGAATTATTTCCTTCCGAAGGTTACTTTATATATCATATTCAACATTTTTTATTTTTCGAATTTATTCTATGAGCTAAATTTCAGTTATGTATTTTATAAAGCTTTTTTGTAATATTCATATTCCTTCAATTTTTCAGAAATGACTTTATACACTATCAGACTATTATATTGTATTTCCTTATTACATTTTACCTTAGCTTTCCGTTGGAAAGCAATGAGGTATTTTGTATGTACAGAAAAATTTACAATTATTAGACACCAGGGGGTCGATTCTGGTTCTGTGAAACTGTGAAATGAAAAAAACCTTTTCATTTTCGTTTTCATGAGCACTTTTCACATTAGCACTTCACATTTACACAAAAGGCGATTCCCGTTCTTTTAATGAAAAAGTGTTTCATTCCATTGTAGCTGTGAAACTTTTGTAACTATATTAATAAAATGTAAAAGTCAAATGCAGATATCGAAGCTTAGGATTTTGAAACGGCGCTAAGCCGCAAACGAGTTTTTTTAATGCTTGAGCTGCAAGCATTTATTTTTGCTAAAAGAGTTTTTTTGAAGAGAGAAAAAAATACAATTTTATGGCTCCTCTTGTTTTATACAATATAAATTTTTTCAGTAAAAGAGTTTTTGTTGTTTTTTATTTTCATACATATATACATATGTACATGGTAAATATTTTTAACTTGAAATAAATAAGAAGTAAACCGAAAATTCCGAATTTGTTGCATTTGGGTTTTTTCATGAACGATATTGCATCTGAAAGAGGTTAACCTCAATGTCCTGCTCAAGTGCGCGCAAGAAATAGGAAAGGAAAAAATTTTACATAAAATGTGTTAATAAATATATAAAAACAACAGCAATTTTTTAACGGAAACAAATTTTTATTCAAAAAACAAGAGCAGTCATAAAAATGTAAAATCGATCAATCAATGAGTTGACAAATGAGTTTTTTGGGTAAACATCTTGCCCGCGCGATTACCCCAAAATATTTATTGCAGTAAATAATTTTGGAATAAAACTGACATCTACGAAAATAATGTTTTTGACTTTAGTGAAAGTTTCTTTTTAGGGAATTAACATAAAAGCTTGTCTTTGAAAAAGGTTTTTTACTTTTAATTTATTTTTTAATAGATAAAATCAATCACATCAAGTTATTTAATTTACTTGTTTTTCTACACAAGTAAAATTCGCGACAAGTTTTTACATCGTGTAAATTGTGTAATGATAATTGGCAAGATTTTATATCATAGTGCCGGTCCAGACCTGCAATTTTTGTTGCAGCAATTCTTGAGTTTATTTGTGAAAGTGGTGAGAAAATTTTGGAGCGGAACTCATTTCAGCAATAAAATCATGAATTTCTGCAACAAAAATTCCAAATTTGGACAATGAATAATAAATAAGGTAATGCCTCTATTAGTTGCTAGTAAAATTTTCAAGTAAAAGTTACTGCCAGGCCTACGATGTCTACAAGAACATTTCTATCGCATATTTATATTGAAAACAATAATAAAAAACTAAAATTTGTTGTTATTTTCAAAACAAATATACGAAAGAATTGTTCTTGTCGACATCGTGGGCCTGGGCCTTAATTTCTTTCGTTTAAGCCTTCGAGTTATTCTTAGCAAGCCTTTTCATTTAATACCTATATTATAGGATTGCATTAAAAATAGCTAGACCGCCATTTTGGCTGTGCTGCTATGTTTGATTTAGAATGACGTTTCATAGTTTACAACATGGTGAAATAAACAGGTGGCAGCACTACGCCAGATGACGATTTTTTGCTCCTGCATTGTTTGTCTAGGTTTATGTCAAAGTTTTGGACTTATTGTAAACAAAGTTTGTTTTGTTTACAATAAGTCCACGTTTTGTGCTGAGATTATTGTATTTTAATAAAGTTTTTGATAATTTTTAATTAAAATAAATTAGATATTGACTATAATAATATAAAAATTGGCTAAACATTTTTTTATTTCATCACGTTCAGCGGCACGCTTTGATTTTTGTTAAAAGTATTTTTTGACGTAAACGGTGATGTAATTTCCAATTTTGTTGTAATGTTGTATTTGTTGCCGTAACGATGACACCTACTTATTCCACCATGGTTTACAATGTATTGTCATCAAAACTGAACGTGTGTACATAATTTCAGCTCAGTCAATTGAACATATCTGCTTCAAATTGAGTTGCAAGGTTCCACCCAAACATACATTAATTGCAAGTTAAACAAAAGCTTTAAAAAAACGACCATAAGCCCAAAAAATTGTGAAATCATTAACAAATAAAAAGCCAAATAAAGATTTATTTAGTAATATGTTATTAAATATAAAACATAAACATGTTGCAGGCAGCTTTAAATTTACTTTAAGCCGTCGCTAAACCTAAATTCTTCACCGCCGATGGTAATTACATATCTACTTTGTCATTAATCAAGTGTAAAATTATACAAATACACAAAAAATATAATTAATTAAAAAAATGTTAGGATTATTAGTTTTAATGGAATTATCGAAATAAATTCGGAATGGTACAATGCAAGAAAACATTATTAACGTTTTTCGTCAGTAATGTTTTTTATTTTATCAAAAATTGGCATTTTATATGAATATATGTAATAAGTTAAAAATCTGTAAATATGCATATTTTTAGAAAATTATTATTTTTATTTCTCTAAATTATTATTTATCGTTGGCAATGTCCATATTTTTCTCTAAATAATTTAATTAAAATTATTTTTCACCGTTAAAATGAATGTGTAAAAATATGACATAAATGAAAAGTTTGTGACACTTCTTTGCACTGTTACACAGAACAAGAATCACATTACTGTGAAAATGTGAAAACAATTTGTTTCATTCCATTTGTTCTTCTCATATGAAAACATTCGAATTTATTTATCATTTTTTCATTAAACGAGAATCAGAAACTCTATGAAAATGTGAAAAAAGTTTTCATTTCACAGTTTCACAGAACCAGAATCGACCCCCAGCAGAATGTAATGCATTTTCTGGCCCGCTACAGCCTTCGTCAGCATTCTTTGTGTCACACTGGATAGTTATACTTTATAAATTGAATGTATTTAACTCAACTATTTTAACAAATAGAAACTGGGAATTATTTCCTTCCGAAGGTTACTTTATATATCATATTCAACATTTTTTATTTTTCGAATTTATTCTATGAGCTAAATTTCAGTTATGTATTTTATAAAGCTTTTTTGTAATATTCATATTCCTTCAATTTTTCAGAAATGACTTTATACACTATCAGACTATTATATTGTATTTCCTTATTACATTTTACCTTAGCTTTCCGTTGGAAAGCAATGAGGTATTTTGTATGTACAGAAAAATTTACAATTATTAGACACCAGCAGAATGTAATGCATTTTCTGGCCCGCTACAGCCTTCGTCAGCATTCTTTGTGTCACACTGGATAGTTATACTTTATAAATTGAATGTATTTAACTCAACTATTTTAACAAATAGAAACTGGGAATTTTTTCCTTCCGAAGGTTACTTTATATTATATTCAACATTTCTTATTTTTCGAATTTATTCTATAAGCTAAATTTCAGTTATGTATTACACTCTGCTGGTGTCTAATAATTGTAAATTTTTCTGTACATACAAAATACCTCATTGCTTTCCAACGGAAAGCTAAGGTAAAATGTAATAAGAAAATACAATATAATAGTATGATAGTGTATAAAGTCATTTCTGAAAAATTTAAGGAATATGACTATTGCAAAAAAGCTTTATAAAATACATAACTGAAATTTAGCTCATAGAATAAATTCGAAAAATAAGAAATGTTCAATATAATATAAACTAACCTTCGGAAGGAAATATGTAATTCCCAGTTTCTATTTGTCAAAAAAATATTTTTAAGCACTTACAGTCTAATTCATAAACGTATCATTGCAGCTATATAAGTCATTAATAAGCAAAAGTCGAAAAAAGATTATGTATAAATGTTTAATAGCCTATTAAACGTTTAATAAACATTTCATAAATTTGAAATATTTATTGTAGCCTTTACCCTACTTTAATCGTTTAATAAGCTGACAATTTCATTGTTTGTTAAAATAAAATTTTAATAAGTGCACAACAAATTAAACATTTTTGTCTTATTTATTTAAAAAAAAAAATTAATATGCACACAAATTTTTTTTTTAGAAAAACGATCACTAATGATTGAACTAATTTTAAATATAAGCTGCTCGATATTTCAATTATTTTATTTCCCGTTTTCCCGGGATTTTTGTTGCGGGAGTGCTGCAGTGCCTCTTCTTCTTAAGCGAGTGTGGCCGCCTTTTTTAAATATTTAACTGCATATTTTGTTATCATAGTTTTCACTAATGGCACTTTGAGATCCTTGTGAATGTTTGAGTTTTTAATAAACCAGGGAGCGGCTGTGATTATTCGAAGAAGTTTATTTTCACGCCTTTAAATTTTTTCGATATTAGAGGCCGATGCAGTGCCCCATAGTTGAATAACGTAGCACCAGATAGGCTTTAAGATAGAGTTGTAAAGTAGAAGCTTGCAATCGAGACTAAGGACAGAGTTTCTGCCAATAAGCCAATGAATTTGAATGGCTTTAAGTTTCATTTGAGTTAATTTTGCCTCTATATGGCATTTCCACGTTAATCGCTGATCCAGATGTATACCGAGATATCTTACATGCGAATGTTGAGGAATTATTTGATTATTGATTGTAATAGGGGGGCAAGATTCTCGGCGCAAGGTGAATGTTATATGTACGCATTTTTGCTCATTTACCATTATCCGCCATTGTCTTAGCCATATTTCTAGTTGAAATATATGATCCTGTAAATAACGAGATGCTTTATATCTGTTTTCGTGGACGCTTAGAAAAACTGTATCGTCTGCAAATGTTGAAGTTTGGGTGTAGTTGTTTGTTGGCAAGTCCGAAGTATAAATTAAGTATAAAAGAGGGCCCAGGATGCTGCCTTCTGGAACTCCAGCGCCAATTGGCTGAGGTGAACTCCTTCTTCAATAATAAATTGACGGCCGACTAAGTAGCTTTCTAACAGCTTAATTGTGTTTGCTGGTAAATTTTGCTTCAATTTATATAGTAAGCCTTCATGCCAGACTGCATCAAAAGCTTGCGAAACATCGATGAAGAGTGCTGAGCAATATTTTTTTTCTTCAAATGCTTTTCTTATGACATTTACTATTCGATGAGTTTGTGCTGTGTTTTCTTCTAAATCCAAACTGATGGTTAGGAATACATCTATTGTCACTTAAAATTGGTGTTAATTTTGAAACTAATAATTTCTCAAACAGCTTTGACATATTTGATAATAAGCTAATAGGCCTATATGACTCAACTTTTGTATGATCTTTCCCTGGCTTTGGTATTATGGAAACTAAGGAAACCTTCCAATCTTGAGGGTAGTACTCAAGCCGTAAAATAGCATTAAAAATAAAAAGAATAATTTTCTTTTCTATGCGAGGTAGCTCTAAAATCATTTTATTACTGATTTTATCAATACCATGTGCCTTCTTAGTGTTTCAGGCTAAGATCCCACTATCGGCTCAAATAGCACAATCTGTGACGATTTTTATCGTGCTATATCGGCGCACATTTAAAAACAATGCACAATTTATTCTTGGGCAGTCCCATTATCGTCGCACATTGTGACAATTTTTTTCGGTTCATATCGGCCAGAAATCAATTGCGACAATAAACGGTACAATGCGGTCACACTATCGTGCTATTTGGGCAAATGAAATCATATGTTTGCTTGGTGACAGACATAATTTTAATTTAAAAATTTGCAAAATTCTCCGGCTTAATATTCAATTATGTTTTCTAACAATTTTAAATAATACATTAATCTATAATAAAAAATTTATTCAAACTTACTGCACTTGTTCTTTTTTTTGTAATTGTTGTTTTGTAAATAGATGTTTGTTTACAAACCAGGGATGACAACATCGATACAACTTCAATGTTTTGGTTAAAGCGAATTGTTTTCTTTCATTTAATTGTACAAATGTACTATTTACCGTTTTAAAACATAAATAATAGATAAAACAAATGTAATTTTGGTACAAGCTCAAAAAAGTAAAATTTTAGTATCCAGCGGTGCAATTTAAAAATTTCGTTTTGCCATCCCATGTATCGGCGCTGATTGGCGACTGTGATCGGCGCACAAGTGGCCGATTACAATCGGTACATATTAAACAATTTCATTGCTCCACATTGTGCAAAAGAGTGTTCACATTATCGGCGCATCAAGGTTAATTTTGATTGTGCACTGTCAGCACAATTTCGGCACAGATTGTCGCATATTAAAAATGTTTGACCGTTACCACTATCGGCACATGAAATACGGCAAAAATTGGTACATTGAGCCGATAGTGGGATCTTCGCTTAAGTCACAAATAGCCTTTTCGATATCTCTAATTTCAAACTTATGGGAATAGCTGCTCTAGCAGCAACAGATGGTTACTCGACCACAATATCGTTAGATATATTTGGTGGAAATACGTTTTTAAAGTGACTCACAAACAGATTTCCTTTTTCAATATCGTTTCTTGCTCAACTACCATTCAAGTTTCTTAATGGTGGCTTTGATATAACTGGCCTTTTTAGATTTTTAGCTGCACGCCATAATGAGTAGGCAGATTGTGGAGTTGCATCAAGTTCCTTAAAATATTTTTTCTAGAGAAGCCGTTTTCTGAGTCTGCAGTAACTTTCTAAGCCTTTTTGTGCATTTTTTTAATAAATTCTTAAGTTGCGGGGATCTGTGCAATTGCCACTATCTTCGAACTCTTCTTTTTTCAGACAGGAGACGCTCGACATCTGTGAAATATATTTTAATATTTTTTGTTTTTTTGGGGGCAGTACTGGAATGTTGAACAGCTAGTTTCAGAAAACTGTCTAAATTAATTATAGATCGATCTACATTCTCCGGTGTACTGAGCGGAATATTATCTGTGCAATGGGTACTGAGATATTTTTTATATTTTAACCAATTTATTTGCGTAGCTGTCATCGAGATCACGCTCTTTATTAATTCACTTGAGTTTTGCTCCCTAAGATAAATCGGGGGTGGCTTAGACGATTTAATGACGTTTGGTGCTTCAGAGGATTCATCCACCAGAATTGCAAAACGATTTTGAGAGTTTATTTTATCAAAAGATGGTACTTTTGAGGTCGAAGCAACTGCTGCAGAGGTAGGGCTGCGACCCTGTTTAAGCACTGTTATGTACCTGTCCATACCAACTTGTTTATGAGGCTTTTGACAACTTTTTACTTGAGATGGTTTTATTGCATCTGCATTTGAGTTCATAGTTCCATTTGGTACTTAAATTGTTTTTGCCGCTGTGCCAACACTAGCAAGTGAGAGATTAATATTTTTTAACGTATCACCATCAACCGTCTTTGTAAAAACCGAGGGCGAAAGGGTTACTATAAGTTACTATTGTTTTCTTTTATTTTATTTTATTTATCACAGCATTGCCTTCGTTAGAATGCACTGTCACATAAACATTTCTTTCATTTAATTTTATTGTTGTTTCACTGTTTTTACTCATGCAAAGAGTTGTTTTTGTTTTTCACCGTTTTGCTGTGCTTTTAATAAATTAAATTGTAAGAATATATAGAAATTTAAACTTAAATGTTTTCGCTCAGAATATGTATACATACATACATACACATGTATGATCATGCATACGTACACATATATTTTTACTATTTTTCTTTATTTAATTTTATCTTTTTAATTGTTCACTATTATGTTAAATAATTTAAATAACAAAATATATAATTTGTATTAAGCGTCCATTCGCTGTTTATATTACAAAATCAAATGTGATTAATTAATAGTTCAAATCGTATGCAGGTTAAAAATACACGTCTGTATCACAACAAAGCACAAACCGAACTTAAAATTAAAATAAAATTTTGAGATATGACGATATGTTTATAAGGTGATCAACATGAATTTGTTTCATTTTGTGACGGCTTATTTAACCGGGAAGTACTAGGAAACCGAAATAAAAAAAACTATGGAAACTCGTGTAGGATACTACAACATACAATTTTAAAAACAGAGTTGGGGGATTCATGAGGTGTCATAAAGTCATATGTCTTAAAATAATAACATGAAAAAATACGACTATTGTGAACAACCGCTCATAATTCAGTGGGCTATTTTGAATTAAAATCAGCTGATTTAAAATAAATATACAAAAAAAAATGTTTAACTAACATCAAAATATTTGTTTACCATCAACAGCGACGGCTTACAAAAACTAATGCGGCTCGGCTCAGTCGCTTAGCGCAGGTATCTTCTGATTAATTACGACAGCACAATAAACATAGCAAGCAAAGTTCTATTTATTTAAGACACTTTTTGTTTACAAAGCAACAACAATATTTTTAAGCCATTGTAAAATGTTAGGACATTACGACAATATAACATGATAGCACACCTTGTGAATACCCCAAGTGTGTCTTAATGTTATTTCCTAAGCTGTTAAAAATTTTAATATATTTATTTAAAATATATATACTTATAAAACATATTTATTTAAAATATTTTATCTTTCATTCTTTCATTTGTTTCTTTATTGAATTACTATCACAACAAGAATAAATCTTATAAATTACAGTGATAGTAAGTAACTTTTGTTATATTAACATTAAGTAGATTTCATTTGCATATAATAAATTTAATCATAAAAATTAACATAAACTAACATAACACAGTTAACATTAGACATACATATTTAGATTCAAAATAATTTTAAAACAATTTTAAAAGTTCCTTTTTGAAAAGTAATGCGTTGCTTTGTACTTGGATATATGATGGTAAGTCGTTCCAAAGACACGTTGTGTAATTGAAAAATTGTCTTGTAGACATAAGATATTTGTATTTTTGTGATCTCAAGTTTTTCCCACGTGGTGATTGTGCAAAAATAATTTTGTTGAAAAGATATTCTGGGTTCTTCAGATAAATAATCTAAAGTAAATTTTTAAAACTTATATTATGTAACTGGTATGAATATGATGATATGCTATCTCGTCTACTTCTGTTGAAAACGTATCTGGCTATATTGTTATATGTGACCTCGAGGCGATTAAAGTCAATACCATCGCAATTGGCAAATATTTCACACCCGTAAAGTAAAACTGGTATTAAATAAGTTCTTGCCAAAAGCATTCTTATTTGAAACGGAGTCGATGATTGCACAGCCCACAGATTTCTCAGCATCCCATGAACTTTACCAGCTGTTATATTTATATGGTTAGTCCAAGAAAGTTCGGCATTATTTAAAAAGAAATCCCCTTTTCCCGGGTATCGAAAAACTCCGGGAAAAAAACTCTAGTCGCGAGATATGTTTTCTGTTGAAACTTAAAGTATAAAAAGCTATTTTTATTTATTTAAATTATGCAAACCTTTTTTTTATCATTCATTGCCCTTATTTTTTAAATAGGTAAAGTATTTGTTAAAGCAAACACAAAGAGGAAACCACATAGTGTGTCGTGTGTTGGTTACTGGTTTGCCGCACGAAACAAAAATGTTCTACATGCTTTGAATGGAACATGCAACACATCTTGGGTTCTCTCAAGCAAAAGTGTGTAGAATTTCAGACAGAGTGGCTCGTGCCTTAGCTCGCTGGGGCCACAGACAAATTAAAATGTCTTCATCTCATATAGAAGAAGCAATCCTAATTATAATTACTATGAGAGAATTTAAGACATTTAAAAATTTTCCAGACGTTATTCGTACGCACATTTGTATCAAAAAACCGGCGGGAATTAAGCCCAAATATTACATAAACAAAAACTGTAACTATACCCTGAATGTTCAGGTAAATTATATTTCAGAAATGCATAATTTATATATCTTTTACCACTCATGACTGTCGTATTTTAAATAATTCAACTATCAAACTTGAAAGCGGAGTGTAACGGACGAAAACTGTGACCCTATCTATCAAAAGAGAGTTCTACCTATAACACCAGCCTTGCTCGTCGGAAAATGGGGTGATTCGTTTTCTTTTTCTAGATAGAGTATAAGTCCACTACCATAAGATTTAAAATTAGGTAGATTTGAAATTCAAAATTCAACTTAACCATAAACGTAAAGAAAGACATTCAAATAATTAACGAATTATAGATGCAAACAGATTTTTAAATGTACGAAAATGATTAAGATGTTGTCCTCCTTTGAAATTTCCGAATAACCCATTATGTCCCTTCTCTGATGTATTTAAATGTTTCGTGAAATAAATAAAAATTAAATTGAGTTTTATTCGACCTTTACAAAATTTATTATTTTATTAAGCTTGATGTCTCTTTTTTTAAAAAATATTAAATTTATTGAACCAATATTTCGGCACTCCGTTGTGTGCCTTCTTCAGGGTTTTTTTTCATTAATTTTTGACAAAAAATAACAATTTTTAACAAATGAAATAAATTTAACAAAAAGTCATAAAACAATTTTCAATTAAAAACAAAAAAGGTTTTCCAATTTAAAAACTAATCTATTACATTATAAATAAATTATTAACTTCCGTTTATATTTTTACAAATTAAATGCCCATAATTTTGTGCTAAACTTTCAGTATCTGACTTAAAATTAATTCTCGATATTGTCGGTACATTTATAATTTGCAACATTTCTAACATAAACCTACGTTTATAATTATATTCTGTATTTTCAAAATCAGGATAATGGTTTAAATTTGCACAATGATCTGATAAAGCTGTTTTTTGTGATGAAATGTGCCTATATTTTTGATCTGACTTATGTCCTGCTAACCTAGCTTTTAGTTTATTCTTCGTTGTACCAACATATACTTTACCACATAGTCCATTAACATTTCCCCTACAAGGTATTTTATAAACTACGTTCGACATTTCCAACTTATTTATTTTATCTTTCATATTAGTAAATAATCTACCTATTGTGTTATAAGATTTATGCGCAATCTTATACCTTTCAGTATCATAAATATTAGATTTTTCTAATCTCTCCGAAAATTTTGGTACATAAGTTAGCGATTTATAAACTTTTGGTTCCGTATTACCGTTCGAGTTATTTATTCTATGGTTATTATATTGTGTTAATAAATTAGATATAATTACCTTCGGAAAACTATTTTCTCTTAAGGCTCTAAAAATTGTTTCCTTATTATTCCTATGGAAACAAGAATCACTTTTTTCAATACTCTATCTATAAAATTTCTAGCCGTGTTAATAATAATCCTTTTAGGATGATTTGAAAAATAATTAATTATTCTACCAGACGATGTTGGTTTTTGATACCAATCAATCAATAAACTTTTCCCCTTTCTTATTATCAAAGTATCTAAATAAGACAATTTAGATTCAAACTCCTTTTCCATTGTAAATTGTATATCCGCATGAAAGGAATTAAATGCATCCAAAATTTTTGCTATTTCTGATTCCTTAATTACGCAAAATAAATCATCCACATATTTTGTCATAATTTTAGGTTTAATAGTCAACTGTTTCAAACACCTATTGTAGAACTGGGAGTCTTACTTCTTGTATTAGAATTTTATCAAAAAGAAAAACACCAGTTCATTTGAATTTTTAAATGAGTATTGCAGCTCCTAGCTGCTTGTTTATTTAACAAAGTAAACTTACATACTAAAAAATTTATACAGAATTGGAATTTGTTCTCATTAAATGAGAGAAAAAAAAGGACTCAAATTCCAGTTAAGTGAGTCATTTAGTTATAAAAAAAAATAAATGAAAAATCAAAAAACTTCATTACACTGAGAAAAATAGTATAAATGGAGAAAAAAAAGAACAATAGCATAAAAACCTTAAATACAAAAAAAACCCTGTTGAATTCACGTCAACATACTCCCGGGCACGAGTGGAACTGCTTATGAGGATGGCTTCTCGCCACGATTTGACCGGGGAGGTACTCCCTGAGGAGGCCCTGATTCATCCGAATCGCTCCACTGTTGATCCATTCGGTCGCCTTGGTCATACCCCCCGTAGTAGACTCCGGGTATACCGGGTTCGACGCCGCTGCCGTCTTCTTCTGGGCTGTCTGAGAGGTCATAGGGCATGGGATAAGGATCATCCTCAAAGCTGGAGCAGAGGATTCCGGTCGCATCCCTGTGTAGGAGGGTGTGGTGCCTGGCATTACAAAATTTGTCCGGCGGTAGCGGGAATTGGCATCGAGCTCGGGATGGACACCAATGCCTTACGTGGTCGAAAGCCAGACAATTAAGGCAATATCCCTTGTTCAGTATTGAGAGGCGTCGCAAGGTAGGACTCAACCCCTTAAACGTACGGCAGTATTTAAGCGGATGGTTACGGCTGCATAGGTAGCATTTTGGTTTTCCGGTAGTCTAGAGATTAAGAAAAAGAAACAAAGAAGTACATAAAGCATTAAATGACATAAAGTGCAACTGAGATTTCTAGACGTAATTTGAGGCAGAAGGGAGTCTGTTGAATTATGGTGCTGTATTAGAGAGTTTTTAAGTTTTAGGTTGAGTGCTTGCGGGAAGTAAGCACATCTTTACTATGGGCCGTAATATGGTACCGGTTTTAGTTCGAACTTCCGCTACTCTTATTTTTCCATCTCTACCCTGGACAATTTTAGTAACACGACCAAGAAGCCACTCAGTAGGTGGTGGAAAGTCCTCTTTGACTATGACGATATCATCAGGTTTCAGGTTATCACGTTCTTTCTTCCATTTAACACGTTTTTGGAGTTCTGTGATGTACTCTGATTTCCATCTTCGAGCGAAGATATGCTGGAGGGCCTTGAGTCGCTCCCATCGCTTCAAATACTTTTCTATGGGCGGTTCTACCGGAGCCTCAGGTAGAGCAACAATTGGGGCACCTCTCAGTAGGTGTCCCGGGGTAAGTGGTAGGACTTCATTTGGATTTTCGGTGATGGAGGACAATGGTCTAGAGTTTAAAACCGCTTCAATCCGCACAAGCAGGGTGGAGAATTCTTCAAAAGTGAATGAGAGATTGGCAACAACTTTTTTGAGATGAGACTTCATACTTTTTACAGCAGCCTCCCAGAGGCCGCCCATATGAGGCGCGTAGGGAGGAATGAAGGACCAAGTGACTCCACGGGACCCGTTTTTTTCAGCCAAAGCCTTTTCTATTGATTTTAAAAATTCATGATGGCTTTTCAGAAGAGCGCTACTCGCTCCCAGGAAATTCCTGCCATTATCCGAAAACATGGTCTTTGGAAGTCCTCTTCTCCCAATAAATCGATCAAAACAGGCTAAAAAGGCGTCAGTAGAGAGGTCTGAACAACTTTCTAAGTGTACAGCACGAGTCGAGAAACAAACGAAAACCGCTGCGTATCCTTTAAGGATTTTAGCATTTCTTAAGGTAGAGGATTTTATGTTGAATGGGCCAGCAAAGTCCACTCCTGTATATGTGAATGGTAAGGAAAAATTGACTCGTTCAGGGGGAGCGCAGCCATTATCTGATTGTTGACCTTGTGTTTGTAAATGGTGCACGTCCTGCATTCACGAATACATTTACGCACAAGATTTTTAAGTCTAGGGATATAAAAGCCTTGCCTGATAGCTCGCAGCATAATGTGATGTTCGGCGTGCAGCAGAATCCGATGAGTAAAATCAACCAGGAGTTTTGCAAAGGCGGATCCTTCTGGAATTATAATCGGATGGCGTTCTTCATAACTTAATCCGGCGTTCGCCAGTCTGCCACCTACTCGCATTATACCATCTTTGTCGAGAAACGGGTTTAAGGTTAGTAATCGGCTTTTTCGACTTATAGGTTTCTTGTCTTGCATACACTGGAACTCTCGATCGTAGTAGATTCTTTGCGCTACAGAGATAAGCTTAGTTTTCATATTAACAATTTCGTCAGAGCTTATAAATTTTTCTGTTGAAAATGGTTTCTTAAGAAGACGATTTATAAATCGCAGACGATAACACATGATTCGAATTGCTCTTTCAAAGGAGGAGAAATCCTCCAGAAGGTCTCGATTCTGAGCTTTTAGATGAAAACTTTTCACTTGTTTGGTTTCCAAGTCTGTTGGGTCAAAAGTGCGTGGTGTCGGCCAAAGATTTTTAAGACTGTTGAGCCAGGGGGGCCCATGCCACCATAATTTGTTGTCTGTTAGCTCCTGAGGAGCACAACCTCTTGAGCCTAAGTCTGCAGGATTTTCTTCACTCTTTATGTGTTTCCAATGATTTAGGCTAACAATGTTGGAAATTTGTGCAACTCGATTTGCGACAAATGTTTTTAAACTGTTTGGGGGTTTTTGTAACCATCCTAACACTATGGATGAATCTGTCCACAGGAATAATTCGTAAGTGAAGTTACAGTGTAAGACAACATTTCTCATTAGTTTTGCAAGTAAAAGAGCTCCGCATAGCTCGAGCTTAGGGATTGTGGTCTTTTTTATTGGGGCAACCTTTGCAACTAACAGGTGACTACTTATATGGCCGTCTGAGCTCTCCGTTCTGATATATAAAGAGCCACAATATGCCTTCTCTGAGGCGTCGCAAAAGCCGTGTAGCTGTACATTGCATTGCGGTGAAAAGTCTACCCACCTTGGAATTTTTATATTTTCAATATAAGAGAAATTTTTCAAAAATGTGTTCCATTTATTAAGTATTAATGGGGTAACGCCCTCATCCCAGTCGGATTTTTCCTGCCACAATTCCTGCATGAGCAGTTTCGCAATAATCACAATAGGGCCTAGCCAACCGAGGGGGTCAAACAATCTTGCAATAGTCGACAAAATTTTCCTTTTTGTTGTAGAGGAAGTGATTTCAATATGTTGAGCTTCATAGTAAAACAAGTCCAACGACGCATTCCACCGGATGCCTAGAGCCTTAGTTGTGCTGGCGTCATCGAACTTTAAAAAATCGCGATCTAACAGATCTTCACTGGGCAAGTGTTCAAGAGCTAAAATATTATTGGCTGTGATTTTCTTCAATGGAAATCCAGCAGACTTTAAAACTTCAGTCAGCTCACTTTGCTTGAGCCTGACTTCTTCAAGAGTGTGGCCACCGCTAAGGATATCATCCACGTAGACTTCGTCTTTTAAAATTGCTGACGCTTTAGGAAACATACCTCGAGAATCTTTACTAAGCTCATGGAGAGTCCTTATCGCTAAAAACGGCGCGCAATTGACTCTAAATGTCACAGTTCTTAATTGAAACGTTTTTACAGCTTCATTCGCCACTTTACGAAACAAAATTCTCTGATACGGACGATCTTCTTCATGAACCAGAATCTGACGGTACATCTTCTGGATATCTCCTGTAAACACGTATTTATAGTTTCGCCAGCGTAGAATGATCTGCATCAGATCTGCCTGTAGCGTAGGACCTTGGTATAAGACATCATTCAGGGAGAATCCGCTTCCCGTCTTTTTCGAGGCGTTGAAGACCACACGCACCTTTGTGGATTTACTTTCAGGTTTTACGACTGCATGGTGTGGGAGGAAAAACGACGAATGAATTTCTTGCTTAGGTTCTATGCTACCAACCTTTTCCATGTGGCCTAAATCTAAGTATTCCTGAAGAACCTTTTCGTATTCTTTTTTAAGACCTGGATTCTTCTCTAAGGTTTTTTCCATTCTGTAGTATTGTGCTAATGCTACGTTTCTTGAAGGGCCTAAGAACACTTCATTTGGAAAGTTTTTCCTGAATGGAAGTCGCACCACATAACGCCCATCAGGCTGCCGACTAGTGGTCTGCCTAAAAAAGTCTTCGCAATAGACATCTTCATCGGATTGTAGACAAGTTTTTTCTGCCTCTTCTATCTCCCAGAATTTTCGTAGTTGCTCATGCAGGGCTACATCACCTGAAGAAGATACGGTTGTATGGAAGGTCCTAACCTCAGAGACTGGCTCACGGCCCGATAAATACCACCCGAAGTGAGACTCTCTTGCCTCTAGACTCTTTTCGATATTTGATTTTACCCCAGGTAAATTGATAAATGGCAAGTAATCACTACCGATTATCATGTCTACGGCAGCTGGTTTAAAGAAATTTGGGTCAGCTAGTTTCAGGGCTTTAATTTCTTCTAAATTGGAAGTTCGGATTGGCCTAGAAGGCAAAAAATGTGTTAGATTAGGAACCACAATTGCCCTAATTTGTATCTCAAAGTCTGATATCCGTGACCGAACTGTAACGGAGCATATGCCGTTATATTTGCCTACGATGGTGCCGCCGAGACCAGATACTTGAAAGGTTTGAGCTTCCAATGACAAAGCAAGATTTTGTTGAAGACGTTTTGAGATGAAACTGGTTTCCGATCCCGCGTCTAACAATGCCCTTATAGTAAAGGATTCACCTTCATGTTGAACTTTAACTAAAGCGGTTGGTAAAATAGTTGAACCCCTGTTTTGCGAAAAAAATGTCTGAGTTTGTTCGGTAACTGGCCCTGAAACGTTGCGTGAAGGTTGTGCTTCTGAGTTATGTTGAGTGCCGGAACAAGAAGGCCTTTCATCATCATTTTGATGAGATTGCGTCGTTGTCGTTCTAGGAGGACCACTTTCACCCCTCTCTGTCTTTTCTAAGTGTAACAAGGTATGATGCCTTTGGTTGCATCGAGAGCAATTTCTTGTACTAGTGCACTGTGATTTAAAATGACTGTTCGATAAACAGTTTGCACAGTATTTGTTAGCATATACAAATTTTACACGCTCTTGGATTGACAACGACTTAAAATGTTTACAGAATTTAAGCGGGTGATTCTGTTTGCAACTTTTGCAACTAAAATTATTTTTGTGAGCTTTTTCTTGAGTAAGAAAACTTTGCGACTTAGAGGTACCAGCTTCTCTGGTAGTCGGCTTACGTAAATTATTAAAGGTTTCTAAAGTCTCAATTCTTTCGTTTAGAAACTTGCTAAGCTGATCCCAAGTAGGTAATTCCTTGTGATTACTTAATGATATTTCCCAAGCACGTGAAGTTTCTTCTGGTAATTTCGAAGTACAGATGTGCATTAGAAACGGGTCATTACTAGGAATTTCTACCTCAAATGATCTCATTATAGTCAACCCATCACTAACGGTATTCTTAAGTGACCTCAAAAATTTTAAAGTTTCAGTTGGAGGGGACGGAATGCCATAAATCTTCCTGATTTGGTTATTTATCAAAATTCGTTTATTTTCGTATTTATTTTTTAACACCTTCCATGCTAATTCGAAATTAGAATCTACTAACTCATAGTCTTTTATGAGTTGGTAGGCCTCCCCCCTCGTTTTGCTGTGCAAGTAAAACAATTTATGGGCTGGAGCCACTGAAGACTCATTTCCTACTACTGCTAGGAACATGTCCCGAAACGCCGGCCATTCATTTAACCCTCCTTCAAAAGTTTGTATTTCCACCGGTGGTAGCTTTAGCGATGCTTGCATAGACACTGATTTTTTATTTTCAGGGGCGTTGGCCTTTACCATGTCTAATATTTTGGCTTTTAAAACCTGGCACTGTTCACTAACCTCTTCATATTTAAGAGAAACCTCATCCTGAAGATCTTCCTCTTCCTTTACTTTCTCATCATTTATTATGAATTCATCATAAGTCTCTATCATTCTCGACCACCTTCTGTCTAACTCTGTCACCTTGACTTCCAATAATGAAGTTGTTAAATTTTCTGTCGGTATTTTGTTAAAATTGTTGCAAAAACTAGGAAGTTGTTGAATGTCATACTTGCATTTCCTTTTGGAGGCCATTTTAAAGTTTAATAATTTAAATTCTAAACCAAACGAATAACCCCGAGAAATTCCTCTGGAAGTATTTAATTCACCGAAGAATTGTAACTTTTTGCAATAAAAAATATTTATCAAAAATATTTGTTGCAAGAAATTTTATATTAGTACCGCCTTATTAATTTTCAATCTCCAAAAACTAATTGAAGTTGCCAAACCTCATAAAAATCTCTATTTGTTATGAAAATTTATCGCCCTCACTTTAAAATAAATATTTATTTTATTTATTCAATTTATTTTTATTTTTATTTTCCTACACCAATGTAATATTAAAATTTTATTTTAAGTAAAATCTTTCACATTTTATTTTCATGGACCGCCTTAATGTTTTTATTTTTCGTAGTATTATGCTTGGTAATTTATGAACGTTTACCAACACTACTTCTTTTATAAAAAATTTCCTCTAACTCACTTTACATGTAGTTTACAACAGACATGAAATGCTTAACATCAACACTAACATGATGTTAGTGTTAAGTATAGACTCATCATGTTAGAGTTTTTCTCATGTTTTAACACGGCTGTTAAGCCATGTGTTTTAACAACTCTTTTATAACATAAAATGACGTTTAAGCTTGACAGAAGTCATTTTGTTGCTTTTTTTCATTTCACACACACTATTGTTTGGAATATGCTTCGACGACAATCAAAAAATAATGAAATTTCTTAACATTAACATGAGTACTATACTCCACCATTAACATATTAAAAATTCAACATGGAGTCTTAACATCATGTTTTAACAGCATTTCATGTCAGTTGTAGACTCGGTGTTATACACACACCATTAAAACTCCAATTATTTAATATTTCAATATAAAAAACAATAAAAAAAACTTTTTTTTTTCAACTTACAGTTTTCTTTTCGCTGAAGTCAAATTGTGACTTTCTTATGCCTGCCATTGTTGTTGTTAAACTTGTAGTTTATACCTGTTGTTGTTTTAAAGTTGTTGTTGTTCCTACGTGTAGAGGTTTCCCGAATATTCTATTCGCTTTTACTTTGTTTGCTTTAATTTTTATGAGATTTTATTATTTTTATTTTAAATTAAAGCTTTATGTTTTAACAAAATCACTATTTTTCCAACTTTACTATACTTTTTTTTGTTTCACCCTCTTTTCCAATTTTTACTCTACTTCAAATTCTTTCTTTGTAGGTATTTTGGCACTTTTAGTTTATGTTAAATTGTCACTTTCAATTATTTTTTGTACACTTCGTTTTATATTTTCCCTATTGTAACTTGTTTTTCTTTTTTACTTGTTATTTTATTTAAATTTAATTTAATTTATTATAATTTTTTGTTACTCGTGCTCAACTCACTCAATAGAAAAAACTATGTATTTGATTTTTTCTTCTTCTTTTCCTTGCACATTCCAATGTATGTACCTTTTCAATGTTGTTGTTATAGTAAGTGCGTATACAGCTTTCCTTTTTTTGATTAGTGCAAATAGAGTAAGGGGAACGATTGAAAATAAAACAAAGTAATTAGCGCACGATAATTATTCAATATAAAAGAGAGTGACAGGTCGCTTATTGTTTTTTGTAGGTTTGTGTGTGTGTATAACTAAAATGTAATCAGTGTTGGTACCATGGGGAATTTTATATCGGTGATGATACGATAGCGACTATTTAATAATTTTGAGGTTATATTGAAATAAATTGGTGGATGATCAAGTAGATATTTCTTCACGAGATTTAAAGCCTTTTTTATGTTAATTCCTAGATATTCTCACAATTGCACTAAATGTAATATAATACTGTACATACCCAATGATTTCTTTTTGTTTTTACCGTCTTCAATTGTGATTGCCAAGTAGACTTCTCTTAAGAATTAACTGCTTTGTTGTTGTAGGATGCCCTTGATGATTGTGGGATGTCTTCTTCAAAAGCGATGCTATATGACGATTTTACCAACAGACCTTTTGCCTGATGAACAAATTATTGCCTTGATGCAATTGTAGCGCTAGGGATTCGCTATCTTCTATTGATCGGGATGCCAATGGAAGATTTTTACAGACCTCGTTGTCTGTCAAACAAATTGTAGGTTATGTTGTTACGGTTGAACAAATAACGCAGCCAAAAGTAGTGGACAAATTCCACCAGATATCCAGTCCTAGCTCCTCTAGGACTTTTCGAAGGACCAAATGTAGAACTGGGAGTCTTACTTCTTGTATTAGAATTTTATCAAAAAGAAAAACACCAGTTAATTTGAATTTTTAAATGAGTATTGCAGCTCCTAGCTGCTTGTTTATTTAACAAAGTAAACTTACATACTAAAAAATTTATACAGAATTGTAATTTGTTCTCATTAAATGAGAGAAAAAAAAGGACTCAAATTCCAGTTAAGTGAGTCATTTAGTTATAAAAATAAATAAATGAAAAATCAAAAAACTTCATTACACTGAGAAAAATAGTATAAATGGAGAAAAAAAAGAACAATAGCATAAAAACCTTAAATACAAAAAAAACCCTGTTGAATTCACGTCAACACCTATCTATTAATCTCTCCATAACAATATCTGCTACAATTGGAGATGCTGGTGATCCCATAGGAAGTCCCCTTAGTTGAACATATATATTACCGTCCAATTGAAAATATCTATTATCAATTATACAAAATTTCATAATACGTAAAAATAAGTCCTTTTCCATGTTAGTGTGTTTTTCTATCTTATCCCATTGCTCTTCTATTATATCTACAGCAAGATCTACAGGTATACTTGGAAATAATGAAACTACATCAAGAGATATTAATTTCTCATCATCATTTAACTTAATATGTTTAATTTTATCTTTAAATTGAAGAGAGTCCCTTACATTATACAGTAGTTTTGACTTAACTGCCTTTTGTTTACGTGCACTTTTGACTTAACTGCACAAAATTGATCATTTTTGGAATTATTCTTTCTAATTCCATACAAATTCCTTTTTTAAGTGCACTTTCTATACCTGCACTTTTAAGATAAATGCACAAAATTTTTGGCATTCAAAAATTATTTTCATACAAAATATCAAAGTTAGCTGCACTTTGACTTACTTGCCCAAAATAAATATTTTCTGGAATTATTCTTCAAAATCCTTGTTTACGTGCATTTTGTGTACCTGCACATTTTTCATATTTTTGGGCAGCTTTAAAATATTTTCATACAAAACATCAAAGTTAGCTGCACACATAAAAATATATGGTGGCCACTTTTTCACATAAATATCCAATATAAGCTGTTTATAAAAACATAAATCGCAATTATTTTGTTTTTTATGTTTTATGTTCTTTGTGAATTCTCATTGTTTTTGTTAATGTTTCTTTTATATTAAATAAAACATACATTCATGTATAAAATGATCTGTTATTTCCCAGCTAGCATAGGCTGTTTGTTAGACGATTATCTGACGAGCAACAAAAACATCTAAATCTTTTTTTAATTTATTTATTTTTTGACACGCTCGTCTTTAAATCTTGAAATGAACCTTTTGGGACTCTCTGTAAGAGTCGTATAATAATTACTGAGCTACCTAAATAAGACAGTTCTTGAAGTATGAAAATGCTATTGCCAATACAATTTTAATAAAACAAACCGGCCTAAGGAATCGTCTACATTTAAAAAATGAGCTCGTCGACGATCAAATAGACTCTTTGTGAGATTCCCAGTAAGCTCCTGGGTTGAAATAAAATTTTAATAAAATATAAATTTATGTATTAAAAAAATAATTTTTTTATTCTTCTTTTAAATCAAACACTTTACTTTAGCTGCACTTTTGTGCAGGTAACCACAATTGTGTACCTGCACATTAAGGCAGGTAAATGCATTTAAGATAACTGCATTTTTGATTTACCTGCACAAAAAATCGTGCAAAGGAGATTGTGCAGCTAAGTCAAAACTACTGTATTTAGAATTTTCGGTTATATTCCTAAGAACTTTTGTAATATATTTACAAAGTTCATATGATGGAGAATTTATGCATGAAAATTTTTGGAACCCCATATAATCTAGGTGCAATTGCTATATTAGTTTTAAGTTTATTCTTTTCCGTAATTGTTATTATATTCCTCCTAAAAAGTTTCTGAACAAAGTCATTATTTATCCTTTGTAATCTACTAGTAGGATCCTTACTCAGTTTCTTATAAACTGAATTGTCCCTTATAATATCATTAATTCTTAAATTATAATCTGTTCTGTTCATTGCTACTGTCGTATTACCTTTATCTGCATTCAAAATAAGAATATTCCTATTAAGTCTTTAAAACCTTTCCGTTTCCTTTACTTTGTCGAGAACAAATTTATCCCTATTAGTCAATTTCATTTTATTTATGTAGCTATCTATACTTGTTGTTAATTTTGTCCTAGCTATTTCCTGATCCTCCTTATTTTTCAGTGTTTGAACTAAATCCTCCCCTTCCGTTATAACTTTTAAAATTGGAAAATGTTTTCTTTCTGTTGGTAAAATGTGTTTGTGTCCTAACGAGAGAACCCATTGTGCATCTACTGGTATATATATCTTAGTCTTATTTATAAACCACTTATTGTTTAATTTTATACCTAATTCTTTTTTTTTTTGTAAATTTACCAGATTTTCAAACTTTTTCTTATGTCTATTCTTGACCTTCTCATTAAAGTTCCTTGCTACTTTATCCACCAAATCCAAAAATTTTTTGTATTCTTCTTTATTAAAATATCTTTGTAAATTGTCTGTGGGCATTCTGTATTCCTTTTGCACTTCCCTCATTATTTGGTGTTGTTGATTTATCCTCAAATTCAGAATTTTATGTTGTAGATCTTGTAGATACTTGGATATTGTTTGATGACATGATGGTAAACGTTCATTCTCATGAAAAATATTTAAAATGTTTTTAGTTGAATTTTTTATAAATTTAGGAATGATACCTACATTACGACAGCGAATTAAGAAAGATATTGTTGCCTTAATTTTGATAAGCTTATCCCTTACGGTTTTAAATCTGTTGATGTTTCTTCTTACATCTTGATTCTTTTTGAATAAATTGTAATTGATTGTAGATGTGCTTCTCATTTTATATAAATTGACTTTTATTCGACCTTTACAAAATTGTTATTATTATTATTTTATTAAGCTTGAGGTCTCTTTTTCTAAAAAATATTAAATTTATTGAACCAATATTTCGGCACTCCGTTGTGTGCCTTCTTCAGGGTTTTTTTCTTTAATTTTTGACAAAAAATAACAATTTTTACCAAATGAAATAAATTTAACAAAAAGTCATAAAACAATTTTCAATTATAAACAAAAAAGGTTTTCCAATTTAAGAACTAATATATTACATTATAAATAAATTATTAACTTCCGTTTATATTTTTACAAATTAAATGCCTGTAATTTTGTGCTAAACTTTCAGTATCTGACTTAAAATTAATTCTCGATATTGTCGGTACATTTATAATTTGCAACATTTCTAACATAAACCTACGTTTATAATTATTTTCCGCATTTAAAACTGTTGTATTTTCAAAATCAGGATAATGGTTTAAATTTGTTTTACGTGTGCCTCTATGCAATATGTTTGATTGATATCTGCATGTGAATTAAACCAATTTGTAGTCATTTGAAAAATAATTAACTTATAGTTAGTGTTTTCTGCAACTGACTATTTAATTTACTACAGGGATATTAATTTAAAATTAGTATTAAAAAAAATTTTTAAATGAATTAACAATTGAATTAAATTTAAAATAAGTAAGTCTCTAATATAAATTGTTAAATTATGTTTTAATATTAAATAATATATTGTTTGTTAAGTAACGTTAGGTAGTTATGTGTTAGGTATGTAAGTTAAGGATAAGTTAAATTATGTTTAAATTATAAATAGTTTATTGTATGTTAAGTAATGTTAGGTTGTTATGTGTTAGGTATGTTAAAAATAAGTTAAATTATATTAAACTGTATGAAGTTTAGTTACATAAAGATATGGTATTAAAATGGTAGTTATCAGTATATTTAACTGATACTACATCGAGCTTATTTTCCAAATTATAAAAAAAAATTCTTCTTCCGTCAAGAAAATTAGCAAAAAGAAATTTCTTCCGTATCAAAATAAGTAATTATCACCCAAATCTTAAAATTTAATCGGTCTTGTTTGAAAAGTTAGTTTATATGTGTAAGCCTTGACCGCCACAATATTAAAGCCTGTGTGAGTGCCTAAACACTTTCCAAACACAATCACACTGCCGAAATCTACACCAGAAAAACCATATACATATTTCATCACTATGAACAGCAAAATTTTTAAATAAATACCTTTTATTTTTATAAATCTCGCTTATATTGTTTTCCTTAAATTTGCCTTTTATTCTCTTTCTTTTTCGTTTTTTTATTTAAAATTCACAATCTTAAGTAAAATTTATTCTTTGGTTTCCTGCAACCTTTCTCTTTCCAAACTTTTCAATAAATGAAATTTTCTGAAAAAATTTAAACTAAGTGGGTAATTTTGTTGTTCACTTCACCTTGCGTTGAGAAAATTTTCATATAAAATTTTTTAAATTTTTGAAAATTTTTTCAACGCAAGGTGAAGTAAACAACAAAATTACCCCCTAAATTTTAAAGCAATGTATGTATGAACATTTTATTTTTATTAAAGAACCATGTCCTCACAAAACAGAAACAGTGTCAAGGTTATTTAAGCTGCAGAACTGGTTCTGTAAAGGACATACTTTGAATACGATTATATTCATTCATTAAGTCTGTTAAGTCCATATGTCTTTTACATGATATATTCCCACACAATCACTATATATGTCCTTTAGTTCATAGTTCACATTTCCAATCTTTCGAAGAACTTTAGCCCTTATGCCAACAGGTGCCAATTTTGAATTATAATAATTTATTTTAGAAGTTTGAGTAAAATTTCTACGAATTACTTGTTGTCCAACTGAATATTCCTTTGTCCGCGATCTTAAATTGTATAAGCGTGCATTCTTTTCATATGCCTTTAACATATGCTTCCTAATAGAATCTCTTATCAACACGAATTCGTCTTGTCGTTCAATTTGAATGTCCGTTTCAGGCAAAGGATTTAGTTTTTCCAAAAGTTGGTTGTCTTTTAAATGTGTCACCATAGTCTGTCCAAAAACTATCTCATATGGAGTCTTACCTATAGTTTGATGTATACTTCTTCGTTGAGCACAATTAATACTGCTTATGTTAATGTCCCAATTTCGGTGATCATCCCTAATGTATGATCTTAAAGCTTCGTTTATAGATCGATTAACCCGTTCGCTTGCAATAGCCTGCGGACTATAAACAGCGGTCAACATATGTTGCACGCCATATTTGCTTAAAAATTTTTCAAAATCTTTACATTTAAATTGAGTCCCGTTGTCTGATACTATAATTTGTAGTACTCCATAAGATGTATAAATTTCTGCCCGAAGAAAATCAAGTATATGCTTCGAAACCAATTTCTTGAAAGGTTTGAGTAAAGTCAATTTTGAAAAGTGATCCAACACGATTAAAATGCCAGTATTGCCAGTCCTGGTCTCTGAAACGGTCTTTCCGTCTTCACCATTTGTCCTGATGTTGGTCTTAAGTTCATTGTCGGTGTCTTGGATGTCTTACACACGTCGCAATTTGTAATATAATTTCTAACTTCAGTCACAAATTTTGGCCAATAAAAATGTCGTCTTATTCTTTCTAACGTTTTAGCAATTCCACCATGAGATGCTGTCGGTATGTCATGTGCTGCATATAAAACGTCTTTTCTAAGTTCTTTCGGTACAAAAAGTTTCCACTTGCTAGACTCGTCGATCTGTCCTTGAAAAAAATCGGTCCGTTTGTAAATATATTTATCAATAATTTTGAAACCTGGTAAACCAGAACTTCAAAATCATCTCGTAGTTTCCGATATTCATCCGAATCAAAAGCATCTGAGTCGAGGTCAATTGCTGGAATACTTTCCATTTCAATCACCTCTACAAAATCATCTCCCTCATGAGCTCTTGATAAAGTATCCGGTACCATATTTTGCCTACCACTTCGATGCTCTATTGAAAAATGAAAACCCTGTAACTTTAGTGAGTATCTTGCAAGTCTACCAGAAAGATCTCTTTGACCCATTAACCATGACTTGCATGATCAGTATCAACTTTAAAATTTTGTCCTTCGATGTAAGATCGAAACTTCTTAATTGCAAAACCACAGCTAAGCATTCAAGTTCTGTTATAGTATAATTTCTTTGTGCTTTATTTAATTTCTGTGACATAAACGCAATCGGTCGCTCTGTCCCTTCATCATCTTCTTGTGCTAACACTGCACCCACACCATAAGTGCTAGCGGCACACTGTAAAATAAATTGTTTACTATTATTTGGATGTACAAGTAATGGTGCTTTAGTCAGAATGTCCTTTAGTATGTCGAAAGCCAATTGTGCCTGTTCAGTCGAGCTAAAAGTTTTTTTCTAAAAGTTCGGTTAAAGAATACGTCAAAGTCGAATAATCTTGTATAAAACGTCTGTACCATCCCGCCATTCCAACAAAACGTCGTAAATGCTTAATCGATTTTGGTACTGGGAAGTCCTTTATGGCCTTTACTTTATCATCATCTACTTGCAACGATCCATCACCAACAATATATCCTAAATACCTAACCTTGTTTAAACAAAAACAACTTTTCTTCACATTTATGGTCAACCCAGCCTTACTTAATTGTAATTCCACGTCCATCAAATGTTTAATATGATCGTCAAAGGTCTGCGAAACTATAAGTAAGTCATCCAAATATACAAATACATGTGTTTTTAAATAGTACGGAATAACCATGTCCATAAGTCGGCACAACGATTGCGGTGCATTGCACAGTCCAAACGGCATTCTTGTAATTTGATACAATGGCCGATTATTAGGGACTGTAAATGCTGTCTTAGGTTTAGAACTTTCCTCCAATTTAATTTGCTAAAAGGCATCTTTCAAATCAATTTTTGAAATTAAGTAAACCAGAGGAAGTCTTCCAATAAATCCGTCAATGTTTGGTATAGGGTACGCATCTTTAACTGTCACTGAATTTAGCTTACGGCTGGCCACACACATCATAATTTAACCGGGCTTAACAATTACAACTGCTGGTGAAGACCAAGGTGAGCTTGGAGCCTCTTCTATTATTTATTTATTTATTTAATAATCTTGAAGCCACTTAAGGCCAATTGATTACAGATAAATATGCTGACAGTAATTGTTATGTAAATACATATCTATAAATATATTACATTTTTAAAAAGAGTAGTTATTATAATTAAATAGTTTTTATATTCATGTACAAATTCCCAATTAGTTTAACCCACTCCTCCCATCACGAATATGGGTTTTTGGTAAAATTGAATGTCTTATATTTTGTTTAAAGCGGTTTCAAAACAGTGTCACTTAAAATTTAAATGAGAAAAGTTAATAGTTGTCAACCAAGGATGAAATAAGTCTTTTAAATTGGGCATTTGAAAGCGAAAAATTTCTGCTGTCATAAGGAATTATTGAATTCCATAATTTTGCAACCCTTACAACGTAGGACCTTTGCATAAAGACAGTTCTATATCGTGGACAGATTAATGAATGCGTTCTTGAGGAATATGCAAAATTAAATCTACCAACAAGGTATTGTGGAGAAGTATATTTCATTGTTTTGTAAAAGTGATAAAGTAACCTAGTGTTAACAAAATTCTTAAAATTACAACCCAAAAAGTCATAAACATATTCAGAAACATGTTCATGGATTCCCAAGCGGTAGACATATCGTATTATTCTATTAAAACATTTTTCTATCTTAGAAACATTTCCCAACGAAGTCCCCGAATAGACATCTAAGCCATAAGTTATAAGAGGCATCAGAATCGTATAACCCAATCGTTTTCTTATTTTAAGAGGCAGATGACATGGAACGCTGTATACTTTTCTTAACGATATTAAAGTTCGAGAAACAACTGCATTTATATGATGATTAAACGAAAGTTTATCGTCTATATAAAAACCAAGAAATTTAATGTCGGAAACAAACTCAATTGGTATATCATCTGCGCTTAAGTTATTTAAAGTATTATTAAATAATATTGCCTTCGATTTAGAAATGTTCAATATAACGTAATTTGATTTACACCAAGTATTTATATTATGCAAATCCTTATTTATCTTATTATTAAAATCTTCCTTTGATTCCGCCACACAAATAAGTTGTAAGTCGTCCGCATACATATATCCCTTTAAGTAGTTCAGACAGGAAAATATGTCATTGACGTATAATAAAAAAAGCAATGGGCCTAATATTGTACCTTGAGATACACCAACGAAAGTAGATTTCATGGTGGAGTTGTTCCAAGGCGTCTGAACAAATTTTTCAATTAGTTTGCAAGCACTTCTAGAGAAGCCAAACTTGATATAAAGCTTATTCAGTAATATTTCATGTGAAATGAATTCAAAAGCTCTACTGAAGTCAAGACTTAATACCGAAGTAAACTTATGTTGGTCTAAACCATATTGTACTTCCTGCAAAATATCTAGCATATGACTTGTAGTGCTGTGGTATTGTCTAAAACCCGGCTGATACTCACGTAGCAGTTTTTTGCTGATAACGTACTCTAACATCTGATTATTGATTAATATCTCCATATCCTTAGAACATACAGATACAATACATATTGGACGATGTTCATTACATTCTTTTGCATGCCTTAATTTTGCAATCGGTAAAACTCTAGAAATTTTCCAACCCATAGGATAGTTTGAAGAAGTTAAAACAATATTGAAAACATGAGTCAGATGATGTATTATATTTGGTAAAATAAGTTTTAAAAACTTTATCGACAGACCATCAGGACCCACTGCGTTTGTTTTAATTTTCATGAAAGCATCCAAAACCTCAAGATCGTTCACATTGCGGAACGAAAATTTATTTTCATCAGAACTTAATTGCCCATGATAAAATATTGCCGGCGGCTTATCAATGGGATCCAATACATAAAAATCATTAAATTCCTCAACATTTATAGAGGGGCCCTTGTCCTGAACCTCCTTAATGCCAATCTTTTTTAAATTCTTCCATAAATCTTTCGATGTACCAGAATCAAACAACCCTTCATAGTGTTTGGCCCTTTTCTTTCTGATAAGCTTTTTAAGACTGTTCCTTAAAACGCAATACATTTTCCACCTCTGCGGACTTCTCTCTTCTAAATAGGCACGGAACGCCCTATCCCTTAATAACTAGTGATATCATCTGACCTCATCCAGTGATCCCTTCTGCCTTGCCTTAATCTAATAGTCCTCCATGGAATGTGGATTTCGAATAACTGTAGCAGTTTGTTTGACAAAAATTCTACCTGAATATTAGTGTCAATTGTTTCATATAAAAGGCCGAAATTCCATGGCTTCTAAATCTCTTACACAAATCTCCAAGTTAAATGCCCTATAATTTCTTATTTTCACAATCCTATCAATTCGATTGCTTTTTATCTTAAAAGACACAAATATTAATGCATGATGGAAATTAAGCACAGGAAACTGAA
Source organism: Pollenia labialis (assembly GCA_949318255.1). NCBI lineage: Eukaryota > Metazoa > Arthropoda > Insecta > Diptera > Polleniidae > Pollenia > Pollenia labialis. Next base: position 47,772,932 of record OX439140.1, read on the forward strand.
ACTGTCCCTTTTTTCTATTAAGTTAGGATGAGATACAATGAAAAAGTCTATTAGACTACTCCTACTTGAATTTAATTGAAAGTTGTAACGAATATTCGAGTTGTTCTTATAGAGGGAAGCTACCTTTAATAACGGCTGTGCTCGTCGGAAGGGTGAGTTAATATAAGTTCCCATTAAAATAAATTAAAATCATTACAGTAGATTTAAAAATCAGGTAGCTAAGTAGATAACATGTGAAATCAGATCGATAAATATATAAACAAAAAAAAATAAATAAATAAAAATAAGCTAGGCTCGAATGAGTATTGTGCAGCTTGAAATGGAAATCGCTTCACATACTCTAAACCCTCCCACCATGCTGACAATATTGTATAATTGACTTGTCAGCCCTAAATAAAACAAACAAAAAAATTACTAACTTACCTAACCCATACTATATTCTTCACCTTTCGCAATTAAAATATCAAAATTTTAAGACATTATGTTTAATACATAAGAAAAGTTAGAACATATTTATTAATAAAATAGTAAGAAAAAAATAACAAAACAATGGAGATAATGTTTATTCAAAATGTAATTATCACAATTGGTCACCCTAAATGTTATTTCCAATATTTTAGAAATCTAGCAAATTGATTTATACAGGGGGGGGAAAAAATAACCTAAAGTCATAAATAGTAAAAACAAAACGTTTGATGAATTAAATCTGTAGTAGGTAGGGTATTTTAAGGTATATTGTAATATTTTTTTTCTTTTTTTTTTTTTATATATATGTATATATATATATATATATATATATGTATATATCAACGTAACATAAATAAGTGTTTAAATAAGTAAATTAAATAAGTAAATCAAATTAAATATTAAATTTAATAATGAAACAAAACAAATCTTAATTTGAAGATGATTATTTATGTTACGTTTTATCTTTTTAAATGAGAATATCATGTAAACGAAATGGCTGAATAAAATTTCATAAAAAGAATTAACTTACGTTCATTGGTACATCGAAGTCAGCAGGCGCCAGGTGACAGATGACTTGCGTTATTATAATCAATTTTTTATATCAACCACAAAATAAGAGTAAAGGTTAAGTTTGTGTACGTATGAATATTATGTCATTTAAATACCTGTATAACAATCCATACGCAATTACGTATTTTTTAATTGTAGTTATTGATAAGGTAATTTTAAGTTTAGAATGTCATTATGAATATGAAATTTTGTTTTCAATTTACCACTTTAGATTCTTTTGTCTTTCTTACAAATTCAAATTAATTAAGGTGACCATCCGAAATAATATTATTAAATTTTAAGCAAAAAGTAAACAATTTAAATATTCATTAATTTAAGTTAATTTAGAAATAAAAATATTATGAAATTTAAGAAAATTAGAGATAAAGTTGCTTTTAAATGATGTATTGAAATTTCAAGAGAATTTAAAATTTAAAATTTCGTGAAACGAATTTAAAAAAATCAAATTGAATCTGGTGGACAATCCGGACCTCGTTATTAAATAAATAAATTTCAAATAATTCCTTTTTCAATTAAAGTTGTTCAAAGTTATTTAAATTCCTTTTTTCTGTTTTTTTTTTTTTCCCCACCACCAGTAAATTAAAAGGGTCTGGTCACCCCACCGGGAAAAATAAAATAAATAACAGTAATTTCCTCTGTTGTGATTCGATCTTGCCTGAATATTCCAAGGGAATTGCTCAAAAAGAATATAAATAACTGAGCTCTTCAAATTCCGTTTTCCACACAAATTAAAATATTAATAAATATTCTCTACTGCTGAAAATTCCTAAAAAATTTTAAAAAACTTATTTTAACATTGTCAAATAAAACTATAGAAAACCACCCTTACCAAGTTTTACTCCAACCGAATTTCCCAAATATCCTAGTTCTTTTCTTTTCAACCTTCTCAATAAAATTTAAATTTTGGAATGAAAATTTTCTGAAAACTGTCTATTCCTAATTTCAATAATTTCAATGTTAACTACAATTTATTTTTTTTTTCCGTATACATTAAAACTTAATGAACATTTTTATACACCCTAAAATAAATGTTAATAAACTATCTACAAGTTTCCCATATTCGAATACTAAAATAAGATACTTAGACAAAATAAAAATTGTCGCTATCACAAAGTAGATTAACAACCAGGCTTGCTGCAGAATTTAATCTAAACAAAGGCGACAGGTAAATTAATTATATTTTCCTCTTTTATTGTAATCAGGTCCATATGTCCTTTATATGATATACACCAATATGGCCACCAATATCCTGGAGCTCGTAGTTAACATTGCCTAGTTTTTTCCTTACTACTGCTCTTACTCCAACTGGAGCAAGTTTAGCATTAAAGTGATTCACCAATGAACTCTGAGCAAAATTACGATGTACGACTTCCTGTCCAATGTTGAATTCCCTTCGCCTAGACCTCAAATTATAAGATTTCGTATTTCGTTCATACGCATCCTTAATTCGCATTTGTATAGAATCTCGTAAGATCGTGAAATTATCCTGTCGTACTATCCGCGTATCCGATTCAGATAATAATTCCAGATTCCTTAGAATTTTGTAGTCTTGTCCATGGGTGATCATATTCTGTCCAAATAGAAGCTCATATGGGGATCGACCCGTTGTTTGATGTATACTATTGCGAAGTGCGCAATTAACACTAGAAAGGTAAGCATCCCATTGGCGCTGATCGTTACGTACGTAAGACCTCAAAGCTTCATTTATAGATCTATTAACTCTCTCAGAAGCGTTTGCTTGAGGACTATGGACAGCAGTAAATTGGTGATGTATTCCAAATTTTTGTAACAAATTTTTAAATTCTTTCGATTTAAATTGACTGCCATTATCAGTTATTATAATCTCGGGTATTCCATAACATGTAAAAATATCATTTCTTAAGTATTCCCCAATTGGTTTCGTAATAAATTTTTTTAACGGTTTCAAAAAAAGTAAATTTTGTAAAATGGTCCATAATAATTAGGATCCCAATATTTCCGTTCTTTGTTCGTGGTAATGGCCCAATAAGATCCATATATACACGCTGAAATGGCCGTTCAGTAATCACCATTTGTCCCATAGGTGGTTTAAGACATGTGTTAGGAGTTTTTGACGTTTTGCAAGGAGCACAATTCAATATGTATTCCTTAATATCCATTACCATTTTCGGCCAAAAGAAGAATCGTCGAATTCGATGCAATGTTTTTGCAATGCCACCATGTGAAGCGTTTGGAAGATCATGAGCTACATAAATGACATCCCTACGTAATTCTAGTGGAACGAAAAGTTTCCATGAATCTGATTCATCTTCGTTTCCTGATGAAAATCTTGTTCTTTTATAAATATATTTACCAATTACTTTGTAATCAGGCAAATCAGATTTTATAAATTCATTTCGCAAATTGCTATATTCCGCACTATCAAATGCACTTGAATTAAGATCAATTGAGGGTAAATTTTGTAAATCAAGTTCAGCTATAGTATCCTCACACTCATATGCTCGGGATAACGCATCAGGAACGATATTTTCTTTACCTCTGCGGTGTTCAATTTTGAATTCAAAGCCTTGTAGTTTGAGAGCCCATCTTGCCAAACGGCCACTCAAATCCTTCTGCCTCATCAGCCATTTGAGACTCGAATGGTCTGTTATTACCTTGAATTCTTGACCTTCTATGTAAGCTCTGAATTTTTTAATAGCCAAAACTACCGCTAGACATTCCAGTTCTGTTATAGAATAGTTTCTTTGAGCCTTGTTTAATTTTTGTGACATAAAGGCTATAGGCCTTTCGTTATCATCATCATCAAGTTGAGCTAAAACGGCACCTATTCCGTGCATACTTGCATCGCACTGCAGGAGAAATGGTTTATCGAAATTTGCGTGAACTAAAACTGGAGCTGAAGTTAACTTTTGTTTAATAATCTCAAAGGACTTTTGAGCTTCATCATTCCAAGAAAATGGTTTCCTCTTCGATAGCAATTCTGTCAAAGGATATGTAAGCGATGCATATTCGTCGATAAACCTTCTATACCAGCCTGCCATTCCAAGAAATTGACGAAGTTGGCGAACTGATTTAGGAATAGGAAATTCAGAAATTGCTTTCACTTTGTCTGGATCTACTTTTAAACATCCCTCTCCTACTATGTAACCTAAATATTGTACTTGTTTTATAGCAAAGCTACTCTTTTTCACGTTGATGGTTAAATTCGCTTTTCGAAATTGTGTAGCCACCTCCTGTAAATGTCGTAAATGTTCGTCAAAGTCTTTTGAAATGACCAGTAGATCATCCAGATATACAAAAACGTTAGTCCTTAAGTGATACGGAACAACCATGTCCATCAGTCTACACATTGTCTGTGGTGCATTACACAATCCGAACGGCATCCTCGTAAATTGGTACAAAGGCCGATTCGGTATGGTAAAGGCGGTCTTAGGTCTTGAGGCTTCGTCCAATTTAATCTGCCAAAATGCATCCTTTAAATCCACCTTGGAAATATAATAAATTGGAGGAAGTCTAGAAATAAGTCCGTCTATGTTTGGAATCGGGTAAGCGTCTTTCGTCGTCACGGAATTTACCTTTCTACTGTCTAAACAAAATCTCACTTTACCTGGTTTTACTATCAACACCCCAGGAGATGACCAAGGAGAAGCTGGACATTCTTCGATTACACCTAATCCTAACATCCTATCTATTTCACCACATAAAAGTTTTTCCCTCGCAGGAGATATGGGATAATACCTCTGCTTGATTGGATTTGCATTACCAGTATCAATTTTATGTGTTATCAGAGATGTACAACCTAAGCCATCACGCTCCGAATTTGGAAAGCATTCTATAATTTTTTTAAGTTGTTGCTTTTCAACTGTTGACATAGTTATTTTGTTTGGGTCTTTTTCCAAAACAATTTCATTAATTTTATCAATTGTAGCAATTTGTATGCCAAACTTTTGCCAAAAATCCATACCACATATAATTTCCTGAGATATATTGGGAATTAAGAAAAATTCAATTGATTCCATCTGACCGTTGTAAATGACATCTAAATAAATAGTACCTTGAACGCGTTGTTGTTGACCGTCAGCGGTTCTAACGCTACCAACTCCACGTTTATAACTTTTGGTTTCAGAAATTTCTAAACATAGTTCACCTCCAATTACACTTACATTCGCACCACTATCCAATAGTGCAAAACGATTTTTATTTTGTAAATTAAGTAAGATATAAGGTCTGTTATCGTTAGCTCTTGCTATTATTGAAGAAATTACACATTTCCTCAAAAGTTTTCTCCTGTTATAATATTCACGAATTCTTCTTGAAGATCTATTCGCCTTTTGTTTTATGTCCGGATTATTAAATATTCTATGTCTAGCACGAATGTACTGTTCCAACCGAACATGATAAGGCCTTTGCAAAGGGTGTATATTTTTAAAGTCAGGTTTGTTTGTCTCATCAGATTCACTTGTCAAAACAGGTGTATTCGATTCATTAAGTTGTTTATTTAATACTTGTCTATTGTTATTATAAACGTTTGGTTTTATATTGGATGTCCGTGCTTCCTTATACGGACATCCCTCAATGCGTTTCCCCGTTTCTGTGAACAGTTTGGACATTGAGGTTTGTAAACACCTTTAGTTCCACATCCGTAGCAGAATACCGACCTTGGTTCCATGCATTCCACGAAACTATGGCCAGATTTATCGCAGTTCCAGCATTTGCCTTTCTGTACCACTAAACAAACTTCCAAATCTTCATCCAAATTATTTGCTGTTTCTATATATGTTGTGTCCCCAACAACTTCCGCAACAAGTCCCTTTTCAAATGAACGTCTATTAGAGTTAAATGTAGTCATATCCTGGACGAATTTCTCATGCTTTCGAACAGCACGACGTAACTCAGCAACACAAGTTATATCTAAATGCAAAAGTTCGTGCCTAACTTCCGGTCTCAGATTTCGTTGCATCATTTCACAGAGCTCATAATCCGATAAAGGTGTCCGTAATCGATCACATAGCACAATGGTAGAATCATAAAATTCATCGAATGACTCCTTAGGTTTTTGTTTTCGTCTTAAAATTTCATCCTTTATATCGAAATCAGTGTGATAATCTTTATATTGACATTTAATAGCGTCACACAAATCAGCCCAATCCATGTATTCGCAACTGCGATGATATCTCCAAAACCATTTCAAAGCCTTACCTTCAAACAGAATATGTGCATGTTCACATAAATGTTTAAAGTTGCCTTTTAAATTGGCTCTCGTCAATGTATTCACTCGGTATATAAATTCATTGACCGTAAGCTCTGAGATATCTCCAGTGAACCGTATTTTCCAGTTTCGAATTATATTCAAAACCTTTTCTGAATTATTCTCAGTATGTGTGTTAGAAGGTCTATCATTTTCCAAATCTACAATTCTATTTGGTGCAGAAGTGTCGTATTCAATTCTGTTCTCCTGATTAGTCTGTTGTGTTTGCCTGTCTTGAGAATTATGTTGCAAATTCCGAAACGTGTCGGTTATCATCGTACCTATTTCATCTCTAAATTCTCTTAAGGAATCATTAAGAAATTGACGAACGTAAGTGTTAACATTTCTCTGTTCACTGGCGTCTCTGCGAGTCTGCAATCGTGTTCTTGGTCTATATAATTGATTTATCGGAGTTTCCGTATCCCCCCCAGTTCCTCGATTATTGATATACGATGCTTCCTGCTCTATCTGAGCCGGGATATCGCCAGTACTACGTACCAGTGGCATTTTTCCACAATAAACAAATATGTTTTATTAAAGTAAAGTCCAGTCGATATAAAAAAAAATAAAAAAAAACCTAATAATCTACCAGACAATAGCTTCCCACAAAGTACTGTCAGCTAAAATAATATTATAAAAGTTATAAACGGTTACAACTACAATTTGCAAATAATTACTACTCAGTGAAGAAATACAGAATGGGTAGTAAAAAAAAATTAGTTAAAGTCTGCTCATCAAGTCTAGCATATAAAATTATACAGGCGAAGTATCCCAATATTGTTGGAAAATATTCGACCAATGTCAAATAAATTTAGTCCAGTAACAATATTCGGGAACAAAAAAGAAAAATAAAATATTGATTATCTTATGTAGGAAGTAATTCATTAAAATCAAAATACTTTAAATTCCGTACATTAGAAAAACAAAGTAGGGAAAATTTCAAAAGTAGAAAGCAAAAAAAAATAATAATTTAATTTAGAAAATAAAGAGATTTAGATTCGTACGATAATTGAACCGATATAATACCAGTTTAACAACTCAAGCTCGAACCCAAACCCTGTTAATAAATGTCCCATTAAATGTGTGTTATGGAAATGAAAATCATACTGTATAATTATCATTTACGTCCTAACTTACAAATATTTCAACATAAGTTAAAGAAAATAGAAAAACTAAAATAAATGTATATATCTTAAGATCACCACCCACCAAAGGTAAAAGTTCATTGGTCCTCAGTATCTAGATAAAATAGCACATATAAGTTTTAAAAGTTACGAACACTGAGGCCCCACGTTGGGCGCCAAAATCTCTGTAACGAATATTCGAGTTGTTCTTATAGAGGGAAGCTACCTTTAATAACGGCTGTGCTCGTCGGAAGGGTGAGTTAATATAAGTTCCCATTAAAATAAATTAAAATCATTACAGTAGATTTAAAAATCAGGTAGCTAAGTAGATAACATGTGAAATCAGATCGATAAATATATAAACAAAAAAAAATAAATAAATAAAAATAAGCTAGGCTCGAATGAGTATTGTGCAGCTTGAAATGGAAATCGCTTCACATACTCTAAACCCTCCCACCATGCTGACAATATTGTATAATTGACTTGTCAGCCCTAAATAAAACAAACAAAAAAATTACTAACTTACCTAACCCATACTATATTCTTCACCTTTCGCAATTAAAATATCAAAATTTTAAGACATTATGTTTAATACATAAGAAAAGTTAGAACATATTTATTAATAAAATAGTAAGAAAAAAATAACAAAACAATGGAGATAATGTTTATTCAAAATGTAATTATCACAATTGGTCACCCTAAATGTTATTTCCAATATTTTAGAAATCTAGCAAATTGATTTATACAGGGGGGGGAAAAAATAACCTAAAGTCATAAATAGTAAAAACAAAACGTTTGATGAATTAAATCTGTAGTAGGTAGGGTATTTTAAGGTATATTGTAATATTTTTTTTCTTTTTTTTTTTTTATATATATGTATATATATAGGTATATATATATATATATGTATATATCAACGTAACATAAATAAGTGTTTAAATAAGTAAATTAAATAAGTAAATCAAATTAAATATTAAATTTAATAATGAAACAAAACAAATCTTAATTTGAAGATGATTATTTATGTTACGTTTTATCTTTTTAAATGAGAATATCATGTAAACGAAATGGCTGAATAAAATTTCATAAAAAGAATTAACTTACGTTCATTGGTACATCGAAGTCAGCAGGCGCCAGGTGACAGATGACTTGCGTTATTATAATCAATTTTTTATATCAACCACAAAATAAGAGTAAAGGTTAAGTTTGTGTACGTATGAATATTATGTCATTTAAATACCTGTATAACAATCCATACGCAATTACGTATTTTTTAATTGTAGTTATTGATAAGGTAATTTTAAGTTTAGAATGTCATTATGAATATGAAATTTTGTTTTCAATTTACCACTTTAGATTCTTTTGTCTTTCTTACAAATTCAAATTAATTAAGGTGACCATCCGAAATAATATTATTAAATTTTAAGCAAAAAGTAAACAATTTAAATATTCATTAATTTAAGTTAATTTAGAAATAAAAATATTATGAAATTTAAGAAAATTAGAGATAAAGTTGCTTTTAAATGATGTATTGAAATTTCAAGAGAATTTAAAATTTAAAATTTCGTGAAACGAATTTAAAAAAATCAAATTGAATCTGGTGGACAATCCGGACCTCGTTATTAAATAAATAAATTTCAAATAATTCCTTTTTCAATTAAAGTTGTTCAAAGTTATTTAAATTCCTTTTTTCTGTTTTTTTTTTTTTTCCCCACCACCAGTAAATTAAAAGGGTCTGGTCACCCCACCGGGAAAAATAAAATAAATAACAGTAATTTCCTCTGTTGTGATTCGATCTTGCCTGAATATTCCAAGGGAATTGCTCAAAAAGAATATAAATAACTGAGCTCTTCAAATTCCGTTTTCCACACAAATTAAAATATTAATAAATATTCTCTACTGCTGAAAATTCCTAAAAAATTTTAAAAAACTTATTTTAACATTGTCAAATAAAACTATAGAAAACCACCCTTACCAAGTTTTACTCCAACCGAATTTCCCAAATATCCTAGTTCTTTTCTTTTCAACCTTCTCAATAAAATTTAAATTTTGGAATGAAAATTTTCTGAAAACTGTCTATTCCTAATTTCAATAATTTCAATGTTAACTACAATTTATTTTTTTTTTCCGTATACATTAAAACTTAATGAACATTTTTATACACCCTAAAATAAATGTTAATAAACTATCTACAAGTTTCCCATATTCGAATACTAAAATAAGATACTTAGACAAAATAAAAATTGTCGCTATCACAAAGTGAGTTGGTAAACTGTTGTGAATTTCACTTAAATTCAAGTTACTCATTGCATTCTTAAAATCGGTATATGGTTCAAATAAATTTATATTAAAATCCCCCGCTATTACTATATGACTGTAACGCGCCGATAAATCGCCTAGTTGGTCGTAGCATTGTGATATATTACCGCAAGGTAAATACATGACACCTACTAAGACATTATTATTATCGTTCCCCGTATTAATTTCAACAAATATTGCATCACAGGTCAAACCTATATTAAGTTCATAAACCAGTTTAGATTTAAGGCTGTTATGCACATAAAGACATACTCCTCCGCCACGCCCTGTAAGTTTGTCACATCGATATAAATTATACCCCTCTATATCCACATCAGTATTTAAATTTCCCTCTCTTAACCATGATTCCGAGACTCCTATTACATCAAAATTGCTTCCTTCCACTAATTGCCTAATCTCATCCAATTTCACTGAATTCGATCTTGGAGCAATACTCTGAGCATTGAAGTGCATCATGTTTAGATTGTTCGAGTTGAAATTAATATTCTTTACTGTTTCACTGTTAACCACTTCACCCAAATTATTATTCATGTCCAATATACACTGATACCTCCCATATTCGTGATAAAAAGTATAGATTCCAAACTAAATTAGTAAAATTTGTACATGAATATAGAATTTTTAAAAATATATTATAAAAATTCCGCTTATAATAAATCATTTATTCTACAATTCATATCCGTAATAAACCAAATTTTCAACGGGAAAGAGAAATACTATTTAAAAAGTGCAATTAAAAAATAATAAAAAATATCCATACCTATCTAAGCAAGATGTATATTTGATATGCGAATCTATTTTACGCTTGCAAAGATACTAAAATTATATAAAAATAATTAAAAAGGTTTTAATTTTTGGTATGATATATAATTAAATCAAGAAAAAATTTGAATCATATTGTGGCCAACCATCGGAAAAAACAATATATGTAAATAAAAACCATTTATGAACCAGCCAAATTTAAATTTTATAAAGGCAAATAAAAGTAAAACGTACTACATGCTTATATTAAAAAAAAGTAGCAAGAAAAAAAACAAGAATGCACAGAAATAATTATAATTATTGCTAATGAATATTAGTTGTAAAAACAAAATCTGCAGTACGATCTTCTGTTGTTGTATCTATTCCAGCTATTTCTCCTTCCGGGGCAATATTTTCATTTTTCAACAAAGCACTTATGGCTGCTTTACTTGGGTTTTCTCATCACCATTATGAAAAGTAATTTTTACATCAGGCATACGTTTTTTTGAGACTCTAAATTTTTGGATTTTTTTAGCTTTTAGCAGTTGTCTACACATAAAATGCAATTTGGATGCAATTGGGGGATGATGATCATTTATGTAAATTCTAGATTCTATATTAGAATCACAAATTTAGTTCAACTGCAACTTTTGTTTAGTAAAATATAGTTTTTTTAATTGATCGCGTTTGTACACACTATTAAATTTTATTAACACAGATTTCTTATAGTTAATGTAGCTGCAAAAATGGATATCATTATGGTTTATTTCCAATCCGTATATGGTTCCAATTTTAAAAATAGTTGTATATAATTCTTCATATGATAAGTTAGAATCCAACCCGTTAATAACAATGTCTCCACGATGTAGCTGCCTACGTATCGATTCATTTTCTAAGTTAAGTTCCAATATTTTTCCATTGAGAATATGTTCCGAGTCTTTAATTTTAGAAGTACACAGTGCCAAATCTTTTTTGAGCTCCTTTAAATCTGGTAAAACTGATTGGGTAATTATATCCGAAAGTTTAGTAATACTCATTTCTAATTTATCAATTTTAGATGATATAGTTTTGTCTTAATCATTAGTGTTCTTTTCAGGATTAATTGAAGTTTTTGTGCAATTTTGACATCTAAACAGAATTGCTCCCTTGCTACTCTTAATGCAGTCCAGCATTGTTGTATTAAATGAAGGATTAATAGTTGCAGCACATTTATAATGAACTTTATGACCACATAAACCACAATCAATGTAATTAGACTTTCTGGAGCCAGTAGTCTTGCATATTGTACATTCCATGTTTGTTAATAATTGGTTTTCTAGCTTAAATGTAATATTCAGAGACTATGGTCTTTTCTTTGATTTTATTAATTATTATTTGCTCTTGCTCTTTTCTTTTTTGTAAATTGCCGTTAGAAGTCCAATTTTAATGTATCATCTTTTTATTTTTTATAAAAAGGCACAAACAATGAAGAGCGATATCAAAATGTAATAATTACATTAAAAAAATGGTTTTTATTTAATTTGGCTCTCTGATCATACGTATAAGAGAAATATTTTGCATTTACTTTTAAATATAGTTAATAAATGCACTAAATAGATGAATTTTGTACTTTTGTTTTATTATGTAAAAGATCAATTTTTAAATTTTTATTTCTTTTGACTTTATTTATTTTTTTGTTTATAATTTAAATAAACATTAGTTAATGTTCTTTATCTTTTTGTAATTTTATATAATTTAATATAAAATTTTCCCGTCAAATAAATTTGTTTAACACGGATATACATATGTATAAAAACACGTCTATTCTGCCATAAAGCTTGATGTAGAATTCATCAACAACATTCTATCTATTTCGCCGCTAAGTTGCTTCTCAACAGCTGGTGAAATAGAATAATAACGTTGTTTATTTGTTTTTGCACTACCTGTATCAACACAATGCTCAATAAGAGTTGTGCATCCCAATCCTTCAATTTCTGAATTAGGATATGCTGCAATTACCCTACCAAGTCTTTGTTGCTGTTCATAAGTTAATTTAATTATGTCCGGATTATCATTAGTATAATAAATTTCTCCTATATTCGGTATTACAATCCTCAGTCCGAAAGTCGTCCAAAAATCGAAACCACAAATTTAGTCCTGTTGTATTGTCGGTACGACTAAAAATTCAATAAATTCCCAAAGTAATTTTCGGGAATACAAAATTTATTATTAATTCGATTTCCGTATGACGTGCTAAATTCCGTTTGTCCTTGATAAGTTATATTCAATATTATAGTTCCTAAAATGTCTTGTCTTTGTCCGTCAGCAGTACGTACATTGCCTTTAAACCTTCTAAATTGTCCTATATCCTGAACCTGAATTGCTTACTTACCACCAATAACACTTTTATTAGCTCCACTATATAAAAGAGCAAAATAAAAACTATCTAAAATTTTTAATTGTACATATGCTCTACTATCCTTATCATTATTAACAATTAATGAAATAATAAAATTATTGAAAGAATTAAGTTTTGAAGATCTACTAAATGTTACGGAACTTCCAAAAATACGTGAACGAACCTTTTCATAATCCCTTCATCGCATATGATATGGTCTCATTAAAGGTTGCATGATTTCATTAGTCGCGTCATTGTCTACCGAAAATTCCTGTTCTTTATTTTCGGATGTCCGCTCTACTTTCGACGGACATCCCTTTGTGCGTATCCCTGTTGTTTCCTGCTACAGCTAGGACAAGTAGGCTTGTAAGTGTCTTTTACTCCACACCCATAACAGAATATTCGCCTGGTTTCCATACAATCAATATATGAATGACCAAATTTCTCAAATTCCAACACTTGTAATTACCTTGTATCGCACAAATTTCAGGATTATCATTAAATTCATTCAAAACTATGTCCTTGTCGTCACTATCTGTCAGTTCAGAAATACGTCCTTGAGTAATCCTGCGAGCCTCAAATACGTGTACATCTTTCATGAACTTCTCGTGTTTCCTTACTTCACGACGCAATTGTGAAACATTATTTATTTCCAAGTGTAAAAGTTCATGCCTAATATCATTCTTCAAATTTCTAAGCAAGGTCTCGCATAAATCTTGATCTGAAATAGAATTCTTTAATTTATCCGTCATTGCCGAAATAACGTCCATATATTCATCGAAGTTTTCATTTGGTTTCTGTCTTCGTCTGCAAATATCATCTAAAATATCTAAGTCACTATAGTCTACTTTATACTGCCTTCTCAAAGCATTTGTTAATGTCATCCAGTCAATGTCCTCATTTTGTCTATGAAATCGCCAGAACCGTACAAGTGCCCTTCCCTCAAATAAACTACGAAAATGTTTACAAATTAACTCAAAATCTCCTCTTAAATTATTTGTGGTCAATATATTTACACGATATATAAATTCATCAACAGACATATCACTTTTATGACCGCTATATTTCAATCTCCAATTACGAATGATGTTTAAAACTTTCTCTTTAAAGATGGGTTCCGATGGAAGATTACGATCTTTCGTAGGAGATGAATTTGGTATGTCTATATTTCTTGAACCTGAAGGATTCAAACCAATATTTTGAAAATTAAACTATTAACTTCAACATTTTTTATTTTTTCGAATTTATTCTATGAGCTAAATTTCAGTTATGTATTTTATAAAGCTTTTTTGTAATAGTCATATTCCTTCAATTTTTCAGAAATGACTTTATACACTATCAGACTATTATATTGTATTTTCTTGTTACATTTTACCTTAGCTTATAGAATAAATTCGAAAAAATAAAAAATGTTGAATATAATATAAAGTAACCTTCAAAAGGAAATAATTCCCAGTTTATATTTAAACTATTAACATTAAGTCGAATTGATGTTCATATTTTAAAAAACAGAACGAATTTTATTACTTATTAGTGAAGTCATTTCACTACGAAAATTCTCTAAGAATTTGATATTGTTTGCCTAACATTAGCATTACTCTCATCCCGATTTCGTTGAGAATTTTCATTCTGAACATCCTTACCTCTACTTCCTGTACGAGTTTTCTTAGCATTATGTGCAATTTGTTGAACATAATCAGAATCAAAATTTACCGTTAAACTAACATTAGCAGGCTGATCTAAATCTAACAAATTTTCCTGACTTCTTGTCAAAACCATTTGTAATTGGTTAAATCTTAATAAAAACGTCAAATATATATTTTAAATATAGTATTTCACTACTCCACTTAAATACAATTAGATAGGACAAATACAAAAATGTTAATAAAATATACTTTGCATCCATAAATAATAAAAAAAATACATGAATAACACCGAAAGGTAATGTGAATTAAATTTCAATATGAGTACTCCAACAACAAATAAGTCAAATGAAATAAATCTCAAATAATTGAAATTCAATTCGAAAATAAAAATATTAAACAAGAACTGAAATCTTATAGGAGTAAGTATCTGGTTCTTAAAATCAGATTCAGAAATCTTAACTATAATAAAATTCAAATCAAAATTAAAAAGAAAAAAATCACCGAAATAAAATTCGTGTAAAGCCATCGTAAGTTGGAATTCGAAGAAAACCCAATTTCCAAAATCTGTAACAAAACTTTAACACGTGCTACAAAAATTTATCTTAACACAAATTTATTCGGTATATATATTGATAACATCCCCCAAAAATCTAAAATTCCAAAATAAATTCTTGCAAAGGAATAATTTTCCAATAAAATAAAAATTTTATGAAATTACAGTTAAAAGTCAATATGATGATGATAAAAGTAATTGGGATAACAGGGGGTCGATTCTGGTTCTGTGAAACTGTGAAATCAAACCTTTTTTCACATATTCATAGAGTTTCTAATTCTCGTTTAGTGAAAAAATGATAAATAGATTCGAATGTTTTCATATGAGAAGAGCAAATGGAATGGAACAAATTGTTTTCGCATTTTCACAGTAAGTGCTTCACAGTAAGAGAAGGCCATATCTTTTCCCCTCTCTCCTGAAAACTCAAGACTTGACGAGACAAACTTGACGTGTGTGAACCGGCACTAATGTGATTCTTGTTCTGTGTAACAGTGCAAAGAAGTGTCACAAACTTTTCATTTATGCCATATTTTTACACTTTCATTTTAACGGTGAAAAATAATTTTAATTAAATTATTTAGAGAAAAATATTTACATTGCTAAAGATAAATAATAATTGAAAGAAATAAAAATTATAATCTTCTAAAAAGATTCATATTTACAGATTTTTAACTTATTATATTCATATAAAATTCCAATTTTTTATTATATGTATAACTACAAAACATTACTGACGAAAAACGTTAATAAGGTTTCTTACATTGTACCATTCCGAATTTATTTCGATAATTCCATTAAAACTAATAATCCTAACATTTTTTAAATTAATTATATTGTGTATTTGTGTATTTGTATAATTTTACACTTGATTAAATGACAAGGTAGATATGTAATTACCATCGGCGGTGAAAAATTAAGGTTAAGCGACGGCTTAAAGTAAATTTACAGCCGCCTACAACATGTTTATGTTTTATATTTAAAAAACATATTAAGGTCACTAGACACTATCCTATTTGGTCGTACGATATGTCAAAAAAATCGTGTGTGTTCATAAAGTATCATAGTGTGGCCTAAAAATTTAACTAAATGACAGATTTTTTTGACAAGTCTGACCGACTTGCAAAAGTTTTTAAAAATGTTCATAAAATGATAGTTTATATGCGATCAGAGTTGTATTTTCTAATACAGCTGATAAGAAAACAACAATGTCGGCTTCATTGATTTAAAGTATCTTTTTTGTGTAATAGTGTGGCTCCTATAACAGACTTTTGTTGCGATTTTTTTTGAGTGTGATAGAAATTTGTCAGATTTTCCAGTGAATGAATCGTACGATTGTGTAGGATAGTGTATCACGACCTTTACTAAATAAATCTTTATTTTGCCTTTTTTTTGTTAATGATTTCACAATTTTTTGGCCTTATGGTCGTTTTTTAAAGCTTTTGTTTAACTTGCAATGAATGTATGTTTGGGTGGAACCTTGCAACTCAATTTGAAGCAGATATGTTCAATTGGCTGAGCTGAAATTATGTACACACGTTCAGTTTGGATGACAATGCATTGTAAACCATGGTGGAATAAGTAGGTGGCATCGTTACGGCAACAAATACAACATTACAACAAAATTGGAAATTAAATCACCGTTTACGTCAAAAAATAATTTTAACAAGAATCAAAGCGTGCCGCTGTACGTGATGAAATCAATAAATTTTTAGCCAATTTTTATAATATTATAGTCAATATCTTATTTATTTTAATTAAAAATTATCAAAAACTTTATTAATATACAATAATCTCAGCACTTTGACATAAACCTAGACAAACAATGCAGGAGCAAAAAATCGCCATCTGGCGTAGTGCTGCCACCTGTTTATTTCACCATGATGTTAACTATGAAACGTCATTCTAAATCAAACATAGCAGAACAGCCAAAATGGCGGTCAGCTATTTTTAATGCAACCCTATAAATAAATTAATGCCCAGGCCCACGATGTCGACAAGAACATTTCTTTCGTATATTTGTTTTGAAACAACAACAAATTTTAGTTTTTTATTATTGTTTTCAATATAAATATGCGAAAGAAATGTTCTTGTTGACATCATGGGCCTGGCAGTAACTTTTACTTAAAAATTTTTCTAGCAACTAATAGAGGCATAACCTTATTTATAATTCATTGTCCAAATTTGGAATTTTTGTTGCAGAGATTTATGATTTTATTGGTGAAATGAGTTCCGCTCCCAAATTTTCTCACCACTCTCACAAATAAACTCAAGAATTGCTGCAACAAAAATTGCAGGTCTGGACCGGCGCTATGATATAAAATCTTGCCAATTGTCATTACACAATTTACATGATGTAAAAACTTGTCGCGAAATTTACTTGTGTAGAAAAACAAGTAAATTAAATGACTTGATGTGATTGATTTTAACTATTAAAAAATAAATTAAAAGTAAAAACCCTTTTTCAAAAACAAGCTTTTATTTTAATACCCTAAAAAGAAACTTTCACATAAGTCAATTACATTATTTTCGTAGATGCCAGTTTTATGCCAAAATTATTTACTGCAATAAATATTTTGGGGTAATCGCGCGGGCAAGATGTTTACCCAAAAAACTCATTTGTCAACTCATTGATTGATCGATTTTACATTTTTATGACTGCTCGTCTCTCCAAGAACATATTGAAAATTTGGAAAAAGTTTTTCTCAAATTAAAGTCATCCAACCTTAAGGTACAATTAGATAAATCCGAATTCCTACAGAAGGAAATAGCCTTTTTGGGAAATATAGTCACAACAGAAGGGATTAAACCCAACCCTTCGAAAATAAACTAACCGTGAAATAAAATCATATAGAAAATTCATACCCAACCTAGCCAAACTTACAAAACCCATAACCGAGTGTTTAAAAAAAGGAAGAACAATAAATTTAAATGAAAATTACGTAAAAGCTTTTGAGACAACTAGGAACATTTTGATGAACGACCCATTATAACAATATCCCGATTTAACAAAACCATACATTCTCATTCTCTCCCAAGGTCGTATAGGGAGCGACAGACCTATTTGTTACGCAAGCAGGAATCTTTCCGAAAGCGAGATAAATTACTCAACAATCGAAAAAGAGTTACTGGCAATTGTATGGGCTACCAAATATTTTCGGCCTTACCTTTTCTGTCGTAAGTTCCAAATAGTCACTGATCACAAACCTTTGACATGGTTAATGAGTCTCAAGGAACCTAACTCAAAACTAGTTAGATGGCGCCTCAAACTCGAGGAATTCGACTATGAAATAGTCTATAAAAAGGGAACGTTAAATAGTAATGCAGACGCGTTGAGTAGAATCAAAATAGATAGTAGTAATGTTATCGACGTCAATATGAATACGTCAAGTCAAGTATCCACAATTCATTCAAGCGACGAAAATCTAAATGATGGGATTGGTATTTCGGAGAAACCTCTAAATGAATTCAACTTACAGCTTATCCTGGAGAAATCAAAGTCCAAACAATTTTTAGAAACAAACAACGTCGAACTATTAAAGAAAAGCACTTCTCTCAAGATACCTTAACGCAAATATTCAAAAAATTTATTCCACCAGGTAAACTTACGGCAATATTTTCGGACGACATTACGTTTAAAAAGGTGCAACAAGTATTTTCAGAATATTTCGCGAATGCAAAACAATTTCGTGTTGTACGCTGCACTAAAATTCTAATAGATATAACGGACGAAGACAAACAGGTAGAACTTACATATACGAAATTGTCATGAAAATAGGAACCATAGAGGCATTACCGAAACCTATGAATACCTCAAAAGACAATATTATTTTCCTCTCATGCAGACCGTTGTAAATAAATCATTAAACAATTGCGAAACCTGTAATACCTTGAAATATAACAGACACCCTCCAAAACTTAATTTTCAACTGACAGAAACTCCAAACATACCACTCCAAATTTTACATATTGATATATATACCGTAAACGGTAAATGTATCTTAACTATTATTGATAAATTTTCCAGGTATGCGACTGGATATAATTATGCACTTCATAAAAAAAACAATTACTTGTTGTTTGGACGATACTTTATTACTGAATTCAAACTTAAAAACTAACAATAAATGTCTTACTTGCTAGAATACAAAACTCTTAAATTAGCTGATGTTGCAAATTCACACGATTTGTGTTTTAATGCAAAGCATGTGAATTTGCCAACACATCATAAATTCTATTTGTTGTTGATAAAAAAACATACGTCTTGCTGTTTAATGCAAGACGTGAGATCAACAACAAGCACACAACACCACAATATGAAATAATCATATTTCATTATATGATTCCTCCATCCCTAGATTCAACAGTCTCTGTTGAATTTGTGGTGGCGCGTTGTGTCCGATATTTAAAATTTTCTTAACACTATAAAGCAAATGTTTGTTTACAATTTTAGTCAAAAACACAAAAAAAAAAAAAATGGTTCTTAAGAGAACAAGCTTCCTACATTACTTGTTCTTTCTTCTAAAACATTAGCATCTTCGATAACTTGTTCATTTTTATAGGTTCTTTTATAGAATTGAAAAATTAACAATGAAATTAACACTATTACAATAATTATTAAAATTATATTAACAATATTATTACTGGTTTTCAGTTTATGCATGTTCAATTTCACTTCGTTTAAATTCGTATCAGGTAATTGTATCAACGTTTTATTAGTAATATCCTTAGCATATGGTACATAAAAAAAATTTTCATTATAATTGAAGGATTCAAAAGTGGTTTCGTTAATTAAAATTTTACAATTTGAGAAGAAAATCAAATTATGGTTCTTTATTTTAAGTTCTAAATTGCTACAAGTTTGTCTTATTGTAGTTTCATCTATATTTTTTGTTATAATAAAATTAGGTTCAATAAATCTTATTTCTTTTCTATTATTTATTATAAATTCGCAATCGGTTTCGTTTTTATTGAGCAGATTTCTGACACATTTATTGTCTAAATACTTAATTTTTGAACCTTTCACTTCGTACAGTAGTTTGTCAACGTTTGTAAGTTTCCTATTCATGTCGAAGTTTAGTTCGGTATGGTTAGTAGGCGTTGGAAAAGGGATTATCCTCAAAATAGGGTAGGTTTTCATTGTACCGGGAATCTGTACTATGAAATAGAGCACATCTTCCTGTTGCCACAAGGAGGTTTTAATGTACTCAAATTGATTCGTTCTCAATTCGGAAATTTTGTCTGGGTTTATTAATTTTGGGTTCAGGATACCCTGTTTACTAAGAACAAGTCCTAATTGAATGTCCTTCAAATGTTCATAGTAACTTTTAATGTTATCCAAAAAACTGTCTGATAGTACTTTCCTAACAATTTGATTCTGTAGTACATTAGTAGCGTTCTGCAAGTTTCTAATAATTTGGGTTTCATTGTTTATATGGTATAAAATTTCGTTAATATCGTCCTGCGTCAATGTACTTTCTTCTATTGTCCTCAATCTTTCGTGGATTTCATGTCTATCCTCATCATCGAGGGTTCCGAACAGAAATTTAATTCCACTGCCCAAAGCATTAAAAAGTCCGCGCTTGTGTCTGATGCTGAATAGCTTCTTTTCGGCCTCAGCCATTTTCAAATATCTTCTAGCCATGGTAGTCTGTAAAAATGGGTTTTCATTAAATTCATTCTGTAATAAATCGTATGCCAATTGAATTTCAGTTTTGTTAATTTTCAAAATGAGTTCGTTATACTCTGTGGGTAGATCCGTTGTCCCCTTTTGCAACATTATATAACCTCTGTCGCTGTTTATCTCTTGAATTTGTATGGTTTGTGTCGCTACTGTCGCCCATAGTGAGAGGTACACCAGGGTCCTAAACATCGTTCTGATCCTTTTGGTACCTGAAATTATTAGTATTCGTCATTCTTAAATAATAATTATTCTGTAATATTCAATTTTGATATTTTTGTCGTCTTTTCACTTGCGTCTTGTAAATCCTCTTAAATTTGTCATTATTTGAGGTAATATAGTTTCCCTGTATACTGAAATTCTCAATTTTCTTATATTTTGGTCGGGACTTGCTAACTCTGTTATTATCTACAAATACATTGGCAAAATCGCCACTTTGGTTTCTTCCCCAATTTAACTGTTCAATTCGTTTTTCCTTTGCTTCGCGTTGCCCAGTGGCAAAAATTTCCAAATCGTCCGCTGATATTAGGTTATTAATAAAGTCAATTGGTTTGTGTCTCGTCGTTGAATGAATAGTTTGATTATATGCTGTTATTGCTTTAAATACATTACCGTGTAAATCAGATTCATTGTTTGGGTCGGCGTTGAGTAATCTGATGTGTTCGTTCAGTGTGGAATGTAGTCTTTCAACGTCTGCATTCCCGGTTTTTAAATATGTTGTGGTTAGATGAAAGTTTATTTCGTTGTCAGTAAGGAACTGTTTGACATTTAGAGTATCGAATTCATTATCCATTACGATCATTCTTGGTTTACCCAGGTACTGAATTCGCTTTTTCAGTCCGTTGATGAGAGATAGCCAAGTTCGGTCTTCTAATTTTTCAACTGTGGCATATTTAGTCAATTTATCTATGCTAGTAAGATAGATTATGTTCCTCTGTGGGTACCAAAGATCTATGTGTACTATATCATTTTGTTTGTTAGGGGTATTTGTGACGTTAAATGTGTGTTTAATCGGACTCCTGTCAAATTTTGCAAGATTACATATCTCACAGTTGTTTACAAACTTTTGAATTTCCTTTTGTAAATTTGGATAAAAACATACCTTCTTCAGATTTATAAATACCTCATTTATTCCGCGGTGATTGTTTTTAAGATGTTCTGTCTCAATTTTTTTTAAAATAACTTCCCTGTTCGTGACGTCCTCCAACAATATTTTAGATCTTAAAATCTTCAGGTTACCATTATTAGCGAAGTATTTTCTATAGATATCCTGAATTTTCAGGAAAAGTGAGTCATCTTCACAAAAAATTACTACCAATCCCCTCTCCGGAAAACATTCTAACAGTGTTTTCCCTAAATCTGTTCCCCTTGTCACAGTAACGGATTTCCTTATCTTTTTTCTATGAACAATTTTTAATTTCGTGAATTCTTTAGGTCCATAGTTAAAAATAACTTGATTTTTAAACAAGTTTAGAGGTTTCTCGGTAATCGATATAAAATGAGTACCATCAGTCTCCGCACTGTGAACTGTTTCAATGTCATTTTCCATGTTGTCCTCAGAGTTGAATATTTCGTTTAAATTAATAAGAATGTCTGTTGCAGTTGATCCTTCTTCTATTTCCGCATTTCCCATACCTTCGTGTGTTATCCTACTCAACCCATCTGCAACAACGTTTTCTTTCCCTTTTATGTACTCAACTTGGAAGTCAAATTCATTTAATTTTATTTTCCAACGTTGCAGCTTAGAGTTTGGTTCTTTCATATTATTTAGCCATACTAGTGGCCTATGATCGGTCCTAATTGTAAACTTACGACCGTATAAGTACGGGCGAAAATGTTTTGTTGCCCAAACCATGCCAAGCAATTCTTTTTCTATGGTACTGTAACGTTGTTCATGACCGTTAAGTGAACGGCTGGCATAAGCAATAGGTCTGTTATCTTGCGTGAGCACTGCGCCAAGCGCAAAATTGCTCGCATCTGTGGTTAGCGTAAAATGTTTGCGAAAATCTGGGTGAATAAGTATGGGGTCATTTTTCAGTAATGTTTTCAGTTTGTGGAACGCTTTCACATATTCGGGGTCCTTAGTATTAAGTCTTGCATTTTTTTTCAAATATTTGATAAGATGGTAGGCTACTTTAGAATAGTCCTTGATAAATCGTCTATAGTAGCCAGTTATACCCAGAAACGATTTGATTTGTTTCTGAGTCGTAGGCAGCCGTATAGCGTCAATGGCCTCGATCTTTTTGGGATTGGTCTTGATTCCCCCCGGCGTAATAATATGGCCTAAAAACTCAGTTTCCCTTGATAAGAATAGACACTTATCTGGCTGAATTTTAAGATTAGCATTCTGAAGGCATTTAAGAACCTTGCTTAGAGACTCCATATGTTCCTCTATACTAGTAGAGAAAATCAGGATGTCATCTAGGTACACCAGGCAAATTTTGCCTATAAACTCTCGTAAGATGTTGTTTATAAGTCTTTGAAATGTGGCGGGTGCGTTACGAAGCACAAAAGGCATTCGCAAAAACTCATAATGACCGTTTGCAGTCGAGAATGCGGTTTTGTGGATATCGTCAGGGTCCATTTCCACTTGGTGGAAGCCCTTTGCCAGGTCAATGGTGGAAAAGTATTGACAATTTCCCAGCTTGTCAAATATGTCTTCAATATTTGGCATGGGAAATCTGTCCTCAATTGTCGTGTCATTCAGTTTTCTATAATCGATCACGATTCTCCATTGTTGCTGGTTATCCCGACCCAATTTTTTTGGCACAATCCAAACTGGACTATTATAAGGGCTATTCGACTCCCTAATAATGCCATCTTTAAGCATTTCATCGATCTGACGATTCACTTCCCCCCTATGCACTTCCGGATAGCGGTACATTTTTGAATAAATGGGCATATCGTGCCTTGTTTTTATCTTGTGTTTAATGTCGTTAGTAAATGATAGCCTCTGACCCGATTTAAAAAATATGCCCCTGTACTTTAATAAAATTGGCTTTAATTTGGTCCACTCAAAATCATTCAAATGATCGGTTTTCACATAGGAAAGAAAATTTTCTTCCACTATCTCATTATTTCCTATTTCTATAAAGTGTTCCTTATAGGATATATTATGGTAGATTTCTTCATCCTTGCTCATAAATAATGGTAAGGTTGTGTTTGCAGTAATTAGCTGCCGATGCGAATAATCGATAATACTATTTAGATAATACTATTTAGATTATTACCTATTAAACCATCATATCCGTTATTAAGTTCGCATTCTAAAAATTCACAATAATAATTCTCGACTCTGAATTCCTTAAAGATTGGAAATTTACAAAGGTGCTTCATTGAAAATATTCTCCCTAAGGCTCTTGCCTTAAGAGATATTTCCGTCTTCCATCTCGGCGAACATAGTCCTACATCTAAAATACTAAATTCTGCTCCACTGTCAATCACAAAATATAATTTCCTAATTGGAGAGTCGATGACTATATAGGGAAGTTGTCTAGGGCTTCTGTCGAAAAATTTATGCTTGAAGAACCAATTTCCATCGGAACTACATCCTGAGATCTGTTAAAGTTTCTACTCTGGTTGGATCCAGTACCATTCCTGCCATTATAATTTTCCCAGTGATTATCATTACGTCTGTAAAAATGTCCTGATTGACCATTCTGTCCTTGGTAATTAGTTTGGTTTGGTCCAGCATTGTTTCTTCTATTAGAATCTCCCGAGTAATTGTCGTATCGTCTGTGGTAATTTCCTGATTGACCGTTCTGTCCTTGGTAATTAGGTTGGTTTGGTCCAGCATTGTTTCTTCTATTAGAATCTCCCGAGTAATTATCGTTACGTCTTTGGTAATTTCCTGATTGACCGTTCTGTCTTTGGTAATTCCCTGATTGGTTGGTCTGTCTTTGGTAATTTCCTGATTGATTATTGTTGTTACTTCTATTAAAGTTTGGGCGAAACGTACTATCACCACGATTTGTCGGTGTGTTTTGTTCATTGTGTTGCCTGAAATCATTATACCTGTTGTTCCTATATTTTGTCGCACTATAATTCAAGTGCCCTGCTTCCCTAATAACCTTGTATGCTTCCTCAATATTACTAGGATCCCTAGCAAATATCATAGTCCTGGTTGGTTCGGGCAAGTTCTCCCTAAAAATTTGAAGTGCAATTCTGTTAAGTGCCGCAGTGGAGTATAAATTGTCTCCGAATAATAGATTTCTGTTCTGTATCCTACTTAAGAATTCCGTGATTTGTGAGTAATATTTTTCGATAGTGTCAGTCATGCGACACATTTTAAGTTTGTCCATTAGTGCGTTGCTATTTTCTTTCTCACCAAAATTATTTTTTAAGATTTCTTTAATTTGTTCCCAATCGGTTGGGTTTCCTTGTCTGTGTAGAGCTTCCCTACATTTCCCTACTATTCTACCCTTTAGATAGTCCATGAGGATATTTTTATGTGACGCCTCAAATTCCTGTATTGTTGGTAAAATATTTTCAACTTGTTTAATGAAATCAGGTAACTGGTTGTATGAATCGTCTAACGAATTTATATTTTTTATACATTCTAAAACTAAGGTAAATTTTTGTACGTCCATTTTATTTAAAATTTCTTTATTTTTCTTTAGCAACTATGAATTATTGTACATTAATAAAATTATATATAATTACTTGGTTTTTGCTTCTTTTTCTTTTGTGGTGTTAAGTGAAGTTGATGAATTATGTAATCTTCTTGTTGTTCCCACTTTTTTTCCTGGATGAATCACTGTTGTAGTAGAATTATCTGGCTTGTCCTTTTATAAAGATTGCTAATCGAGGCGATTATTTTTTATTTGAAGTAAAATATTGAAATTCACAATTTTAATTTGTTGTTTATTTTCAAGTCTAAAAAGGTTTCTATAATTTAGTTTTGGTTCCGTTTTGATTTATTTTCCTATGTTTATCATTTCATTAATACACAATGTAGTTGTTTGTGTTTGATTTTATAGTAAATTGAATTTGATTATTTAAAAAAAAATTCACTTTAGTTGTTTTGTAATTATTTTATTTAAAGTAAAATATTGAAATTCAAAATTTTGATTTGTTGTTTACTTTCAGTTTTTAAAAGGTTTTTTTTTTTTTTTTTTTTTTTATTTGTAATAAAATAAGTACAATATTGAAATTCACAATTTTAATTTGTTGGAATTTGATTATTATTTAAAAAAAAAAAAAAAAAAAAAAATATTCACTTTAGTTGTTTTATTTGTAGTAAAATAAAAAGTTGTTTGTTACTTAGTCTTTTTATTTTAATTGTTTATCCTCGTCGCCAATTATGCACTTCATAAAAAAAACAATTACTTGTTGTTTGGACGATACTTTATTACTGAATTCAAACTAAAAAACTAACAATAAATGTCTTACTTGCTAGAATACAAAACTCTTAAATTAGCTGATGTTGCAAATTCACACGATTTGTGTTTTAATGCAAAGCATGTGAATTTGCCAACACATCATAAATTCTATTTGTTGTTGATAAAAAAAACATACGTCTTGCTGTTTAATGCAAGACGTGAGATCAACAACAAGCACACAACACCACAATATGAAATAATCATATTTCATTATATGATTATATACTTTACCTTCAAGAACGAGTTTATGTGTACTTAAATCATTAAAGTCCTTTATGAACCTCTTAGGGCTACCAAAAAAAAATAGTCTGTGATCAAGGTACTGAATTACCTTCAAATATTTTCAAAGATTTTTGCAAACAATATGAAATTGAACTCCATTTTACATCTTTCCAACAATCAAGCAATAACTCTCCAGTAGAAAGACTCCATTCGACTTTGACAGAAATTTACAGAATTATCCTAAGTACCAGGAAATCAAAAAAACTACAGACAGACGATCACGAGTACTTAACCAAACTTAATGAATTCAAAGAAATTCTATACCCAACCGTTCAGGAAAAACTAATGAAAGCCAAATTGAAAAACATAAATAAACTTAATAAAACAAGAAATTCACCCGAAAATAAAGAGCAAAACGAATGTAGACGTAACAAATTAACCCCTCGATTTTCCAAACAAAAGGTGTTAAAAGACAATGGTGTTACTATCCAAACTACAAATAATAAAAAACTTCATAAATCAAAAATGAAATTAAGAAAACGAAAATAATCAAATTCACAAACTTTCTTTTTCTCACAGCATACCCCTTGTACTCGGACAAATTTTAGAAATACAGAAATTCGATAAAGACCAAAATAAGATTGCTTTAAAAATTGGTCAAGCAAGCACCATTAAAAGCTATTTTAACCTAATACATGTAATAGACTTAGACAACTATAACACTATAACACATAAACGTCAGAACTATCCGGCATCATAAACTTATTCGAAAAGCACAGCGTACTAAAAGATGCAACTAAAATTTGCAAATTAAAACTGAAAGCACTGGAAAACAAATTACAGACTCTTTTCCCATACCGACGTAAAAAACTAGGCCTATTTAACGGTATAGGTTCCGCAATCAAATTAATAACAGGAAACATGGACACAAACGACGCAGAAACTATAGACAGACAACTCCAAGAACTGAAAAATTTAACTTTAAATTCAAATAATCTAATGCAAAATCAAAAAATTATAAATACTCAAATGGCACAAAGATTTAAGAATTTAACAGAACACATAAACAGACAACAAGAAACTATAACAAAATTTTTGAGAAAACTTTCATTTGAAACCTTCAACAGTATTCAAAAAGAAACAAATGCCTTAGAGGAACTTCAATACATGAATCAACTCGATTACAACATTGACTTACTGACAGATCACATTTCAGATATAATAGAAGCTGTTATGCTAGCTAAAGTAGGCATTATTTCAAAACTTATTCTTCAACCAGACGAATTAGATGAAATACGAGACCATTTGACTTCCCAAAATATCAACTTAATTTTAGATGAACATTTATATGAACTCTTAGAACTGCAAGCTTACTATAATAAAAACAACTTGATTTTTAATGTCAAATTGCCGAATTTTGCTAATGAAACAAACACACTTTACCACCCCATTCCTCTTCCAATCAACAAAACAAAAATTATAAAAACTAAACCTTATGTAAATTTCAACAAACACAACCTCCAGTGCTTAACACAGATTTGTCCAAAGATTGAGAATACTTACTATTGCCAAAGATCAAACGACTTCGAAGAAGTTATCAACTCAGCATGCATTGGGAGAATTCTAAATGACAAACCACCAATTTGTCCTTTAAACGACGAGGGATACGTCTCAAATATCTTCCAGCCGGCAGACAATTACATCATTTTAATAAATGTAGAACAGCTATTAATATTTTCCACTTGCAGACAAAATTTCACAATAAAGGGAACTGCACTTACCCGAATTGTATTATAACTATTTTTTTTAGAAAATTTTGATTTTGTTGGTATAGATCAAATTAAGAGGTATAACTGATTATGAAAAAATCATTTTTTCCCAGCCCGACACACTAAGTGTGGAAAAAAAAGATGTGTCCATATGGCCACACGGGTACGCTTACGAGAAGTTTAAATAAAAAAATTTTTTTTGGAAAATTATTATTTTAATTGAATTCAAATACAATAAAATGATTTATTCTGATATAAATATTTAGTTTAACATTTAGGTTGTACGATCCGTATGGTAGGCCACAAAACATTTGACGCATAGTCCGACATTACATTTGACGCAGGCTGTTCGTCCAACTGACTTGCAAAATTCCCAGGCGCAACGTCTTTTTTTCCAACTGGTATAACATAATGTAATGTTGACTGTACAGAGTAAGCTGTTTCTTTCCTTTTTCGGTTTACAGATGGACCTGGACGTTGTGGCGTTTTACCGAAATGTTTGCAATAAAAAATCGCTATTTGTCTCCTGAACTCAAGGTTTGATATATTCGGATTTTCTTTTCGAGACAATTGCCAAGCATTCTGAACGCTTGCATCAATCAGCCAAGTGAAAATTGACTGCCACCATTTTTTTCCTTTGTATGCTATCCTATAAAGGGATATATTTTGGTCCATTCTGTCAACTCCACACATAAATTTGTTGTAGTGCGTTATTGAAGAAGGGCGTGGAATATTGATTTTCATTCTTTTCTAGCGGCAGTATCGTGAAGCATTGGTCATAGGCAATTTTCCGTAAATAGTTGAAGCGACGCTTACAACACTATTATCAACCCATTTGACGATATGTATACCACTTCTTTCTTCAGTCGCAGCCACACAATATCCACGCTTCTCTTTCTTGAGTTCATTTTTCCTTGGTAGCGGTGAATTTTTCGAAATACGATTTTCTCTTATAGTTCCGGTTCCGTTATAACCGTGTGATTTAAGATAGGACAACAACTGAAAGTTCGTAAAAAGATTATCGAAAAAAAAGGAAAATGGAAACTGTTTTATATTTTCCGGAAAGTTCTCAATCATGCTTATCAGCGGTTCTGCACATTTGACATATTTGTTTTGAAAATCAGTAATTGAACGTGGATTCTTTCCCTGATATATTTCAAAATTGATCAGGTAACCTGAGGGAGTACATAATGACCACACCTTGTACCCAAAGCGCAATGGCTTTCCCCTAATAAATTGTTTACAGCCATGTTTTCCGAAATAGCTTATCATGCTTTCATCATATGATAAGTGCTCTTCTGGATGGAAATTTTTGATCATGTTTGCTTTCAATCGGTCGGTTAGTGATCGAAGTTTCCACATTTTGTCGACATTTGGAATTTGTGATGAACCGGGAGCATCATTATCGGCATAATGAATATATTTTAAAATTTCCATGAAACGACATTTTCGCATGCTATTGCAAACTAAATTATTTCGTAAGTCGTCATCATCAGACCACATATTCCTCATACTTGTGTGATAGTTGTATCCGCTTATTAGGAGAATTCCAAAAAAAGTTTTGATTTCGGCGATAGTAATTGACGGATTTGATTGATATCGAAAATTTGCGTATTTAGCAGATTGATCAACTATAAGCTGAAAAATATCTTCATCAAAAAATCTTTCAAAATGTTCGTGAGGCTTTAGACCACGACAATCTTCGTATTTTGGTTCGGGGAACATTTGCGTCATGCCATCTGTGCTCTCATTTGTTTTCCAGATAAACTCATTACAAACTTTTGTTTTAGTTACTTTTATTTTCTTAGCAATAGCCGCAATTGTTTCTTCTTCGACATTGTCCGAACTGGATTCCAGAAGACCAATAGATATGTTTGATGCAGAAATTTCTAAAACATCTTTTACAAAATCATTCATATCTACTTCTCTTTTGCAATTTTCAAGCTCTTCTACTGTGGATGGCCTACGTCCATTTCTTAGCACAATTTCGCAGCCAGCTTTTAGCTGTTTTGGGCACAAATCATCTGGGGCACCTTCAAATTCATTTTGAGCGTCGTCTTCACCACTAAAATACCCTTCATTTTCTGGAGGTTCAATAAAAATTTTTCGTACATTGTTTTCGTCATCTTCCTCTCCACTGTCAAGCTCTTCAATATAGTCCAAAACCTCTTTGAGTGACAATTTTCTTTGAAGTCATACATAAAATAAATTAAATGAAGCAAATATTAATTATTTTATTGAAAAACATTGCTAAAATAATAAACAAACAAAAAATTTAAATGCGTCTAGGTATGTACCCGTGTGTCCATATGGACACACTTACATAATAAAAAACTCACATTATACAATAAATTTTTTTAAAGAACTTTACCATATTAGTATTGTGGTTATTTTATTGAACTATTTATGGTTTTTAATCCAAATTTTTTTAATATTTTTAATTAGGCTTAAGTTCATTAAATTTAATTTTCATTAAATTATTTTTATGAAGAAAGGAATTTTACAACATGAAAATTAATTAAAATTTTTATTGATAATTTTTCATTCTTGACTCAAGCTGGGCTCGAACCCAGGTGTTTACGGACAGGTTACCCTGACATGTTTCGATTGCAACCACTCAATCTCTTCAGAGGGCTTGCCGTTTAACACTCGCAGCCATCGACGACTGCTGACGTCATTAGTCAAACATCAATCCTTAAACCAAATTGTATTCAACCTTTTGGTAGATCGAAATTTGCTTTTGAATGATTATCTATTTTAATTTATTTTAACATGTTATTCCTTTACTTCTCTTTTTTTCGTACTTTTGTCAAGAATTCTTCTTGAAGTTCAAAGTACATATATTTTTTGTTTTTTCATTTTTTTGTCTTTCTTTTTCTTGTTGACCTTTTTCAGCACAACTTGAAGGACAAATGCAAACATAGAGCTCGTGCCTTAGCTTTAACAATTATTAGTATTGTGGTTATTTTATTGAACTATTTATGGTTTTTAATCCAAATTTTTTTAATATTTTTAATTAGGCTTAAGTTCATTAAATTTAATTTTCATTAAATTATTTTTATGAAGAAAGGAATTTTACAACATGAAAATTAATTAAAATTTTTATTGATAATTTTTCATTCTTGACTCAAGCTGGGCTCGAACCCAGGTGTTTACGGACAGGTTACCCTGACATGTTTCGATTGCAACCACTCAATCTCTTCAGAGGGCTTGCCGTTTAACACTCGCAGCCATCGACGACTGCTGACGTCATTAGTCAAACATCAATCCTTAAACCAAATTGTATTCAACCTTTTGGTAGATCGAAATTTGCTTTTGAATGATTATCTATTTTAATTTATTTTAACATGTTATTCCTTTACTTCTCTTTTTTTCGTACTTTTGTCAAGAATTCTTCTTGAAGTTCAAAGTACATATATTTTTTGTTTTTTCATTTTTTTGTCTTTCTTTTTCTTGTTGACCTTTTTCAGCACAACTTGAAGGACAAATGCAAACATAGAGCTCGTGCCTTAGCTTTAACAATTATTAGTATTGTGGTTATTTTATTGAACTATTTATGGTTTTTAATCCAAATTTTTTTAATATTTTTAATTAGGCTTAAGTTCATTAAATTTAATTTTCATTAAATTATTTTTATGAAGAAAGGAATTTTACAACATGAAAATTAATTAAAATTTTTATTGATAATTTTTCATTCTTGACTCAAGCTGGGCTCGAACCCTTGAGTCAAGAATGAAAAATTATCAATAAAAATTTTAATTAATTTTCATGTTGTAAAATTCCTTTCTTCATAAAAATAATTTAATGAAAATTAAATTTAATGAACTTAAGCCTAATTAAAAATATTAAAAAAATTTGGATTAAAAACCATAAATAGTTCAATAAAATAACCACAATACTAATAATTGTTAAAGCTAAGGCACGAGCTCTATGTTTGCATTTGTCCTTCAAGTTGTGCTGAAAAAGGTCAACAAGAAAAAGAAAGACAAAAAAATGAAAAAACAAAAAATATATGTACTTTGAACTTCAAGAAGAATTCTTGACAAAAGTACGAAAAAAAGAGAAGTAAAGGAATAACATGTTAAAATAAATTAAAATAGATAATCATTCAAAAGCAAATTTCGATCTACCAAAAGGTTGAATACAATTTGGTTTAAGGATTGATGTTTGACTAATGACGTCAGCAGTCGTCGATGGCTGCGAGTGTTAAACGGCAAGCCCTCTGAAGAGATTGAGTGGTTGCAATCGAAACATGTCAGGGTAACCTGTCCGTAAACACCTGGGTTCGAGCCCAGCTTGAGTCAAGAATGAAAAATTATCAATAAAAATTTTAATTAATTTTCATGTTGTAAAATTCCTTTCTTCATAAAAATAATTTAATGAAAATTAAATTTAATGAACTTAAGCCTAATTAAAAATATTAAAAAAATTTGGATTAAAAACCATAAATAGTTCAATAAAATAACCACAATACTAATAATTGTTAAAGCTAAGGCACGAGCTCTATGTTTGCATTTGTCCTTCAAGTTGTGCTGAAAAAGGTCAACAAGAAAAAGAAAGACAAAAAAATGAAAAAACAAAAAATATATGTACTTTGAACTTCAAGAAGAATTCTTGACAAAAGTACGAAAAAAAGAGAAGTAAAGGAATAACATGTTAAAATAAATTAAAATAGATAATCATTCAAAAGCAAATTTCGATCTACCAAAAGGTTGAATACAATTTGGTTTAAGGATTGATGTTTGACTAATGACGTCAGCAGTCGTCGATGGCTGCGAGTGTTAAACGGCAAGCCCTCTGAAGAGATTGAGTGGTTGCAATCGAAACATGTCAGGGTAACCTGTCCGTAAACACCTGGGTTCGAGCCCAGCTTGAGTCAAGAATGAAAAATTATCAATAAAAATTTTAATTAATTTTCATGTTGTAAAATTCCTTTCTTCATAAAAATAATTTAATGAAAATTAAATTTAATGAACTTAAGCCTAATTAAAAATATTAAAAAAATTTGGATTAAAAACCATAAATAGTTCAATAAAATAACCACAATACTAATAATTGTTAAAGCTAAGGCACGAGCTCTATGTTTGCATTTGTCCTTCAAGTTGTGCTGAAAAAGGTCAACAAGAAAAAGAAAGACAAAAAAATGAAAAAACAAAAAATATATGTACTTTGAACTTCAAGAAGAATTCTTGACAAAAGTACGAAAAAAAGAGAAGTAAAGGAATAACATGTTAAAATAAATTAAAATAGATAATCATTCAAAAGCAAATTTCGATCTACCAAAAGGTTGAATACAATTTGGTTTAAGGATTGATGTTTGACTAATGACGTCAGCAGTCGTCGATGGCTGCGAGTGTTAAACGGCAAGCCCTCTGAAGAGATTGAGTGGTTGCAATCGAAACATGTCAGGGTAACCTGTCCGTAAACACCTGGGTTCGAGCCCAGCTTGAGTCAAGAATGAAAAATTATCAATAAAAATTTTAATTAATTTTCATGTTGTAAAATTCCTTTCTTCATAAAAATAATTTAATGAAAAGAACTTTACCATATTTAATTCAACAATTTCCTAGTTATATTATTCACCAAAACTTTTTTAGTTTAAAACAATGTATAAATAAATATAAGGCAATACTTACTTTTTCATCTCCAAATTCGACATTTTTGATGTTTTTTTTATTTACGCACTTTTATGGTCACGACACTGTTCATAAGCATTCATCAACTATACTGAATCTTAGTGACAATTAACTATGATGCTTGTTGATGCAAAAAAATGATGTTCCGTTATTCTGAAGAAATTTGTTTACATGTGCTGGCTCTCTAAGCAACAGCATATTTGTGTGTCCATATGGACACATGGGAACAATTCGGGTTAACTACTCAAATTGCTCCATCACCATAGCAGGTACAACTTACCGAGACAATCCATCAGTTCATTGGGATTAAATTTTTGTTGCCCCATTAAACCTTAACAAATTAAATATAACAACTATAACCGAAACTTTGAGCCTGGAGAAGTTAAAGGACTACAGCTTCACCAACAAACATGACATTCTCCACCTAAGAAATGACACAACCCATAACTATATTCGTCTTAATCATAGTAACAATTACTGGCCTAATCATCTTTTGGAGGAACCCCAGAATTCATTACTACCCAAAACCTTTTGAAGTCGCTCTTCCACCACCAAATTCGTTGTCGTCATCGCTCTACTCTAAGGGGGGAGGAGTTGTTAAGGAAATGTTAACACCAACACCTAAACCAAAACGTGTAAACAACAGTTAACACAACAACAACAATAACAACACCACATAAATAACTATTAAACCTAAAAAGACAACCCAATTTAAATTAAGTTCATACTTCCTAGACGTCAGCAATATTAATTTCCGCATTGTATTAAATATTAATTATTCTTAATGTAAGCATAAATTGTATTTTAGTTCTTTTTATTTTAACCCAATTATTTAAAGCTAATTAACTATAAAAATGAAAAGTAAAATAATAAATCAATTAATTCGTGAACAACTTAAAACTTGAAAGGTCTTGTTTACTTAATTCTCTCATACCGGTCATTTACACTTATACCGATTTATACTTACCATATGATTATACCCATCCCATGGTATTAAACTCAATACATTAATCGCTAACCCTCTGTTCAACCTCTAAACACTCAACTATACCTCAAAATTTATACTCATCCATTTCCATTAAGCATTTGTCGCTTAATAACTAATTTATGTTATGTCTTTTGCTATTTTTCTTCTGTAGTCATAGGTCAAACAGACGTTTAACTGCTACCAGGGTAGCCCTTCCGAGCCGTAGAAAGTAGGAGCCCACAACGAAGTCCCAACAGGGCCCAAATCAACTGCCAAGGGACCTAGAGGTCCTTTATTGTGTTGTGTGTGAAGGGTACCACGGCTTACGTTTTTGTAGGAGATTCAAGCGCATGACGGTCGGTAGGTGGCGGGTGGTAGTATCTTACCTGGGGTATTGTTTCAACTGCCTGGCGAGAAGCCATAGTCAAACCTACTGCAACTCACTCGAAGTATGTCGATAGTGCGACCAATTTCACCACACGTTACTGCATGTGCAGTCTCATCAGGAGCGACGAGAAGAGCTAGCTGCGGTCAGGGCCACTGCCAGAAGTCAGCGGTAGCATTCCCGTACTCGTCGGCCAACACCACCCCAGCGTCTACAACCACCACGTCCACGCCAACACACCACATCGCAGGACTCGCCACAAGCAGCCACGCAGGACTCACCCACAACAACGCATGACTCGCACATCACAGCAACGCAGGACTCGCCCTCAACAGCTACAAAGGACTCAGCCCCAGCGCCAACAACAACAACGTCGTCAGCGGCCATCACGCCAGCAGCACCAACACGTAACACAACCAACGGCAACACCACCTGCAGCAGAACAACGACCAACAACAGTAGCCGCTCCAAATACGAGGGTCTTGATCGCGGCCATCAAATCAATAGCGCAAGTGTTGTGTGTGGACTAAAGGTTCCCTCGAGATAAAGGTCGGCCGTCCTGAGGCAGCGCCATGTACAATTTACATTGTACACACATGTTTTTTTTTTGATATTTCTTATTTTATTATAATAGTAGGTTGTTCTACCAAATGTATCTGTATGTAAGATGTGCAAACATTGAAGGCGATTCTGACCGTCAAATGTAATTTGAAGTACAAATGCGTTGATTTCTACAAATACCTCAAAACAAAGCCAGCATTGCTTTTTCAAATTGCTTCAAACGACAAATACAAAACAACCACAAAAGCTGATTTGGATGGAAATTATTGTTAATTTTTTTTATATATTGAATAAAATATATACTGCGAAAAGTACTGTTTTTCCAAATCGATGTACTGTTTTTTAAAATAATTTCAGTGAAACGTACTGTTTTCGATCCAAAAAAATATACGAGCGCTAGAGGTGAACCATGTCAAGGTGAGGTTGCTTGCCTTGGCTCATAAGGCAAGTTTTCATGAGGAGTACCAATGTTTGCTAGAATCGCAACCAATAGCAAAAAAAAGCACTTTAAAAACCTTAAACCCATTTCTTGATGCAAATTCTGTTATGAGGGTAAATGGCAGACTGGCTCAATCGTCGCTGCCCTACAATGAAAAATATCCCATGATACTGCCAGGCAACTCCCGATTTTGCCATCTTTATCTAACACATTTGCATGAGTTTCTCTACCATGCAGAAATAAGTCAAATGTGCCGAATGGTACAAACTGAGTATTATCTTTTTCGACTGAAACCCCGAGTGAAAAAGGTAATACGGCAGTGCAAAACTTGCATTATCTATAAACAGCAATCGTGTGTTCAGCTTATGGCACCTTTACCTCCAAAAAGGTGTAATTTATCTTAACAATTTCAGGTCACCGGTATAGATTTTGCCTGCCCGTTTGACCTCAAGTCATCGGCATTACGCACTGCGGCTTTAACAAAAGGATATGTATCAGTTTTTGTCTGTTTGAGCACGAAGGCGGCCCATTTGGAACCATACTCGGACTTATCTACAGAAGGCGTGGACTCCTCCAAAGGGTGGAAACTGATAACGGCAGGAACTTTTAAGGCGCAAGCAGATAGCTGAAGAACGACTTTGAAATTTTCGTTAAGACGATAGCACGAGATATCTCCCAAAGGTATGTGTCAAACGGGTTTGAGTGGAGGTTCATTCCGCCGCACGCACCGCATATGGGCTGCTTATGGGAAGCTGCAGTAAAAAGCTTAAAATTTCATTTGAAGCGAGTAGCAGGGGCAAGGAAATTTTATTTTGAAGAATTTGTCACCATTCTCACCCGAATCGAGGGAGTACTCAATTCTCGCCTATCTCCGCTCTATCGGAAGATCCCGCTGACCTGCCGGCGCTGACACCTGGGCATTTTTTGCGTGGAGCTCCTCTAATGGCTTTACTAGGGCAAGACTTTCAGAGCATGTCAGTGACAAATAGATGGGAAAAATTAAAGGCCATGCACCACCAATTCTCCTTTCGATGGAAGGAAGAGTATTTACGAGCACTACAAAGAAGATATATGTAAGTGGAAAGACTCGGGTCTAGAGTTTTTTCCCGAGATTTTTCTTGCGGGATCCCGGGAAAAAAACAATTCCTCATAATTTCAGAAAACAGCTATTTATACTTTACAATTTAGTTTTCTATTCTCTAAAAATTAGCATCTGTGGATTGGTTGCGGATTAGATCAATTACAAGAAGTGAGTACATATTAAAATCAATGTCTCCTGATGCTATAAATCTACTAAAAGCAGAATGGGCAGTGCAACAGTTGATAATTATTACATTTAGTGAAGTGAAGAGTTAATAAAGCACATTAATTCAAAATAAGATGCAGGCAGTAAAGTTTCATTGTCCATGAACAAGTCTTAAAAATAGAAGATGCCTAAACAAATCGCTCCTTTATTGCAACATAGTCATACATATCTACAAAAACAAACGATCTTGGCGAAATGCGATTGAAGTTTTCAAAATTTACCGATTTAAAGATATATTTTGCTACAACTTCGGTTCAGTTTAAGATATAATACAAGAAGGTGTGAAGGAAAACTTTGCTAAAGTTACTTAAATATTTGATTTTTTGAGATATGACTACGATGCAATGAAGGAGCGATATGTTTATTAGGTGATAAACACACATTTTTTAAATTTGTGTTGGTTTATATAACAGTGAAGTGCAGGGAAACCGAAATAAAATAACATTTTGGAGACTCGTGTAAGATACAAATTGATAAACCTTGACATGCATTTGACTAATATAGACGTTGTTTATAACAAATAAAAAATTGATTCTGATTGTGAATTTGAAGCATGCTACAACGGTGCACTTTTAACATTTTGTCCAACCTCGGTAAAAAATGAACGAAATTTTTCGGTAACATGATAATTCGTAAACAAAATCAGAAATATACTTTTTGAAGACTTACTAAGCGCTTTGAGTCTGTCAGAAAGTTATTTCCTAAGCCGTTAAAATGTTATATGGTTGGTTGGTTGGTTAACGTGGTAGCACGCACAGTTCCCGGCGCGCAACAAGTAGAGCCGACGGTGGCTCCGTTTTGACACCACACAACTCGTCAAGAAATCGGAGCCCCCCGATCAAAACTTGACCCAGGGGCAATGCTGAGGTGGCTAGAGCCAGCCCGTTGCGTTGAGATATTTCAGCAGGCTGTTGAGTCCCACCCGCGATATCTCCGAGAGTCCTTGTAGAAGGTAATTCCCGAACAGTCCATGTCGTATAGAGTTAAACGCCGGGCAATCACATAGAAGATGAAATACTGTCTCCTCAGTTCCAGGTTCCCTGCAGCTGCGGCAGCATTCATTGAAAGGGAGGCCGAGTCTCATAGCGTGCTTGCCGATCGTCCAATGACCAGTGAGCACGTACGTGAGTCTTGACACGTCCTTCCGACTGAAATTGAGAAGTCGCTCAGAGCGACCTATGTCATATGTGGGCCACGTTTCCTTGGTAGCCTTACAGCCACCCAGTTTCCTCCATTTGTCGTCAGCCATATCCAGATAGTGCCTGAAGATTTCGCTCCTGATAGTTCCCAGGGGTGTTGCGACTGGCACAGCCTGTGAAATATCAAGAGCGGCTCCAGATTTGGCCAGCCCATCCGCTTGTTCATTGCCATAATGGTCCCTATGCGCAGGGATCCAAATTAAGGTAATGTCAGATAGACTGCCCAGTCTGGACAGTTCTTCCCTACACTGGTTGACGAGTATGGATGTTGTCTTATATGACTCCAGTGACATCAAAGCTGCCTGGCTATCGACGAAGATGCCAATTTTGCCGCTGATGTTCCTATCGTATAGCGTTCTGCATGCCTCCCTGATCGCCAATATTTCAGCCTGAAATACGCTAGCCCAATCCGGCAGACGAAAAGAGAGATTCACATGTAGTTCCTCCGAGAAGACACCAGAGCCGACACCACAAGTCATCTTTGACCCATCTGTGTAAACCCTCGTGCGGTATTCCTCGTCCAGAGTACCCCTGCTCCATTCCCGCCTTGACGGGAATATGACCTTGAATTTCCTATCAAAGTCCATGCGGGGTATCATGTAGTCCGTTGGTCGTTTCAGAGATGAGGGTTGCTTCCGTAAGATCCCTGCATGACCGTACGTCCTCGCCCTCCAACATCCCGATGAAGAGAGCCTGACCGCGCTATTGACGGATATGGCCATAAGGTGTATTTCAATTGGAACAAGGTGCAGCATAGTGTTCAGAGCCTCTGAAGGACTAGTGCGTAGAGCGCCTGTTGCTCCAATGCAGGCTGATCTTTGTACTCTGCCCAGCTGAACCACGATGTATTTCTTGCTCGTCGCGGTCCACCATACCAGAGATCCATATGTAAGAATGGGCCGTACTATTGCCGTGTATAGCCATTTGACCAGTCTAGGATTAAGGCCCCACCTGGTGCCAAACATTCTACGGCAGGCGTAGTAAGCCACCGTAGCCCTCCTAACCCTGTGTTGAGTATTTAATCTCCATGATAGTTTCGAGTCCAGGATGATTCCCAGGTATTTCGCGTGATTCGACAGGGGAAGTTCGCAACCCCCCAGCCGCGGTAGTTTGAAAGCCGGAATTTTTGTCCTTCTGGTGAATAGTACCAGTTCCGTTTTGTTTGGGTTCACTCCCAGTCCGCACTCAGCGGCCCAGTTACTGAGCGCCCCCAACGCACTGGACATAATGTCACTCATCACATCCAGAAACGCACCAGATACTAGTAACACCACATCATCCGCATAGGCCACCGTCTTGATGCCCCTGTTATCCAGGCCAGTAAGAATCGAGTTAACAACGATGAGCCAGAGCAGAGGAGAGATCACCCCACCTTGGGGTGTACCCCTGCTAACATTCTTTGACCTCACGCTGTTGCCAAGACATGATGTAACGATCCTTGACCTCAGCATGCTCACCAACCATCTAATGATGTACTCCTGGACATCCAGATCAGCCAGAGCCTGTTCGATCGCAGTGATCGTGACGTTGTTAAAAGCGCCCTCAATATCCAGGAAGGCGGCCATGGTAAATTGTTTATATTCCAGTGATCGTTCTATGGCCCCTACTACTTCGTGTAGCGCCGTCTCCGTAGACCGACCCCTGAGGTAGGCATGTTGACTGCGTGAGAGTTGTGATGTACCCTCCAGTCGATGTCTTATATGTGAGTCCAGAAGTCTCTCCAGAGTTTTGAGCAGAAAAGATGATAGACTGATTGGACGAAAGTCCCCCGCAGTCTCATGACTACTCTTTCCGATTTTGGGTATAAAAACCACCTTTACCCTCCTCCAATTAGCCGGCACATAATTGAGGGATAGGCAGAGTCTATACATTAACCTCAACCAGGGAGTGACATACTTCCGTGCGCTCTGCAGCATCCTAGGGAAAATGCCATCAGGTCCCGGGGATTTATATGGGGCAAAACTTTCGATCGCCCATTGGATTCTTTCCTCCGAAATGATATATTCGTCAATCTCAAAGAACGAATCATCGCATGCTGGTTCCCCATCAGTAGCGTCCAAGCAGCCGGGGAAATGAGTGTTAAGTAGAATGTCAAGTGTTTCCTCCGATGATTCCGACCAGGTATCATCCGACCTCTTGACATACGTTGGGTTCGAGTGGCCCTTGGCCAGAACTCTGCTAAGTCTGGCAGATTCTTTGGTGCTATCTATTGATTCGCAGAAGTTCCTCCATGAACTTCTCTTTGCGACTGCTATTGCCTTTTTATATGCCCTCTGTTTTTCGCGGTATTCCTGCCACGATTTACTGGCATAACCCGTGTTGAAAGCCCTACGGGCTTCTCTTCTTAGAGCCGAGAGTTCCGAGTTCCACCAGGGAGGGAAGCTCCTCCTGGCCCTCGTGATGGGGCATGAGATTTCAAACGCCCTAGTCAAGGCGCCACTGAAGGTCTCCTCCACCCCCTCGAGTGCAGAGATTGAATCCCGAATCTTCGGCATTCTACTGAGTCTACGTTCAAGAATTCCGTTAAACTTAGCCCAGTCCGTACGTCTCGGATTTCTAAAGCTAAGTTTCCCGGTATTAACCACGTGTCCAATGTCGAAGAGTATCCAGTTATGGTCCGAGAAGGACCTGCTGCTTGATACCCCCCACCTATCAACTGATAAATTAGACCTATCGTTCATAAGTGTTAAATCCAGAACCTCCTCCCTAACACCTCCTACCTGAACTAGGAAATCTAAATGTTGGCCTTGAGCCGGAGTTACAGATAGTAATTTTGTTAGTATTTATGAAATCTAATAGACACTCACCTCTATTGTTGATTTCACTGCTGCCCCAGATGGTGTGCCTGGCGTTGGCGTCACATCCAAGAATGAAGTCCTCTTTGGCACCTAAAGAGGATAGGAGCGACCGCACCTCGTCCGGAGGGGCGTCCCTGTCATGTGCCATATAGCATGAGGCAATCACAAAGCTTCTTTTTTCCGCCATCTCGACCCTTGCGACTGAAAGGTCTGCTGAGCTAAGCTGTGAACAGAAGAAAATATTAATGTGTTTTTTCGCAACAAGACATGCTCTTGGCCTACCCTTGTCCTTTGCGTATAGTATATTATATGTTTTGGCCGGGAACCCTTTCACCATTCCGTTTACCGTCCAGGGTTCCTGAACCAGCGCTATGTCGAGGTCCTTCTCGGCTAGGAGGACCCCGAGGTTGTCGGTAGCACATCTCGAGTGCTGCAGATTAATCTGCACGACTCTCATTGCCATCGGGTGGCTTCTCCTCCGACTCGGAGAGCTGCATACCGGTGAGCAGGTTGTGGGCGACCTCGACCTCATCCTTTTCACCACTCGCCGAGCTTGTTGGGCGGAACACCTTTACCTTAGCGTCCCGCACACCAAAGAAAAGCTTCAGGCCTGCCTTCTCGAGCTCCATTGAGCCCTCCTCCGTGATGGCAAGCGTAAGGCAAGTACTGTTATCCCCGTGATCTTCGGCCCGGATAACAGTCCACTCCTCCATCGGGATACTGGGGTTCTGTCTCTTCAGACATCCCAGTATTTTCTGTCCGTCAGAGCTTACCTTCGGTAACCAAATCTTTGCCCGTGGTCTCATTGGAATTTCCTCGGCGGGGATTAGCTTAAGACTTAAGCCATCCCATGCATCGCTTATCTTAGCGACACACTTGCCTAAGAAGTCCTTTGAGAAGACGTCCAGACATTTGATCACCCTGTAGCCCCGGTGAATCTCACCGGAGTCAAAACGAGGCGCAGGACTATCCACATTGGTGAGGACGTGCTCCATGACGAGCTCAGCCAATTTGGACTCGATCGCGCCCCATTCTGTTACCACAGGGGTAAGATGACCACTCTTGCAGTTTGCCAAGGCCATCAGTAGGTGATCCTTTACAACCTCATTAAAGGGTCTCCTAGTGGTTGCAGAGCTCGATGGTCCCGGAGTGATCGAGTTATCTCGGATCTTCCTCCGTTTTGGCGGCTTTTCACTCTCCGCTTGAGAGCGATTTCGCTTGGACCCTTCTCGAGCGACATTAGATGTGCTGGGCATGTTGTCCTTAAACTTAAGGTACTCTTCTACCACAGCCTGATATTTAACACGATCTTCCTCATCGCGTTCGTGTGGGGTACCGTTCGCAGCGTTCTTAGCGATCTTGCCGAGAATAAATTGCGCCTTATTGTACTTTTGCCTGAGGATATCACCCGGACTTCTCCTCTTTTTGATGTTTGTTTTCTCACCCGGTTGTCCATCAGACTTGACGGTCGGTTGGGTGAGTTTTGTTTGGCTTTTCGGGGGCAGTGGCGTGCTCTGGCTGTCACCCACACTGCCGGAGAGTCCGATCAAGGTCTCTTGACTAGAGGCCAGAAGATCGTCTTCAGATGAGAGATTTCTCTCATCTTGTTTTTTTAAAAATTTTTCTTTATTTTGTTCAATTGTTTCCATTTTGTTCCCACGAGTAGGCACGTAAGGGGATGGACCATCCATGCAGGGACGGCGTACATGGACTAGACAAAAACTTACAACCGGCCCGTGTCCTAGCACCGGAGGGGAGCTGTTAGCGACTAGTCCTCTTTAACCACTAACTAGTCATTCAGGTTCTCGGCACTGCTACCAACCACCTTAACCTTACAAGTGGGGGGAGAAGGGATAGGGATCAGAGGAATATGAAGGGAAAGAGGATAGGAGAGAGGATGGATAACCATTAGTTGCGAAGGCCTTTGGGTTTACTAGTTTATGACCAGATGCAGTGTTGACCAGTCATACACTGTTTCAGGGCACAAACTATTAACCATAGCCTACGCTTAAGCCACCACATCACGACAAGATTGTTATCCAGGTGGGGAAAAAAAAAAAAAAAAAAAAAAAAAAATGTTATATATTTATCTAAAATATTTTATCTATTTTATTAATTAACTTTTTGATCTCATATCTTGTGTACCTTAATTTTATTTTGTTTTTATTATTGTC
Source organism: Pollenia labialis (assembly GCA_949318255.1). Classification (NCBI taxonomy): domain Eukaryota; kingdom Metazoa; phylum Arthropoda; class Insecta; order Diptera; family Polleniidae; genus Pollenia; species Pollenia labialis. The sequence goes on from OX439140.1 coordinate 47,816,471, forward strand.
TTATGAATTAAATTGTTATGTTTATGTTATCTTTATATCTTGTATCTAGAGCATAATAATACGGAATAAAAGCATAATAATAGGTAATGAAAGCGTGAGGTAATAATTATTCAAGTTCGTATTTCAATCTTCAATTCATTTTTTAGTATTGAACCATTTCTTTTACTTTCTTTGTAAACAACTTTGTATTATTTATATGGAGAATTTAAAAAAAATTTCCCGCTTTCCCGGGAATCGAAACAGTCCGGGGAAAAAAAAAACTCTACTCGGGTCCTAATGTAAAAGTCGGAGATCTGGTGGTGGTAATGGATAATTTACTACCACCCGCTGAATGGCGGCTGGGAAGGGTAGAGAACGTGTATAGCGGTGCGAATGAAAACGAACGCACGGTTGACGTACGCGTGGCCACAGGGGTCATTACACGACCCATCGTGGAACTGTGCTCCCTCTGTTAAATAAAGAGGATGCAAGGTAATGGATGCTGAATTACCCATTTTAACAACTCTATTTTTTGCACTTATAAAGATTTTAATTATATTCAACATTTTTATTTTTTCGAATTTATTCTATGAGCTAAATTTCAGCTATGTATTTTATAAAGCTTTGTTGTAATAGTCCTATTCCTTTAATTTTTAGGAATGACTTTATACACTACCAGACTATTATATTGTATCTTCGATTTTAATTATACTTACATCATTTTTTCATACTCTTGTTAAAATGTATACTAGCGCAAATATTACACTCATACCGGTATATTTACACTAATACCAATTTATACTTACTGTTAAGAACATACATAGTGACATAATTTAGTAATCAATAAGAACATACATTCGTACATAATTGCAACTTAAACATTTTTACTTTCTCATCCAATTTTTATTATTTAAGCTAAGCATTTTATTTTTAAGTAATTTTTATATAAAAGAAAGTAAAAAAGAAAGACAAATCAGTCGCGTTTTTAGTAATTATACGTGTGTTTTACTTTAATACGGCTTCCTTCAGGTTTTAAGTGCTTGTAAGGAAAATTGTTATAAAGTTAGCGTCAATCTGGATTAATGTGTTTAGATTGAGACACGTTAACGATACAAACATAAAAATTTGGTGACCCCGACGTGATCTAGGTTTCCCCCCACCAGCGGTAAGGGACTTAGATAGAAAATACGCAACAATAAAACATTAAAGGACAACAGTCCATTCAACAGACGCCAAAACATTGGTGACTGCAGAATTCAAGGACAAGAAGTCAGGTCACTCCAGTCAGGACATCATGTCTATCATCAAGGCAACAAAGGCCAGGTTGTTTAGGTCGGAATTAGAATCAAGGGCATCAGGACACCTTGAAGTAATCAATCTCCCCAGCAGTGACGCAGTTCTAGGCGCTTGAGTACGGTAAACCCTCACAAGTGGTGAATCCTTGACAAATCAACTCAAGTTTTAATCAGCTCAGAATGACAACCCTCCAGGATCTGATAGCGCAACAGGAAGTGAGGGCCAGTAATATTGATATTGCAATATCAGAGAGAACCATATTTTGTTACGGTTGTGGCACTCCAGACAAGTACTAGCCCCATTGTACAAATTGTGCTTCAAAAAACTTCAAAGCCATTGCACCAAAGGGTGCACACAAAACGAGGACCAAACCTGCAGGGACCGAAATATAACAACAATATTAAACCGAAGCAAAAATGAATTTGGCACATCTGAAAACCAGACTTGTCCCCCCCTACCCTGTTAGGTATTAATAACTCGGATTTGCCCTTAAAATTTAAGCCCTTTCATATCAGACTTCAAGAGTACTATCGTGCTCGTAGGAGAATTTTCGGTGAATCTCATAAATCCTCTCGATCAGCTAAAACAACTTAGGAAAAAATTTGTTTGTTCAGTTTTAGATGAACCATGTGACGTGAAGTTGGTTTATTTGGAAAGAAAATTTTGGGTTTGTTGGATACCGGTGCTTCAATCACTTGTATAGGCTCAAATGCAGCGAGGGATTTTCTGTCCTCTGGAGTAGCTTTTAAAAGATTAAAATCATCTGTCAAGACGGCGGACGGAAAGAGTCAGGAAGTTAGGGGATTTGTGAAAACGGCGATAACCTTAAAGGGGGTTTCGAAACCAATTCTTATTTTTATAATTCCGAGCTTAGGGAGAAATTTGTTTCTTGGTATCGATTTCTGGGAATTATTTCAACTACTTCCTTCAGGGTTAAACCGTTTGTCTGCTACCTTGAAGCCCTCTCCAGAACTTGCAGAACTTTCTCTTTATATATCTTTGACCCCGATTCAACAACAGAAATTAAGCCAGGCGATTGCCTTATTCCCATCATTTGCCAAACAGGGCCTTGGAGGAACAAGTGTGTTATGTCATTCCATAGACACCGGAAATGCTTAACCTATCAAGCAAAGGCACTTTCCGGTTTCACCGGCTGTGGAGAAATTAATATATGAGGAGCTAGATCGTATGTTGGAATTGGGGGTGATCGAGGAGTCAAATAGCGCGTGGTCATCTCCTGTTGTTCTCCATAGAAAGCCGGGAAAGAATAGACTTTGTTTAGATAGTCGGATATTAAATTCTGTCACAATGAGAGATGCATATCCTTTACCGCATATAGACGGTATTATAAGTCGACTCCCCAAAGCAGAATTTATAACGGCCATAGATCTGAAAGATGCTTTTTGGCAGATTCCGTTAGATAGGGGATCTAGGGAAAAAACAGCATTTACTGTTCCTGGGAGACCGTTACACCATTTTAAAGTTATGCCATTCGGGCTGTGTAATGCCCCGCAGACTATGTCTCGCCTAATGGATAACAGTGCAGCCACACGATCAAGATTTTCTTGATAGTCTTTTACATATACTGATTGTCAAAATATGCAAAAGTTGACAGCAGTGACGTAGGCTGCACGCAAGTTGGAAGCAATTTACTTTTTCAAGATGTCGTCGCCGAGAAAACAACTCAAAATGTTTGCCTCACTTAAAGTTTTGGAAGAAATATATAACATCATTTTGTTTATTAATTGTATTAATAAACATATTTCACTATTTTTTTTAGGTTTTTAGTTAAAATTTTAAAATTCCCGCATCAATTTGTAAAAAAAAAGAACTTCAGCTTTTTCCGGCAAAATATTTGTGAAAAAAAACAAAAACAACTTCAAAAGAATTGTAATCCGCTGTTTTCTTGAACGAAAATTGATACACTCACTGGCAAGAGAATTTTAGAGGCAAGTTCGTATCAATTTTTAAAAGTATGAGTGTATTGGTAAAAAAGTGTGAGTGTATTAAAACTTGATAGGCAAAACTTGATCGTGTAACCCTCAAGTAAGGTTATACCACCGGCTCTCTGAACAGGGATGTTTGTTTACCTCGACGATCTACATGTTATAACGGAATCTTTTGATAAGCATCTTGACGTGTTGCGGATTGTTGCCCAAAGGATGTGTACGTGACTCAGGTTTAACGATTAATGTGGAAAAGAGTAGGTTTTGTGTCAGGGAGGTAAAATATCTTGGTCATGTGGTGGGAAATGGTGTCATTCGGACAGATCCGGATAAAGTGTCTGCTGTTACCGACTTTCTAGTTCCGAGATCGGTTAAGCAAATTAGAAGATTTCTAGGGATGACTGGTTGGTATAGAAAGTTTATTCGAAACTATGCATCCATTACAACGCCTTTGACTGATTTGTTTAGGAAAAAGAGGCGTTTTGCGTGGTCAGAGGAGGCTCAAAAGGCATTCGAAATTTTGAAATCCCATTTAAGCTCAGCCCCTGTTTAACATAACCCTGATTTCTCGCAACCGTTTTTATACATTGCGATGCCAGCAAAACAGGAATAGGAAGCGTGTTGGTCCAGAAAACAGCGGAGGGTAAAGAAATTACTGTGGCATTTATGTCAAAGAAACTCAATCAAGCCCAACGTAATTATTCAGTGACCGAACAAGAGTGCTTGGCCGCAATGCTTAGCAATAAGAAATTCAGACCTTATGTCGAGGGACATGAGTTCACTGTTATAACGGACCCTGCGTCGTTGAAGTGGCTCATGTCTCAGACTGATCTAAGTTCGAGGCTAGCTCGATGGGCTTTGAAATTACGGACTTGAAGATAGTAGACGGGTTCTTATACAGACGGAATGAACATGCTTCAGGGGAGAAGATTCAGGATGATTTAGCTTGGAAACTCTGGATTCCAAAGCCAGTGATTCCAGAAGTTCTTAGAAGGGTTCATGATGGCGTCATGTCAGCACACGGTTGTATAAATAAAACCTTAGGAAGAATAAGAAGGCTTTACTATTGGCCCAATCTTGTTGTAGACGTTAAGAACTACGTTAATAATTGCGAGGTATGCAAAATGACAGCATCCGAACCATGTCCTAAGACCGCCAATGGGAAAAATTCCTGAAACGAAACGATTCTTTCAAAAGCTATATGTGGACTTCTTGGGACCATATCCAAGATCTCGGTCAGGCAATATTGGAATTTTCATTGTTCTGGACCATTATTCAAAATATCCTTTTTTAAAAGCAGTTAAAAAGTTTACTGCTAGTGAGGTTGTGAAATACTTGGAACGGGATCTGTGTCACACCTTTGGAGTTCCTGAGAGCATTGTGTCCGACAATGGCACTCAGTTTAAGTCCCATGAATTCCATAGGCTTCTTCAGCAATACGGTATAACCCACACTTATACAGCGATTCATGCACCAAAGGCTAATGCGTCGGAACGTGTAAACCGATCTGTGTTGTCGGCTGTAAAAGCGTATATAAGGCCAGATCAGAAAAAGTGGGATGAATTTCTCAGCAATATTTGTTGTGCCCTTCGCTCGGCTAATCACTCTGCCATAGGTACGTCGCCGTACTACCTCACTTTTGGTCAGCATATGGTGACTCACGGGAGCCCCTATGCATTATTGCGTCAGCTTGAATTGTTGGAGGATCGTTCTGTTCGTTTCGATCGTAATGACTCGCTTCAGATAATGTCCAAACGTGCTTCTGAGTTAACGCAAAAACAATTTGCACCAAATTTCGGTAAAGCTCGTATACGGAAAAAGATCGGGAACTGCTATTATGAACTGGAAGATTTACAAGGAAATCTTCTTGGAAATTATCATGCAAAAGATATCCGTCAGTAATTCCTCGCCTATAACTTTGTCAGGCGAAATCATTTTTGGTAATTTAAAACTTAAATCCCCAAAACCTGATTTTATGGGGGGGGGGGGGGGGTGTTGTAGTATTGCCTGCCTCAGTTTTTATTTTTCGAAATTGAAAATTTCCTTTAATTTTAACGGTCATAAGCGTTGAAAAAACTCACCACACAACCGCGCAATGTGCTTGGTTATCGTGCATTACCTCTGTCTCCTTATTTGTTTATGATAAACTTATGTCACAAATTTGGAAATGTTGCGTTATTGATACTGTTTTTACAGAAAACCGAGTCTTCTAGCTTAGAAAAATTAAAAGACGCAATTTAATTTAATTGAAGCGAGGCTACAGCGAGTAAACATCATTGAATTTGTTTTCAAGTGCAAATTTAACACCAAGTGAAAATTACTTTCATCTTAAAACGTAGTTTTTTATTGCACGGAAGGCAAATGTTTTACAATATCATCTATAAAACAGAAAATTAAGCTCACTATACTTGAAAAATTATTGTAAGTATGTCATATTGGCAATGTTTCTACTCAGTTCCTTTTATTCAAAAAAAGAAAAATTTACTTTCTAACCTAAATAGGATCGTTATTAACCTATTTGGCAAGAGTGATTTGCATTGGTAACAACTTTCAACTACAGCCCTCGTTTTCGGTGGATTTGGACTTTAATTTAATCGCTCAACTATTAGGGAACAACATCTTTCACCATCCAAGGCTGGGTTTGGCGTTTTGTACCCAAATTGTAGCAATCGAGAGAAAATAAACATTAAGAAAAAGTGAAGAGAAAGAAAAGGGAACATTTGTGGTTCGTTATGTACTCTTCTGGATCGTTCCGGTCGTTCATGAAGCTTTTACCTACTATGAAAAGGTCTGAAGTCAATGAAGGGATTTAGTTGACGGTGATGTTTAATTCGTGCTAGTTGTTTTGCTGTAAATCTTTATTAAAGTTAGAAGCCGCCAGTGTCAGAAACGAATTTAAAAAAAAGAAAAAAAACAAAAGTGACCCCTGTGTAAAAACCAAAGGAAAAAAAAATTATTTAAAATCAGGAATCTAAAAAAAAAAACAATTTTTGCAAGTACGTGTAATTGAATAAAAGAGGAAAAAAATATAATAACCCAAAATACAAAAAGAAAACTAAACCGAAACAAAATATCAGAAAAGAAAAAAATCATTTATATTAGTTTAGTGAGAATTCGTTCATTCTTATGTAGAGTCAAGAGTGTTCCCAAAGTCATTTGATCATTTCAGAAAAAAAACAAATTAACTGTAATTGCATACCATACCCAAACGGTTAACCAAACACACATACGTATGTTTATACAAATATACCTACGAGTTATATTTAAGTTATTGATACGCTCTTTTGCTGTTATCTCTTTTTCTTATTTAGTTTGTAGCCTTTTATTCTTTTTATGTGAAACTTAGCATTTAAGCTGTATAATATAATATGTTTTGTTGAAAAGTGAGTCTTTAAGTTTGATGAAATCAATAAAGATCGTTACTCACAAAAAGTGTTCCAGACTTTTATTCAATTATTTAACTGGCGACGAGGATGGGATATGTTGTGAAAAAAGACATATCCAGTGAAATTAGCAAAGGAAAGTATACATTTTCTGCAAAAAAAGAAAAAAAACCCATCGAACCGTAATTTTATTTAATAAAGATTAAATGACATTAATAAACATTAAAAAAAACTAGCTACGTAAAATAAATAAAAACTATAAAAAAAAGAAAAACAGAAAAGGAAAATCCTAAAGAAACTATTTTGATACATCGTTAATAAGAAAAGAAGCGTTTTCAACAAAAGAATTCAAAATCAAGTTTGACCTTGAAATTTCTCAAAACTATACCTATGTCTTTAAAATTACCTTTAAAGGAAAAAGGAAAAAAGGTATACATACATAAGAAAGAAATAAAACAAACGAAAAAATAACTCACTTTTAGAAGTTGATGATAAACAAAAATTGATGCAAGTTGCAATTACAAATTATGCGAGTGAACATTAATCAAAGCAACTAGAAAACATACAGAGAAACAACAAAGCGAAAAAAGAGTACTCTACAACATAATGGCTCTTACTTTAGCCGAGAGTTTAAGAGAAGCCAGAAGTCTACCTGCTTTTAATGGGAGTAGCGAATATTCATTATGTAACTAGTTGAGGGATGTCTCAACTGTTTTGCAGTTAACGCCAGCAGAACACCAACACACTATCAGGGCAGTTTTGAGCAATAGACTACAAGGTAAGGCATTGGCAGCAATTGAAACATTAATTGACCCGTCGTTTGAGAGTATTATTATTAAACTAAAAGAGGAATTTGGAGTCAAACGAAGCTTTTTTAATAGAAATAGCATACCTCGACACAAAATTACATAGAGGAGGCAATAAAATAACGTTTGATTGGTATGCAAAAAATACATCGTCTGGCAGAATTATCAATTTCAACGCTACTCAACCTAAAGCTCAAATAATAAATACTGCAAAAAATTTTATACGTAGAGTTCTTGATATTAGCGATGAACAATACCACAACAAAAATAAACTAGTAATCACGAAAATACTTAAAGATAATGCTTTTCCTACAAATTTAATTAAAAATTTAATAACTGTCTATAAACCTACAATAACAAACAGAAATGGTAACACTGATAAGGAGGAAAAATATTTTTACAGTGTAAAATACATACCGGGCCTCACGGACAATAAAAACATAAGAAGTGCAATAGATAAAAATGACATGAGCTTTGCTTACAAACCAAACAAAACATTAAGTGCAATATTTACAAATACAAAAACTCCAATAAACAAACTACAACAAAATAATGTAGTGTATGAAATACCATGCAAAGGAGACAACAACAACAAATGTGACTTAGTTTACATTGGTACGACCAAAAGAAATTTGGAGACAAGAATGGGAGAACACAATTCAGACATAAACAAAAATAAAGAAAGCACCGCATTATCACAACACATATTACAAACAAAACACAAACCTGATTTTGACAACATAAGAATACTAGACAAAGTAAATAACGTGAGGAAAAGATATACAACAGAATTCAACAGAAAATAAACAAAACAATGAATAAAAAAGAAGATACTGACAATTTAAGCGCCTGTTATAGAGTTGTTTTAAAAAACAGTAGATGACGCCGCTATCGTTGATTTTTATATTTTAAAATTTATTAATGTAATTTAAATTAATTACATATTTTCACTGTAAGTTTGTTACATTAATAGCTATTGTAGTATTAAATGTTGATGTTTTTTATTTAATATTAATAGACGAATCCCCTGAAGAAGTGAACATAAAATTCACGAAACGTCGGGAAAAATGAAATAAAAAATTTTGCATTTTTATTTTCAAAAATGGAGTTAGGCCTCACCAGCTAAATATATATAAACATATATATTAATATAAACAAATGAAAGTGGCCAAAAATAAAGAAAATCAAATCGAAGCTTTTTTAATTTGAGAAGTGATGCTCTAAATGTAGAAGTTAAAACCTTTGAGGAGCTTCAGTATAAATTACAGCAAATATTAACCTTAATGAATACTAAATACGCCTAAGAACCAGACGTTTTGTATACTCCTGAGAACAATGAGAAGCTTATATTTGATATTTATATAAATTATTTACCCATAAGTATAAAGACATTATTAATTCAGAATAATATTAGATCAATCAGTTTATCTTATACTTTTTGTTTAGAAAATAATTTGTTAAAAGATATAGGTTTAATTAAGACAACTACTGCGAGTAATTTTTCAAATAATAGCGTTCCAAAAAGAAATAATAGCTTTAATTTTAATAACCCTTATATTCAACGGTCTTCGAACTTGAATGGAGGTTTTAGTACTCAGAACAGATTAAATAACAGTTTTAGTAATGGTGGGAATTTAACAACTACTGGGAATAATTATTTTCCCAATCATATTAGCCAACAGAATTTAAATTTTAGACAGAGTCAACCTAATGTGAACAGACATTTTAGTAATAATAGAGAACCGGTGAATTTAAGACAGAACCAACATAATTCTTATAGAGATTTTGGTAATAACCAAGGTTCGAATAATATAGGACAGAACCAACCTGGTTCATATGGAAATTTAATTGGTAACCAGGAACCAATGGAGATTGGTGCTATTAATACCTTTGAAAATTTTCACATGCAACCTCCGGGATATCATTACCCATAATAATACTGACAATAAATAACACCAAAACAAGGTGTTTAATTGACAGCGGTGCTGCTACTTCTGTTGGTAGTTATGATTTTTTAGTAAAATAGGAAAAGTACAAAGGTTAATGAAACCAATTTTATTAAATACCTTAGTAGGTGATAATGTTATAACTGAAGAAGTAATAGTAAACGTGCCTGATGAATTTAAGGAAGGACACGATACCATGTCAATTAAACTAACCAATTTTATTAATAGGCAATTTGATTGCATAATAGGAATAAATATATTGTACCCTTTTGGTGCAATAATAGATTTTCAAAACAATTTACTTAGAGTAAATAAAATTGAAATGAGGCTTATTGATGCTCATTTTGACATTTCTTATGATGATATACATTGTTTGGAGATATTTGAATTAAATAAATTAAAAGATTTAGTACCGGAGAATTTAAATAGTGAGGAGAGTAGATTGTTGAAATATTTTTTGAATGGGAATAAAAAATCCTTTTACATTGAAGGTCGGAATTTGACGGCAACTAATGGCGTAAGACATAGCATAATAACAACATCCAATAAGGCGGTAAATTGCAAGAATTATAGACACCCACAGGTTTTAGAAGATGAAATAGAATGTCAAATAGATGAAATGTTAAGGCAAAATATAATACGCCCTAGTAAATCGCCATATAATTCTCCTCTATGGATTGTGGAAAAGAAATCAAATGGTGCTAATCAGAGAAAATGGCGGTTAGTAATAGATTTAGGACCCAGTACTTTTCGTCATTGGACCTTGCGAAAGGATTTCACCAGGTTCTGATGGAAGAAAGCGATATTGAAAAAACAGCCTTTTCAACGTCGAAGAGTCATTTCGAGTTTATTCGAATGCCTTTTGGCCTTAAAAACTCACCTGCAACATTTCAGCGAATGTTAAATCACGTTTTATCAGATTTTATAAATAAAATTTGTATAATATATATGGACGATATATTAGTTTTTTCGACTTCATTGACGGAACATTTTGAAAGTTTGAGAAAAATATTCAATAGACTTAATGAATACAACCTTAAAATACAGATTGATAAGTGTACATTCTTATCAAAAGAAACAAACTGTCTTGGCCACATTATTACCAATAGGGGTATTAGGCCAAATCCTGAGAAAATAGTTATCATACAAAAGTTACAGTTGACAAGAACAGTGAAGGAAATAAAGTCCTTCCTGGGTTTAACCGGTTATTACCGTAAATTTTTTAGAAACTATTCTATGATAGCTAGTCCAATTATCAGGTATTTACGAAAAGATAGCAGAATTAATTTGGATGATGTGTCGTATATTGAGGCATTTGAGAAGTTAAAGAAAATTTTAATAAATCCTCCTTTGTTGTGTTATCCCGATTTTAATAAGAAATTTGTGTTAACTACGGATGCAAGTAATTTGGCTAGTGGTGCAGTTTTAAGCCAGGGTGGCAAACCGATTAGTTATGCCAGTAGGACATTGAATGGGCATGAGAAAAATTACTCAACATTGGAGAAAGAGTTGTTAGCAATAGTTTGGTCAGTGAAATATTATCGTCCTTACCTTTATGGTCGCAAATTTTTAATTCAAACTGATCATCAACCTCTTAAATGGCTTTATTCTCTGAGGGATCCGAATTCGAGAATAATAAGATGGAAAATTTTGTTGGATGAATTTTATTTTGATATCGAATATCTTAAGGGAAAAGAAAATAAGGTGGCTGATTTTTTAAGTAGAGTGCAGTTAAATCATTTATCTTTAGGATTAGAACATAGTGCCGGGGGGGATTTAAGCCCGAATTTTTTCTTGGCGGAGAAGATTGTAAACGTGTATAGGAAACAAATAAGAATGGTGAAAGGAAAGAACAAAGAAACTGAAATTTTATTCAATAAATATAAAGAAATATATATATCTGAAAATGATTTAACTAATTCTCATTACTTAAACGATTTGCTCCGAAGGGAATTAAGAGAAGGAAGGATCGGAATATATTCAGAGATTGGTGAGGATGGCTATAATATAGTAAAAAGTAAATTAGTTGAATTATTTTCCAATAATGGGAAAATAAATTTTATAAAGTGCACTAAAATTGCAATCTATATCGAATCTGATGAATCTTTATTGACTATCATTGATGATACTCACATTAAGGGTAATCACAGAGGGATACAGGAAAATTATGAGGAATTAAGGGATAAGTATTTCCATCCGAAACTATTAAAAATCATTAATAGATACTGCAATAATTGCAGGATATGTAACGAGAATAAATATGATAGAAAGCCCATAAGAAAGCAGTTTTTGAATACAATTACTCCAGACGGACCTGGTGCCATAGTGCACTTAGATATTTTTCAAATTCAGAAAACTTATTTTTTAACAACAATTGATAAATTTACGAAATTAGGTACGGGACATAGGCTTAATGATAAGAATATGATTACAGTTAGAACTAAAATAGAGGAGCGAATTGCATTTTTGGGAAAACCTGGTAAGTTCGTAATGGATAATGAATTTAATAATGCTCTGATAAGATTATTTTGTCAGGAAAATAATATAGAGACCCATTTCACTACACCGAATTCTCACACTGGAAATTCGGATGTAGAAAGAATGCATTCAACGTTATTGGAACATATAAGAATATTGAAGAATAGTGGTCAGATTGATGACTCTGAGGAATTGGTATTGAAGGCAATTGGTTTCTATAATAATAGTTTTCATAGTATAACGGGGCTAAGGCCGTTTGATTTTATTAATAGAATAGATATAGATTTTGGGGAAGTCAAAAATAGAATAGAATCGAATAAGAGGAGAGCAATTGATAGGGAAAATTTGAAGAGGGAAAATATACCTTTGGATTTACAGGACCCTAATTTGTACATCAAAAACCCGGTCGCTTTGAGACAGAAGGTTGCAAAAAGATTTAACAAATATCATTACAGTAATCGAAATAAAGTGGATATCGCCCAATTTCGAAGGCCTTTGAAGTCTATTAAATAGAAAGGAATCAAAAGTCAGTGAAAAATTACTCGTTAAATTTTATTAAACATTTGTATATTCATATTAGATAACCTACTTATTAATTTTTAACGTTTTTATATCAAAATTCTTAGATTTAAATTCCTATAAGCGAAATATGTACATATTTTAATATTATATAAGTTTTTTAATAAAGTATTCAAAATTCGATGGGACTCGAATTTATAGGGGGAGGCGAGTTATATTTAAGTTATTGATACGCTCTTTTGCTGTTATCTCTTTTTCTTATTTAGTTTGTAGCCTTTTATTCTTTTTATGTGAAACTTAGCATTTAAGCTGTATAATATAATATGTTTTGTTGAAAAGTGAGTCTTTAAGTTTGATGAAATCAATAAAGATCGTTACTCACAAAAAGTGTTCCAGATTTTTATTCAATTATTTAACTTACGTACATATATGCGTATATCAATATACATATAATATTTTGTACCTTGAATGTTAACATTGCCGAATTTTGAAAGCTCTTATGGTTTTGAGTATAAGATGCAATTACACAGTTAAATGGGAAGACACAACTGAATAATTAAAAAAAAAACAAATTTAAAACATGTTTCTTTTACCTACATATTTACATATTACATATTGATATTTAACAGAAAATAGAAGCAAAAATACTTCACGGGTTTTGATACATGAATATGAAATAAATATAAAAATATATACGCGTTTGCATATACATACATACATCTTTTTTTTCTCTCGGAATGAGAAGAAAAGGAATAAAAATCCAGAAAAAAGACCCAAATTTTTTTATCTACCTTAATACCTCTCAACAACTTCAACATCGTAAGCTGCACTCAACGAAAGTACTTTCGGCGTGGGAGCTACATTAAGATAAAATAAGTCAAAATTTCTTGTTCATTTATTTGATTACTAGCTGACCCGGTCCACGTTGCTGACCCTAAGCAAACAGTAGTGTTGTATTACCACACGATTTAAATTAAACATTTAACGAAATTTACGGCCTTTAAAATAAAAATCCATGGAATACCTATCATTAAGTTTTTTTTACAAAATAACTTACATATGGTGTAGATATGGGCTCAATAAAAAAAGAAACGCATGTATTTAAGGCAAATTGGAAATTATATTTATTTATTACTTCATCTTAAGGCCAGCGCATAGACAATGTTTTTTGTTTTTTTTTATTTGGTGAAAGAGCCGTTTTCTGATTTTAGGTAAATCGGAAAAAGCGGGCGGGGCAAAATTTTCTTTCCGTAAAAACCTAAGTTAAACCATGGCGATCATTTTGAAGAAAAAATCGTCCAAATCGGTCAAGTCGTTCTCCAGTTATGCGCTTAATAGAAAAAGTGGGCGTAAAAGTAGGCGTGGTAAATTTTTCTTTCGATGAAAACTTAAAGTTGATTAATACGAAGATTTGAAAGAAAAATTAGTCAACTCGATGGAGCCGTTTTCTGATTTTAGGTAAATCGAAAAAAGTGGGCGTAAAAGTGGGCGGGGCAAAAGTATCCTATGTCCGTCTCCTGGCTCTAAGCTACCTCCCTACCAATTTTCAGCCAAATCTGTTCTGCCGTTCTTGAGTTATAAGTGGTGTAACTAGTGATTAAGGACCCAACGCCTTCAGCGAAACACAGCATAGGCTTATCGCGCTAATCTCTCTGGGGCAAAACACAAAAGAATTAAATATTGCGCCATCTGCCGGACAAATTATTTTTTTCAGTAAAAGATGTTAGGTTTGAGTTGGTATCGGGCTAATTAACGCCACTACACGCCGATTAAGGAACCAACGCCTTCAGCGAAATACAGCATAGGCTTAACGCGCTAATCTCTATCGGGAAAAACACAAAAAAACTTAATATTACGCCATCTCTTGGACGAATTCAAACTACACAGAAACACTCCTCACGTCCAATAGAGCATGTATATAAAGTTTGGTCAAAACTGGTGCAGTTATTCTTGAGTTACTGTGCAAAAACAAAAAGAAACTAAATATTGCGCCATCTGTCGGACGAACTTCAAACTACACAGAAACACTCCTCATGCCCCATAGAGCATGTACATAAAGTTTCGTCAAAATCAGTACAGTAGTTTTTGAGTTTAGCGATCACGAACATACACGTAATTTTTATATATATAGAGAAGAGATGTATTCTGTTTGAATTTTTTTCCCCTTTTCTTAATCGCGCATCTTTGAATTTCCGTCTGGTGAAGCACCTACGATTTGTTTTTATGGTTATATTATTAGTTCCATTAATCAATACTTTTTGTTTTTTCTATTTTAATTTAGAGTTAAATCTGATAAACTAAGTGTTGTAAATAATCCTAAGTTTAATTGAAGAAAAAAAACCAAACAGAAAAAAAATTTAAATGTTAAAGCTAGATTTTAAACAATGAATTTTCAGAATTAATAAAATCATGAAGAAGATTAGTGCATAAACTCAACATTTTGACTGTTTAATTTTTAACGCCGGATCGTAAAAACTCGATTGTGTAAACATTTGGGATCATATTATTAGTCTTTTTACTGGCAAGTCACACTACTTGTGGGAAACCTGTCATTCTTTCTTTTCTTCTCCCCTCTTCCTTATTGCACGCATTTTAAATAAGTTTATATGTAGCCAATATACAATGATACAATATAGCCACCGAACCCTCCCTCCGACGAGTGAGAAAGCCGGTACCCCAGCGTGCATTGGCCACTATTGAATCATTGGTAACCTCCACTTATATAGTTTAAACTCTTGTTACACGTTGCATGCTACAAAAGCTTAAAGACATTTGTCTTCAGATATTCGGTATTTAATAATGTTTTTCTATGGGAGGTACCGCTCTTCCTTCCTCTATCCCGCCGATTGTTATTTAAAAATTTATAGTTCACTATAAAAGTGGCTTTAACTACGTTTGAAGACTCTAGCTAAGATAGTTCTTCAGTTACGCGATATTTAATATATATGTACATCCTTCCCCCTTAATTTTTATTTTCAAATGTGTAGTTTACTATAAGGGTGACTCCTACCAAATTTGAACATTCTCACTAAAACAGTTCTTAAGATATATATAAGATATATATAGCATATGTATATGTTATAATATAATATACTTGTTTCATTTACTCATTCCCAGATTACCTTAAACATTTTCATAACATAATCAGGCCTGCCATATTAAGAGATAACTCGCCACACGCAGTGATGCCAGAAGTACAGACTTATCTGCATTTTGAAGATTTTATACCCCATAATGGTCAAAGTGCAGATTTGAAGATTTTTGGTTTAAAATTGCAGATTTTTTACGTCGGTGTACATTGTCACTTATGCTTGACTATTTCCCCTTTTTGCATTGATAAATGAAATATATCAACCATTCATGGAAGAACCGTGTGGAAATATACCGCTAATCGGACTATATACTTGGTCTTTCCTCATGGATCTTGTTCATTGTTGTTGTAACACTAATTTTAAAGCATAATTCCAGGGTTGCCAGTTTCTGTATTTAATCGGAAGAAAATTGAAAATTGTTAATTGCAGTTACTAAAAATGAATCAAAGAGAAAGTCAGCTTAAACTTTTATTTTTTGCTTTTTAAAAATTGTAATAAGCTATAAGTACGTCTGCATAATAAAATTTGGGTGTTTTATTTCTTTTTACCATATTTGAAAAAAAGTTTCAAGCGTTTTAGTTTTAGTTTATTAGCTTATTTTTTTAAAGATAATAGTGGAACAGGGTACAAATATGTTTAACAGAGTAACAAGTCCAAAAAATATTGTTTTAAAACGTAAGTTTCTTTTGGATTTGGTATCCCGCTATAAACCCCTTTTACCGCGATTGATTGTATATTAATAAATCAAGCTACAGTCTTTATTTGAATCCCATATAAAAGTATTCGTATATTTCATATCAGAGCCCAACTTAGACCCCTTTCAGACTGGGCAATTTAGTTGCGCAAGTTACTTTCCGAAAACAACAAAGTCTGTACAAAATTTTTTTTTCCTTACCCCGGCCTTACCGCTGACGTCTACAAACCAAGAGACTTGCTTGTGCAAGTAACTTGTCGGGTGTGAAAGAAGTCTTACGGAGTTCGATATCGATCGAAATTACAATTTAAATGCCGTAATTTGGGCCCAGGTATAAGGAACAACATAATCATTTTATTATTTTACAAGGAGATCAAAGTATGATTGATGTAGGAAATTCGATTTTTGATAAATTTCTACATAACCTTACTTTTAATTAGAAAAGGCGTATTAAACATATAATTTTGTTTGTTCGAGACATAAAACTTACTAAAAAAAAGAATTTATAAAAAAGCTTAGGTCTAAATTAAAGCCAGGATAAGTTTTTTGTTAATTTAATGGCAACAAGATTTATTTGACTATAGTTAATATTTAGTCTAAAATAAATTCGATACAGTATTAACATAAAGGAAATTTTTAATGAATTTATTGTGTGAAAAAATATAAATCACATTCACCGAAGAATGTAGTATAGATGATACACCTTTAGAAATTCTACAGATATCTGGAAACATTTCATTAATTTTATGTTTCATTTGTCCAACCCTAGACCAAAATACTTTAATGTTAAATGTTTAAAATTTTTAAATTGTACTAAACATGTCATTGGGGTACTTCAGTACCTTTGCAATGCTAATGAACTGAAGTAAATGAACCATTGAACTAAATGAATTGAACTAAGTGAACTGACTGAAAAAGACTGACTGACGCAAAAGACCCAAGTGACTAAAGTGAACTACTGAACTGAAAAGAACTGTCAAACTGAAAGACAGTTCATCGTTTATCTGACTGAGTAGTTCAATTGAACTAGTTCGTTCAAGTACTACCCAACTCTAGGCCACAGTGTAAAGAATCAAACGGATTTAAATTGGTATTTATTAAAAATAAGCATATGCATATAACTAAAGCAATAAGATTTTTTTAGATTGACGGCGATTTCAACGCGATATATAAAAACATACCGACAATTATGAGTTGGGAAACGAAACTGTTAAATGTGTACAAATATTTAAAAATGCAATCAAATATTAAAGATCCAAATGTTAAACAAACTTTATCTTCAACTAGCTTAACCCGGTGCGCTTCGCTACACTGCTTTAACCACTTTATCGGTTGAGAGATATTTAATATGTATATGCATCCTATGGAAGGTAGTTCCCCCCTGCGCCTACCCGCTATATTTTTATTTTCAAAGTGAAGTATACCATAAGAGTGACTTCTACAAAGTTTCAACTTTCTCACTATAACAGTTTTTAAGATATCCGATATTAAACATTGGCGTCCTATGGGGGGTAACACTTCCCCCGCTGCTATTTTATTTCAATTTTGGGGCTCAGAGGATCCTACTACCAAAAGTTCAACAAAATGCATGCAGTGGCTCTTATTTATATTTCTACCTATGAGGGGTACTGCTCCTACCCTGTCTAACCCGCCCATTTGTATATTGAAATTTATAGTTTGCCATAGTAGTAGCTTTAACCACGTTTTAAGACTCTCCCTTGAATGGTTCTTCAGTTGAGCGATATTTATTATATGTATCCTATGGGAGGTATTTCCGCCCTGCGCCTACCCGCTTTATTTTTATTTTCAAAAGTGTAGTATACCATAAGAGTGGCTTTCACATAGTTTGAACATTCTCACTATAACAGTTCTTAAGATATGCGATATTAAGCATTGGCATCCTATGGGGGGAACCACTTCCCCCGCTGCTATTTTATTTTAATTTTGGGGCTCAGAAGATCCTACTACCAAAACTTCAACAAAATGCATGCAGTGGCTCTTATTTATATATCTATCTATGAGGGGTACTGCTCCTCCCCTGTCTACCCCGCCCATTTGCATACTGAAATTTATAGTTAACCCTAATAGTAGCTTTAACCACTTTTGAAGACTCTCCCTTTAATGGTTCTATAGTTGAGCGATATTTATTATATGTATCGTATGGGAGGTATTTCCGCACTGCGCCTTCCCGCTTTATTTTTATTTTCAAAAGTGTAGTATACCATAAGAGTGGCTTTCACATAGTTTGAACATTCTCACTATAACAGTTCTTAAGATATGCGATATTGAGCTTTGGCGTCCTATGATGGGCACCACTTCCCCCGCTGCTATTTTTTTCCAATTTTGGGGCTCAGAAGATCCTACTACCAAAAGTTCAACCAAATGCGTGCAGTGGCTCTTATTTATATTTCTATCTATGAGGGGTACTGCTCCTTCCCCGTTTACCCCGCCCATTTTTATACTGAAATTTATAGTTTGCCATAGTAGTAGCTTTAACCACGTTTGAAGACTCCCCCTTTAATAGTTCTTCAGTTAAGCGATATTTAATATATGCATCCTATGGGAGGTATCTCCGCCCTGCGCCTACCCGCTTTATTTTTATTTTCAAAAGTGTAGTATACCATAAGAGTGACTTCCACAAAGTTTGAACATTCTCACTATAACAGTTCATAAGATATGCGATATTAAGCATTGGCGTCCTATGGGGAAACCACTTCCCCCGCTGCTATTTTATTTCAATTTTGGGGCTCAGAAGATCCTACTACAAAAAGTTCAGCAAAATGCGTCCAGCGGCTCTTAAGATATGCGATAATTAATATTGGCATCCTATGGGGGTACCAATTCCCCTGCCCCTATCGATGTTACTGTAAAAATTTCAGGAAAATCGGTTCAGTAGTTTCGGAGTCTATAAGCCAACAAACAAACAAACAAACTGACAAACAAACATACAAACATTTTTCATTTTTATATACACTCAGGTCTTTTTTTATGCGGTAGATGCGTTCCCAAAAAAACCGCATAAATGAAATCCGCATAAAAAAGACTCCATTTTCACACAAAACGGATGATTCGTTCCGAAAAGTTAAAAAACCGCATAACTTCAAATCTGGGAGTAAAAATTAGACCAAAAACGCATAAAAAAGTCATTATATAAAAAATTTAACCAAAAACAATTCATTTATTTATTATAAAAAATACATAAGAAGAGAAAAACTACAATATAAACCAGTTTTATGAAAGTTAACAAATAGTTAAAGGCATTCATTGAAATAAATACATAAATAAGTAATGAATAAGAAACAAAAAAAAAAATATTTATAAAACTTAAATAATTATTTAATATTTAAAAGTAAAACATTACATGTTTTCGGAATCACTACTTGGCAGCGTTCTAATCCGCTTTTTAATTGGTGCAAAATCACTTTCATCGCTATAGGACCCAATCAAATCCTCGTCGCTAGATAAGACAACATACACATTAGCAGTTGGTAAAGTCGGAACATTCATACAATCTTTATTTGGAAGGGATTCGGCAGTTTTTTCAAATTAATTCGTCATTAAATTTTGAAAACTACTATTCATAAGTGATGCCAAAGTTTAAAAATGTTTAATACGACAAAAAAAATATAAAAAATGAATAAAAAAAAAAAAAAATATGTAAAAAAATCGAATTGAAAACAGCATAAATTCAAATCCGCATAAAAAAAAACCGCATAAAAACAGTCCTAAGTGTAGATAGATAGATAGATAGATAGATAGATAGATAGATAGATAGATAGATAGATAGATAGATAGATAGATAGATAGATAGATAGATAGATAGATAGATAGATAGATAGATAGATAGATAGATAGATAGATAGATAGATAGATAGATAGATAGATAGATAGATAGATAGATAGATAGATAGATAGATAGATAGATAGATAGATAGATAGATAGATAGATAGATAGATAGATAGATAGATAGATAGATAGATAGATAGATAGATAGATAGATAGATAGATAGATAGATAGATAGATAGATAGATAGATAGATAGATAGATAGATAGATAGATAGATAGATAGATAGATAGATAGATAGATAGATAGATAGATAGATAGATAGATAGATAGATAGATAGATAGATAGATAGATAGATAGATAGATAGATAGATAGATAGATAGATAGATAGATAGATAGATAGATAGATAGATAGATAGATAGATAGATAGATAGATAGATAGATAGATAGATAGATAGATAGATAGATAGATAGATAGATAGATAGATAGATAGATAGATAGATAGATAGATAGATAGATAGATAGATAGATAGATAGATAGATAGATAGATAGATAGATAGATAGATAGATAGATAGATAGATAGATAGATAGATAGATAGATAGATAGATAGATAGATAGATAGATAGATAGATAGATAGATAGATAGATAGATAGATAGATAGATAGATAGATAGATAGATAGATAGATAGATAGATAGATAGATAGATAGATAGATAGATAGATAGATAGATAGATAGATAGATAGATAGATAGATAGATAGATAGATAGATAGATAGATAGATAGATAGATAGATAGATAGATAGATAGATAGATAGATAGATAGATAGATAGATAGATAGATAGATAGATAGATAGATAGATAGATAGATAGATAGATAGATAGATAGATAGATAGATAGATAGATAGATAGATAGATAGATAGATAGATAGATAGATAGATAGATAGATAGATAGATAGATAGATAGATAGATAGATAGATAGATAGATAGATAGATAGATAGATAGATAGATAGATAGATAGATAGATAGATAGATAGATAGATAGATAGATAGATAGATAGATAGATAGATAGATAGATAGATAGATAGATAGATAGATAGATAGATAGATAGATAGATAGATAGATAGATAGATAGATAGATAGATAGATAGATAGATAGATAGATAGATAGATAGATAGATAGATAGATAGATAGATAGATAGTTAGATAGATAGATAGATAGATAGATAGATAGATAGATAGATAGATAGATAGATAGATAGATAGATAGATAGATAGATAGATAGATTGAAATAAATAGAAATGGCGGATTCTCAAACATGCAGTTTGGGTTTGTAAAAGGAAAATCGACTATTGGTGCTATCCGTGAGGTTGTAAATACTGCAAAGAGGGCCATGGAAAATATGAGATTCTGTTCTATCGTAACTCTGGACATTAAAAATGCTTTTAATTCTGCGAGCTGGAATGTAATCCGTCAAACAATGCGGGATCGAAATTTTTCGGAATACTTGATCAGGATGGTAGATAGTTATCTGCAGGACAGAATACTGGAATATGAAATAGAAGGTGGAGTAAACTATTACGAAGTGTCGGCTGGTGTCCCCCAGGGCTCTATTCTTGGTCCATTCCTATGGAATCTAATGTATGATGGGCTGTTGAACATAAACTTACCGGGGGGTTCGAAGCTAGTGGGTTACGCAGACGATGTGGCTCTGTTAGTGGACCAACCCTCTACACCGTTGATAGAGATAGTGACGAATGACTCTCTAGCGAGAATTAGTAGGTGGTTGAGATCTAAGGGTCTAACACTTGCGGCACATAAAACGGAGGCGATTCTTGTAACTAAACGAAGGTCTTTCGGGTATCCGGGACTAAAGGTCGAGGGATATGAGCTGACTTTCAACAGAACCCTTAAATACTTGGGAGTAATCTTGGATAACAAGCTATCCTTTGAACCACACATTAGAATGGTGACTGAAAAAGCTCTGGGAACAGCGGCGAAGCTAGCCAGAATAATGCCAAATATAAGGGGTCCAGGACAAACCACCAGAAGATTAATTGCCACGGTAGCATACTCACAGGTGCTTTACGCAGCTCCTGCTTTCAGTGATGCTGTCAAAAACAACAGGAAACTAAGGGATATCCTGGAAAAAGTGCATAGGACTTGCTCGATACGAATAACGTCAGCATACAGGACTATATCCAGCGCGGCCGTGTCTGTACTCGCTGGTGTACCACCGATCGGTCTGTTACTGACCGAAAGAAAGGAAATATATGAAAGACGAGAACATATAACACGTGCGGGTGAAAACTTCGATGGAAGGGAAAAGATACGTATAAAGGATGATGCAAGGGAAAGGCTGCACCGAACTTGGCAAATACTATGGGATGAAACGGATAAGGGTAGATATACCCACACTCTTATTCCGAACATAGGGGAGTGGATGGGTGGAAAACATGGGGAAATGAACTTCTTTCTTACCCAGGTATTTAGTGGGCATGGCAACTTTGGCACATACCTCAAACGTTTCAAGAAGAGGGAATCGGATGTTTGCGAACTCTGCTGTAGCTCCGAAGACAACGTTGAACATACCGTTATGAAGTGCGGCTTTTCGAGGAGCAGAGGAAACATATTTCAGGAAATGTCTGAGAACACCACGATAGCTGATATATTTAACTTAATGATATCAAGCCCGGAGAAATGGAACCAATATTCACGTGCAATTGAATCTATTCTGAGAGCGAAAATGGAATGGCAACGAGCACAGGCGCCGAACCCCTAATCTCATACGAATGTATGCTGGACGGGGGAGTAGGAAAAGGTGGTGGTTGATGACCAAATAAATGAACTCCACCCCGAAGTAATGCTGGAGTGGTTCCGGGGTGGTGGTTCCGGTGTGGGGCCACTAGTTGATAGCTCGCTATCACTACGTCCAAAAAAAAAAAAAAAAAAAAGATAGATAGATAGATAGATAGATAGATAGATAGATAGATAGATAGATAGATAGATAGATAGATAGATAGATAGATAGATAGATAGATAGATAGATAGATAGATAGATAGATAGATAGATAGATAGATAGATAGATAGATATATAGATAGATAGATAGATAGATAGATAGATAGATAGATAGATAGATAGATAGATAGATAGATAGATAGATAGATAGATAGATAGATAGATAGATAGATAGATAGATAGATAGATAGATAGATAGATAGATAGATAGATAGATAGATAGATAGATAGATAGATAGATAGATAGATAGATAGATAGATAGATAGATAGATAGATAGATAGATAGATAGATAGATAGATAGATAGATAGATAGATAGATAGATAGATAGATAGATAGATAGATAGATAGATAGATAGATAGATAGATAGATAGATAGATAGATAGATAGATAGATAGATAGATAGATAGATAGATAGATAGATAGATAGATAGATAGATAGATAGATAGATAGATAGATAGATAGATAGATAGATAGATAGATAGATAGATAGATAGATAGATAGATAGATAGATAGATAGATAGATAGATAGATAGATAGATAGATAGATAGATAGATAGATAGATAGATAGATAGATAGATAGATAGATAGATAGATAGATAGATAGATAGATAGATAGATAGATAGATAGATAGATAGATAGATAGATAGATAGATAGATAGATAGATAGATAGATAGATAGATAGATAGATAGATAGATAGATAGATAGATAGATAGATAGATAGATAGATAGATAGATAGATAGATAGATAGATAGATAGATAGATAGATAGATAGATAGATAGATAGATAGATAGATAGATAGATAGATTAGATAGATAGATAGATAGATAGATAGATAGATAGATAGATAGATAGATAGATAGATAGATAGATAGATAGATAGATAGATAGATAGATAGATAGATAGATAGATAGATAGATAGATAGATAGATAGATAGATAGATAGATAGATAGATAGATAGATAGATAGATAGATAGATAGATAGATAGATAGATAGATAGATAGATAGATAGATAGATAGATAGATAGATAGATAGATAGATAGATAGATAGATAGATAGATAGATAGATAGATAGATAGATAGATAGATAGATAGATAGATAGATAGATAGATAGATAGATAGATAGATAGATAGATAGATAGATAGATAGATAGATAGATAGATAGATAGATAGATAGATAGATAGATAGATAGATAGATAGATAGATAGATAGATAGATAGATAGATAGATAGATAGATAGATAGATAGATAGATAGATAGATAGATAGATAGATAGATAGATAGATAGATAGATAGATAGATAGATAGATAGATAGATAGATAGATAGATAGATAGATAGATAGATAGATAGATAGATAGATAGATAGATAGATAGATAGATAGATAGATAGATAGATAGATAGATAGATAGATAGATAGATAGATAGATAGATAGATAGATAGATAGATAGATAGATAGATAGATAGATAGATAGATAGATAGATAGATAGATAGATAGATAGATAGATAGATAGATAGATAGATAGATAGATAGATAGATAGATAGATAGATAGATAGATAGATAGATAGATAGATAGATAGATAGATAGATAGATAGATAGATAGATAGATAGATAGATAGATAGATAGATAGATAGATAGATAGATAGATAGATAGATAGATAGATAGATAGATAGATAGATAGATAGATAGATAGATAGATAGATAGATAGATAGATAGATAGATAGATAGATAGATAGATAGATAGATAGATAGATAGATAGATAGATAGATAGATAGATAGATAGATAGATAGATAGATAGATAGATAGATAGATAGATAGATAGATAGATAGATAGATAGATAGATAGATAGATAGATAGATAGATAGATAGATAGATAGATAGATAGATAGATAGATAGATAGATAGATAGATAGATAGATAGATAGATAGATAGATAGATAGATAGATAGATAGATAGATAGATAGATAGATAGATAGATAGATAGATAGATAGATAGATAGATAGATAGATAGATAGATAGATAGATAGATAGATAGATAGATAGATAGATAGATAGATAGATAGATAGATAGATAGATAGATAGATAGATAGATAGATAGATAGATAGATAGATAGATAGATAGATAGATAGATAGATAGATAGATAGATAGATAGATAGATAGATAGATAGATAGATAGATAGATAGATAGATAGATAGATAGATAGATAGATAGATAGATAGATAGATAGATAGATAGATAGATAGATAGATAGATAGATAGATAGATAGATAGATAGATAGATAGATAGATAGATAGATAGATAGATAGATAGATAGATAGATAGATAGATAGATAGATAGATAGATAGATAGATAGATAGATAGATAGATAGATAGATAGATAGATAGATAGATAGATAGATAGATAGATAGATAGATAGATAGATAGATAGATAGATAGATAGATAGATAGATAGATAGATAGATAGATAGATAGATAGATAGATAGATAGATAGATAGATAGATAGATAGATAGATAGATAGATAGATAGATAGATAGATAGATAGATAGATAGATAGATAGATAGATAGATAGATAGATAGATAGATAGATAGATAGATAGATAGATAGATAGATAGATAGATAGATAGATAGATAGATAGATAGATAGATAGATAGATAGATAGATAGATAGATAGATAGATAGATAGATAGATAGATAGATAGATAGATAGATAGATAGATAGATAGATAGATAGATAGATAGATAGATAGATAGATAGATAGATGGATAGATAGATAGATAGATAGATAGATAGATAGATAGATAGATAGATAGATAGATAGATGGATAGATAGATAGATAGATAGATAGATAGATAGATAGATAGATAGATAGATAGATAGATAGATAGATAGATAGATAGATAGATAGATAGATAGATAGATAGATAGATAGATAGATAGTTGGTGGTGTAGGTTCAGATGGAAGTTCCTGATTAGCACGGATCTGGCACTGGCATATGATCCCATAAGGATCTTATGTCAACCCTAGCATGGCCTCCCTGCAAGCATAGACAACCATGGGATCAATACGTGACTACACTCTCATACGGCGATAGCGGCTTCGAGTTGGGACCCAACAAAAAGGAAAATGATGAGCAACAACAACAAAAACAACAGCGAAAACGATAACAAAAAACAAGAAAATAAAAAGAATACGGAAATAACTGAGGACAATACAGGTGTAATGAAAATTGCCAACCCATTTGGGAGGAGTTCATTACTACAAAGATCACCCTCAACTCCTTTCAGTACCCCACTGGGAAAGAGGAATGATACACCACAGAGTAGTGGTGTTGCGAACGCAACTAGCGATGTCAGTGAAATGACCCGAGGAACTGTGCACACCAAACAAGTCTGGCAGGGCCTCACGGTAAACACGACAGCAACTGTCTTGCAAACCGATAAGGAGAAACTGAAACAGACGAAGCAAGCGGAGGATAGAGCTTTCACTGAGCTTGGAAAGAGACTGTCCACCATAAACGGCGTTGTGTCTAATGCAAAAAATATTCACAAGATTATACGTGATAATCTTGATTGCATCTATGCATTGTACCAGGAACTGAAGGAACACAGGGAGGTTATACGCACCTACCCAGTATCGGAAGGAGGAAGCGACCAAAGGGTCGAAAAAAGTCGGGTGGATCCCAAGTCACCGATACAAGACGTAAAGCGAAAAAGAGCTAAAACGGCAACAACAATCTCAGCTCTGGAAACGCCCAGGTTGATTAAAAACCTGGGAGAGACGAACACTCCAGATCCTCAGGGAGTTACGAACGATTGGGAAGTAGTGAGACACCGAAAGGAAAGAAGGAAAAAACAAAATAAAGGCAAACGAGGGGGTAAAAAACGAATCCTTAGGGATCAAGGCGAAGCCATAGCTATCAAAACTAGCTCTACAACATCATATGCAGATGTTATTAAAGAAATGAAAAGGAAAATTGACCCCACTGCAATTGGAGTCGAGATTAAGGGTATAAGAAGAACCAAGGCTGGAGAGCTGCTCGTAAAATTTGATAAGGGCGAGGGACAGGCCGAAAAACTTAAGAATGCCATTGGTGACACGTTTGGCGATGACGTGAAAATAAGGTCAGTTGCCAAAAATCATATAATAGACATGAGAGATCTAGATGAGTCTACTGAAGTCGACGATCTCATAAATGCTCTCATGGTGGCGACGAATAGCGACGTGCAAACATCATTTAGGATCCTGAATGTAAGGGATTCTTTTGGTGGTACAAAACAGGCGTTAGTGCAGTTACCCGAACATCTCGCTGCACCCCTTCTACGCGCAGGAAGAATCAAGGTAGGATGGGTTATGTGCAGGGTTAGAACCAAAACTAAGCCCAAACAGTGCTATAGGTGCATGGACCGAGGCCATATTGCCAGCCAGTGTAAAGGCGTAGACAGAGGAAAAATATGCAGAAAATGTTGCACACCAGGTCATAAGTCGAGGGAATGTGCTGCAGAACCCAAGTGTGTTATATGCCAAGAAGCTGGTCTAACAAATACCCAACATATGATTGGTAGTGCAGTATGCGTAAGCAATAGGAGAGGTAAAATATTTCAATGACCCTTAAATTCTTGCAGATTAACCTAGGAAGGGGGAAGGAAGCACAGGACCTTATGATTCAAAAGGCATCGGAGGATAATACGGATATAATACTGATAAGTGAACAGTATAGAAAACCACCATTACAAGTCTGGTATGAGGACACTAGTCATCGGGCAGCGATAATGATAAGAAACCCCAAACTAACAATAAATGAAGTTGACGAAAGCAATCCATGTTTTGTGTATGCGACAATTGGTAGAATAAGGATATATAGTTGTTATTTTTCACCAAGTATGGAGTATACGCCGTTTGTAGCAGCCATCACAAGCCTCGAAGCCTCAATTAGAGGTTCAAGACACAAGGTCATCATCGGGGGTGATTTCAACAGTAAGTCTCCAGAATGGAACTCAGCAAGCCTTGACAATAGAGGAATCACTGTCAGCGAAACTATAGCCAGTCTTAACCTGACTATATTTAATGTCGGCGATAAACTCACTTTCCGAAGGGGAACAGGTGGAAGCATAATTGACATAACGTTTGGAACGAGTGACCTATGCAATGTTGATATGTGCTGGATGGTTCTGGAGGATATCACATTGAGCGACCATCAGTACATCTCATTTAAGATTGGTAATAGCACGACTGTGACAACGACCAAGACTGCATTGCCAAGGTGGAACATCAGAAAACTGAATAAACAAAAACTCGCGGAGTACATAATACAAATCAGGGATGGAAATCTGCACTCTCCAGTTAACAATTTACAGCTAAGGCTCTTACAAAGACAATAACAAAGGCTTGTAATGTGGGAATGCCCAAAACTAAAGCGTATAACAACAAACAACCCGTCTACTGGTGGAATGACGAAATCAGGGAGCTAAGGTGCAAATGTCTTGCTGCAAGACGAGCATCAACCAGAAACCATGGAGATCTAACCCTGTTGTATGAATACAAAAGATCACGAAAACTGCTAAGATGTGCAATAAAAGAAAGCAAGAGAAAGTGCTGGAAAGATCTATGCAAGGAAATAGATGACGACCCGTGGGGTAAACCCTATAAAATAATCATGAAGAAATTGGGAGGAGCAAAGCCAATCCCCGGCATTAAAGAGCCAACATGGGCGAAAACCATAGTAGAGGCGCTGTTCCCCTTGGACGCAGATGCACTAGGGCGTAAATCTAGATTACAAATGGATGATTTCCCTCCGCTGAGTACAGACGAGGTAAAAATTGCTTGTAAGAAGCTCAAAAATAACAAAAGTCCTGGACCTGATGGTATACCAAACGAGGTTATACAGGTAGTAGGAGAAATATGGCCCGAACTAATTACCAATACGTTTAATAAGTGCATTGAAAACGGTGTTTTTCCTGAAAAATGGAAGATACAGAAGCTGGTGTTGTTAAAAAAGGGTGATAAACCTCTAAATGAACCCAGTGCATACCGACCTTTATGTATGCTGGACTCAATGGGGAAACTGCTGGAAAGTATACTACTACAAAGACTGGAAGAAAGCGTGCAAAACCTCGGTGGATTATCCCCGATGCAATTTGGTTTCCGAAAGGGAAAGAGCACAATAGATGCAATCGGTGAAGTTGAGAAAATAGCCACACGGGCCAAATTGGCAAAGGAATATTGTGTTATAATAACACTTGATATTAGAAATGCATTCAACACTGTAAAATGGCGACGAATCTTAGACGCTCTTAGGAGCAAGGGTGTGCACAACCACCTGTACAACATAATCGCGGACTACCTGGACAACAGAATCCTATTATATGAGACTGAAAGTGGTATGAAAGAATATCGTATCACTGCAGGGGTACCACAGGGATCCGTGCTGGGCCCCTTCCTGTGGAACATAATGTATGATGGTCTATTGAACATGAGACTACAAGTCGGTGCGAAAATAATAGGGTACGCAGACGATATTGCTCTCGTTGTATCTCAACGAGAACCAGAACTACTGGAAATAATAACAAACGACAGCCTTTTCCGCTGTAGCGGATGGTTAAAGAGAAATGGATTGGAACTAGCAGTGGCAAAAACTGAGGCAATCCTGGTAACGGATCGAAGGGCATTTAAACCACCAAAGATCTTCCTAGAAGGCAGTGAAATACACTTTCAACGGAGTCTGCGCTATCTTGGTGTAAAACTTGATGATAGACTTAATTTCGGTCAACACGTACAAATGATTCAAAAAAAATCCATGCAAACGGCAACGTCACTGGCTAGGATAATGCCAAATTGTGGAGGTCCTAAGCCATATATAAGAAGGCTTATAAATAGTGTAATACACTCCCAGCTACTTTACGCTGCCCCGATATTTGCCACGTCGATGAACATAAAGGCAAGAATAAGGGAAATGCAGAAGCCACAGAGACTAAGCGCACTTAGAATTATATCGGCATACCGTACGGTACCTACAAGTGCAGCACTAGTTCTTGCGGGACTACCACCAATAGACTTGCTGGTGTTAGAAAAAAATGAGATTTATAAGGAGACAAAACGAATTAAATGTGAACCATGCAGCTTGATGGAACAAAAACAAAAAATTCTTGAAATAAAGGAAAATGCAAGAAGAACCCTAATAATAAAATGGCAAGATCGTTGGAATATGGAGGAAAATGGGAGATGGACATATAAACTAATCCCCGATATTAGAGTCTGGATAGAGAGAAGACATGGTAGCATGGGATACTTTCTCACCCAGGTGCTGACTAATCATGGTAGTTTTAACGGGTACCTGCACAGATTTAAGCTTCGGGATGCTGGCAACTGTGACACATGCGTGACTCTCGTGGAAGACGCAAACCACATACTTTTTGAGTGTGAGAGATGGGCAGATAGGCGACAAGAACTTTATGATGAACTGGAGACAACATTGACACCGGAAAATATGGTGAATAAAATGTTGGAGTCGGAGAGAGTGTGGATGTGCTGTGAACGTTTCATAAACTCCATAATGAAGATGCGCTGTACGGATGCTCCGAGCCTCCTACCCTTATGATAGGAAGGAGGATGTAGGACTCGTACAAGAGAAAACCCCCGTCCTGATGAAATGCTGACGTAGTTCCGGGGTGGAGTAGGTGGAGTTATCGTGGGGCCACTATTGATATTTATATCATTACGTCCATTAAAAACAGAGATAGATAGATAGATAGATAGATAGATAGATAGATAGATAGATAGATAGATAGATAGATAGATAGATAGATAGATAGATAGATAGATAGATAGATAGATAGATAGATAGATAGATAGATAGATAGATAGATAGATAGGTAGATAGATAGATAGATAGATAGATAGATAGATAGATAGATAGATAGGTAGATAGATAGATAGATAGATAGATAGATAGATAGATAGATAGATAGATAGATAGATAGATAGATAGATAGATAGATAGATAGATAGATAGATAGATAGATAGATAGATAGATAGATAGATAGATAGATAGATAGATAGATAGATAGATAGATAGATAGATAGATAGATAGATAGATAGATAGATAGATAGATAGATAGATAGATAGATAGATAGATAGATAGATAGATAGATAGATAGATAGATAGATAGATAGATAGATAGATAGATAGATAGATAGATAGATAGATAGATAGATAGATAGATAGATAGATAGATAGATAGATAGATAGATAGATAGATAGATAGATAGATAGATAGATAGATAGATAGATAGATAGATAGATAGATAGATAGATAGATAGATAGATAGATAGATAGATAGATAGATAGATAGATAGATAGATAGATAGATAGATAGATAGATAGATAGATAGATAGATAGATAGATAGATAGATAGATAGATAGATAGATAGATAGATAGATAGATAGATAGATAGATAGATAGATAGATAGATAGATAGATAGATAGATAGATAGATAGATAGATAGATAGATAGATAGATAGATAGATAGATAGATAGATAGATAGATAGATAGATAGATAGATAGATAGATAGATAGATAGATAGATAGATAGATAGATAGATAGATAGATAGATAGATAGATAGATAGATAGATAGATAGATAGATAGATAGATAGATAGATAGATAGATAGATAGATAGATAGATAGATAGATAGATAGATAGATAGATAGATAGATAGATAGATAGATAGATAGATAGATAGATAGATAGATAGATAGATAGATAGATAGATAGATAGATAGATAGATAGATAGATAGATAGATAGATAGATAGATAGATAGATAGATAGATAGATAGATAGATAGATAGATAGATAGATAGATAGATAGATAGATAGATAGATAGATAGATAGATAGATAGATAGATAGATAGATAGATAGATAGATAGATAGATAGATAGATAGATAGATAGATAGATAGATAGATAGATAGATAGATAGATAGATAGATAGATAGATAGATAGATAGATAGATAGATAGATAGATAGATAGATAGATAGATAGATAGATAGATAGATAGATAGATAGATAGATAGATAGATAGATAGATAGATAGATAGATAGATAGATAGATAGATAGATAGATAGATAGATAGATAGATAGATAGATAGATAGATAGATAGATAGATAGATAGATAGATAGATAGATAGATAGATAGATAGATAGATAGATAGATAGATAGATAGATAGATAGATAGATAGATAGATAGATAGATAGATAGATAGATAGATAGATAGATAGATAGATAGATAGATAGATAGATAGATAGATAGATAGATAGATAGATAGATAGATAGATAGATAGATAGATAGATAGATAGATAGATAGATAGATAGATAGATAGATAGATAGATAGATAGATAGATAGATAGATAGATAGCTACCGCAGGGTATCCTCAGGCGAGGATAACGGGAATGACGACCCCGCGGACCCTAGTCGGGCATAAACGGAGGGCGTACTAAAATGGTACTAAAGCCCAGTGAGGTTTTTGCGACATGGCGAGTGGACACCGCCATACAAAATGTGTCCCACCACAAGGGTACCCTCTAGAGAGGAGTAGTTAGAAGGATGACGTCTTCGTGGTTCCCCTAGTCTCCATTAAAACCAAACCCAGTACGGTTTTAATTATGGTATTTCTGGACAACCGAATATGGTATTGACGCAACCCTGAGACAACTCCCGCTGAAAGGCATTAAGATCAAGTCCAGCACGGTCTTAATTATGGTATTTCTGGACAACTGGATATGGCTATGACAGAACCCTGGTATTATGATCGTCAAAAGACATTAAGACTAAGCCCAGTACGGTCTTAATTATGGTATTTCTGGAAATGTATTTGGATATGATGCACCCCTGGGCTGACAGCTCTGGTATTCTGGGACCTCAGTAAATGGAAGTGAAATTCCATTGAAATGGCTCCCAGGTAAATGCCACAGCTGCCTCCGTCTCAGTAAAACGTAGCGAGTCTTGGAGTACGTTCGATGTTTGTCACCATTTAGTTGGTGGTGTAGGTTCAGATGTAAGTTTCCTGATTAGCACGGATCTGGCTCTGGCAAAGAATTTCATAAGGATTCTAAGTCAACCCTCGCATGGCCTCCCTGCATGCATAGACAACCATGGGATCTATACGTGACTACACATCAAATGGAGATAGCGGCTTCGAGTTGAGACCCAAAAGAAAAAGATGAACAACAATAAACAACATCAAACAATAGCAAACACTGGGGAAAATCCTTTTAGAAGAAGCTCAGTGATAGTTAGGTCACCACAAGCAAGTGTGACTGGAAAAACACTAGACAATAATGCAATTGAAAAATTCTTGCACAAGAAAGATACTGCAGATGGCACTCCTGTAATGGCTCGTGAAGCGGATATCTCAGAAGAGATGAGACACCTCACACAACTCAGACAATCTGAAGAGAGAACTTTTATTGAACTAGGCAATAAATTAAGTGCAGCAAATGTTATTCTTGCTGGTGCAAAGAATATACACAAGACTCTTCGTGATAATGTTAACTGTGCTCTTGCACTGTATCAGCAATTAAGAGAATACAAAGAAGCAATTAGTATTAACCCAATGGTTGTAAGTGGCACATGTAAGGAAATGCAGAATAAGGCCACACAAGTAGAACAAGTAGAACAAACATCACCGGTTCACGAAAGAAAACGAAAAGTGGCAAAAACACCTGCAACGGTTAAAGCCCTACAAGCCCAAGAAGAAATAAACAATACAGAGAACCCCGTAAGAGAAAATGAATGGCAAAGAGTGAGCCATCGAAAATCATGTAAAAAGAAAGACAAAAGAAATGTCAAAACTCGTGAGCTGCGAGAAAAAGGAGAAGCTATAACTATCAAAGCTAACACATCTGAGTCCTACGCAGATGTTATCAAGGAAATGAAGAATAAAATTAATCCCACTGATATCGGTGTGGAAATACAAGGTATAAGAAGAACAAGAACCGGGGAATTACTGGTTACGTTAAGAAAAGGTGAAGGCCAAGCCGAGAAGCTAAAGAGTGCCATAGGTAACTCGGTAGAAGGTGTTATGATTAAAACTGTTACCAAAACCCATGTCATAGACATCAGAGATATGGATGAGTCAACAGATGCTGAAGACCTAGTCAGAGCCCTAATGGAGGCGACTAAAGTGGAAGAACCCACAACGTTCAAGGTTCTAAATCTTAGAACATCTTTTGGAAGAACCAAACAGGCGATTGTCCAGCTCCCTGAGCATCTTGCATCACAATTACTTAATGCAAGGAAAATCAGAGTAGGGTGGATAATGTGCAGACTGAGGAGTAAGATAAAGTCAAAACAGTGTTTCAGATGTTTGGAACAGGGTCACATTGCCTACCAGTGTAAAGCCATAGACAGATCCAATCTCTGCAGAAAGTGTTGCAATCCTGGTCACAGGGCTAGAGAATGTAAAGCGGAAGAGAGGTGTATACTTTGTTTTGAAAGTGGCTCAATAAATGTTCGACATTACATTGGAAGCACAGAGTGTGTAAAAAACAGGAGAAATAAAGCAGCCTAATGATCGTGAAATTCTTGCAAATCAATCTCGGAAGGGGTAGGGAAGCACAGGATTTGATGTTGCAAAAGGTGACAGAGGAAAACACTGATCTGGTGTTAATAAGTGAACAGTACAGAAATCCACCATCTCAAATTTGGTATGAAGATAAAACCCAACGTGCGGCCATAATGATAAGAAATACGAGGTTTTTTGTTAGTGAAGTTGATGAGACAAATTCTGGTTTCGTATATGTAACCGTTGGAA
The DNA here is from genome assembly GCA_949318255.1 of Pollenia labialis. Classification (NCBI taxonomy): domain Eukaryota; kingdom Metazoa; phylum Arthropoda; class Insecta; order Diptera; family Polleniidae; genus Pollenia; species Pollenia labialis. Next base: position 47,851,306 of record OX439140.1, read on the forward strand.
AAATGAGAATATATAGCTGCTACTTTTCACCAAACATTGAATATAGCGAGTTTGCGGAAGCTCTTAATACACTTGAGGTTTCCATTAGATCCTCAAAGTATAAAGTCATCATAGGTGGTGATTTTAACAGCAAATCCCCTGAATGGTACTCTAACACCCTAGATAACAGGGGTTCTGCAGTGAGTGAGATGATTGCAAGCACTGGACTGACAGTTTTTAACAAGGGAGATAAGCTAACCTTTAGAAGAGGTGCAGGTGGGAGCATTATAGATATAACCTTTGGGACACCTATTTTTTGTAATGAAAATATGCACTGGATGGTGCTAGAGGATATCTCTTTAAGTGATCATCAGTATATCACGTTCAATATATACGAAGGAACAAATAATGATCCGAATGTGGTAGACCTTCCAAGATGGAATGCTAAAAAATGTGATGGGGGAAAACTATCTCAATACATTAAAAGCGCTAAAGAGAGAAGTATGCGAAACCAGTTCGAACTTGTTGATGTAGAAAATGCAGCTGAGAAACTGGTTAAAATACTCACTAGAGCCTGCAACGTATCAATGCCTAAAGTACGAAAATATACCCACAAATGTCCCGTTTATTGGTGGAACGATGAGATTCGTGAGCTAAGAGTGAAATGTCTCGCCGCACGACGAGTGTCTACACGTAATCCCAATAACGAAGCCCTGGCTTTAGAATTCAAGGTATCACGCAAAGCCTTGAGGAAAGCCATAAAACACAGTAAGAAAAAATCTTGGACTGAACTATGCAAGGAAATAGACTCTGATCCATGGGGAAAGCCGTTCAAAATAGCTATGAAGAAACTTGGTCGAAATAAACCCATACCTGGGATTAAAGAACCAAAATGGGCAACGGAAATAGTGAAAACATTATTTCCTTTCGACGCAGACGGGCTTATAAGTGTACCAAAGCTTCCGGTTGATAATTTCGTGCCCTTAGACGCAGAAGATATCAAATATGCTGGAAAAAAATTAAGTGTGGGCAGGAGTCCTGGACCAGATGGCATACCCAATGAAGTCATAAGGATGATGTGTGAGATATGGCCTGAATACCTAGCTTCAGTATTTAACTCATGCCTTGAAACTGGAATCTTCCCTACTAAATGGAAGCTACAAAAATTGGTTCTGTTGCGAAAGATAAACAAACCATTAAATGAGCCTAGCTCGTATAGGCCACTGTGCATGTTGGACTCCCTGGGAAAACTCCTGGAATGTCTTATCTTAAAACGGCTGGAGGAACAAATTGCTGATCTTGGAGGTCTATCTCCTATGCAACATGGTTTTCGCAAGGGGAAAAGTACTGTTGATGCGATAATTGAAGTTTGCAATAAAGGAATGCAAGCGATGACAACAGGAGAATACTGTGCAATAATAACGCTGGATGTGAAAAACGCTTTTAACACAGCAAAATGGGGCGTGGTATTAGAAGCACTCAGGAAGAAGGGAATTGATAACTCCCTTTACAACATAGTTGCAGGTTATCTGGATAGGAGATTTCTTTTATACGAGACGGAAAGTGGTATAAAAGAATACCAAATAACAGCCGGTGTACCTCAGGGATCGGTTCTAGGACCTTTCCTCTGGAATGTGATGTATGATGGCTTACTGAACTTGAAGCTGCCGGAAGGAGTGACTCTAATAGGTTACGCAGATGATATAGCTCTTGTTATAAACCAGCGCACTACAGAACTGATTGAGATAGTGGCTAACGATTGCTTATGCCGTTGCAGCAGATGGTTGCGGAAAAATGGACTGCAGCTAGCTGTACCTAAAACAGAGGCAATTCTGGTGACAAATCGAAGAGTTTATAAAACACCGAAAATTCGGCTTCAATCAAGTGATGTACTATTTAAGCATAATTTATGCTATCTGGGCGTACAATTGGATGACAATCTCGGTTTCAGCCAACATGTGGTGAACATACGTGATAAGGCTATGCGAACGGCAACTTCATTGGGGAGGATAATGCCAAACTGTGGCGGCCCAAAGCCGCATATTAGAAAACTGATAAACAGCGTAGTACACTCTCAACTTCTGTACGCCGCTCCAGCTTTCTCGAGTGCGTTAAAACGGAAATACAACATACGCGAACTACAGAGACCACAGAGAACCAGCGCCCTTCGTATCACATCTGCGTATCGCACGGTGTCTACCAGTGCGGCCTTGGTACTAGCGGGGCTTCTTCCCATAGACCTATTAATACTGGAAAGAGAGGAAATATATATGCAAATTAAATGTATAAATCAGGCAAATCATAGTCCATTGGAGCGAGCCAAAATAATCTCAGAAATAAAAAAAGATGCCAGGGATAATGCAATAAGAAAATGGCAAGAACGATGGAATCAAGAAGAGACAGGAAGATGGACGCACAAACTAATCCCACATATTAAAACATGGGTTGAGAGGCAACATGGAGACATGGGTTATTTTCTAACACAGGTGATGACGAATCACGGCTGTTTTAACAAATACCTGCATAGATTTAAATTAAAGGAGATAAGCAGTTGTGAGGCATGCGGATCACCGGACGAAGATGCAAGGCATATAGTTTTTGAATGTGAAAGGTGGGTGGCACAGAGAAGAACTTTAAATGGAAAGTTAGGCGTAATCTTGACACCTGAGAACGTGGTGGGCATAATGCTGCATTCCGCAAGCTCATGGAAATTGTGTGAAGACTTCATTAATAGGATAATGAAGGAAAGGTGTTCAGCGGTTCCGAACCTTCATTAGGAGGGTAAAGTTGGAAGGATGTAGGAATAATGCTGTTTTTAACTGCCCGCCCCGATGTAATGCTGACGTAGTCCCGGGGTGGTGTTGGTGGAGTTATCGTGGGGCCACTAGATGATAGCGCGCTATCACTACGTCCAACAAAAAAAAAAAAAAAAGATAGATAGATAGATAGATAGATAGATAGATAGATAGATAGATAGATAGATAGATAGATAGATAGATAGATAGATAGATAGATAGATAGATAGATAGATAGATAGATAGATAGATAGATAGATAGATAGATAGATAGATAGATAGATAGATAGATAGATAGATAGATAGATAGATAGATAGATAGATAGATAGATAGATAGATAGATAGATAGATAGATAGATAGATAGATAGATAGATAGATAGATAGATAGATAGATAGATAGATAGATAGATAGATAGATAGATAGATAGATAGATAGATAGATAGATAGATAGATAGATAGATAGATAGATAGATAGATAGATAGATAGATAGATAGATAGATAGATAGATAGATAGATAGATAGATAGATAGATAGATAGATAGATAGATAGATAGATAGATAGATAGATAGATAGATAGATAGATAGATAGATAGATAGATAGATAGATAGATAGATAGATAGATAGATAGATAGATAGATAGATAGATAGATAGATAGATAGATAGATAGATAGATAGATAGATAGATAGATAGATAGATAGATAGATAGATAGATAGATAGATAGATAGATAGATAGATAGATAGATAGATAGATAGATAGATAGATAGATAGATAGATAGATAGATAGATAGATAGATAGATAGATAGATAGATAGATAGATAGATAGATAGATAGATAGATAGATAGATAGATAGATAGATAGATAGATAGATAGATAGATAGATAGATAGATAGATAGATAGATAGATAGATAGATAGATAGATAGATAGATAGATAGATAGATAGATAGATAGATAGATAGATAGATAGATAGATAGATAGATAGATAGATAGATAGATAGATAGATAGATAGATAGATAGATAGATAGATAGATAGATAGATAGATAGATAGATAGATAGATAGATAGATAGATAGATAGATAGATAGATAGATAGATAGATAGATAGATAGATAGATAGATAGATAGATAGATAGATAGATAGATAGATAGATAGATAGATAGATAGATAGATAGATAGATAGATAGATAGATAGATAGATAGATAGATAGATAGATAGATAGATAGATAGATAGATAGATAGATAGATAGATAGATAGATAGATAGATAGATAGATAGATAGATAGATAGATAGATAGATAGATAGATAGATAGATAGATAGATAGATAGATAGATAGATAGATAGATAGATAGATAGATAGATAGATAGATAGATAGATAGATAGATAGATAGATAGATAGATAGATAGATAGATAGATAGATAGATAGATAGATAGATAGATAGATAGATAGATAGATAGATAGATAGATAGATAGATAGATAGATAGATAGATAGATAGATAGATAGATAGATAGATAGATAGATAGATAGATAGATAGATAGATAGATAGATAGATAGATAGATAGATAGATAGATAGATAGATAGATAGATAGATAGATAGATAGATAGATAGATAGATAGATAGATAGATAGATAGATAGATAGATAGATAGATAGATAGATAGATAGATAGATAGATAGATAGATAGATAGATAGATAGATAGATAGATAGATAGATAGATAGATAGATAGATAGATAGATAGATAGATAGATAGATAGATAGATAGATAGATAGATAGATAGATAGATAGATAGATAGATAGATAGATAGATAGATAGATAGATAGATAGATAGATAGATAGATAGATAGATAGATAGATAGATAGATAGATAGATAGATAGATAGATAGATAGATAGATAGATAGATAGATAGATAGATAGATAGATAGATAGATAGATAGATAGATAGATAGATAGATAGATAGATAGATAGATAGATAGATAGATAGATAGATAGATAGATAGATAGATAGATAGATAGATAGATAGATAGATAGATAGATAGATAGATAGATAGATAGATAGATAGATAGATAGATAGATAGATAGATAGATAGATAGATAGATAGATAGATAGATAGATAGATAGATAGATAGATAGATAGATAGATAGATAGATAGATAGATAGATAGATAGATAGATAGATAGATAGATAGATAGATAGATAGATAGATAGATAGATAGATAGATAGATAGATAGATAGATAGATAGATAGATAGATAGATAGATAGATAGATAGATAGATAGATAGATAGATAGATAGATAGATAGATAGATGGATAGATAGATAGATAGATAGATAGATAGATAGATAGATAGATAGATAGATAGATAGATGGATAGATAGATAGATAGATAGATAGATAGATAGATAGATAGATAGATAGATAGATAGATAGATAGATAGATAGATAGATAGATAGATAGATAGATAGATAGATAGATAGTTGGTGGTGTAGGTTCAGATGGAAGTTCCTGATTAGCACGGATCTGGCACTGGCATATGATCCCATAAGGATCTTATGTCAACCCTAGCATGGCCTCCCTGCAAGCATAGACAACCATGGGATCAATACGTGACTACACTCTCATACGGCGATAGCGGCTTCGAGTTGGGACCCAACAAAAAGGAAAATGATGAGCAACAACAACAAAAACAACAGCGAAAACGATAACAAAAAACAAGAAAATAAAAAGAATACGGAAATAACTGAGGACAATACAGGTGTAATGAAAATTGCCAACCCATTTGGGAGGAGTTCATTACTACAAAGATCACCCTCAACTCCTTTCAGTACCCCACTGGGAAAGAGGAATGATACACCACAGAGTAGTGGTGTTGCGAACGCAACTAGCGATGTCAGTGAAATGACCCGAGGAACTGTGCACACCAAACAAGTCTGGCAGGGCCTCACGGTAAACACGACAGCAACTGTCTTGCAAACCGATAAGGAGAAACTGAAACAGACGAAGCAAGCGGAGGATAGAGCTTTCACTGAGCTTGGAAAGAGACTGTCCACCATAAACGGCGTTGTGTCTAATGCAAAAAATATTCACAAGATTATACGTGATAATCTTGATTGCATCTATGCATTGTACCAGGAACTGAAGGAACACAGGGAGGTTATACGCACCTACCCAGTATCGGAAGGAGGAAGCGACCAAAGGGTCGAAAAAAGTCGGGTGGATCCCAAGTCACCGATACAAGACGTAAAGCGAAAAAGAGCTAAAACGGCAACAACAATCTCAGCTCTGGAAACGCCCAGGTTGATTAAAAACCTGGGAGAGACGAACACTCCAGATCCTCAGGGAGTTACGAACGATTGGGAAGTAGTGAGACACCGAAAGGAAAGAAGGAAAAAACAAAATAAAGGCAAACGAGGGGGTAAAAAACGAATCCTTAGGGATCAAGGCGAAGCCATAGCTATCAAAACTAGCTCTACAACATCATATGCAGATGTTATTAAAGAAATGAAAAGGAAAATTGACCCCACTGCAATTGGAGTCGAGATTAAGGGTATAAGAAGAACCAAGGCTGGAGAGCTGCTCGTAAAATTTGATAAGGGCGAGGGACAGGCCGAAAAACTTAAGAATGCCATTGGTGACACGTTTGGCGATGACGTGAAAATAAGGTCAGTTGCCAAAAATCATATAATAGACATGAGAGATCTAGATGAGTCTACTGAAGTCGACGATCTCATAAATGCTCTCATGGTGGCGACGAATAGCGACGTGCAAACATCATTTAGGATCCTGAATGTAAGGGATTCTTTTGGTGGTACAAAACAGGCGTTAGTGCAGTTACCCGAACATCTCGCTGCACCCCTTCTACGCGCAGGAAGAATCAAGGTAGGATGGGTTATGTGCAGGGTTAGAACCAAAACTAAGCCCAAACAGTGCTATAGGTGCATGGACCGAGGCCATATTGCCAGCCAGTGTAAAGGCGTAGACAGAGGAAAAATATGCAGAAAATGTTGCACACCAGGTCATAAGTCGAGGGAATGTGCTGCAGAACCCAAGTGTGTTATATGCCAAGAAGCTGGTCTAACAAATACCCAACATATGATTGGTAGTGCAGTATGCGTAAGCAATAGGAGAGGTAAAATATTTCAATGACCCTTAAATTCTTGCAGATTAACCTAGGAAGGGGGAAGGAAGCACAGGACCTTATGATTCAAAAGGCATCGGAGGATAATACGGATATAATACTGATAAGTGAACAGTATAGAAAACCACCATTACAAGTCTGGTATGAGGACACTAGTCATCGGGCAGCGATAATGATAAGAAACCCCAAACTAACAATAAATGAAGTTGACGAAAGCAATCCATGTTTTGTGTATGCGACAATTGGTAGAATAAGGATATATAGTTGTTATTTTTCACCAAGTATGGAGTATACGCCGTTTGTAGCAGCCATCACAAGCCTCGAAGCCTCAATTAGAGGTTCAAGACACAAGGTCATCATCGGGGGTGATTTCAACAGTAAGTCTCCAGAATGGAACTCAGCAAGCCTTGACAATAGAGGAATCACTGTCAGCGAAACTATAGCCAGTCTTAACCTGACTATATTTAATGTCGGCGATAAACTCACTTTCCGAAGGGGAACAGGTGGAAGCATAATTGACATAACGTTTGGAACGAGTGACCTATGCAATGTTGATATGTGCTGGATGGTTCTGGAGGATATCACATTGAGCGACCATCAGTACATCTCATTTAAGATTGGTAATAGCACGACTGTGACAACGACCAAGACTGCATTGCCAAGGTGGAACATCAGAAAACTGAATAAACAAAAACTCGCGGAGTACATAATACAAATCAGGGATGGAAATCTGCACTCTCCAGTTAACAATTTAAGTGCGGACAGTACAGCTAAGGCTCTTACAAAGACAATAACAAAGGCTTGTAATGTGGGAATGCCCAAAACTAAAGCGTATAACAACAAACAACCCGTCTACTGGTGGAATGACGAAATCAGGGAGCTAAGGTGCAAATGTCTTGCTGCAAGACGAGCATCAACCAGAAACCATGGAGATCTAACCCTGTTGTATGAATACAAAAGATCACGAAAACTGCTAAGATGTGCAATAAAAGAAAGCAAGAGAAAGTGCTGGAAAGATCTATGCAAGGAAATAGATGACGACCCGTGGGGTAAACCCTATAAAATAATCATGAAGAAATTGGGAGGAGCAAAGCCAATCCCCGGCATTAAAGAGCCAACATGGGCGAAAACCATAGTAGAGGCGCTGTTCCCCTTGGACGCAGATGCACTAGGGCGTAAATCTAGATTACAAATGGATGATTTCCCTCCGCTGAGTACAGACGAGGTAAAAATTGCTTGTAAGAAGCTCAAAAATAACAAAAGTCC